>JAQPPZ010017145.1:1470000-2070000 GCA_028583015.1 Wollemia nobilis | reverse complement strand
GACGAGCAACAGGAGCAAACGTCTCTTCGAAATCAACACCTTCTACTTGAGCATAACCTTTGCAGACTAACCTAGCTTTGTTTCTGACAATCTTTCCATCCTCATTGAGTTTATTTCTGAATATCCATTTTGTGCCAATGACATTCCTGTCCTTAGGTCTTGGAACCAATTCCCAAGTTTCACTTTTCTCTATTTGATTTAGCTCTTCATCCATTGCTTTTACCCAAAAATTATCTGCACAAGCTTCACTGAAATATTTTGGCTCAATCTGAGATAATAATGAAACATTTGCAGAATCATGTGAAGGAATGACTCTTCTTCTTGTTTTCCTGCTATTTGGATCACCAATGATCAAATCTTTGGGATGATGTTTCTAAACATATCGTGAAGGATTTTTGGGAAGCAGTTGTTGTCTTTCCTCTTCTTCATTTGAAACCTCTCTGAATTCTTCTTGACAAATTTCATCACTGAGTTCCTTGACCGGTTCTCTTATCCCTATCTTTTCATCAATCGTTACATTTATGCTCTCTACAATTGTATGAGTTCTTTTGTTGAAGCATCTCGTAGGCCTTGCTTCTGCTAGAATATCCAAGAAAGATTCCCTCATCACACCTAGGATCAAACTTACCCAAATTCTGATCTTCCCTTCTGATGAAGCACTTACTCCCAAACACTTTGAAGTATTTCTATCGTAGCTGGTCTTCCTTTCCACAACTCATAAGGAGTTTTATGATGATTGACTCTAAGTTGGGCCCTGGTGATAATGTATACTGTCGTACTGATTGCCTCTTTCCAAAAACCATCTAAAAGTTTTGACTCATTTAACATAGCTCTAGCCATATTTTCAATAGTTATGTTTTTCCTTTCAACTACTCCATTTTGTTGAGGAGTTCTTGCTGCTGAATATTCTCTTTTGATTCCTTGTTGCTCATAGTATTCCACAAATTCATTTGAAGTGAACTCTCCTCCTCTATCTGATCTTAAGCATTTGATTCTCTTGTCAGTCTCATTTTCAATCATTTCTTTGAAAGCTTTAAATTTTTCAAAAGCTTCGGATTTTTCTTTGAGAAAAGTAACCCAAGTCATTCTAGAATAATCATCTATAAACAACATGAAGTAGCTTTCTCCCTGAATGCTCTGAGTTCTGGTAGGGCCACATAAATTAGTATGAATAAGATCCAATGGTTTTGAAGAAGTATACCCTTTTGATTTGAAATTGGTTCTGGTCTGTTTTCCATGTTGACAAGGACCGCAAATGATGTTATGGGGCCTTTTTATTTTGGGCAAGTCTCTAATCGCTTCCTTGTTACTAATATTGACAAGATTATCAAAGCTCAAATGCCCCAATATTTTATGCCATAACCAACTCTCATCTTCTTGAGTTAGAAAACACTTTTCCTTTTTTATCTCACTTAGCATGTAAAGATTGTTTGGAGTCCTTTTAGCACTAGAAATGAGTTTTCCATTTTTTTCCTTACTTATCTCACATCTATCTAAAAATAAAGATACTATGTGCCCTTGATCACAAAGTTGACTCACACTTAGAATATTATGTCTTAGGCCTTCTACATAAAGCACATTTTCTGTTTTGGATTTCCCATCCAAACTAAGAGTCCCTTTACCACAGATTTTAGCTGACTCGTTATCTCCAAAACTGATCGTCCTCTCGTTTATTTCTTTTAAGACCAAAAACTTTTCCTTTTCACCAGTCATATGTTTTGAACAACCACTATCAAGATACCATTTTTCTACTTTGTCTTGAGCATGAAAAGTAGTTTGAATTGTCATTGACTTAGATTTGATCTCATTTCTCTTTTTAGTGAACTCAAGGCTAGATCTATCCAAACTATACATCCTTGCTATATGCCCAAAATTCTTGCACTTGTAACACATGACATTTTTATTCATAAGAGGTGCAAAAGAGTTAACATTTTTCTTACTATGGCTATTCAAAGACTTATTGCAATGCATAGCTTTGTGACCAAATTTTTTGCAGGAAAAACAATAGCCATGGAAAGTATTATGTAACCTGTTTTGATGCCTTGGATGATTGTTCTTCTTGTGACCAACTAGAATCCACCATTCTTCAGGATGAAGATTGATCTTGCTTGAAGACTCTGTTTCATGAATGGTGATACAATCCTTCTTTTGCTTTTCACACGGAGTATTCTGTATGAGATCCAACTGTTCCAACTTCACTCTAAGAGACATAACCTCTTCTTCTAGTTTCTCACAATCAGCTTCCTTTCCTTTGAGAGCCTCTGTCAAAACCTGTTCAACCTTCTTCCCTTCTTTAGCTAGAATTTTGAAGTCTATAACACTTTGAGACAATTTTAATCTTTCTATCTCTTCTTCCTGACATTGATGCTTGAAAAGAGAATTCTCTTCCCTGAATTTCTCAATATTTCTTAAAGCCAAGAAGAATTCACCTTTGAGATCGAACTCAACCTCTTCATCTCTTTCTAAATCTGTATGTTCCTCTGATAGATCCTTCTCCAAGCTGTTAGGCTCTTTCTGGAGAGACCCGCTCTGATACCAATTGAAGAACATGGACTTATACTGATATGGGGGGTGAACAGTATAAGACTTAACAAATTAATAATTTTAACTTTAGATAGTAGTGGCATCAACACAACATTAATCAAGATAGAAATCATCACACATTGAAGACCCATTTTTAACATGGTTCACCCAAAATGGTTGGGCTACATCCACAAAAAAATTTCTCTAAAATTTATCTCAAAGTTATTTGGGAATCCTTCCCAATTACAATGTTTATGAGCCTCATCCCAAAGGATATACCTTCCCCTCTACTCTAGAAATGATCCCTCAGAAGATCAACTACCTCTACCTCTTGCCAGCATGTGGAACTCCTTTCCACCGAATACCTCCTATCCTCAATGCTTAGCCTAAGAGACCTCTGCCTTCTATGATCACGTACACGGTAGCTCAAAGAACTCTGTACCAAAAATAGTCAGTCGATCTAGTACAAGTCTTCCTCTATCCGTTAGATCTATCCAACTCTTGAACAAATCAATCCTCTGCATACAAGCCTTCCCAAAGACTTGCCAAATCTATCCTCAGGTTCTTCTCATAGAACCAATGCACCTTTGTCCTCAAGTTCTCTGATAGAACTATCAAACTCAGCTCACAAGTCCTCTACTAGGACCTATCCAAATCTGCTCACAAGTCCCCATCGAAAACTGTCCAAAACCGCTCACAAGTCCCCACCGAAACTCTGTCCAAAACTGCTCACAAGTCCCCATCGAAACCTGTCCAAAAACCCAGCAAGCTCACCAAGAAAAACTTTCTTAGTAGGAAATCACAAAGTGAATTGTTAGAGACCCAATGTGATTTTTCAAACTCATAGAAGCATAAAGAGAATTGTTAGAGACTCAATATGTTCTATACTCAAATCCCAATATCAAAACTCAACTCAAATCAACTCAGCTCAATCTCAATCTCAAATCTGAAAACTCAACTCAATATCTGAAATGGATAGGATAGAATGTTTTCTTTCAAGAACATGAAACCCCAAAAATTGCCAACTATGCAAAGAATCACATAACAATGATACTCATGTTCTTTTCACCATCAATTAGGGTTTCAACAACAATGCTCATCAAACAAGGTTTAGTTAACCAACACCATTCAACTCAACATCAACCTTGAAGCATTCAACCAATCATCACAAGAAAATGAAACAAGTAGAAATCCTTTTCCCTCCAAAGATATTTGAACAAAACAGCCACCAACACAATATCACCAAATGCAAAGAATAACTTGCTCAAATCAAATCAATGGAGTAAGCCCAATATCATGAATCAAGTAAAGCAATAACTTGATCAAACAACCTCTATGGAAGCAACTCAACCATCAAACTCAAAACAGCCAACCAAGGGTTCCACCAACTCAATGCAAGTAGCTAGACTCACAAATATAAACCCTAGTGCACAAAGCTTCCACTATCTCAAACCAAAAATTATGCATTCACCAAAAACTCTCCTTAAGGATAACAATGCATAAGTAGTCTTCAACAAACCAGAAAATAGGATTTACACCTAGCCAAAGGATACCTAGTAGAATACCTTTTCACTCCAACCTTATTTCATAAAACATACACCAATCATACTCATAAGAAGAATGTGCCCATACCTTATTGGAGTAGAAGATAATTGAACCTTCAAGCTTATAAATCGCTGTCCAAGAAACTCCGAATTTCATGACATAAAGACGTTTTAATAAAAACGTGTGTTACTCTAGCAAAGCACCCCCGCGAGGCTCGAAACGACGACCTCCGCCAATGCAGCACCCAACAGCAGCCTTTGCTGCCACTAGCCCACGCGGGCTATGAAGTTCAAAAGTGAACTTCCCTCCACTTCACCCTCGAAAAAACTCCCGAAGACTTTTCAACCGCACGTGCTTCTAAGTCTTCCTTTGATCGTAGCGAATACAGAGCACAAACACCACAAATTGCATTCGGGGAATTTTGAATTAATTAGCCTTCCAACCTTAGGAGTTGGAGAATAAATAGTCTCTTTGAAGACACCTTGACGTCGGCGAAAATAAAGACCATTTTGAAATTAATCAAAAGTCTTTTCAAAAAGGGTTTAAAAACCCTTAAATAATTTTAATAAATTAAGAATTAAAAAAGGTTTAAAAACCTTTAAGTATTTTTAATAAATTAAAAATAATTTCTCCCTTAATTAATTAATTAAAACCTTGAAGGGTTTTAAATAATAATTAAATAAATAATAAAGAGAACCTCCATTGGTTTTAATAAAAACCATTTAAATTGGTTTTAATAAAAACCGGTTTGGTTTTAATGAAAAACCCTTGCCAATGGAATCTCTCCGGATTCTCTTAAAAATATTCTCTTGGAATATTCCACCTTTGAAGCCAACACATCCTCTTAACATTAATGCCATTTCCTTTTGACATCAATGACAACTCATAGACAAGAATCTAGGATTTCAAACTTAAAATTGCCAACAGTGGGGCGCATCTTGGAACGTCCACCAACCACTTTATTCACTTTCGATCCCCGAAATTCCTCCTAAGGTGAAAGACATAATTTTAAAATTTCATGGGCACTTCCAAAAATGTCTCTCTATGAAAAGAACTTTAATAGGTGTGCTACGCTTTCCTCCTTCTCGCTTGGCTCACTCCTAAAATTTGTTGCTTTGATGAAAATTGGAAACCACCCCGTCTTAAATAATTTTCTTCCTCTTATTTTTTAGCTTTGGATAATGCCTCCCTTTATTAGAAATAAAACAAAGGGATTTTTGCTTTTCTTTTTAAGAAAAATATAATTTAATTTCACCCTTCTTTCCTTCAGCTGGTGCCTCTATTTTTTTATTTTCCTTTTTGTTTTGAGAGGGCTACATTAAAAAAATCGTAAAGCAAAGATGTATTTATATTATGTATTTATATATAGACATATAGATATAGATATAGATATAGATATTTTATATATCTACCGAGGGGAATGTGAATCACTTTCACCCTAAACTTGGGGTAAAAGTTTTTTAACACAATATTTTTTCATTTTTTTACCATCCCCTTTTTTGCATTTTTTTCTCGTCTCCTTTCATTATAAAATATTTTCATAACATCGCCTTACGACGTTCATCGCTTTAATATAGGGTGACTTCATATTTCACCCCATTATAAGGGAAAAAGCACAATTTACTACTCTCTTTTTTTACATAAGCAAAATATGCTAAAGCAAAATGTACTCAAAACAAAAAGAATTTACATTAATACGGTCCTTTCACTATTTTTTCTTTTTCCTTCTTTTTTTTTCTTTTTATTTTAAGGTTGGCACAACATATTTCCGAGAAATAGAAAAAAATTTGTACATATATACATACTTGAATCCCAAAAGCTTCAGTGGTGGTAAGTCTTCAAGTGAAGACCATTTACAAGGATCGATAGCTCCCAACGATACATGTCCTTGAGATAATAAGTGTTAAGTTCATTCACCCCTAAGATCTAGAATGGGCCCTCCCAAATCACCTCAAACTTATGGTGCTTACCAGGCTTTGCTTTTTTCGATTTCCACTTCAACACCAAGTCACCAATTTTAAATGTCCTTTCGAATATTTTTTTTGAACCACCTTTGTGTCATTCTAGCATGCTCCATAAAAATTTTATACACTTTTTATCTTTCCTCTTCGAGTTGCATGACCTATGCTAGCCTTGCACTCATAGGATCAATATCATCATCCTTGCTATCCAGTAACTATAAATTCTAAAGGATCGAAAGCTCAATATGAGTTGGTAAAACTACCTCCTTGCCATACACTAAAGAATAAGAAGAAGTTATAATTGACTTCTTCACTGATATACGATCTACCCATAGAGCCTGATTTATCAGCAAATACCAACCTCTCTTATTGCTCCCAAGTGTTCTTTTCAGTATTCAAAGTAGATTCTTGTTAGTAGACTTGGCTAAGTCATTTCCCTATGGATAATAATTGGAAGATACTTTCAAGTAAATTCTATATATGCTTGCAAACTCGATGATTTTTTCTCTAGTGAAGGAAGTATCGTTATCAATTATAATAGCATCAGGCACACCGAATCGATTAATTATCCCCTTAAGAAAATAAATAATTGTAGCTTGGTTGACCTTTTTCATTGGAACAACTTTTGCACATCGGGTGAAGTAATCTGTCACCATCAAAATATATTTATGCTCAACAAAAGAGTTAGGATCAATGACCCTGATAAAATCCAAGCCCCATTTTTGAAATGGTGCTTCTATCTAGATTGGATGTAAATTTAATGATGCCTTTTTACTTCTACCAACCTACTTCTAACAATTATCACAGCTCTGACTCACCTTGTGTGTATCTGTGAAGATGGTGGGCCAGAAATATCTGATGCGAATGATCTTCAAGGCCATGGGCCTTCCTACATAATGTCCATCAGATAAACCAGAATGGAATTCCTCTAGTATTTTCTATTTTTTAGATTCTTTTACACATCTGAGGAGTACTCCATCTATATTTTTTTGGAACAGTCCACTTGGAACTAGGACATACCTAAGTGCCTACAATATAAATCTTCTCCTCTGAGAGGGGTTGATGTGAGAGGGACATTTTCCAAAGGTGAAGAACTCAACAAGATCTTTTATCCAGTCATAAACTATTGTAGTTTGGTTGGCAAGATTATTCTCATCGATAGCTTTATCTTGTGGTGGCAATAGTAACTAGGAAGTTGCACTTTTGGCTAACTCTTAACAAAGTAGCCGATCGCGAAACAAATTGGTTAGCTAAATCTCCACATCATACTCTTGGATATTTGAAACCCAAAATGCTCTCTTATTACCAAGTTCTCCCTGTATAATAAAACTTCTTATGTTTGGATGAATGACATAGACTATCATTTTGCTTTGAGATACAAAATACCAAAATTTCTTGAGAGACTTCATGACCGCATACACCTGCTTTTCAATAAAATTATATTTTTCCTGGTGTGGCTGAATAACTTGGCATAGGAAGGCAATAGGTTTTTCCTCTCCATTATCTTGCTTTTATGTAAGAACTGCAGCATAACTCTCTTGCTCACCTATTGCATAAATGATAAAATCCTTGGAGTAGTCTGGATTAATCAATACATGAGCTTGGACTACCCTTTTGTTAATTTCCTGGAACACCTACTTTCTTTTTAGGTCCATTTGAAATCTACATATTTCTTCAAAAGCTCTATCATTGGTTTCACTACCTGAGCGAAGTTGGCAATGAATTTTTTGACAATGTTGATCTGTTCAAAAATGACTATAGGTCTTTTTGGTTAGTTGGCAATGGCAATTTTAGGAGGGCCTCAACTATTGCAGGATCAATAGCTAGTCCTTCTTTTAAGATCACATACCTCAGAAGTTTTTCCTCCTTGATAGTAAAAATGGATTTCTTCGGGTTTATGGAAATACCAAATTCTTGGTATTTTTTTAACACCTGTCTAATATGAGAGACATGCTCTTCCCTGCGATGTGAAAAAATAGTCATATCATCAAGGTAAATTACAATAATATGATTTAACAACTCACCAAAGGTAACATCCATAGCTCTTTGAAAGGTGGCACCAGTATTTGAAAGACTGAAAGGTATTATTTGATATGTGAAAGTACCCCACTTGGTAGTAAACACTATCTTGTGCTAGTCTTCATCCTTCACCCAGATCTAGTTGTATCCGAAGAAGCCATCAAGTAATGAAAATCTCTGCGCTCTAGTGACAATATGAATAATTTGATCAATTTGAGGTAATGGGTAATGATATTTCAAATAGGCTTGGTTAATATTGCGAAAGTCCACACAAGCAAATATCTCCATTTTTATTCCAAACTGGGACAAATTTTTCCATCGAGATCAAGTGCTTAAAAGGGTAAATTATTTTTGCCTCAAGCATTTTTAATAGCTCTACTTTCATGAGTACCTCAATTTTTAGACTAATAGGCATCTGCTTTTACCAAAAAGGCTTCACCTCTTCCTGCAACTCAATGGTGTATTGGATTACATATTTGTCATATCCTTTCAGGTCATGGTAGCTCCATGCAATGATATCTAGGAACTTACATCATAATTATTTGATACCTTCAAGCTCTAGGAGAAAAATTTATCTCAACTTTGATGACTTTGTTAGGTTCTAACTTTAGCTTGGTATATTATTTTTCATCTACCTTGATTTAGTGCTTCTTTGCTCTATCATTTTGATCAAAGAGATTTTCTAATGTAATCAACCCTTTTGGGATATGATTATTTCTAAGCTGGATCAAGCCTTTAGTTTCTTCTCCATATAACATTCTTCCCTTCACACTACCAACTTCTCTAATCAAAAAATTTACAATTTTCTCATCATCATCAAATGCTTGCCAGTATATGTTCTTTTCAGGGACTGAAGGTCTATAAATCAACCTTACAGTCTTGAAATTGTGCACCATAGCTTCAATGGGAGATAAATTTGTACCAAGGGATGCCAGGAGATCTGGATACATATTTTGCTCTCATGAAATTGTCTGAATATTTAGTGCATAAAATGACACAAAAAGGTCGCATACCTTATTTTGATATGCCTTTAGGTAGTTGAAGAACACAAGCTTATACTGAGAGGGGGGGTGAACAGTATAAGACCTCTTTTTACTTTTTCCTTTATACTTCAAAATAGTAAAGCAATATACCCAAAGCAATATCAAAGCAATGCACAATATCATCCACAAAGTGACACCAATTTTAACGTGGTTCACCCAGAATGGTCGAGCTACGTCCACAAAACTTTTCTCTAAAAGTTATCTCAAAGTTCTTTGGGAATCCTTCCCAATTACAATGTTTATGAGCCTCGGCCCAAAGGAGATACCTTCCCCCAATCAAAATTTATGAGCCTCTCGCTCAAAGGAGATACCTTCCCCCAATCTGAATTTATGAGCCTCTGCTCAAAGGAGATACCTTCCCCTCTGCTCTGGAAATGATCCCTCAGAAGATCAACTGCCTCTACCTCTTGCCAGCACGTGGAACTCCTTTCCACCGAAGACCTCCTATCCTCAATGCTTAGCCTAAGAGACCTCTGCCTTCTATGATCACGTCCACAGCAGCTCAACAACCTGTACCAAACACAGTCAGTCGGTCTAGTACAAGTCTTCCTCTATCTGTCAGATCTGTCCAACACTTGAACAAATCAATCCTCTACACACAAGCCTTCTCAAAGACTTGCCAAATTTGTCCTCAGGTTCTTCTCAAAGAACCAGTTCTCCTCTGTCCTCAAGTTCTCTGATAGAACTATCAAAACTCAGCTCACAAGTCCTCTGCTAGGACCTGTCCAAATCTGCTCACAAGTCCCCACCGAAACCTATCCAAAATTGCTCACAAGTCCCCATCGAAACCTGTCCAAAACCTTCTCACAAGTCCCCACCGGAACCTGTCCAAAACCTGCTCACAAGTCCCCACCGAAACCTGTCCAAAACCTGCTCACAAGTCCCCACCGAAACCTGTCCAAAACCTGCTCACAAGTCCCCACCGAAACCTGTCCAAAACCTCAGCAAGCTCACCAAGAAAAACTTTCTTAGTAGGAAATCACAAGGTGAATTGTTAGAGACCCAATGTGATTTGACAAACTCATAGAAGCATAAAGAGAATTGTTAGAGACTCAATATGTTCTATACTCAACTCCCAATCTCAAAACTCAACTCAAATCAACTCAACTCAAACTCAATCTCAAATCTGAAAACTCAACTCAAACTCAATCTCAATCTGAAAACTCAACTCAATATCTGAAATGGATAGGATAGAATGCTTTCTTTCAAGAACATGAAACTCCAACAATTGCCAACTATGCAAAGAATCACATAACAATGATACTCATGTTCTTTTCACCATCAATTAGGGCTTCAACAACAATGCTCATCAAACAAGGTTCAATCAACACCATTCAGCTCAAAACACAACCTTGAAGCATTTCACAATCAACATCAGAAAAGGAAACAAGTAGAACTCCTTTTCTCTCCAATATTGTTTGAACAAAAGCATCCACCAACTCAACTCACAATAGCACACACAACTTTTCAAATCATCAACAAAGGAGTAAGCTCAACACTTTAACCAAGTAAAGAATAGCTTGATTATTACCAATTTAATGAAAGCAAATATCAATCTCAAAGCTGCCCACTTAAGGTTTCACAACTTCACACAAGAAGCAATTGACCTTAAAACATCATGCTTTCATTTCCATAAACAACCAAAAGCACTCTCAACATTACAAGAAAGATTTAACCCTTATACACCTTATTTCTCCCTTATAGTCTTATCACAAATAAAATTTATCTCTCATAAGAATGCAATAAGAAATTTCAACAACATCTTCAAAAAGAATCTTTTATCAAAATACAAACAAGCTTTAAACTCCTTATAACTCCTAAGCTGTTTTTCCCTCTAACAAACTTCCTCCATCCGCAAAAACACTTAGCAAAAAATTAATTTCGAAAATACCTTAGCCACATCAAAAATCACTATGGAGAAATTTGCGCATGAATTCTAACACCACCCGCTGCGTCCACTTCACGATGAAAAACCCTTTCACGATATTCGAATGTGGAACCTCCCGTTCGGGTAGCGCGCCAACAACCTAGCCGCTACCGGTGCACCAAAGGCACCCGGTGAGGTTTAAACCTCACGTTGTTAACCTTGATCCTTCTGCACCAGGGATAAAATGAAACCATAGTCCCTTCCTTTCCTCTATCGTGACACGATGACAATAAACTTTACGATGGATTCGACAAATGGCGAGTGCAGACAAACGAACAACAGATCCACGAAAAATGGCGAATACACAGACAAATTTACAACGAGCAACTCCTTTCAAAATTTGGATGGGATCAATCTTTGTTTTCATCGAGGGAGATTTATATGCAATTTACCATAAGCTCTTTGACGTCGGCGAGGAGTTTAACACATCGGAGGAGGTCTTGGCTAGCGCCCACAATGTTAAAACATTTGCGCCATGGATTAGGAGAACCCATTGCAAATAATAATTTATTTATTTAAAAATAATTAAATGGAACCTTAACAAGGTTTTTAATTATTTAAATAAATACTTCCTCCTAGACCCAAATGCATTAAACCAATGCATCCACCTATAATCTCTAAACCTGCCAACTTGGGGTTTGCAAAAGACCTTTGAAACTGTCATGCCGTAACCTTCATCAAAACAAATTATTTGACATCAAATCAAATTCCTTCAAGAGCTTCTTGACATCAATGACAACTTATACACTTGAGCAAAGGCAATGTACCCAAAGTACCCAAAATTGCCAACAATCTCCCCCTTTGTCATTGATGGCAAACCTTTACTAAAAACACTTCTCAAGAGCCAAAACTGAAACCAACTGTGCTAACAACTGAGAAACTGTGCCCACAACTGAGAATCTTCCTTTGAAGTTTTGCTCCCCCTGACTTGAAGCTTTCCTCTTCACTTTGAAGCTCTCCCCCTTACTCATATCTCTCCCCCTTTGTCATCAATGGCAAAGGGCCACCTTTGGGGCTCGGGACTAAGAATGAGCCTCTTAGCTTAGTCCCTCCCCCACCTCCTGATGAGGTGATTAATTCTAGGGTGGGAGTAAAACTCCCATTAGGCACTGATCATCATCAGCGTCTATAACTTCCTTTTCGGGCCTTCTCTTGAACTCTTTGTCCATATTCCTGTTCTTGTCACTGTTCTTGTTCTTGTTCTCATCCCTGTTCTTGTCCATGCCTTGATCCTTGGACCTGATCATGCCATTGTTCTTGTTCCTGTATTCTAGAATTTCAGCTCTACATTGTCTGATTATGTGACCTTCATTGTTGCACTTGAAACACTTGACGATGTTGTTTCTCTGAGGTAAACCTGATCTTTGAATCCACCTGTTCTGACCAAACCTGTTCTGGCCAAACCTATTCTGACCAAACCTGTTCTGACCAAACCTGTTCTGACCAAACCTATTCTGACCAAACCTGTTTTGATCAAACCTGTTCCTGTTATTTACCTTGCAATAGACTGCCTTGTGCCCAAACTGTTTACAAGAGTAGCAATACCCTTGAAAGAAACTAGCACTTCTAAAATTGTCATTTACCTTCTTCACTTGAGCCATGCAATGTGAAGCCATGTGACCAAACCTGTGACAAGCAAAACATCTGCCTTGAAACTTTCCTTTATTTGACCTCTTGGGTCCTGAAAACTTCTTCTTCTCATTCTGAATTTTGTTTTCTATTTCTGTGCATCTATCATTCAAGGACTCCTTTTCTGAAGTACTTTCCTCATCAGAACTCTCTTCCTTTTGGAGTCTCTTACTAGACTCTCCAACTTGTTCCTTGTGTGGCTTAACAAAACCAAGGCCTATTTTATCTGTTGTCTTTCTTTGACCTTTGATGAGTGACTTAACCTTTTTGGAGCTATCTTGAAACCTGTAAAGCTTATCCTTGTACTCTTTAGTTTCCTCTTTCAAAGAAGCCATTTTCTATTCTAACTCACTATACTCAAGAACCTTAGACTCTAACTCATCCTTGAGTTCTTGTGTCTTAGCTATAGAGAAGTCAAGACTTTCTATAAGATCATCTCTCTCCATACAACATTCATCTAACTTATCCTTGAGTCTAGCATTCTTCTTTCTTTCCTTTTTCAAAGCACTAAGAGCACTAATAAGTTCACTTTCAAGATCCTTTATTTGATTGCCTTTTGAATCATCAAAGCCTTTTTTAGATTTCTTATCACTAGAGGTGCTACCCTTTTCAAAAACCATACATGCATCTTCCTTATAGTTTTCTGAAGCATCCTCATACATACTAGAAACCAAATCATTATTTGTGCAATCATCCTCAAGGTGACCAAAATTTCCACATCTAAGACATTTCATGATAATGAATCTATGTTTCGGTTCTTCCTCTTTTTCCGATATGAACAACATCTCATTTTCATTATCACTTGAAGAACTTTCACTATCACTACTAGAACACTTACTTGCTTTGTCTAGGTAGAAACTCTTCTTGTGCTTGTGAGAATACCTCTTTCCTTGATTGTTGTGCTCATCTTTGATCTTCCTGTGATGCTTGTGCTTTTCAGAATCCTTGCTCTTAGAATCCTGTTTATCTTCATCACTTTCATTCTTGGGAACAATACAGTTAGTAGCATAATGACCAAACTTTCCACAATTGAAACATCTTATATTTTTCATACTTTTGTGTTTTCTAGAGAACTTGCCTTTCTTGCTGTAATATGCCTCTTCATCACTAGAAGACTCATCACTATCTTGAAGTTGTTTACCCTTGGATTCCTTGGTAGCCTTGAAAGTTGCCTCTTTCTTGACATCAACCTTCACTTGAGTTCTCAACTCAAATGCTGCAAGTATACTATGGAGCTCATCCTTTTTCAACTTATCCAAATCTTTAGCTTCCTCAATAGCAGAAATATTTTCACTAAATCTATTAGGAAGAGATCTTAAAATCTTATCACAAACATCATTTTCAGCAAGCTCAAGACCTAAGTCTTTCATGGAGTTAACAACCTCATCCATACGAAGCATGTAGTCACTAATATTTTCATCATCATTCATCTTGAGTTGTTCAAACATACCTTTGAAGTGTCTCAACTTGGCCTTTTTGACATTTGTATCACTTGTATGAACCACCTTCAACTATTTCCACATTTCACTAGCTGTCTTGCAGTGAATCACTTTGGTGAGATCTGCTTTCTGTAAGCCTTTTAGGATTGCATTCATTGCTTTTGAATTGTTGTGATGTAGGAGCCTTTCTTCTTTAGTATTAGGACCATGTACAGGAATAGTGTACTCATCTTCAATCACTTCCCATACCTCATTACCAAGTGCCATTAGATGAACCTTCATCCTTGCACTCCAAAGACCAAAATCTGACCCATCAAGAATAGGTGCTTGCATTACTACTTGAATGATCCATTGTGTTCTTTACTAGCTTTTCCTTCAAGTCTGTTAAACTTTTCGAAGGCACCTGCTCCGATACCAATTGAAGAACACAAGCTTATACTGAGAGGGGGGTGAATAGTATAAGACCTCTTTTTACTTTTTCCTTTATACTTCAAAATAGTAAAGCAATATACCCAAAGCAATATCAAAGCAATGCACAATATCATCCACAAAGTGACACCAATTTTAACGTGGTTCACCCATAATGGCTGGGCTACGTCCACAAAACTTTTCTCTAAAAGTTATCTCAAAGTTCTTTGGGAATCCTTCCCAATTACAATGTTTATGAGCCTCGGCCCAAAGGAGATACCTTCCCCCAATAAAAATTTATGAGCCTCTGCTCAAAGGAGATACCTTCCCCCAATCTGAATTTATGAGCCTCTGCTCAAAGGAGATACCTTCCCCTCTGCTCTGGAAATGATCCCTCAAAAGATCAACTGCCTCTACCTCTTGCCAGCACGTGGAACTCCTTTCCACCGAAGACCTCCTATCCTCAATGCTTAGCCTAAGAGACCTCTGCCTTCTATGATCACGTCCATAGCAGCTCAACAACCTGTACCAAACACAGTCGGTCGGTCTAGTACAAGTCTTCCTCTGTCTGTCAGATCTGTCCAACACTTGAACAAATCAATCCTCTACACACAAGCCTTCTCAAAGACTTGCCAAATCTGTCCTCAGGTTCTTCTCAAAGAACCAGTGCTCCTCTATCCTCAAGTTCTCTGATAGAACTATCAAAACTCAGCTCACAAGTCCTCTTCTAGGACCTGTCCAAATCTGCTCACAAGTCCCCACCGAAACCTATCCAAAACTACTCACAAGTCCCCACCGAAACCTATCCAAAACTTGCTCACAAGTCCCCATCGGAACCTATCCAAAACCTGCTCACAAGTCCCCATCGAAACCTATCCAAAACCTGCTCACAAGTCCCCACCGGAACCTGTCCAAAACCTGCTCACAAGTCCCCACCGAAACCTGTCCAAAACCTCAACAAGCTCACCAAGAAAAACTTTCTTAGTAGGAAATCACAAGGTGAATTGTTAGAGACCCAATGTGATTTGACAAACTCATAGAAGCATAAAGAGAATTGTTAGAGACTCAATATGTTCTATACTCAACTCCCAATCTCAAAACTCAACTCAAATCAACTCAACTCAAACTCAATCTCAAATCTGAAAACTCAACTCAAACTCAATCTCAAATCTGAAAACTCAACTCAATATCTGAAATGGATAGGATAGAATGCTTTCTTTCAAGAACATGAAACTCCAACAATTGCCAACTATGCAAAGAATCACATAACAATGATACTCATGTTCTTTTCACCATCAATTAGGGCTTCAACAACAATGCTCATCAAACAAGGTTCAATCAACACCATTCAGCTCAAAACACAACCTTGAAGCATTTCACAATCAACATCAGAAAAGGAAACAAGTAGAACTCCTTTTCTCTCCAATATTGTTTGAACAAAAGCATCCACCAACTCAACTCACAATAGCACACACAACTTTTCAAATCATCAACAAAGGAGTAAGCTCAACACTTTAACCAAGTAAAGAATAGCTTGATTATTACCAATTTAATGAAAGCAAATATCAATCTCAAAGCTGCCCACTTAAGGTTTCACAACTTCACACAAGAAGCAATTGACCTTAAAACATCATGCTTTCATTTCCATAAACAACCAAAAGCACTCTCAACATTACAAGAAATATTTAACCCTTATACACCTTATTTCTCCCTTATAGTCTTATCACAAATAAAATTTATCTCTCATAAGAATGCAATAAGAAATTTCAACATCTTCAAAAAGAATCTTTTATCAAAATACAAACAAGCTTTAAACTCCTTATAACTCCTAAGTTGTTTTTCCCTCTAACAAACTTCCTCCATCCGCAAAAACACTTAGCAAAAATTAATTTCAAAAATACCTTAGCCACATCAAAAATCGCTATGGAGAAATTTGTGCATGAATTCTAACACCACCCGCTGCGTCCACTTCACGACGAAAAACCCTTTCGCGATATTCGAACGTGGAACCTCCCGTTCGGGTAGCGCGCCAATAGCCTAGCCGCTATCGGTGCGCCAAAGGCACCCGATGAGGTTTAAACCTCACGTTGTTAACCTTGATCCTTCTGCACTAGGGATAAAATGAAACCATAGTCCCTTCCTTTCCTCTACCGTGACATGATGACAATAAAATTTATGGTGGATTCGACAAACGGCGAGTGCAGACAAACGAACAACAGATCCACAAAAAATGGCGAATACACAGACGAATTTACAACGAGCAACTCCTTTCAAAATTTGGATGGGATCAATCTTTGTTTTCATCGAGGGAGATTTATATGCAATTTACCATAAGCTCTTTGACGTCGGTGAGGAGTTTAACACGTCGACGGAGGTCTTGGCTAGCGCCCACAATGTTAAAACATTTGCGCCATGGATTAGGAGAACCCATTGCAAATAATAATTTATTTATTTAAAAATAATTAAATGGAACCTTAACAAGGTTTTTAATTATTTAAATAAATACTTCCTCCTGGACCCAAATGCATTAAACCAATGCATCCACCTGTAATCTCTAAACCTGCCAACTTGGGGTTTGCAAAAGACCTTTGAAACTGTCATGTCGTAACCTTCATCAAAACAAATTATTTGACATCAAATCAAATTCCTTCAAGAGCTTCTTGACATCAATGACAACTTATACACTTGAGCAAAGGCAATGTACCCAAAGTACCCAAAATTGCCAACAGTAGTGCTACTTTTAAATGTACTTACTAGTCACCTAGTTAACAATCAACTCAAAATCGCTAAAAATTTGCAGTTGTTTAATTTTGAGCTTCTCAACTTTCTTTAGGACTAAGCATAGTGCTTCATACTCGATGGTATTGTGTGTACAACTCCAATTCAATCAGTACGAATAGGTTTTTTGGATTCCTAAAGGAGATATGAATACTACTCCAACTCTGGCACCATTCTTACATCGAGCACCATCAAAATACATGTTCCACAACTAATCAATAGCAAAACCTAGAACATCAATCATTTTTCCTTCACCCTTCTCAAGTTTTGTGATGGTATAGCATCTGATCTCAATTTCCACCATCGCATTGAAATCAAGCATAGATAATTCATCCTCCAACTAAATTTCATCCAAAGCTTCCTCCATCAAGTCAATATCTTCCAACTCCTTGATCACCAAATTCACTGAATTTGTAGCATTTTCTTCATCTTCAATTTTCTCAATATCTCAATATGATATGTGGAGGGAATTTTATTATAGATCTATATTCTCTTCCCCTTGAATGGAATATCTAGGTGAGAATAGTTCAATGATAGGTAACCTCCCAATTTGGCTATAAATTCTCTAGACAAACACATACTAAAGTATGATTCAAGATCTACCATAACGACTTCTTGTATGACAGTTATCTGCAGCATGTTGTGCAAAAAAATTGGAATATCCTTGATCACTCCTATTATTTTGATAGGAATTCCATATAGTTGTAAGATACCTAGGGTACTTCTTGTATACTCCATTCCCATGTCTTCACACACTACCTTTGTCATGATAGTCGTTGTTGCACCAGAGTCAATCATGCAATTGTGTACTATACAACCCTCCATATTGAGAAATAGATAGAATGAGGGAGGTCTATTTTAACCAATGGCTAAAGTGGGTAAATTTTGGGCCAACATTATTTGAGAAAAAATTTATTTTTATCCTTCATGAATTTTTGTGAGTCCTGCAATTGATCTACTTGTCCAAGCAATTGTAGTGCATCATAGAGACTCACATTGGAGGGAATATTCTTCAATTCTTCAATAATATTATACAATTACACATTGGGCTCTTTTAATTACTAGCATCTTCATATCTACTCTAGTACTATTGTGTAGCCTCAACCCTCTGGTACTTGGTCAAATATGGGTACTTGAGCTTTTTCTTTGCTTATTCTTTTATCTCGGTTTGCACTTGTGCATCAGCAGGTTGCAAAGTTGAAGCTTTCACTTGCACTCTATATTTTGCTTCAGTAGGCAACAAATATTTTAATAAAATAGGTTCATCTACTCTAGATACTATCACAAGCACTTTCACTTGAGGTTGTCGCTTTTCATTTTGTGTCTTCTATTTGGTAGATACCTTCAATGGCTTAATTTCAACTAGATCTACCATGACAGGTTTCTTTCCTAACCTTGTAAGGATGGAAACTTGTTCAACATATGGGACCATAAAATTGTGATCAATTTCTAAAATCATATTGACTTGACCACTAGTAGTGCTTTCAACCAGTTTCTACACATAGTTCAGATGAACCATGCATGTATCTTCACCATGAGGATCATTGCAAGTAGAGCACTAAATTTTTTCTCTGATATACTCACTTCTTCATTAACCAACACATTTGTATTCTTCTCAGCACCTCTACTAGTTGAAGCTACTTATTATCTAGTAATTGATGGAGTTTGAAACCTTCTTGACCGAAAATCAACCTCAACTTGCTTCTTCTTAACTATCATGATTTCATTCAACATTGTTCTTACTGTTGAGTTGACTGATTGCATCTCCTGCAATAATTTCATGTAGGTATCATAATATATAGGTGTTTGAGGTGCTAGAAAAGATAAAGGTACTAGTGGAGAAGGCAATGTGGGGATAGAAGGTGGAGCAGGTAATTGCAAAATGATAGGAACAAGTAATTATGGGACTAGAACTGATGCAATTTGAGGTGAACATGAGCTCCATAAGGTAACATGATACATAGGAGGCATAGGCTATGAAAATGCACTATAATACAAATATTGTGGAATATCAATAAGGATAGGCATTTTTACCTTTGGTGGAAACTTACCTATCGCAATAAAATATTCTTTGATATTTTGAGCTTACATATACATATCTAGAAATATGTGGATATTGGCTTGTCGAACCGCCATACCAATATCAAATTTGAAGGCTTGAAGATATTAAAATATAGCTTGTTCATGGGTAAGTCGAAGACTATCAAGGACTCTTTGCAAAGTTTGAGTAAATCTTACATTGAAATCGACTATCTCCTCATGTGGATGTCTTTGGATGGTTGTGAATTTATGTAGTAAGGAAAAAGGATTTGCTTGCTTATGGAAATTCTTAATCAACAATTCTACTAACTGGTCCCATGTGGTAATAGTAGTGGATGGCAAGGACCAGTACTAATACAACAACTTTCCTCTAAGATACAAGAACAGTAGTCATACCATAGTGACTTCATCTGTAATACCATGTATTGTCACCAAGGATGCCACATATTGAATATTCTCATAAGTAGTTTTACCCATACCATCATAAGTAGGCAAAGCTTTCAATGCTTCTTGAGGGACTGGATTTTGAGCTTGTAGATATAATACTCCAAATATATTCCATGTTGAAAACTACCTGGGTGGTTGTGGTTGCTATGGTGGTATATTTTAGGCTATATTGATTGGTGTGTGTGGTTGGGGAGGTGGAAAACTAGTAGTTGTACTAGCAGGACTTGTAGGGACAAAAAACACACCAACTAACTAAGAGGATGTTGTAGTAGATGGGATAGCCGAAGAACTAACCTAGGGTGTTCTCCTAAATTTTGGATATCAAGTTCACACAACTCAATAGGATCTTCAGAATTCTTGTCCTTCAATCTCCTAATCATGAATAAAGCTTTTGCTTAGTTCATATTCAAAAAAATTTGGGTAGAGTTGAGTTGTAGATGTTCTAATCCTATAGTATAAGGTGAATATCAAACCTTTATACCGTTAATAGTGGAACATTTTGAAAGTCCCATTGGGCATGCCAAAAATTGTTTGTTACAAATATATCTAGTTACAAGATACATGCCTTGTGTGCCATAGACCTAGCCAACATTAAAATATCATAGGAAAGAAATGTCCTCCAGGCCAATCTCCAGAGAGGTTTGGCTCTCTTACTAATCCTACGTTGGGTATAAGTTTAGATAAATAGGAAAGAAATGGAAAATTGTAGAAAGAAATTATAAATATGGCTATAAGCCAACTTAATAGGATGGGGATAGACTAACATTCAAATATACACTAAACCATTAAAAGTATTCAACAAAAATGTAAGCATAAAAAATTTTGATGATCACACAAGAAAATAAACTACCCAAGTGTATTCTAGTATTCACCCACCACACTAGCAAAGACTAAATTCAGCAATAGAATTCACTCACCACAAATAATAGGAAAAAAAGCATTAGAAATTACACACAGAAAGCATATAACTACAAAATCACTTGAAGAACCAAAAGCCAAGTTATTTCTATTAATGCAAAAAAATTGGAGTATATTTTTGCAGTGTGCACCCTTCCATGCTTTACAATGAACAATGATTAGTATTTTATAGAGAGATTTCACCTCTATAATTTAATGTATATACAACAAAATGTTGGTAGATGAAAAACTAGCAAGCATATTTTCCTCCTTGGCATCAACGAACTTCTAGTTAAAAATTTCTATAAGAAACCATAATCCAACTTCGACGGAAGGAAATCACCCAAAAAATTCAGCAGTTGTAAATGCTTGAAGCAACCTGGGACTTTGGTGCATTGAGACATAACAAAATCTCCTAAGAATCAGGCTTGAATTCATTTCATATTGTGTCTCAGAAATCATCTTCATAAAATGAGTCCACTAAGTATTAAATTTTATTTAAAAATTACCAAGGATGGAATTCGATGCATTGGAAATGACCAAGAATTATCCTCGGTCTCTCAACATTAGATCGGATATCTTGGAAATGCTTGCTTGCATCACCCTAGAAATTAAATGATATTCTTCTTTGAAAATTTGCAAAAATGTGCTTCCCCTAGGTTATATTTCTACTGTAGATTCAATGTCACCCAGAATAGGGGTGAAGTAGCCTTACCAAAATAATCAAGTCCACCTGAAGTGTTGTGCAATAATCCTTCCCCAAAATTCCACCTCCAAGACTCTCTTCACTCCTTGGGAAGGTACACTTAATTTATAGTGTTTCAAAGCCTTCGGGTTCTTTGTTTCACATTTACCCAACTATTGGACAAAATCATCCATATTAATATTCTGAACTTTAAAAAAAAATCACCCCAAAGAATTGTGACAAGGGAATTTACCCTGATTTGGGATGAACGTGCTTCCCTTCATTTATGTTGGACGCACGACAAATTAAGACTTTCTTGAAATATGTTTCATCCCAAGGAGGGGCGATAGAGAGTTTCACCCCTCACTTGGGGTGAAAGCACCCTTTACTTTCTTGGAGTTCTCAAATCATGTAGTCACGCTTTTATTATTATGTTCTACCCCAAGGAGGGGTGACAAGAACTTTTGTCCCACTCTTGGGGCGATGGTGCCTCCTATTTTTTTTCTTTTTAAAAAAATCGTGAGTTTTTGGCCTTAATGACATCACCTTTGCACTATACGTTGCCCTAAATAGGGGTGCCAAAGAGTTTCACCCCTCATTTGGGGTGAAAGTGCTTTCAAATTATGTAATGCTTTTTTATTAAACTTTGGCAAAGTGGGCATCTTAAAATATCTTTAAATCAAATTTTTCCCTGATGAGGAGCAACAAGGGTTTTCATCCCTCGTTTGGGGTGAAAGCACCTTGACTTATCTTCATTTATCTGTATCAAATGGATGAAACTTATTTGTATTTGGCTCCACATATGAGAAAAATGACGAAGATGTTTGTTCATTTTTTAATTGGAGCAAAAGTGCCATTTTCATTGTCAGACCCAATCACGACTTGATATCTTCTATTGGGACGAAAATTCAAGTGAAAGCCTCAAAATTGTTTTCTTTTCGGAATCACGCCCCTTAATAAAATTCCTTCACTTCTTCCAATACTTTGAGGTAATTTTAGTTAAGACAAAATTATGAAAATACAAGGCAAAAAACTATAAATTGTAATAAAACTATATCCAGCAAAAATGTCATGCCTTCATTAACAAATGCACAAAATTTTTACAATAAATTTTACAAGACAAAATTGTAATGTGGCGAGGTTGTACAAAGGCAAAAAATTATAATAATGTGATAAATAACTTCATATCATGGATTTCTATTAGTAACTTAGTTTAAGGAGAGAAACTCAAACAACTTGCAAACCAAATTCTAAATATGCTTCAAGAATTTTATTTGCCTATTTTTACATGAAAATATAAATTGGTTTAGGATCTATAAAAAGTTTTGAAATTGCAATATGATTCATGTTGAAGGCCAACATTGTATGATATTGAAGAACACAAGCTTATACTGAGAGGGGGGTGAATAGTATAATACCACTTTTTACTTTTCTTCTCAAATCAATAGTATGTAGTATATAGATAGTAGTATCAATAGCAATAATCAAAGCAATGTATAAAACTCCACACACAATAGAGACATAGATTTAATGTGGTTCACCCAATGTGGGCTACCTCCACAGAGAAAATATTTCTTCTAAATATTTCTCAAATAATCTCTTGGGAATCTTTCCCAAATTACAATGTTTATGGACCTCGGTCTAAAGGAGATGTTGATCCCCTAAATCTCAAGTTTGTGGATCTCTTCTATAGGAGAACTCTTTCTCATTCTACTATGGCTAGTGATATTATAGAATACTCTATCTCTCTGCTGCACTGACTTGTGGATCTATCTCCACTTGAATACTCCTCACACATATTTGTCATCAATTGTCCTGGATTCTGGATCTCTATCCACTGAGACTCTATCCTCTATACTCTGTCACCTCCAAAGCTCTGTCTCAATACTGTACCTATCACAATTCAATCAATCTAGAATATTTTTGCTCAATATCTTGCACTAAACATAGTACAGTCGGTCTAGTATAATTTTTCTCAATAGGTTCACTTAGAACATGCTCAAATCTGCTCAACAGGTTCACACAAAATCTATCCAAATCTGATCAATAGGTTCACACAAAACCTGTCCAAATTTTCGCAACAAGTTCACACAAAACTTGTCCAAATATGCTCAACAGGCTCACAACCTATCCAAATCTACTCAACAAGTTCACACAAGACTTGTCTAAATCTACTCAACAAGTTCACATAGAACTTGTCCAAATCTGCTCAATAAATACTCACTAGGACTTGCTCAAATCTTCTTAATAAGTCCTCTCTAGGACTTGCTCAAATATGCTCAATAATTCCTCTATAGGAATTGCTCAAATATGCATAGCAATATTTCATAAAAGCTTAACTCAAAATAGTCCACAAGTCTTCTCAAAGACTTGTCTCAATAACATAGAATCATAAAGAGAATTTTTAGAGACTCAATATGTTCTAAGCTCAATGTACAATAAATATCTCAAATCAATCTCATAGAAGCATAAAGAGAATTTTTAAAGACTCAGTATGTTCTATACTCAAATACCAATCTCAACTCAATAGAAGCATCAAGAGAATTGTTAGAGAATCTATATATTCTATACTCAGATCTCAATCTCAACTCAAATCAACCTCAATCTCAACTCAAATCAGAATATTGAATATTTTATTTCTAGGAACTTGAACAACCACATGCATCCACTTGACTAGGCTTAATAAACTCAACTCAACCAATCACCTCAAGGAACAATCCTTTCTCACAAACCCTAGTCCAAGCATGTATTAACCAAATCAACTCAACCAATCACCTCAAGGAACAATATTTTTTCACAAACCGTAGTCCAAGCATGTATTAACCAACTCAATATGTTTCCAACAATGCTCAAGAACAAGTCTCACATATCAATGATACTCATGTTCTTTTCTAACTCAATTTCAATTTGATTTCATCATCAATGGGCTTCAACAACAATGCTAATAAAACAATTTTTAAATACAACTCACAAACCAGAAAACCTTGAAGCATTCAATCAATCATTTTCTCAAAGGAAACCACAATCAATCCTTTTCTCTCCAATGATATTTCATAAATCAACCACCATAAACAATCAATAGGAGAATGTGCCCATATCTTTTTTATGCCAATAAGTTGTCCACAAAATTTGCCACACTTAAACACAACTTTCCTTTCCAATCTAAACAAGGGTTAATGGACTTCAAATAATCACAAAATAAAGCATTACTCAAATTACACACTTTTTTCTCCAAGTTAATAAACACATCCACCAAAGTCCCTTTTATTAAAACCCTTATCAAAAATAATAAACCTCTCAAAATTGCTTTTAAAAAACAACTCTTTATTTCTCTTAAAATCAATTCTCCATAACCATCAAATAAATCATAAACCAATTATGTTTTGCAATAATAATCATAGCCCTAATAACAAACTTTAATTTCCATTAACTACCTTATAACTCCAAACTTTATGGCTAATAAAAATTATTTAAATGCAAAACGTAATTACCTCCTCAAGGGGATTCGAACCCCCGAATTGCCACACCACAAGCATCTTATCCGTAGCTAAGATTCCACACAAGCTAGGAGCTCGTTGGAAAGGTAAAGGCCCAAAGTGCCTTAAACCTTACTCCACCTTCTACAAAATACAAAGCACCAAAGCGCTTTCCACACGCCTTCTAAAACGTCGTCCAAGGTATTCAATCCCTAGTGTTTGTGCTACCTTGTGCCTTAAACCAAAATTATTTGCCAATGTGCCATGCTTTCCACCACAATTTGACTTTCCAAGCGTTGTCATTTTCTTTCCTGCTTCTCTTCTCAAAATTCGCACGAGCTCATAGACTTATTTGAATGCCAAAAATTTATCACAAGAGCAAGGATAAAACTTTGATTCATTTACCACCCCTTTATATAGTGTTTAAAACACTTCAAAGACATCGACGGAAATATGAATTTATGTTTTCTTGATGACATCGGTGGGAAACTTTGCATTTAAATTTAAATTTTAAATAATTAAAATTTAAACCAAATATTAAAACTCAAATAACTCCATCACCGGGGCACTTTTTTTGATGAAGCGAAAGCCCAACTTGGGTTTTAATAAAAACCCAGATCAAATCTTCTCTCCATGGTTTTAAATAAAACCTTTTATTTTTCCTACCTTGGTTTTCACAAAAACCCTTCATAGATCCTTTTGATAGTAAATGCTCTTTTGACATCAATGACAACATTTTAGCTTAGGGACTCAAAATATCCAACAGATATAATATTGAATAGGTATAAGGGAATTCATTATATATATTTTTTGAATTTATTATAACATTTTATTATGTAAGCCCTATGAAACATAGCTAGTCGTGTTATGGTTAAAACCACTTTATAACTTGTAATTGAGCTTAAATCCCTCATGTTATTTCAGTTTATTTTTTAATATTTTATGTAATTATGGTTTTAGTATTGTAATAAATTCCCCCACCACTCCTCTTTTAATTATCAAAGTAATGACCTAATATACAAATTGTACAATGATTCTTTATGGTTCTATAGGCACCCCTAAATCGTTGTGTCTATTTTCCTTTTTTTCATCCTTTTTTGCTTTCTATATAAGATGAGTGGATGGATTGCATTTATTTATTTCTAGAAAATGTTATGAATTTCAACATGGTATGAAAGTAGGTATGGAGCTTCATCACTTGGTCATATAAAATATTTAGTTGGAGCCTCCAATATTTCTTCTAACTTCTTGGACAAATTACTTCTCAAAGCTTCATAAGCAACTTCAACAAAAGAGGCAAAGGAAGAATTCATTTTTCTTTACTCAATTATTCTTATTATTTTGGAGAATTCATGCCTACTCCAGGTTATATTTTCCTTGTAGAAAAAATACAATGAGTTTTTAAAAAATTGTTGTTTTTCAAAAATTTCACTCTAGGGCTATTTTGGAGGACAAACTTCTAGAGGCCATAACTTTTGCATATGGAAGCATTTTTAATTTTGAAAGATATTTTAAGCTCTTTGTGTCAGTGGTATTTATTTAAGGATATACTAGAAGTGGAGGTATATCTTATTGTGTGAACATATTCAAAGTCTATTGCCCTATTTTAAAAGATAAAACTTATAATCTGTTGTATAATAAAAATATTTGGCATAATTTTTTAGGATATGTAGATGGATTTGTGATAGTTGTAGCAAATTTTGAGTCCTTTGGAGACTTACAAGAAAATGATTCAAGATGTTCTTTAGTCAATACCCCTTTCTATTTTGGATAACTTATTCATGAAGATCTAATATTTCATGATCTCCTTGTTATTCTATGTCTCGTATAGGTACTCTTGGAAGTTTGTTACAACTCTTTTCTAGAGAAGATTCATGAAAAACATTTTCTGGTGACTAAAATTATGTGGTCCAAGGGTAAGAGGAAGTTGTTGGTCCGGCTTTCATGCACACCCCGGGAAAAAGGATGAAGGCAAGGAAAGCTCCGGAGACACCCACGGGACTGATCCCACTCATATTTAGGATCTAGCTGGTTATCCAAGGTGCGAGTTACGTAGTTGGGTCGAATGGCAATTCACTCTTTTCCACTTCGGAATAGATTTCAATATGGACTCGCTCGTTACCTTACAGGGGGTTCCCGAACTTGTTCGATAGGTTGCAAAAGTTGTTGACAATCAGATTTGACTTGAATTCTTTGATCTAGCTCTCATGGGTCAGCAGATTTAAATAAAAGGCAAATAAAGAAAATAAAAATGGATCATTAACGGTAAGCAAAGAGAGGGTAGGGTAGGGCAAAAAAGAGAAGTTTATCAAACATCAATTGTAAACCCAAACTGTCAATCTTATCTATGCTATCAGCCTTCACAACAGAACAAATCCCAGAAGAAAGTGTCCAGTCAGTCTAAGATCACTTTCAACTAAGAGCACAAGGCAGAGTGAAACAGATCTAGCAGAAAATCATAAATCCAAGGGCAACTGGTTAAAATCGGTATCTTTCACCGACAGCCTAGCTCGCACAAATGAAGACAGAGCAATTAGAACAAACTTAACCTCAAATCTGTAATTTCCCCTAGCGGATAATAGAACAACCGAAGCCTAACAAAGATATTTAATCTTGACAATGGCAGATTTACAAAGATATATCTAACAAACTTTAAATGGAACGGATAAC
This sequence comes from Wollemia nobilis, assembly GCA_028583015.1. NCBI lineage: Eukaryota > Viridiplantae > Streptophyta > Pinopsida > Araucariales > Araucariaceae > Wollemia > Wollemia nobilis. Next base: position 2,042,513 of record JAQPPZ010017145.1, on the reverse strand, counting down.
AAAAGAAAATACACTTATCACACTCGCAAAAGATTAGGCTCCCGGCCATGCTATCACGTAAAAGCTAAAGCACATCAACTCCAAGTCCGTAAACAAAGGATTTCACAAAATTTGCAAGAAATTGCTTATAAGCCTTTATTTCTAAGTCTCCGCCTCCCCGCGATTACATTTAGAATTTGTATTTATAGACTCGTGACGGACCCCGATCTTTTCCAAAATATCTTGCTCAAACCCTAAATCTTATCGCACTTAAACCCTAGGACCCGGGTTTTACAATAAAAATCCATTTAAAAATCAAAGTCCGGATAGAACTTAACCCTTCGGCAAATCATGCAGATCACCGCCATAAATGGAGAAGATAAAATAAAATGCAACTTGCATTCATTCGCTACCGCAAATAAATGCTTTCATTAATTCTGCCGGTGAGCCGGATGAGTCACCACTTCTCCATCAATTTGATCTCCGTAAATCCATCTCTGAGTTGAAATGGTCTTCATGCTATCAAGTCTGCAATAAATTTGTTGTTGAATGCTCTCACCGGCAGCTTCTCTCCTAGCATGGCGGTCCTTGACTAAATCCGCACTTTATCTTCGCCTTTATGGTCTTTCCCGGTTGTCCCGTAAGTGCCAGGTGGAATCCCGCATGAAAGACAAAAAGATGCATTAGATTAGCATTTTAATTAAATCGAAGCTTAAAACATTAAAAACAGATTAAATCCGCAAAATAAGCTTGCATGTCGGCTTCCGTTTGTCCCATTCACGCTTTGACACGTGTCGCTACCCCAGGAAGCCTTCTGTTTCCCGCCGGAATGCACTTTCAGGTCAACTATGACTTTCTCTCTCCTGCCGCGATTCTGCGACATGTCGCGAAATCGCGACCCGCCAGAGCATCGGCAACTTCCTCCCTCGTCGGCCGCGAAAACGCGACATGTCGCGATTTCGCGACATGTCGCGAAATCGCGACCCTTCCCGGCCTCCGTACGCTTCTTGATTTTCAGCCGCGATTCTAGAACACGTCGCGATATCGCGACGCTCCCTTACCCGCATGCGCTGGACCGCGCTGGACCGCGATTTTGGAACATGTTTCTGACTTAGCCGATTTTTCATCCTGCAGCCCACTTTCTCTCTCCTGCCGCGAAAATGCGACATGTCGCGATTTCGCGACATGTCGCAAAATCGCGCCCTCCGTACAGCTTGCTTCTCTCTCCCAAAACTCGTCGCGATTTCGCGACATGTCGCGAAATCGCGACCTTCTCGGCACTTAGCCGCATTTTGACTTACCCGTCGCGATATCGCGACATTTTCGAAAATGGAAGTGTCGCGATATCGCGACACTACCAAAAATGGAAAGTTTGATTTTTCAATGAATTATGCAACTCGTTTTCTGGATTTTCTCGATACCGGTGCAAGATTTTGCTTGTGCATGAATGATTCTAGCATGTAAAAAGTGAATTCTTGGATAACACAAACTAGAATGCAAGAAAAAGCACAACTTTAAAAAGGAGGCAAGCAAATTATGGATTTAAAACCTGAAAAGATCAAGAGGGTCCCCGCCGCAAAAATGGAAGTTCATAATTTTCTAAGGATGGAATCTCATTTTTCAAATGGGGGTGTGTTGCTTATCAACAAATGGCGATATCTCACGGGTAAAATAGTAGCACTATTTTAGAACCCAAGACTCCGGTTTCAAAACAAAAAGACCATGCATCATGCCTTGCCACAAGCATTCTTCACAATAAATTGACTCACTAACCGCCACCGTTAAAATTTCCCAAGGACATACTAGGTCGGATTACTTCAAGGAAGATTTCCGATGTGCAATTACAAATGGTATAGAACTTTCTTCAAGGATGACTGAATTGAATGATAAACTTGGATTAATCAACTTTTCTAGATTGTAAAAGGGGAAACCGAGTAGAGCTCTGTTTACTAGTTTAGCTTTTTACAACCTAGACAGAGTTACCCTTTAGATTTACACGACCCAATTTACAACTGTAGGGCAGAATCTAATATTGGCTGCCTCTTTTGATCATATAACTCTTTTTTTTTTTTCTTTTTTCTTTTCTTATCTCTCTTTTTTTATCTCTTCTTTTTGAAATATATCACTATCTTGAAGACCTTAGAGAAATTAAAATTTTCTTTTAATATTTGATCATCTGGAACTGTTTCAGTCTAGGCATTGATAGCCTCTGGTGACACCCAAATAATTGCATGAACCATAGTCCCCTCTTATAACCAGCTTTTCTTGGATTCCCCGGGAGTTCCTCCAACTAAACAACATAACAGTTTTTCTATCATTAAAACAACTGTGGCAAGTAAGACACAAGATCCAATCATCTCTCTACCTTCATCCCGGATAACAAAATAGTTCCACAGCTTTAGTGCAAGCAGACTATCTCAATTAGAATAATGAGCAGAATGGGGAGGCACTGGATTGAGGATTTATCAGCTAGGAATAAAACAATTTTTAGCAGGCTGACTTTTCATTGATTGCTCAAGCAAAGGTTAAAGAATAGAATTTTAGAAGCCAAAGGACTTTGTACAGGCTTCCAAGGATAGTACATAGCTTTAAAGCAAAATAAAATAAAATTGCATAGATCGCAAATAAAATAAACTAAACACCGAAAATCGCACACTGTATGTATAAAGGAATAAAACAAATTGCAAGGCTATTTACAAAGGATGCAAAGCACAACTGTACAGGCAAAAAAATTAAGAACTAAAACAAAAGACCGTATAGTATAAGAAAGAAAAGGAAAAGCAGGAAGAAAATAAAAATCGTACAGCAATAAAAGAAATAAACTAAAAGAATCGAAGCAAATAAAATAAATAAATCAATCGAAATAAATAAACTAAATCGTAAATCGTACAGATAAGAAAGAAAAAGAAATGCAATAAAGAAAAGACCGTACGTACTAAAATAAAAGCAAGCTAAAATAAAAAGACAAAGAAAGGAAATAAAAAGCACCGACAAAAGAAATAAACCGCACAAGCTAAAACCGAAAACAACTAAAGAAAACTCAAAATCGCAAATCGTACGTACATTTAAAAATAAAACCGCACCGACAAAGAAATAAACCGAAAAACAAATAAATTAAAATCGCAGAGCATTAAAATTAAACTCAAACAGATTAAAACCGCACGTACATTGAAATAAAAACTGCACCGACAAAGAAATAAAACCGAAAAACTTCAAAGCTTATTTACAATGCATACATATGTTACAACTTCCCTTCATACTCAAAAAATGCAGCAGCTTGGGAAAGCAGAGAAATGGTGCTTTAAAAAATTTTGACCATGCAAGTAATTTAAAAAAAATTACCTTTCAAGTCCCGTTGACGAAATGCACTCCGCATCGTGCTTCAAAAATTTGCTATCCTGGGAAAGACTTGGGTTTATCGTCTTCCCCGTCCCATTTGAAAAACAAATCTGCAACTCCTTCAAATTAAACAAATCATATAATAACAAATCATATGATAACATGTTTATGCTTCTAATTAAAGGGTTTGCAGAGTTCTTTCAAAAGGACTGAATGTAAAAAACCCCCAGGATCAAATACTTTAAAACCTTGACAGACCTAGACCACCACATTTTCAAATTGATGTGACAACTGAAAGAAATCATGTTTTATCTGTATGCCCCGGTTCTTAACAACTTGAACATTTTGTGGTTGCTGCACTACTTCAATATCCAGGACTTCAATTTTTATCCCTCTAGCAGAATGCTTACAATTTTCCTTTTCACCTGAGCCTTGCTTAGACTTAACCTCATCAATGTGCAATGTCCAAACATCATTGTTGTTATTGATTAGGGCTATAATTGTTCTCACCTTTTCAGTTGCCAAATCATAAACTCCAATATCTGCATCAACACGCTTTATAGCCTCCTCTTTGACATTATGTTCGTAAGTTGCAGTGCTTATGTTGAGACAAGCTTCATCAATTCCAAGTTGGTCGACCACATTCATATTTACCACCTTTTCCTCCTTTTCTTGAAATTCAACAGTGGTCCAGAGTAAGCCTCAATCAAGTTAATGTTTTGTCCAACAATCTGAGGCAGTTCATAGAGGGTGATGTCAACTTTAAGTTCCCTCATATCCTCAATGATGCTATCCTCCTCGCCATTTCCGCATAGTGAGATTGAATCTCACTTTCATCATCCTCTGATGAGGAAGGATCATTATTAAGTTCTGGACTCTCACATTTCAAGTCATAACTGTCCATTTTGAACTGTTGAAAATCTTGCATTTCATCCACGTAAGTCTCGGATAAGACTTTCTCGCCTCTTCGGGAAAAGTGACAGAATCGAAACCCCGGTTGTACTATTTTTGGGTGAACTAGAAAGATCAATATTTCTTTGATCTCTAGGAAAATTTAACTCACCAGGAAAAACTTCGGATTTGGGTGGTGCCGTATCACAACCGTTCAGCCTCAAGCACCCGCACTTTGAATTTGTCAGAACTCTTCTCTGTATTTTGCACATGCTGAGTGGATGTGACAGTTAACTGAGTCTCCTTGGGTAGAGCATGACATGTTGGCATTAACTCATGATGTGGAATGGGGTCTGGAATAGGCATGTTCTGTGTAACATAGGATATCAAAGGATCGCTCAAAATTTGAGGCCCTAATCTGTCTTTCAAGAATTAAGGCTTCTTTATAAGCCCCTACCATGGTTGTAATATTAATGTCTCTCTTGAGGAAAATAGAGGTCACCGAATCCAATGCATTCTTGTAGATTTCTAAGGCCAGATTTGCATTTGGGATGTAATGGCCATCATTCTACCGTAAGCTCTTTGGAACCTCATATTGAAAGACCTCGACAGCTTCTCCCGACTCTCTCTTGATGCTGGAAAATTGCTGATATAAAATGTCGGGATCTATCACTTCACCGAACCGTGATATAAAAGCTTTCTCTAGATCATCCCAACTAGTAATGGAATTGTCGGTGAGGTTTAAAAACCAATCATAAGCTCCCTCCCGGAGAGTGAACGGGAACAATCTGGCAGCAACATCTTCATGCCATATATTCAATAATCTTAAAGCATTTTTAAAAGCTAGCAGATGTTCTTCTCAGCTTCTTGTCCCATCATGTTTGTACCTAGGGAGATACCTTCTCGGACTTCTGGCAGGTCATGGGCTATACCCGGAATGTTCAAAGCGGTGGAGCCCAACCAATTTGCCATTATTACTTGGCCGACAAAGCTGATGTTCTCGATTTGTAATTGGATAACCGCAAGTGATGATAGAACTGTTCTTAACAAACCACCGAACTTAAGGCCTTCTCCTGCAATTTCAAAACCGCACCGACAACTTTCAAAAACGCACCGACAATTTACAAACCGCACCGACAATTTAAAATCCGCAGAAATTTAAAATCACGACAATTTATAAACTGACACGACAATTTATAAAACTGTCCGGAGTTCATCGTGGGTCCTTCAAATGTTGTCGTTATGCCCTTACAATACTTGAACTGAGTTCATGCCCTCCTTCTAGCGCCAATTAGATGTTGGCTGAGGAGGAGGGGAAAATTGGCTACCAGACTTTGGATAAAATACAGCTTTATAGTTCCACATACAGTCGGATTTCTCAACTCAAGTGCACTAAGAACAGATGTTTGGCCCTCCTTCTAGCGCCAATTAGGTGTTGGTCCGGCTTTCATGCACACCCCCGAAAAAAGGATGAAGGCAAGGAAAGCTCCGGAGACACCCACGGGACTGATCCCACTCATCTTTAGGATCTAGTCGGTTATCCAAGGTGCGAGTTACGTAGTTGGGTCGAATGGCAATTCACTCTTTTCCACTTCGGAATAGATTTCGATATGGATCGCTCTCGTTACCTTACAGGGGGTTCCTGAACTTGTTCGGTAGTTGCAAAAGTTGTTGACAATCAGATTTGACTTGAATTCTTTGATCTAGCTCTCATGGGTCAGCAGATTTAAATAAAAGGCAAATAAAGAAAATAAAAATGGATCATTAACGGTAAGCAAAGAGAGGGTAGGGTAGGGCAGAAAAGAGAAGTTTATCAAACATCAATTGTAAACCCAAACTATCAATCTTATCTATGCTATCAGCTTCACAACTAACAAATCCCGTAAGAAAGTGTCCACTCACCTAAGATCACTTTCAACTAAGAGCACAAGGCAGAGTGAAACAGATCTAGCAGAAAATCATAAATCCAAGGGCAACTGGTTAAAATCGGTATCTTTCACCGACAGCCTAGCTCGCACAAAGGAAGACAGAGCAATTAGAACAAACTTAACCTCAAATCTGTAATTTCCCTAGCAGTATAATAGAACAACCGAAGCCTAACAAAGATATTTAATCTTGACAATGGCAGATTTACAAAGATATATCTAACAAACTTTAAATGGAACGGATAACAAAAGAAAATACACTTATCACACTCGCAAAAGATTAGGCTCCCGGCCATGCTATCACGTAAAAGCTAAAGCACATCAACTCCAAGTCCGTAAACAAAGGATTTCACAAAATTTGCAAGAAATTGCTTATAAGCCTTTATTTCTAAGTCTCCGCCTCCCCGCGATTACATTTAGAATTTGTATTTATAGACTCAGGACAGACCCTGATCTTTTCCAAAATATCTTGCTCAAACCCTAAATCTTATCGCACTTAAACCCTAGGACCCGGGTTTTACAATAAAAATCCATTTAAAAATCAAAGTCCGGATAGAACTTAACCCTTCGGCAAATCATGCAGTCACCGCCATAAATGGAGAAGATAAAATAAAATGCAACTTGCATTCATTCGCATCCGCAAATAAATGCTTTCATTAATTCTGCCGGTGAGCCGGATGAGTCACCACTTCTCCATCAATTTGATCTCCGCAAATCCATCCCGAGTTGAAATGGTCTTCATGCTATCAAGTCTGCAATAAATTTGTCGTTGAATGCTCTCACCGGCAGCTTCTCTCCTAGCATGGCGGTCCTTGACTAAATCCGCACTTTATCTTCGCCTTTATGGTCTTTCCCGTTGTCCCGTAAGTGCCTGTGGAATCCCGCATGAAAGACAAAAAGATGCATTAGATTAGCATTTTAATTAAATCGAAGCTTAAAACATTAAAAACAGATTAAATCCGCAAAATAAGCTTGCATGTCGGCTTCCGTTTGTCCCATTCACGCTTTGACACGTGTCGCTACCCCAGGAAGCCTTCCGTTTCCCGCCGGAATGCACTTTCATGTCAACTATGACTTTCTCTCTCCTACCGCGATTCTCGCGACATGTCGCGATTTCGCGACATGTCGCGAAATCGCGACCCCGCCAGCCGCATCGGCAACTTCCTCCCTCGTCGGCCGCGAAAACGCGACATGTCGCGATTTCGCGACATGTCGCGAAATCGCGACCCTTCCCGGCCTCCGTACGCTTCCTGATTTTCAGCCGCGATTCTAGAACACGTCGCGATATCGCGACAGCTCCCTTACCCGCATGCGCTGGACCGCGCTGGACCGCGATTTTGGAACATGTTTCCGACTTAGCCGATTTTTCATCCCGCAGCCCCACTTTCTCTCTCCCGCCGCGAAAATGCGACATGTCGCGATTTCGCGACATGTCGCAAAATCGCGCCCTCCGTACAGCTTGCTTCTCTCTCCCAAAACCGTCGCGATTTCGCGACATGTCGCGAAATCGCGACCTTCTCGGCACTTAGCCGCATTTTGACTTACCCGTCGCGATATCGCGACATTTCCGAAATGGAAGTGTCGCGATATCGCGACACTACCAAAAATGGAAAGTTTGATTTTTCAATGAATTATGCAACTCGTTTTCTGGATTTTCTCGGTATCGGTGCAAGATTTTGCTTGTGCATGAATGATTCTAGCATGTAAAAAGTGAATTCTTGGATAACACAACTAGAATGCAAGAAAAAGCACAACTTTAAAAAGGAGGCAAGCAAATTTGGATTTAAAACCTGAAAAGATCAAGAGGGTCCCTGCTGCAAAAATGGAAGTTCATAATTTTCTAAGGATGGAATCTCATTTTTCAGTGGGGGTGTGTTGCTTATCAACAGAAGTCTTCAAAAAAGGTGATGTATGTCATAAGATGAAAATGTATACCTTCATGTCATACCTTATGCAACAATGGAATCTTAAAGGAGTTCATATTTAAATGTGGTGATCTTGACTTCTCTTTTTTATTTTAAGTCTATAAATAAGTTTTTTTTTGGATGTCTACAAGAGTGTCTAATAGTGGTAGTTATGACTATGGTATAGCCTAAGGATACTCTTATACAAGAAGCTTTTTTGTAGCAACGGATTTTAGATGATGCGGAGGATTCATATAAGTCGACCTCAAAATGAAAAGACACATTAGAACATCCATTATAGGAGGAGATATTATTTTTTCTAATGCCTTCTCTCTTTGTCCCCTTGGTTTAGATTATAGAGGGTGTTGCCATTGTAATCAGGTTCATGACCAAGATTGATATTATATGATTTAGTATTAGATAGGCCTAAGGGAATTAATTATACAATGTATTAAATTTATTATAATATATTATTATGTAAGCCCTATGGGTTATGGTTAACCTTGCTATACTTGAACTCACTTTATAACTTGTAATTAACCTTAAATTTATTTTGTTAAAAATAAAAATGATGTCAAGAAGTTGATTGTGAAAACTATTGGTAGTTTTGCAATATGCCACATTAAAAATTTTGTTAAATTTTATTGATGTAAGATCGGCATGTATTAATCCATGATACATTATTTTTGGCCTATATTTACTACATTTTGAAATTAATGTTCCTTTTTGTTACTTGAAAATAAAGTGTGCTTGAAAATAAAATGGGGAAAACAAATGTAATGTCTTTTTCACCCAAATGTGGTTCAAAAATTTGGTTGACAAGTGCGGTCACCTTAAGTTTGGGGTGAAATACACATTCATCCTATTTTGGGGTGAACATAGGCACAGAAGGCTGAATGGTAAGGAGTGAGCGACTTTCATCCAAAAAATATTGCAAGTTCAGGATGGTATTGAAGTTGAAATATTGATGTTGTTAAAGATGTGTTCACCCCAAGGATGGGATGAACATCTTCAAAACTAAAAATGGCACACCCAATAAAATCCTAGACTATTCAAAAGCACTTTCACCCTAGTTGAGGGTGAAAGTTCCATTCGCCCCTCTTTGGGGTGAAATCTCACCAAAGGAGGATTCAAGTAATTTTCGGGTAAGTGAGCGACTTTGAAAAGTCAAACATGCTTTCACCCCAATGGAGGGGTGAAAGTCCCATTCACCCCTACTTGGGTGAACCTACATGGAAATGCTTCGCTAATGTGCCAAGGTTCATTTCAGGTGCCAAGTTCTCAGCAGGCGATGTTGAAAAGTCAAAGAGGCGTTCACCCAAAGTAAAGGGTGATGATGCCTTTCACCCTTCTTTGGGGTGAATGTGTGCTTCAAAATAAAAGAAATATCTTGTGAAGCACTTTTGCCCTGGGAAGTATGCAAAGGTCTTAATTACATTTTCAAAAGGTTTAAACAAAGAGTAAAAATTCAAAGCATTGAATGTGAAATCAAGAATGAATTTCAAAAGCACCCAAGATAGGCGAATGAAAAATATTAAATGTTTATGGTGAAGAGTAACTCAAGTTATGGATCTCGAGCAAAGAGAGTAGCAATATTAAATACGCAAGGTGATTTTTATGATTTCCAAAGCAAAAACGTATTTTTGAGGATGGTGAACGTATCAAGTCAACGACTAAGCCTTGCAGTTTTTCATGCATCAACATCTAGAAATAATGATTTTCCAGAAGAATTTCCTTAAAATTTGGAGTGCCACATCAAAATAAGGTTTTTCAATAACTTCAATGAGGAATTGTCTCACCAAGTTTCCTGATCTATGAGCATTTTTGTCTTCATGTGTATGTAATGAAAGAGGTGAAATCCTCTATAAATACTCCTCAATTTCTATTGTAAATAAGGTTAGACATTCTAGAAAAAATTATTGAAGTTCTATGCATCAATAGAAGATACTTGAATTTCAAATTTACAAGTGATCTTGTGTGTGATTTCATTCTTTTTTTATGTATTTTTAATTTTTACTCATATTCATTATCTATTGTTTAGTTTAAATTCTGCACCTAAATTTGAACATTGTTGGTGAGAGAATGAGTTCTGGAATGTGGTCCTGGAGGTTGTTTCCACAAGGTTGTAAGTAAATTCTATTGTTTTTTTTATTACATGTTTCTTCAATGCTTGGGTGGATTTCTTGCTTCTAGTCTATCCCCAATCCTACACCTTTGACCTATGGCCATACTTCCCATATCTTTCTGTTATTTCTAATTTCTTTCCCTGCAACTCTACTCTTAAACCTGTGTAGGATTTATTAACGGAGCCAGTCCTTTCTGGATATTGGCACGGAGGATATCTCTTTCCTTCGACCTTTCAATGTCAGCCATTTCTAGAGTGCACAAACGCATGTTTGTATAATTAGGCAGATATTTGACCAATAGTTTTTGGCATGCCTAGTGGGACCCTAAAAGTTTCACTTTCAACAATATTAAGGTTTGATGTTCACCTTTGTGTTGTATAGTTAGAACATCTAGTGACTCGGTTGTACCTAGAAACCTCCAAATATGAGGACAACAGAAGTTGTAGTTTATGATTACGAGATCAAATCCCAAAAATCCTAAAAATCCCATTGAGTTATACGAAATTGATACCCAAATTTTAGAAGAGCATCCTCAATTAGTTACCCTATGGCATACATCATCGTTACCTCATATACCTCCTACATCATTCGCAACATCCTCATGATTAGTTGGTATGTTTTCTGCTCCTTCAAGTCCAATTAGTACTGCTACTAGCATTCCCTAAGCTCAACCCCACACACCAGTCCACATGGCTCAGAACCCATTACCATAGTAGCCAAACCCACCAAGGCAGTTCCCAACATAGAATAGCTCAGGAGCCTTGAATTTACAAGCACAAAATCCAGTTCCACAAGAAGCTTTGAAGGCTTTGCCTACCTATGATGGTACTAGTAAAACTACTTATGAGCATATTTAGGATGTGGCTTCTTTGGCTACAATCCATGGTATGATATATGAAGACATTACCATAATATTGTCGATGTTATCACTAAGAGGAAAGTTGTATTATTATCTATCATTGCAGCCTAACACTATCACCACATGGGACCAGTTAGTAGAACTACTAATCAATAATTTTCATGAGTAAGCCGACCCATTCTCCTTACTACATAAGTTTACAATGATTCAAAGGCATTCACAAGAGGAGATAATTGATTTCAATGTCAAGTTTGCTCAAAGTTGGAAAATGGTTCCTGATGGTCTTCAGACAATGCATGAACAAGCTACATTCTATTATATCAGAGCATTCAACTCTAACATTAGCATGGTTGTTCAATAGGCCAATGTGAATACGTTCCCAAAGTTATATACATAAGAACAGAAGGTCAAATCAGACTTGATCACCATAGGTAAGCTTCCCCCGAAAGTGACTATACCTATTCTTCCTGAACTTACACAATACTTATACTCAAGTGCATTCTCACAACCTATGTCTTCTATGTACCCAGTTACCTCATGGAGCTCAGGTTTACCCCAAGTCACTCTGATTCCTATCCATAAATTTATGTGCCAATTTTTTCATAGTTACCTGCACCAATGACACCAAAGTTGCCAGCACTCATTCCTATCCTAGTGTTTCCAGTGCCACCAGTTCCACTGTCATTGCCTATCCCATTAGTACCTCTACATTTATCGGTACCTCCTGCACCCTTGAATCTTGATCCTTACATAGCACTATTACAAGAGGTGAAATATGCTAATTCAGCCATAAGAACAATGTCAAACGAGCTTACAACAGTAAGGAAGAAGCAAGTTGAAGCTAATTTTTAGTCAAGGAGATTTCAAACACCACCGATTACCCGAGAGCAAGCAACCACTAGCAGGGAACCTGAAAAGAACATAACTATGTTAACAAATAAAGAAACCAACACATCTAAAAGAGCATACTGGTGCTCAACTTGTAATGATCCTCATAAAGAAGATACATGCATGGTCCATATGAACTATGTACAAATGATAGTGAAACTTTCTACCAGTGGCCAAGTTAACATGATAATGGAGGTTGATAATACTTTTATGGTCCCATATTTGGAGTAATTTTTAGTTGTTACAAGATCTATAAAGAAGCCTATGTCTATATATCCAGTAGAGTTGGAGCCTTTGAAGGTTCTTGCAGAACCAAAGGTGAAAAATGAAAAGATGCAATCACCAACGAAAGTACCTAATGCAATGTCAAAGTAGCAAGATTCTATTTGATTTAAGGATCTGATGCCTAAGAAAATCCAAGAGAAAATGAAGGCATCAATTTCACAACCTACACCTACTCAAGCATAAAATGAGGCAAAAGAACAAGCTAAGGAGCACCTTAAATACCCATCATTGACTAAGCAACAAAGAGTGGAAGCTACTCAACAATATCGGGACAAGTATGAGCGGGTGGTAGAAGAAAAATCTTTGGGTGTTTCTAATTATAATATTGTGGAAGATATGAAGAAGATACCTATGAAGGTGAGTTTGTACAATTACCTGGGCAGGTTGACCTGCTACATAAGTCTCTCAAGACTATGAAAGACCAAAAGAAAAGTTATTTCCAAACTGTGTTGGTGCAGACACTTCCAACTTTGGCCACTGGAAAAAATAGACTGCCCTCATTCTATTTATCACTTAGAATGGAGGGATGGATTGTGCACAACTATATGATCAATTTTGGTGCTGTAACTACTATCATGCCAAAGGTAGTATGTGAAGTAATGAGAATGGATTATATGAGGAGTAGTCTATAAGTGTTGTAGTTGGATGGAACCTTAGTTAAAATAGCAGGATTAATTAAGGATATTCCTATTGTTCTATACAGCATGCTACAAATTATTGTTATCCAATAAGTAGTGGTGGTTGAATTGGAGACATACTTCAATATGTGTCTTTCAAGGGAGTTCATAGTGAAATTGGGAGGATATATTTCCTTGGATTATTTACATTTGGAGATACCATACAAGGGAGGAAGAATCTACATTTATAATGAGAAGCTCTTCATATTCCATATAGAGAAATTAGAAGAAGAAAAATCTAGTAGAGCAGTCAAAATGATGATAGAATAATTGTAAGAAGTTGACTTGATGGAAGAAGCACTTGGTGAACTCTGCCTTGAAGATGAATTCTCACTCATGGATTTCAATGCATGGTCAAAACTAACATTGGTTGTTATACTATAACCAAACTTGAGTAGTTTGAATAAAATATCCTTGAGTGCCTAGACCCTATTGCAAATTAGTTATGGAAGTTGTATTTTGATGGTGCAAGGTGCAAGAATGGTGTAAAAGCTAGTATTGTTCTTGTTTCTCCTATAGGATTACAAAAGATATATTCATATAGATTAACCTAGATTTGAATGGATAATGCAGTCGAATATGAAGCATTGTGCCTTGGTTTGAAAAAGGTTAAAAAATTAGGTATCAAATAGCTACAAAATCTTTGGATATTTCAAGCTCATTGTCAACCAGACCATGAAAAAATGTGTGTCAAAGTAGAACTACTTGAAATCCTATCGCAACAAATTATAGGATTTATTTGATTTCTTCACATCCTTGAACATTCAAGCGATTTCATGGGAGCAGAACAAACATGATGATATTGGTGCAAATTTCTCTCTTGTGGAACAAGTAGTTAGAAAACCCAAGACTGTTAGGGTAATCTATAGACCCTCAATCCCTGATAAGAACATCTATTGATAAGTGTTTGACAATGATGAGCAAATAGTTAATTTTTTGATTAAGGAAGCTATGAGCATGGATGATAGAATACTTGTCAAATAGGAGATGGAAGGAATGACTCAATTGAAGAATAATCACATTCCCATGGGATTTATTTAACTTGAAATTCTATTCGACCAAAATGATAGGGTTGAGAAGCATAAAATCAAGGTAGATGCAAAGGAATATAATGATTTGTAGTTGGATCCTAAGAAGATCATTAAAATTGAAATCGACTATTCTTCAGTAGAATTTAAATATATCAAAAGCTTGTGTTACGAGTTGCCCGACATATAGGATTTGAAGTGATACGACAAGAATGTCATTCAGCATACCATTAAGCTACAAGAGAGAGTAAAACCTTTTTGGTAGAAACAATGGCTTGTCAATCCTAATATCGATGTGCTCATGAAGATAAAACTATTAAATATACTGGAAGCAAAGATAATATATCCAATTACTCAACATAGGTAGCAAACCTAGTACCAGTTTAGAAGAAGAATGGGATATCTGTCTATGTGTGGATTTTTAGAATCTGAACCAAGTGTTATTAAAATATCATTACCCTATGTCATAGATTTATCAAATCCTTCATGTGGTTGCCAAAGCACAAATATTCTTGTTGATATATGGTTTCTCCTATTACAACTAGATTTGGGTAAAAGATGAGGATCGGCACAAGATGGTGTTTACTACAAAGTGAGGCACATACGCCTATCAAAGGATGTCATTCGGTCTTTCAAATGCTGGCGCTACCTTTTAGAGAGCCATGGACATAACTTTCAATGAGTTAAATTGAATTATTGTGATATATCTTGATGATATGACTATGTTTTTGCATCGCAAAGAAGAGCACATTTCTCATTTGAGGTAGGTGTTTGAAAAATGCTAGGAGTTTGGGATTTCCATTTATCCAAATAAGTCCATATTCACTGTCAAATAAGGAAAATTATTATGTCATGTGATCTCAAAATAAGGACTAGAGATTGATCCTATAAGGGCCGAAGCACTCTTGAAACTATCTCTACCAGTTAATAAAAATAAATTGCAGTCATTCTTCGATCATATAAATTTTATTTGGAATTTCGTTGTTGATTTTTATCAGTAGTGAAACCTATGATCGAGCTATTAAAAAAGAATGCAAATTTCAAATAGACTAAGGCAAGAAGACAATATTTCTAGGAGATCAAGGAAATAATCACCCAAGCGCCAGTGTTAATCAACCCGGATTATTCTAATGACTTCATTATCTATGAAATGGGTGAGCAAGAGAGCTATGTCACAGTTCTAACACAGAAGTAAGAAGATGGAGATGAAAATTTGATTGCTTTTTTGAGCCAGGTTATTATGCTGCACTATAAAAAGCATAATTTCATTGAGAAATAGGTGTACACAATGATGAAATCCCTAAAGAAGTTTTGGCACTTTGTCTCACAAAGAAAAATGGTCGTTTATGTTATACACCCAAATGTTAGAAACTTCATTCTCCAAGGGAACTAGGCGACAAAATAGCAGGATGGGTTTCAAAAATTCAAGAATATGATGTGGAGATCTAACCAACAAAGCTAGTCTATGGACGAGCTCTCTACCAAGAATTAGCCAAAAGTGCAACATCTGAATCATTAGCTATGGTACAAAAGGATGATATCGGTGAGAGCATTTGTGCAAATCATGCTATGATAGGTCGTGACTGGACAGAGGACCTGGTCAATTATTTACCTCAATAAAATATCCATCACATCTTAATGCTTCAAAGTGTTGGAGTTTCAAACTGCAAGCGCTTAAATATGTCATGTTGCCAAGTGGGCTATTTCACAAAAATATCGATGGAGTTCTCCGTAAATGTGTGAAGGAATCAAAAAATGAGAAAATATTGGAAGAATTCCATTCTGGATTGTCTGACGGGCATTATGCAAGAAGTCCAATGGATTTGAAAATTATCTGAGCTAGATATTATTATCCTACTATGTTCGTTTATGCTCATAAAGTAAGTCAAAAGTGTGATAACTATCAGTGGTATGTTGGTAGAACTAGGAAAGGAGCATTTCCCCTGCATCTGATTAAATTAGAAGTGTTATTTCAGCAGTGGGGCCTTGACTTCATTGGAGTCATAGACCCATATTTCTCCATATATCATAATTATATTTTAATGACAATGGATTATTTCACTAGGTGGGCAGTGGCTATTCCTACCAAAAAATTAGATCAAGCTATTGTCATCTCTTGATGAGGATTGATGTTTGATCACTCATATGACCCCCCTAGTAGTTTCTAGATAGGTTTGCATAGTTTATTTCTAGCAAATTAATATTGTAAGTGAGTCTCCTTCTCACATGCACTTGTGGGCACTAGTTATCTTCTAGTTGTCATTTAGGAGTGTTAGTTAGGAAGTGTGAACTCAAAGTAGGAAGTGTGTACTTCAAGATAGCTAAAAGGATCTTCTAGTTAGCATCTTTCCTTTCTTTCTTAGCTTAGAAGTTATGTGTATTTTTCCTTGCACTATTATAGCTTATGGTTAAGCATATTGGATCAAATCCATGATTTGGTGGGTTTGGTTATGTATTTTGGGCCATTAGAGCCTATATAATGAGCTTGTAAATAATATGAACTTAGTTGGATTTTCAATCTTTTTCATTGGTATCAGAGCCTAGTTTATGTTTGCACTAGGGCTTGTGAGGTGAGAGGGTAGGAGATAGATTGTTTTTCATGAGAAATTATTTCTCATTGAGAACTCGATTCAAGCTCAAGGGGAGCTTGAAAACCATTCACTGAAGGAAGTTCTTTAGGCGTCAAACTCCTCGTTCCAAATTTTTACTTATGCTCAAGAGGTATAGTAAAATTTTACCTCGATTCCTCTCTTACAAAAATCCTTTGGTAGGTTTGGACTACTCCTATAGTGAAATACGCATTAGGGATCCATTTGTTCCTGCCATTAAGGAGTCTTGAAGACTAAGGAGCATCTATACTAGGTCGTGTGTCGACTTGGGTCTAGTTGCCTTTCAAACGTTGGTCGTGTGTCAACTGGATCTTGAAAGGAGAGCTACTGAAGGGGTCTTGGTGATATGATAGACAATTAGCAATTTGGTAGGAAAATTTGAAGGTAATTTACCTTCAAAAATTGCTAATAATTGTAAAAGTTTAAGTTTTCAATGTTGTTAAATTAACCCTTCTGGTTAATTTAAAATTTTCATTTTTTTTATTTAGAAAACTTAAATTTTAATTAATATATTATTTTCTTTATATATTAATTAAAATTTTAATTGTAAAAAAAAAAAAAATTGGATTTTTGGCCCCTCGACCCCATCTCAGCAGGATCCGAGGGCCACTATTTTCAAGCGGCTCGTTTGACTCATTGCTGATGCCTACCGACATTGGCCATCGGACGTCCGTCAGTCGATATACATTGCCTGTCGACTGTCGACGGATGTCAGTCAACGTTCAACACAATCGATGAGACGTTGACTGTGTCACATCGTAGGTTGACAGGCCAGTAGGTGTTGACAGGCCTGCCGATGTTGATAGGACGGCAGGTGTTGTCCTGTCTGCCATCACTAACAGGCTCCAAGAAATTGACTGTGTCGCGTCACCAGCAAACAGCCAGTAGGCGCTGTCATGCCTGCCAAATCCGACAGGCGTCAACGCCCTGCCTAGTTATTGATTGGTTGGGCAAACTACAGCTTGCACGCAGCCACGAGGCTACAACAGTTAGCCTCATTGGGGCTGCTGCTCACCAGGCACCAAGCAAACTTGCACAAAAATTTTGTTTTTTTTATTGGGCACGAAATACTGTGGGCCATTACCACTGACTAGCATCGCCTCGAGAAACGTGCAACAGCAGTTGCAGAATTTCATGCAACAGAGGGTGGAGTGCAGTTTCGGCCAAACCATGGGTAACATATGCATGTAATTTTTTTAAATTTACTATTCTTAAGGTTTGCATGTAATTTTTTTAATTTATTAATTTAATTTTTTTTAATAACTTAATTAAATTAATTAATATTTGATTAATTAAAATTTAATTTTTAATTAAGTTATTTTTAAATTAATAAATTATTAAATTTATAACCTTAGGTTAGTTTAAATTTTTAAAATATTTAGCCTTAGGAGTAATTTTTCAAGGCACTGCATTGTAACAGGGTATTTTCATATTTTACCCTGATTTTTAAGTGTTTTTGTCCTTGTTACTTCTGGATTATACCCGATTTCACATGGCTTCTGACTTGGATGCCCAAGTGGCAGAACTTGCACATGTTTTGAATGCTTTAGCCGATAAAGCGAATGATACTGTATCGCTCCAAATTTTTCGCATCCCTTACCTTCAGGCTATAGGATCTGTGCCCGAAAGGGGGATGTGAAAAGGATGGCACGATACCTCAGACTGAGAGGCCTTGCAAAGGTCCCGCCTCTTGGGGGATGTATATTATGGTGATTTTTTGACGAATGGTGGGTTCACCAAGAAAAATGTAATGACAGTTTCCACGCCTAAGTTGGGAATGTGTTTTGTGTGTTCAGTTTTATCCTTAAACATCCAAGTCCTAGGTTTGGCCAAATGAATCTAAATTGCTCTATATGAAAATGCAGATTAAATGAATACAGAAGAACAAATTAGGACAAAAAACAAAGAAATTAAGCAAGATTAAAAATTCATACCTGATCCGGATGTCTGATGAAGATTCTGATTCTTGAAGCAGTCAGGATCGCCTCTGATTTGACAGGATCATCTGCTATCATACAAGATCATCTAAGATCTGACGAATTTGTCAGATGAATTCGTCAGAGACCTGCAAATAGAGAAATAGGTGCAAAACACAGAAAATATAGCAATGCTAACATAGAGAAACAATGTGAAATGACAATAACAATATCAAACTAAAAATTATAAATAGAAACATGAATGCATTATATTGATTTAATGACAATTATAACTTAATTATGCATTTGATCTAGATGGGTGAACTCCAAGATGCAAGATAGCATAAAATAATAAATAAACTAGCTAATTGCAGAATAAAACAATAGATTGAAAGGAGGAAAATGCAAACTCTAGGCACTGATTGCCCCCAATGATGATTGCAATCGAAATCGTCTCGCATTGGTATGAAATCATCTCGAATTGGACAGGATTGCCTCCGATCTTAACAGGATCGTCTGCGATGATGTAAGCTTGCTCCGACTGAAAAATACTAAGGTACCTACAACAAAATTTGGATAGAACTAATGCAAATAGCAATTTAGGATGTCTTAATGCGTGTGAAGTCAATTTACAAGAAATATCAGCCAAGGGGATGCTAAGGGGGGGGGCCTAAGAATAAATAGGCTTAGAAGGGAGGTTAGGAGGTTGGAGATCATCTCTATTTGGGAGATCTCCAATGGGAAGGGTCTTTAACGGCGCAGACACGCTTCTGCCCAGATTAGAGACGTCGTTGGAACAGAGACTAATTGTGAAAAATTAGTTTTGAGACAAGATCGTCTGGACATTCTAGCCCAAATGAAATCGTTCGATCTGAGGCGATATCGTCTGATCGGTGATGATATCATCAAACAGTCAAAACAAACTCTAAAAATGGTGCGAGAAATGAGGAAACAGATTAAGCGACGGTTTGGGAGCAGTTTTGGAGGTTAAAATTTGAATTTGAATATTTACTAGAGTAATTGTAATTATTAAGGTTTTACTGCGCCAATTTTAGGGTGCTACATTTTGCCCCCTCTTTAGCGAATTTTCTTAAGAAAATGCATTAAAGATGAGTTCTTCTCAATCTATGAGAAAACAAAAATTATTTCCATTTTTAGGCGACGATTCTCAATGGAATCATACGACAACTTACTATGGTGCCCCCTCCGTGTTTTTACCCAAATCGAACGTTTGAGGTAAAAACGCGAAAAAGCCAAATTTTAAAATGTTTTTAATTATGTTTTGAATAAAATTAAGAAAAATAGAGTAAAACCCTAATTCATTTTTATTATTCATTTTTCTGGTTTTTTAGAGCTCTGTAAGCAAAAATGGTGGAGATAACGCACAGATCGACAGAGGTCCGACGTGGGCTACGGGTAAGAGTCTAAACTTAGCTTAGAATGGTTTAAGTTGAATTTACATGCTTTTTAGGTGAATTTTGATCAATTTTTGAGCATCACGGCCATTTTTGGGCCATCGACATTGTTAGGACGAAATCGTCCCGATTTCGACGAAATCGTCTCAAGTTCGCCGATTTCGTCAAAGGGCGAAATCAACGAAAGGGGGATGAGTTCGTCAAATAAGGGACGATTTCAGCTTACGAAATCAAAGACGATTTTTCTCAAATTTGGGACGATATTGTCCAATAGTGGGCGATATCATCATTTATATAAAATTGAACTAATTTTACTTGCATTATTAATCACTAGAGTTTTTATTAATGATTTTTATTATGTTGTTTATGTTGTAGAGAGGATTGCTAAAGAGCAGAGAATGGAAATATGGCGGGTTGAGAGATGACTTGGCCGCTTTATCATAGGTAGAGCGGGATCAACTGGCTCAGGCCAACTTATAGCATGTGGCAGAGATGCCACAAGTTTCTACAGACATGGGGCTACTGATAGCCCTGGCAGAGAGGTGGTATCCAGGTTCTTCCTATTTTCTGTTACCCACAAGGGATATGACTCCCACACTGGAGGATGTATAGAGGATTCTGAGGATCCCCATACAAGGATGTTTGATTACTCCTGCGGCAAATCAAGGCCACGCTATGATGCGGTTGTGTGGCGATCTGAGCTTCACCTTGGAGAAGGGTAGAGTGAACATCGAGGCACTATGTCAGATGCCTGGGGCATCCAGACTCACACAGGTTCTGGTCAGAGTGGTGGGTGGACTTATGTTTTTCCACCAAAGCGGGTGCAAGGTACCATGGGTGCTAGTAGATGTGATCTGCGACATGCGTGACCATGGTTACAGGTTCTCTTAGGGCAGCTTTGTTTTATGTTGACTGTATAGGATCCTGCATGGGGTCGTGTACAAGGGCAGTCGATGTCTGGTTATGACATCGCTTCTACAGGTTTGGTTCTTGGAGCACATTAGGGCTTCCTTTGATAGGGGTGGAAGGGGAGAGGCCCCGAGCTTTCTACTAGTGGCTCTAGAGAGGGTCACAGTGGCAGATTGATCTACCGATGTCCCGGAGACTACTGGATGACCTTATCCTAGACAAGATCACCTGGAGGCCTTGGAGAGATCATCTAGGGTGGGTTGAGGACAGACAGGAGCTGGCTCACGTTAGGCAAACCTATTGGCTATGGATGGAGAGGGGAGAGGTGGATCTCCATCGCTACGATCGAGTTTTACGATAGTTCGATCTACAGTAGGGGATCCCATCTCTCAAGTATTATGAGTTTTCTCAGACTGTCTAGGATAACACTACAGTCAATAAGGCTCCAGATATGCAGCGCTTCTAAAGTTAGGATGCATATGATGCCCCCATTCAGCCAGTGGATGGGGACGATGCAAGGGTAGCCAACGACTATGATGCCTGGCACCCAGGCATCCGCCCTCCTTGGATGAAGAGGGATTAGGGTCTGATTCACGCAATTATGCATCGAATGGGGAGGCAACGCTATGCGACTATTGAGGCGGCCTAGGGTCGCAATAGGAGAGAGCAGAGGAGACCATAGGCACAAGAGAGGCCACGACAGCGGGAGAGGAGGGCGGAGAGGCCCCCTTCTCCACAGAGAGAGAGGCCACCATCACCCAATAAGGGCAAGGATGTTGACATGAGGGAGAGCAGTGAAATAGTGACTCTTCGAGCAGAGACAGTCCGTCTCCAAGCACAAGTGCAGACCCTGTAGTAGGAGGCTGCACGACACCAAGCTGAGGTGACACAGCTCAGAGATGAGATTGCATGCCTCAGAGCATAGGGCGTAGGGGCGAGCACTCGAGAGCTAGCATGGGCTATTGCCCAGATCACTTTCTACTAGACATTATACCATCAGATGGTGCCAAAGGAGGAGAGATTACCACTACCGGCTAACATCACAAATCTTATCAGGATTGGGTCATCAAGGAATTCATCTCGATCCATGACTAAGACTCGCAGTACCACACATACTACGATGGGGCCACCTCTTCCACCTCAGGGTGAGGGAGGAGATGATGCTGAGAGCTCAAGGGGTTCTCGAGGCTAGGCTACTACACTACACTGTACAGATTGATATATAGCATTTATTATTTTTGATAGAGGATTGAGTATGCTGAGGTATAGATTGTGGCATACCAATCCAGTTTTGAGATGATGTATATATTGTTGATATATATATGAGATGAGATATTTTTGATCATATGACTTGTGTCTTATGTATTTGTATGATGCTTTAATGTTTTATTAATTGATTTGATGATTCATGTAATTACATTGTTGGAAATATTATGGTTGAAATGTCATGCTGTAAGATTTTAAATGAAATAATCTGATGTAACAAATTGGTTGTTTGTGATGTGATGTGATAAAAGATAAAAAGAGACTTCTAACAATAATTTCAAAGGACATTATCGCTATTATAGACCATTTCATGGAGTCGCCGCTCACTCGGTTGTCAAGCTAATCCTAGTATAGAAATATTGTTAAAAGGTAAAGAGTGCTTAAGAGACTGTCTTAAGACTTTGGTGCAATGGTGCAAATGATGATGATGATGGTTTGTTTTCAGATTTTCATAAAAATAGTATGCATAAAATAATGTTAAAATGATTTTTGCTAGGCATAAATTCCTAAGTGTGATAAAATTTTTGGATAATTCCCTAGGAATTATACCATCATTGCAAAATTGAAGGTTGACATAATGACATGAAATAGTGATAATGTGTTTGTTTGTTTGTAAAGCATATTTGTGTAACATAATGATTTAAGTCATATGGTTTTCATGATTTTTAAATAAATGGGGAATAAAAATTGTTACAATGGTTTGCGCTAGGCATAGAATATGTAGGTATAGACTTATACCATCATCGTGAAATCCAAAAAGAAATAGTTTTATTGCATGGTTGATTTTTAATAAACAAAAAATATGAAGAGAAAGACTTACGCTAGGCATAAAATTCCAATTTTGGTTTTGGAACTATACCATCGTCACGAAAGTCAATAATATATATACATATGTGTGCGTTGATTGTATGGTTTTGAAAGAAATTTTGATGTTTCTATTATGCATTATGCTAAACAACTGTACTTTAAAGAAGAAAAATGAATTATTCCAGACAATTTGCAAATAAAATATTTCAAAGTATCTTAAAGAAAAAAGTTAGATTTATAAAGAATCCCATGTGCATATGTGAGTTCATTTTCAATCTTGATTTATCATAATGATACACAAAATCTCTCAAATATAAAATGTGTGTGCAATTGCTATGTTCATTTACCAGTTTTGAGCAAGATAATATGATATAAGTGATTTGAATGAACCAAATAAGTGTTCATTAACCATGATGTAGATGCATATAACCATACTACACTACTATGTAAGTCGGATTATCAAGAGCTAGCTAATCCATAAGCACACATAGGTCTGTACAAAAGAAGGTCGCTAATGTGATAGACATATCGCCACGCTAGGAGATACCCAAGGCCAAGCGGGTTGGGCACAAACCACCTGTTATGGGGCTTACCTCACAGTTTTTGAATAATTGAGAATTCCAGGGATTCAAGCTCATCAACCCTTCTTTTCTTTTCAAAGGGTAGGGAAAGGGATTTTATTGCTTTTGCTTTTTGCTTTCTTTTGTATTTTTGCTTGATTTTTGAGATAATGCTTGAAACATTGTTGTAATGATATAAAATAACATTTTTTTTTCTTTTTCTTGAACTTTGCTTTTTCTCTTTTTGTTCTATACTAGGGATACTTGCTCAGATTAGCTGTAGAGCAGGGGATTTTTATTTTGGGTAGGGGTGAGCTTGTCCTTTTGCCAATTCTCAAAGATTCTAGACCATATGCATGATAGGATAGCAGGGGAAACTTTTCGCTCAAGAAACCACTTCTACTATGTAGCAAAGCATGGAAATTACAAATTTTATTGTGAAAAGATGTGCTTGGTTTAAGTAAATAACAAGATCAATTATCTGTGCTCAAAATTTATTTAATTGAATTTTGTGGACTTTGATATAAGAGAGATTAGTAATCATGCCAAATAAAATCAAGATATATATGTTTTTTTTTTTTTTTTTGTGTTTGTGAAAGTGAGGGATTCCAAATAAATGCTAATTTATCCAAAATAATTTGAAACATATAACTGCAATATTTGTAAGAAGATATATATAAATACTTTTTGAGTAGTTTTGAGAATGTTGTCTCTCTTTTTCTTATTTATGTTGCTTTGGTTTCGAAAGAGTCAAGAATATTGCTGTTTTTTTATTTTTATTATTATTTTTTGTTTTTGAAAGAATTAACAAAGTGCAATAAATACAAGAAGTAGTTTTGAATATTTTGATGATTATGAATGTTTTTGGTGTTTTTGAATTTGAAAGAAATACAAAATAGTGAAATATTTTAAACAAATATATACAAGGATGAAATGACCAAATTTATACATAGTAACGTTTAAGATGCAAAATGTTCATGGGTTCTTTAAGTTCTTTACCATCTAAGGTAGATAATTTGTATGCTCCCGATTCAAATTTAGCAGTGATAATGTATGGTCCAAGCCAGTTGGGCTCAAATTTACCTTTAAGGTCCTTAGTTGCATTAGTATTTTTTTGAAGATTTTGATTTTTTTGTATTTTGATTTTAATTTATGAATTGAAATTGGTGGTATATACAAGATGATCTATATATACTATACAAGGTTATTTGAGTATAGCATGTCTACGATTGCTTCAAAATCAAAGGAGGTTTTGAAGGATAATCTGGTTGTGTTGAAGGTAAGAACAAAAGGTGATGAATAAAAGGTAGTGATAACAAAAGCTTTGTTATAATGTAAAATAATATAGCAAAATATTTGACTTTTATATGTGGAAAATTAATCATGTTACAAAATAAAATGTAAGAAGGATAAGAAGGTTATTCATTCTTATCACTATCTTCCAAGTCTTGATAATATGGAGGGAGTATATATAAAATATATGCATGGGTTTTATTTGGTAAACAATGATGATCATATATGGATGAAGAAAAGTGATGGATAGAAGATAATTGTGATAATAGAGAATGTATAGAAGTTGATGTTTCAACCATTAAATATTCTTCAAATGGTTTTGGGTCACCCTGTATGGTAACAATTTTATTTGCAAGTTCAAACTTCAAAAATTGGTGAAGAGTGGAATGAAAAACCCTCATCGTATGAATCCAAGGACTCTGGAGAAGTAGGTTGTAATATGAAGGGCAATATGCTACAGAAAACAAAGTATCCAGGATCTTGGATCCAATATTGAGAGGAAAATTTATAGTACCTTGAGCTTCTTGAATTTCATTGTTAAAATATTTTATAAGAACATTTGATTCATTAAGATCTTCTTCCTTTAATTCGAGTTTTTGGAATAATTGATAAGTGCATAAATTAAGAGAGGAGTCATTATCTACCATGATAGTTCTAACAAGTGTTTCTTTACTAGATCCGATAATGTAAAGATAGGAGTCTTCTTGTGGAGTAGAGGAAGGAATATCATCATCATAGAATGAAATATGGTTAACCTCAAGAGGGTTTACACCATTACTTATGTTCTTAGAGAAAATATGATGAGGAACAAATTTTTGGCTAGGTATTTTGAACAAAATTTCCTTGTGATAAATTTGTAATACTTCTAAAAGGGATATCTTTGCTTGAGGATTAATCACTTGTTGTTGGCTATCAAAGGGGATTTCAAATTGAAATTTTGATTTTAAATATGAGCTTTCTATGCTTACATTCCATTTTGTATCATTCTCTAGAGTCAAAGATAGTTTTGAAGGTTGGTCAAATGAGGAATCCATATCTTGAATATCAAATTGAGTTGATTGAACTTGAGGTTGCTCATTTGTAGTTTTTGTTACAATATTAGTAATATCATCATGAAGGGACACATTAACATGCAATATTTGATTGGTTTCCTGTTGTTGATAATTGAATAGGGGTTCTTGGGAGATCTCCATGTCTTGATTGATTATTGGTATTTGTTGTGTAGGAGTTTGATTGTTTACTAGAGATTTATCATCAGTTGTAGATTGTAATTCCTTTATATTAAAAAGACCCTCATCAATCAAATCTTGAATTTAACATCTTAAATCTTTACATTTTTGTGTCATATGTCCATCCACTCTATGATATTCACAATGTAGCTCAAGTTTAAACCAATCTACTGTGGTATCAGGTTGTCTTATGGAAGGGGGAGTTCAATCCTATTTGTATCAAGTAAATGCTTGAGAATTATATCCATTGGTTGATTGAGCTTAGTAAATTTACGTGATGAAGGTTTTTGAGAGGTTTTTGATACATGCCTTAGGAATTTTGTCATAAAAGGACCTAATGGTTTCTCACCTCTACTTTCTTTATTATGGGTAGAATGATGATAGGAAGATTGCGAAGTATGAGGTGAGTGCATGGTAGAATTGGAAGAATAAGTATTTTCTTGTTGAAATGGATGTGTTGTATTGAAAGAAGAATATTGAAAGGGTGGAGGAAGATTATATGTGGATTGATAGACATAATATGGATATATGGGAGAATAGATAATATCGTTATGAAGAGGATTGGCAAAGGGATTGTCCTGTTGGTGTAAGGATGAAAAATGAGAAACGTGTGATGGAGGTGGTGTTGAATAAGGATGAGGTTGGTTATAATCAACAAATGTATTTAGCTGAATTCTTCCAACATTACTAATGGGCTCATATTGATTTGAGTAAAAACTCATGGTTTCTTTAGTACTTCTAAAAGTAATATTTAACATTTGCTATTTAGAATTGAATCTAAAACATACAAACTTGAAATGATGATTTTGTTATATATTTTTTTTTCTTGTATACATACATATATATATATATATATATATATATATATATATATATATATATATTTTCAAAAGGTTTTTAGTTTTCACGTTGGGTTCACCAAAATTTATCGCTCCAAATTTTTTGCATCCCTTACCTTCAAGCTATAGGATCCGTGCCCGGAAGGGGGATGTGAAAAGGATGGCTCGGTACCTCGGACTGAGAGGCCTTGCGAAGGTCCCGCATCTCGGGGGAGGTGTATTATGGTGATTTTTCAATGGATGGTGGGTTCACCAGGAAACATTTAATGACAGTTTCCACGTCTAGGTTGGGAATGTGTTTTGTGTGTTCAGTTTTATCCTTAAACATCTAAGTCCTAGGTTTGGCCAAATGAATCTAAATTACTCTATATGAAAATGCAGATTAAATGAATACAGAAGAACAAATTAGGACAGAAAACAAATAAATTAAGCAAGATTAAAAAGTCATACCTGATCCGGATGTCTGATGAAGATTCTGATTCTTGAAGTAGTCAAGATCGCCTCTGATTTGACAGGATTGTCTACTATCAGACAAGATCGTCTGAGATCTAACGAATTCATCAGACGAATTCATCAGAGACCTACAAATAGAGAAATAGGTGCAAAACACAAAAAATACAGCAATGCTAACATAGGGAAACAATGTGAAATGACAATAACAATATCAAACTAAAAATTATAAACAAAAACATGAATGCATTATACTAATTTAATGACAATTATAACTTAATTATGCATTTGATCTAGATGGGTGAACTCCAAGTTGCAAGATAGCATAAAATAATAAATAAACTAGCTAATTGCAGAATAAAATAGTAGATTGAAAGGAGGAAAATGCAAACTCTAGGCACTGATTTCCCCCAATGATGATTGCAATCGAAATCGTCTCGCATTGGTACGAAATCGTCTCGAATTGGACAGGATCGCCTCCAATCTAAACAGGATCGTCTGCGATGATGTAAGATTGCTCCGATTGAAAAATACTAAGGTACCTACAACAAAATTTGCATAGAACTAATGCAAATAGCAATCTAGGATGTCTTAATGCATGTGAAGTCAATTTACAAAAAATATCAACCAGGGGGATGCTAAGGGGGAGGGCCTAAGATTAAATAGGCTTAGAAGGGAGGTTAGGAGGTTGGAGATCATCCCTATTTGGGAGATCTCCAATGGGGAGGGTCTCTAACGACGTAGACATGCTTCTGCTCGGATTAGAGACACCGTTGGAACAAAGACTAATTATGAAAAATTAGTTTTGGGACAAGATCGTCTGGACATCCTAGCCCAGATGAAATCATCCGATTTGAGGCGATATCATCTGATCGGTGACGATATCGTCAAACAGTCAAAACAAACTCTAAAAATGGCACGAGAAATGAGGAAATAGATTAAGCGGTGGTTTGGGAGCAGTTTTGGAGGTTAAAATTTGAATTTGAATATTTACTAGAGTAATTGTAATTATTAAGGTTTTACTGCGCCAATTTTAGGGTGCTATAGATACTATCATGGCAGAAGTCCTCGGTAACCTTGCAATGAAGGTAAATGATATTTCTCTCCATAATGCTTCAACTTCTGCTCATGATTCTCGCCTAAGATTTCATTGTGAAGTACCACTTTATGATGGATCCCAAAACCCTGAAGTCTTGAATAGTTGGATTCTTGACATAAGTTCTTGGTTTTCTTACACTCAGCTTTCAGATGAGGATATGGTTCCATATGCTAAGATAAAACTTTCTGGTTTAGATAAAGTACATGTTGAAATAAAAATAGGTCATGATGAACTCTCCTCTTGGGATGAGCTTGTAGACTGTCTTAAGACCAATTTTTATCCTTCCAATTATTCTAAGGAATTGGTAATTAAGTGGTTTTGATTTCGACAAGGTCCTAATATGACTGTGCAGGAATATATCTTTCAATTCAATAGGTACAGGATACTTTTGAATGTGGAGGAAGATATTAAAGATTTGATTCTCAAATTTCAAAGTGGCTTATTGGAACATTTGTATAGGGAAATTATGTTTATTTCTATGGAAACATTGGATTTAGTTTTCAACCAGGCGTAACTTGCGGAGGACAAGTTCAAAGCACATTCATAGGAATTCCGTGCACCTGCTACTCAAGTGGTTGCAAACTCATCAAAATGGAATAGTTCTTTCTCACAAAAGAAGAATTTTGCTCAAAATAAGAATGTTTCTTCTCCATATCTTTCTTCTCCTTCTCCTTTCGCTTCTACTCCTTCTTCTTCTTCTTCTTCCAAACCTTCTTCTTCTAAAAATTTTTGTAACTATTGTAAGAAAAAAGGTCATGAAAAAGCTGATTGTTTTAAGCTTAAAAATAAGATTTTAGTCATCACTGCTCAAGAGGAGGATGCTTCCAAAGGTCCCCTTGAGTCAGTAGGAGAAAGTAGAGTATACATGGAATTATGAGGTAAGCTCAATGAGGTTACCTTGATAAATTTAAGTTCATCAGGGGGCGCTCGTGATGCTTTGTTCATCACTCAAGCTCATTTGCTCCATAATTTTGTATAGTGGATAATGGCTCATAGAAAAATCTAATTGCGAGGTCCATTGTCAAGCGATTGAAATTACCTATGGAGCCTCATCCTCAACCTTATTCTTTGGGTTGGAAGGATAGTGAAAGGGGCTCAAAAATCACTCACACTTTCACATTAAAATTTGCACTTGGCCCACATTTCATAGATCAAGTCACTTGTGATGTGACTCCTATGGATTGTTGTGGGATTTTGCTTGGACAAAATTTTTAGTATGATCGAAGATCTGTTTATGATGCTTTCAAAAGAACCTACACACTTCAAAAATATGGTAAGGTCTTTCTCATTAAAAGCACCAACACTCCTAACATCATTCTAAATTCCAAGAAAACAAAAAGGGCAATTAAAAAAGGTGGTGACGTTGCTCTAATTTTCATTCGCTCTCAAAACACTCCTACATCCACTTCCATTCCAAAGCAACACTCTTCAATGGATAAAATATTGCAAAATTACTCACACATATTTTAGGAGCCAAATTCTCTTCCTCCAATTTGCACAATTAATCACAGTATTGAAATTATTCCGGGTTCTTCCCTACCTAATGCACCCATGTATAGACAATCTATTTTGCAAAATGAAGAAATTAAAAGGCAAATAGAAGATTTGTTGTCTAAGGGTTTCATTAATGAAAGTACGTATGCTTGTGCCTCACCTATTTTGTTGGTTCTTAAAAAATATGGCACTTGGAGATTGTGCATTGACTTTCGTGCTTTGAACAAAATTTTTGTAAAGAATAGATATCCACTACCACGCATTGATGATTTATTAGATCAGCTTCAAGGAGCTAAGTTATTTTCAAAAATAGATCTCAAAAGTGGATATCATCAAGTGCGTATCCAAGCTGATGATACATGGAAGACAAATTTTAAGACGAATATGGGCCTCTTTGAATGGTTGGTCATGCCCTTCGGTCTTACTAATGCTCCTGCAACCTTCATGAGGTTGATGAATGATGTATTTCATGATGTACTTGACAAATTTGTAATAATATATCTTGATGATATATTGATATTCTCAAAAACTTGGGAGGAACACCTTGGGCATATCCATCATACACTTGATCTTCTTGCGAAGAATCAATAATATGCCAATTCTTCCAAGTGTTCTTTTGGCAATACTTTAGTTTCTTACCTTGGTTATGTGATTAGTGAAAGTGGAATTCAGGTAGATCCCATAAAAGTTGATGTTTTACTTAAGTGGTCCCCTCCTTCAACTTTCACTGAGTGAAGGAGTTTCCTAGGACTTACAAATTTTTATCGCAAGTTCATTCCTCAATATTCCACTCTTGCAGCTCCATTGCATTATCTCACTAAGTCTAAAGTTCCATTTCATTGGGAGAAAAGCCAAGAGATTACCTTTGAGAAACTCAAAAAGAAACTTTGTACAACACCTATGTTAATTTTACCTGACCTCTCTTAACCTTTTGAGATTGAAACAGATGCCTCTAAAGTTGCCTTAGGAGCTATGCTCAAACAGAATGGTCATCCAGTTGCTTATCATTCAGAAACTTTTTTTGCTGCTAAGTTGAACTATTCTACATATGACAAGGATTTGTATGCATTAGTTCAATCTATCAAGTACTGGAGACATTATCTTTTTGGAAAAGATACAGTAGTACACACTGATCATATGCCTCTCAAGTTTTAACAATCTCAAAGTAAAATTGAAGAATCAAGACATATGAAGTGGGCCTCTTACCTCTAATAATTTCACTTGGTGATCAAGTACAAAAATGGGAAGAGTAGTACTGTTGTTGATTGTTTGAGTAGGCCTCATGTCGCTCTTGCCTTAATAGTTATGTCCACTTCACACTTGGGATTTAAGACTTGGCCTAATCAGTATTCACAGGATCCTGATTTTGGAAAAATATTTGAGCAAGTGAGTAAGCCTTCTTCTTCCAATTTGCGTCCTTTCCAATATTTCTACATCAAAGAAGGACTTCTTTACAAATTGTACAAGGTTTGTGTTCCTTGTGAGCCTAGGGTGTCACTTCTTAAGGAAGCTCATTCTACACTTTATGGTGGTCACTTTGGGAAGCACAAAACACTTCATCACTTGCAAAGATTTTTTTACTAGCCTAAAATGCAGAGGGATGTGTTGAGATTTCTCAAACAGTGTGTAGTTTGTTGTCGTTCAAAACCAGCTAACAGGAATTTTGGCTTAGGCATGCCTTTGCCCATTCCTTCCCATCCTTGGGAAAGCATTTCCATGGATTTGGTTAGTGGTTTTCCCATGACAGTGCGAAAACATGATTGTGTGTTCGTGGTGGTTGACAGATTCAGTTAGATGGCTAAGTTTATTCCATGTCGCAAGACAAGTTCTACAGCAGACTTAGCCCAATTGTTCTTTGACAGCATTTGGCGTTCCTTTGGTCTACCTACTAGCATTATATCAGATCATGATTCACGCTTTGTGGGTCACTTTTGGCATTCTTTGTGGAAAATTTTGGGAGTTTCCCTTAACTTTTCCATTGCCTATCATCCGTAGTCAGATGGGCAGACTGAAGTGGTAAACCGTACCCTTGTGCAAATTTTACAAATCTATCATCATGCTTCACCAACAAAGTGGGACTTGAGTCTCACTCATATTGAACATGCCTACAATAGGGCCCTACATTCTTCTACAGGTCACTCACCTTTTGAGGTTTGTATGGGATTTTAGCCATTGGCACCTTATAAGTTGCCTTTGTCTTTGCCTTCTCCTGTCACTTCACATCTTCAGAAGGAGCAAGACAAGGCCCACTCATTTATTTAGAATTTGCACAATCTACAATCAAAGA
The DNA here is from genome assembly GCA_028583015.1 of Wollemia nobilis. Taxonomy (NCBI): domain Eukaryota; kingdom Viridiplantae; phylum Streptophyta; class Pinopsida; order Araucariales; family Araucariaceae; genus Wollemia; species Wollemia nobilis. Next base: position 2,010,439 of record JAQPPZ010017145.1, on the reverse strand, counting down.
TGATTGAGATTTTGCAAAAGACACAGTAGCAACAAAAAAAATCCATGGATCGACATCGAATTCCTCATCCATTTGAGGTTGGTGACAAAGTTTGGTTGCATCTTGACAAGCGGTGTTTTACTGATAAGACTCATAGTAAAATCAAACCGATTTGCTATGGGCCTTATACTATTCTTCAATAGGTGTCCAAGAATGCTTTTTGCCTTGATATTCCTGCACACTTGGGAATTCATGATGTCATTAATGTAGATCTTTTGAAGTTGTACTTTGACTCTACATTGGAGACCGCACCAGCTATCAGTCATCCTATGGATGTGGTTCCTGATTCTCAGTTACCATTGGATTCTGATCAGATCTATGACATGAAGACTCGATAGACTCACTAGGGGTCTACCACCTCATATATTGTGGCTCAACGAGGATAGCTGCTACATTAGGCTCGTTGGATTTCTTTTCATCAGATGTCTCATGACTTTCCTACTCTTCTGAAAGCATTGGAGGCCAATGCTTCTATTGTGGGGAGGCATGATGAGGATTGATGTTTGATCACTCATATGACCCCCCTAGTAGTTCCTAGCTAGGTTTGCATAGTTTATTTCTTGCAAATTAATATTATAAGTGAGTCTCCTTCTCACATGCACTTGTGGGCACTAGTTATCTTCTAGTTGTCATTTAGGAGTGTTAGTTAGGAAGTGTGAACTCAAAGTAGGAAGTGTGTACTTCAAGATAGCTAAAAGGATCTTCTAGTTAGCATCTTTCCTTTCTTTCTTAGCTTAGAAGTTACGTGCATTTTCCCTTGCACTATTATAGCTTATGGTTAAGCATATTGGATCAAATCCATGATTTGGTGGGTTTGGTTATGTATTTTGGGCCATTAGAGCCTATATAATGAGCTTGTAAATAATATGAACTTAGTTGGATTTTCAATCCTTTTCATCTCTTTCTTTGAGGGACTCATTACCCGCTTCGACGTCCCAGATGCCATTGTAATAGATAATGGGACTCCATTTATTGGGTTTAAAATTACTGAGTTTGCAAGAAAATATGGGATTTATCTGAATACATTATCTAATTACTACCCACAATGGAATGGCCTGGCCGAATCCACCAATAAAAACTTGCTACAAATATTGAATACACTGACAACAAAAGGAGTTGGCACTTATTGTTGAATCAGTATTTGTGGGCAAATTGCATATCTGTGAAGAAGTCTATAAAAGCCTCTCTTTATTCTCTCGTGTATGGAAAAGAAGCAGTTTTTCCCACTCATATTGAGCTCCTTGTCCTCCAGTCCTTGCAATTGTTCAAATATGAAGATGAGTATTACGATCCAATGAGTGCAAGGTTGGGTCATTTATTATATTAGAGGAAGAAAGAGAAAAGGTATATCAAGATTTCACTGAACACACTAAAGCAATGCAGAAATGGTTTGGAAAAAATACAACAGAGTGCAAGTTTCAAATAGGAGATTTGTTCTCAAATGGAACGAGAACAAAGCCAAGCTAGGGAATTACTACAAGTTTTATGTGATCTATAAAGGTCCATTTCAGATATCTACAGTAAATTCGGTAAATGCATACCATCTTTAGGACATGGATGGTTGGGATCTTTCAATTCCAATAAATGGCCTTCATCTGAAGGCTAATGTTCAATGATTTGATTAGAATATGTACAACTTTGTAAATATGTACAATTTTCCTTTCTAGTATTTTATTTGCTTTATAAAATTACAAGTATATATATAAAATAAAAAGAGAAATGTTCATTTTGAAAATCAATTTTGCCTCGATATTCCCTTTGAAATCTATTTGAAAGGATTTGGCTAATTCCAAGAAGACAACGTTATGAAACTCCTAGCAAAGAAAGAGCCTTTGAAAAGACATATCCTTTTCATCTGGAGGCACACAATAAAATCAAAGTCTTTCACCCCCATTCCAGGACATAGTACGATGACAAGCAAGCCCTTGGGGGTTAAATGGTTCTACCGCTGGAGAGTTTTGGTTTCTTACACAAAAATTCATGCAAAGAAACACTTTGCATGTTAATTTAAAAGACCCCTTGGGTCTAAAAAGGAAAGTTTTCTCCCCAAAAAAGGAGAAGGAGGGGCTAGTTCTCTCGTTGTCTTTTTCATGTTTATGCTTGCAAATCTTTCTCCCCGCCCCGGCCGCTTTCTTGTTGCGGGGGGGGTCTACCTTACCGCAAGCGGGGCACAACCCATTCAAGAATTTCCTTGCCCTACGTAGAAAAATGCTTTCACCCAAGGGAGGGGTGAAAACCCCATTCACCTACTTTGAGGGCGAACATACAAAGAAGAAAAAAAAGTGCCAAGTCAACGTGTTGTGAAAGAAATCAAAATGGATTTCACCCAAAAGGAGTGAAATGATCATTCACCCCTTTTTGAGGTGAACGCATCGAATAAAATATGTGTCATCAAATGGAATGATAAGGCTTTTAATGTGCAAAAGGCGCGTGTGCCTTATTTTTTTTTGGATGAATGTATTAAGATTTCAGGGCAAGGTGAGAATGAAAAGGAAAAAGGGAGGAAAATAAGACAAGTGCACCACAAAGATGTTTTTGTTCCCATTGCTTTTTCTTAGGATGCCCTGATGTCATAAGCATAATCAGATTTTAAAAGTGCTCTATCGAAGTGATTTTTCTCCCAAACGTATGGTAAATATTGAGAAGCATGCATGCAAGCTAAGGTGAATTTTTGAGGCATTTAATTTAAAACGTGCACCCAGATTTGCATCGAAAGGTGTTTTTTCTTTCTCGAGAACCATAATCTCATACCATCAAAATAAGAAGCACTTATTGGTCCATAGGTGGAAAATTTATCATTCCAATGGATCTTTAAAATCTAAGGGATTATTTTTGGTGAAACCATGTGGCAAGAAGGGCACACATTCCAAGGATTATTTTGTAGTGAGTAACAGTTGATACCGTTAGATCATCAAAAATAATTTCGGGTGGGTGAATCAAAGCACACGTTCTTTCAAAATCACTCAAGAAAATTTTTCATTTATTGCAGTGGTTGGAAGGGTGCTCTATATAAAGAAACTAGGTAAAATCTACCCAGTTTAATTTTTAAATTTTTACTATTGTTGTGTTTTCGAAGGTTGTTGTTGCAGAAGTTTTAGAGAAAATTCAGAGTATTCATTAGAGGGAAATAATTGAAAAGTGAAGCAAAGAGACAATAGAGTCTACAAAGCCCAAGAAGTCTAGGAAAAAAGGTGGGTCAAAATCCAAAAAGACCTGAAGGAAAAAAATGTGGATTTGGACCTGTATGCTGACACAATGGCAGAAATTAGATATTGTGTAATTACTAACAAGGGCATGGAAAAGCTGTAGCATGATGTGCAATTCATAGTAAATCAATGGTTAACATTAGGAAGCCCATTGACAGTGCCATATCACTCATAATTATTTTGGTACCTATGTACGCCTATACACCCATGCTCATAGCTAGTGTGGCTTATTGCTCAATTTTATAATCTGGTTACTAGGACAGTGTGAAAGGCAAATAGAGAAGTGCTCTTTACTATTACCTTGGAGGAAGTGTAGGAAGTGTTTGCTTTTGGTTTGAAGCATCCTTAATATGTCATTACCAAGAAGTTAAATACCAATGAGCAGGAGGATAATTATATCTCTATGATAACAATGCATCAATTCATGGAGATGTAGTTGATTAAAGAGCCACAATTGGGGTAGCTTCCAAACCTACCGAAGTTGCTCACAAAATTCAAGAGCCTAGACATCTATTAAATGTTTGCATGGGTTTCTGGTTTATCGATAGATTCTACTATTCATAAGTGGTAGGAAGCCCTGGCGCAATGTATTTTCCAGGTATAATTTTACTCTCTGTTAGTCATGAGGCAGGGCACCAATTCAATTTTCTTCGATCGGGCTAATTTTATTTCTCAAAAAATGCATTTTCATTTGGACAGGTTACAAACTGGGGAGGGACATCGTTCATGCATACTTCTTTTCTAGTATGGTATTTCCTCTTTCATCTACACCAGCATTTCTCTTTCATTGTAGTAAGGCAAATGTATGAGAGATATGAAATTCTACTAGTATAGTATACATGTGGACTTATGCTCTATGGAGCAGGGAGTCATTTATAGTTTTAAGCATTTGTTTTTAGGGCCCATAATAGAACTGCTTTATGGTACATGTGAAAGAGTACCACAAGAGATGAGAGAAGCAGTAGTTATAGCAGAAAAGGGAGACATCTTTCTGCTTACTTAGGGTGTGGTCGTACAAATTTTTGGCTTCACGAGAAAGTCATTCTTGCTTCCATACTTTGATACCAAATATGTTTTTTCTATGGAGGTGGTGCACCAATCAGATTATTTTAATGATGTGTATGGAGTGGGGTGCGGTAAGAAAACTACTTGCAATATACCTTTCAAGTTTGATCGTATAGAAGTGAGCCAGGTAGGGCAGAACAAGCTTCTCATAGTAACACTTCAGGACCTAGGGTTGATAGAACTACTGTAACATTGGAGGTATGACCCATTGCGTAAATCTATAGAGATAATAAATGCCAAGACATTTCATTATTATCCATAGTCAGACACTGAGAAAAAACAAAATAATTTTGATGGACTTGGCTTGGAGTGGCACATTGAAGACATGAAATAACTTTGACCCTAGCATGACTACTATGAATAGGAGGCTGAGTATAATCTAGTGAAGTACAAAAATCAAATTCCTCCACTCAGGTTGTTTAGTCAAGTAAAAGAAAGTCGGCCTTTATGGATCGAGGAAAAAATTACGAACTAGTGGATAATGCGGGTCCATCGAGAAAAAACCGTGTCTCCTTACAGGTTGAAGATGGATGAGATGTTTTCAAACACCTACGATGAATTTGTTAATGCCTATCAACCCATCACTTTTACCAATATCTTACCTCGAAGTTTTCAACATTTCAAAAATAGTAAAAATAAGGCAAAGGGAGAGTGTCCAACAGTTGAATAAGAGACTCCAGAGGAGGAGGAACAACAATATGTTTTTAAATGAAGGTCATAGTGGACAAAGCATAAAATTGAGGAGGTGCCTTTTTCGAAGAAGTAGACTATCCAAGATGCACCCCCATTTCCAAAATCTATGAAGAAACCAAGGACTGGTGCCATTTCCTCCTCTACTATTAAAGTTTTGGTTGCTATATTTCCCATAGTTCTAGTTGTTTCGGTGACTATTATTTCCTCTCCACTAGTGATAGATGCTCTATTGACCATTGCATAAATATTTCCAATGATTTATGAATAGAAATAGGACCAGTAGTTTGAGATCCCTCAGGTGAAGATCATGAACGTCGATGAGGACGTAAACATTGAGGAGGAAGAAGAGAATCAATAGGATAAAATTATTTCACAACCACTTCCATCACCGGGTCACATAGCATCCATTCTCGAAGGTATGTCTTCCTTTCCCCCTTTTTCTTATTTGGAGCATGTAGTGGTTGTTAGTTTATTCCTGTTAGTTTTTGCATCCATTTCTCCCCCATTCATTATACCCTTTGTTTCCATTTCACTTCCCTCTTCTTCTTCCCTTCCTGAAGTCACTACTTCTCCTTCTTCTCTTTCCCTTTTTTTAGCCCCCATTTCTTTCAGTTCATTTGCATCAGGGTCAAACCCATTTTTGTGTCCTTCCCCTTCCATTACCACCACCACTTTCATCGAGGTTGTAAGTATGCAGGCTCCTCCTAGAGTGAGTGTAACTACATTAAAACATGGTTCCTCCACCCACTCCACCATTTAGGTCCATCCCCTTCTAGTTGTCTCTTCTACTTCCTTTGAGCCCGATCGCTGAAAAGTTTTGATTCCTTTCACACCTTTTTTGGAGTTTTAAGCACTGCCTAAAGTTCAGGTGGTGCCCAAGTAGCCCGATGAGATAAAATCAATCGAGCACACCTTAGTTTGTTTCAATGGTTGAAAATAAAAATGTAGAAGGAAGCTCTAGCTCCAGCTCGACCCTAAAAAAGGTTGCTTTCGATCCTGTTTCCATGGAATCTCACAGGACTAAAATTATTCCCTTGGTTCAGAAGCCATAAGGAGAAATGATGCTGAGTGATTATGTTTGTGATACTATAACAGAAGCCCTGACCAGGATTTATCCCACAGATAAAATGAGCAACATATAGGTTGACATAAGTTTGGTATACTTGCATGGCGAGTATTATAAGTAGAGATATTTTGATCATGAGAATAAAATTATCAAACTTGAAAGTACCTTGGCCAAAAGTAGAGTGCAAGAAGAGAAGACTACTACGTAGAATGAGTACTTACGTAAATAGGTTTTGGTGCACTTGAAGGAGAGAGACATAGTAAGAATATATATGCAAGCACTCCGAACATAGTTGGAGGCCATACATAATCAACTAGCGAAAAAGGTTGCACAAGCTATAGGTTTTTCTACGAAAAAATATCAAGGAAGTGCATCTTTGCTCAGCCCATAAATGTGAAAAGTTGAGTTATTCAAGTATTGCATTACCTATGGGTAGTCAGGATACATATTCAAATGGGATAGTAGTTGATAGATACTACTGAGGGATGTTGGAGTCATATATGGAGAAGGCTGCAAAAATTCAAGTTTTGGCTAACTACAGCATGTACATTCACCCCCTTATCAAGATGAATCATGCTTGGTCAGCTACCAAGGTCATGCTATGTAGCTATTTTTAGAGGATGGACCTAGTGAGAGAAGGCCAAAAAATCCTCAACACCATAGAGCGAGAGCACACTATCTCCATGATTCACTTTGATGCTCTTGTCGATATGGGTTTTCTAGGTTTTACCGATGAGTGGGGTGAACATCTACTGCAAGACAATTGATAGCGGCTTGGAAAAAATTTGTAGAGGACACCTCAGAGATTGATGCATGGTAGGAACCCATCACAAAAGCACAGGTGTTTCCACTTATGCATAATTATACCCACATGGAGCTTTCACTATTTGAACTTGCCTAGAGAGCAAAACATCTCAGCCTAGAAGATGTCTAAACCTGAATTTTTTTATGAGTCATTAAGTGTACCCTACTTATTCACCACTCATTCCTGGGAGGCAACGATCATAGTTTATGAGGTAACCTCCAAAAGCCTCAAGGAACAGGAAGAGAGAGTTGTAGCAGAGAAGGCTATGGTATTAAAGGTAGTTGAAGAAGTGGAGTGGGCAAAGGTACTCTAAGTAGTAGTAGAATCCGAAGCCACTGAGAAGGTAGAAGATGAGGCATGAAGAAAAATGTAGCTAACAAATAGACTCCATAGAATCCCAATGGATAAAGGTCTAGGATCGCTTGCATCCATACGAGTTGGATACCCTGTGAGCCACTAGAAATGTTAGTAGTTTTGCAATACGCCACATTAAAATTTTTGTTAAATTTTATTGATGTAATATTGGCATGTATTTAATCCATTATACATTATTTTCAGCTTATATTTACTGCATTTTTAAGTTAACGTTCTTTTTTGTTACTTGAAAATAAAGTGTGCTTGAAAAGTAAATGGGAAAAACAAATGTAATGGCTCTTTTGCCCAAATGTGGTTCGAAAATGTGGTTGACAAGTGTGTTCACCCAAATTTTGGGGTGAAAGACCCATTCACCCTATTTTGGGGTGAACATAGGCAGAATGGTAAGGAGCAAGTGACTTTCGCCCAAAAAATATTGCAAGTTCGGGATGGCATTGAATTTTAAATGTTGGTGTTGTTAAAGATGCATTCATCCCAAGGATGGGGTAAAAGCATTGTTTGCCCCACTTTGGGGTGAACATCTTCAAAATTAAAAAAGGTGCACCCAATAAAATCCTAGACTATTCAAAGGTGCTTTCACCCCAATTGAGGGGTGAAAGTCCCATTCGCCCCTCTTTGGGGTGAAAGCTCACCAAAGGAGGATTCGGGCAGATTTTTGGGTAAGTGAGCAACTTTGAAAATTCAAACATGCTTTCACCCCAATGGAGGGGCAAAAGTCCCATTCACCCCTCCTTGGGGTGAACCTACATGGAAATGCTTCACTAACATGCCAAGGTTCATTTTGGGCACCAAGTTCTCAATAGGTGATGTTGAAAAGTCAAAGAGGCATTCGCCCAAAGTAAAGGGTGATGGTGCCTTTCACCCTTCTTTGGGGCGAATGTGTGCTTCAAAATAAAATAAATATCTTGTGAAGCACTTCTGCCCTAGGAAGTATGCAAAGGTCTTAATTACCTTTTTGAAAGGTTTAAACAAAGAGCAAAAATTTGAAGCATTGAATGTGAAATCAAGAACAAATTTCAAAAGCACCCAAGATAGGCAAATGAAAAATATTAAATGTGTGTGGCAAAGAGTAACTCAAGTTGTGGATATCAAGCAAAGAGAGTAGCAATATTAAATATGCAAGGCGATTTTAATTATTTCCAAAGTAGAAACGTATTTTTGAGGATGGCGAATGTATCAAGTCAATGACTAAGCCTTGTAGTTTTTCATGCACCGATGTCCAGAAATGTTGATTTCCCAAAAGAAGTTCCTTAAAAGTTGGATCATCACCTCAAAAGAAGTATTTTCAATAACTTCAAGGAGGAATTATCTCACCAAGGTTCCTGATCTGTGAGCATTTTTATCTTCATGTGTATTTAATAAAAGAGGCGAAATCCTCTATAAATACTACTCAATTTCCATTGTAAAGAAGGTTAGACAATATGCAAAAAATTATTCAAGTTCTCTGCATCAATAGAAGATACTTGACTTCCTAATTTGCAAGTGATATTGTGTGTGATTTCCTTCTATTTTTATGTATTTCTAATTTTTTCTCACATTCATTATTTGTTGTTTAGTTTAAATTATGCACCTAAATTTGAACATTATTGGTGAGGGAATGAGTTCTGGAATGTTTGTCCTCGGGGTTGTTTCCACAAGGTTATAAGTAAATTTTTTTGTTTTCTTTTATTAAATGTTGTTTCAATGCTTGGGTGGATTTCCTACTGCTAGTGTGTCCCCAATCCTACACCTTCGTCCTCTAGCCATATTTCCCATATTTTTTTATTTATTTCCAATTTCTTTCCTGCAACTCTAGTATTAAACTCGTGTAGGATTTAGTAAGGGAGCCAACCCTCTCTGGATATTGGCACGGAGGACATCTCTTTCCCCTGACCTTTCAATGTTGGTCATGTCTAGGGCACACAAATGCAGGTTTGTATAATTAGGCAGATATTTGACCAACAAAAACATAATAAAAATATATTTGATATAAAATAAAATGAAAAATATATTTGATAAAAAGGCAAGTTGGATATGGATTAATTGACCTAATAATAAATATAATATTTTGATATTTTTATGGGAGTGGACGCAATAGAATCCACGTATAGCTTGTCAAAAAAAAAATTCAAAAATTTACTATAAAATTCATTTTCTCATGGATCAACTTTAACATTTGTCAAATAGTATAATCTCAACCAGTTTAATTCCTCAAATTTTAAGGGATAGACCCAAGTTTAAATATTTTCAAATATATACATGATTTTCAAGTTGTTGCAAACCACTATATGGTCAAGATGTAATAGGACTAGGACCCATTTCATTCCCATATAAACAATTTAAATGTAGTGGTGTGTGTGTATATATATATATATATATATATATATATATATATATATATATATATTTAAAACATTATCGTAAGCGTAGAACTTTGTGCACTTTATAAAAGTGGATACCCCATTAGATTACTTTAAATACATTTTTTTAAAATAATTTAGGACTTGTTGGGGATGCTTTATAATAATTAAATTCAATACACAAAAACCATATTTTAATGTCAACATAGATACTTATCCTAAGATTCCAAGTTAAAGTATTAAATATCTCAAAAATGTTGGTCGTTGTAAAATTATACACATAAATTCTATATAGTAATCAACTACATGAAGAGAAAACGATATTGTCAAAAAATAACAACATAAAGAAGCCATATTATAAAATAACCAAAATCTAATATTATAGAATACATATATTGATAACAATAAATTGATATTTGACATTGTTTATTTAATATAAAGACACCTAAAATATATTTTAAAGTATTGACTTATGATATCATAGTTAGTAACTAAAAATAAGATTTCAAAGATCCTACATACAACACAATTTATTTCATTCACAAAGGTAAGAGAGAATCTAAGGATTAAGTTATTATTCTAACAAAAAGGAATAATAATTAGTTTTCTTAACTATAATTGTTTTTTTAACTATATACTATAATATTTAGTCATTACATACTCATCAAGCTAAGAATGAACCTCACATTTTCTTGCTTTACATCCTTAAACAAGAGTAAGAAATGAGTGTTATAAGTGTGACTAGGAAGAAAGTGCGAGCAAGAAGCAAGCCTCACCTTTCATTGTTCAAATTCTTTAAGAAAATTAAAAAATAAAGGATTCTTATGAGGAAAAGCTATATATCATAACAAAAAAGTCATTTTTTAAAGCTCTAACTAGAACAAAGGATGCTCTAACTAAAAATATGCATACCCTGGTTGAGGATAGTTTGAGGAATATTTATTCTATAGCAAACCCTATCCAAGTAACAAATAAATTATGACATAGTTTTAAAATTTATATAAATAGTAGTAACAATTCAATAATGTGTAAATTACAGTATACAAATGATGATAATAATTTAGATCCAATTGCTAGAAAATCAATTATATAATAATCAAACTCAAAATTCAAATAAATACAAATCCTTATCCACTTAGAGAGGGAAAAGTATCATATGTACAACAGACATCACTAAGATTTGAATATGAAATATAATCTCAATTACCACCTAAATATTCCTATTTATAGATTAAATAAAAGTTAGAAAATACTCTCAAGCTCCCACATAGCATATTATTCTAGAAGGTCATACCACTTGATGAGGAACTCCTGAATTTGTTGAGAATGAAGATGACAGACTTTGGACTACCACACTACTTTAGGCTGGAGAGTGATTTGACCATATTCATTAAGTACTAGAAGGTCCATTTGTGACTACACCTTCTACCTAATAACTATTTGAGATAAGATACATTAAATATAGAATAGATGTGAGTATATGGTGGAAGCTCCAATTGATATTCCACTTCACCAATATGATGAACCGCCTTGTAGGGCCAATAAAATTGAAGAGCCAATTTTTAACTAGACTTGGTCTTCAAGCACAATTGCTTGTAGGGTTGTAGGCATAAAATTACCATGTCTCCTATAGTAAATTGTCACTTAAAAAGGTGTAAATCTTGTTGTTGCTTCATGTAGTTTTGGACCTATATTAAATTATCTTTAATAAGTTGATGCACAAGCCATTGTTGTTGTAATAAATCATCTACCTAGGAAACCTTGGAGGATCTTGGAACATAGTCTACCACTGATGGAAGTTTTTGACCATACAATTTTTCAAATGGGAACATCTTGAGGGATGAATGGTAAGAAGTATTGTGCCACCATTCAGTTATTGAGATCCATTAAACCTAGTGATACTACTTTTCTTGAGAGAAACAAAAAAGGTAAGAATTGAAACATTTATTAACAATATCTACCTGACCATCTAACTAAGGGGGATAATAAGAGGACATAGTCAAATTGATACCACTAAGACAAAACAATTATTTCTAAAATTTACTAGTGAATACAAGGCCATGGTCACTCACAATGGTTTTGGGTATACCATGTAACTAAAAAACATAATAAAGAAATAAATTTTTCATCTTACTTGTTGAATAGGGATGCTATAATGCACACAAGTGAGCATACTTAAAAAGGTGATCTACTAACACAAATATTATTATTTGCACTTAGATTTGGGAAGGCCCTCAATAAAATTTATTGATATGTGCTCCTATTGGCATATAGGTATAGGAAAGGATTGTAATAATCTAGAATATTTTACTATTTTCCCTTTTTATGCTCACACACCTCGCACTCAACCATAAATATCTTGACATCTAATTTTAATCCTTTCCCAGAAAAATATTGCTTCATCCATTGGTAGTTTTTTAAGAATCTTAAATGTTCATCCAAAGGATATGCATGCAATTTTCGAAGAACATTTGTTCTAATAACTAAATACTAAGGAAGATAAATGTGAGAAACAAGAATGAAATGACAATCCATATCCCTTTCCTAAAATATCCATGCAGTCTTTTGGTTAGAAATCCAATATTCCCAAAGTTGATAAATTTATTATGGAAAAGGACTAGAGATGCATTGACAACATAAACATCCTTATATTTGCAATACAAGGCATCAACCACCACATTCTCATTTTCTTTATTGTATTCAATGGTAAAATCATAACCCAAGAGCTTAGTCATCCTTTTATTTTGTTAATGGCATGAGAAGCATTGCTCTAAGAAATGATTAAGGCTACTATGGTCGGTCTTGATGATGAAATGATACCCCAACAATTAAGACCTCCATTTCTCTATGGTATACAAAACAACTAATATTTCCTTCTCATTAGTGGACCATCCCAAGTTCTCGCCTAAATATTGCTTACTTTAAAAGTTTAATGGTTATCTATATTACATTAAAAAAACTCCAATACGTATGTCAAAAGCATCACACTCAATGAAAAAAGGTTTGCTAAAGTCAAGAATGGCCAAAATAGAAGTGGTACACAGTATTTTTTAAGTATTGGAAATCTTGGGAAGCATTTTCAAACCAAATAAAGGTATTCTTTATAATTATTAGTGAGAGGATCCATAATATTTCCATAGTTATAGGTATTTGTTTTATAGTAGCATGTGAGTCCTAAACATTTGTAGAGTTGTTTAAGGGATTTAGGCAAGGGCCAATGTTACAGATATTTCATCTTGTTAGGATCTACCTTAACTCCTTTCTAAGTCACCATATGGATTAATTATTCCACCTCATATACCCCTAAGAAACGTTTGGATATTTTGACAAACAAATATTTCTTTATAATAGGTTAACTTTATCTACCTGAACTAGATGATCCTCACAAGACTTATTATAAATTTAAATATCATCAAATAAAACTAGGAAAAGCTTTCAAATAAAGGTATGAAAGACAACACTCATGAGAATTTGGAAAGTGTAATAAGCATTAGTGAGACCAAATTACATTAGTCCTTGAATGAAACCTATAATGCAAGTATAATTTTTTAAAGTATCTAGTACCATGTAATTCATCCAACAAATCATCTATAACAAGCTTAGGAAAATTATCTTTAATAGTGATCTTGTTGAAAGGACAAACATTGGGACACATGCACCATGAATTATCCTTGTGTTGTACCATCATCATCAGAGAGGATTATGGATTGATGCTTGGATGAATGATTCCTTGCTCCAACATTTCCTAAACTAGCTTCTCAATTTTTAATTTTTGGGGCTATGAACAGTTATATAGATGCACATTATAAGGTTGAATTTTTAGAATAATATGGATGGCATGATCATGTGTATGATTATGAGGAAGATCCATGGGCTCACTAAGGACTTCATCATAGTGATCCACAATTTTATATAAATATAAAGGAAGAGCTAGAATAAGTGACTCTAAATATTGAACCTATATGCAATTGACTTGGAAAATAATCCGCAACCATCTTTATTCAATGTATTTTCCATGATATGTGAACTAAACACCTTGGAGGAAGGGGTTTGGATTACTTAGAAGAAAAATGGCTCTTCCTTTCTTCATTCATTTTACATATTACTTTTGTAGATTAATAGTAACATCATCAAGCTAAGATAGTCATTATACTCCTAATATAACATTTAAACTATCTAGGTTAATGGAAAAGAGATTGTATGACCAAGTATAATCCCCCAATTGGATCTTAACTTTAGACATTCAGCCCATACACAGTGTTAGGAACCTTGTAGTAAAATAAAAGCACATCCACACGATATTTCAATAATAACAAAAAAATAATCTTGAAATTATCAATATTACAATACAAAATAGAAATGCAATAGATTATATTGAAGAAAATAAGAACACATTATAGAATTACAAGGATCTTTAAGGGGGCAACCTCCTTAGAATAAAATCTCCATGACAACAGAATATGAGATTCCTTTCCTCTTGCCCCCTTGATTATTTTTAATACTTTGGTGATAAGTGTCTTTAATGCTCTCACTTTAATATTTTTTCAAATCAGGGCAATTCCCTAAGGCTATATGCATTAGAGGTCTAAGAATTACATCTTGGATATCAAGGTTCTAAACTAATCTATGAAAACTAGGAATCACAATATCTTTGCAGCATTCATAAATAAAATTATACTAAATTCTAAACTTTATTACTAAAAGAAATTCTATTTTTAATTATAGCCTAAATGCAAAAATAAATCATGCAACAACTCCTACTAAGTGAAAAACTAAGCAAATCCAAACTAAAATAAAACACAACTTATTACTGAAATAAAATAGGAATCAACAAAAATGATATTGCAAAAGAAATAATAGTGCACACTTATATAAAATTAAAGTAAATTACACTTTTGGAAATAGAAATTAATTAAGGTAAACTAAAAATGAAAGCAAAACTCATCAACTTTGACTATGCTATTCTATTTGCTAAAATAAATAACAGAAAGAAAATTAATCACAAAAAAACTTGTAACTATGTTGATGATCCTTCCACTATTTCAAAGGTGTTAGAGGTCTAAGTATGATAGTTCACAATAGTGAATATTTGGTATGAATTTTGGATGCTAACCAAGATAAAGAGTAATAAACTTGTGAGGCTATTAGCACTTTACTAACTACCAAAACGTTTCTAGCTAGATACAAGAATTTGGTAGGCAATATCATTTTTTCAAATATAACTAACACCTAGTCCCATATTTGTCAAATAGGATTTCTAAATACTAATTTTTCCATGAGGGATAACTTTCCATGTTATTGGTATATTTCCTAGTTGTGGATTAGAAGAGCATTATATTATCTTAGTTTTTCCATCATTAATAAGAGAACCAAAGATATTATAGAATAATTGAAGAACTTGTGAAGTAGTATTTATATCCTCCTTACTATTGTAAAGGAATAACATTGAATTGTCTAAAAAATAAGAATTTGTCACCAATATTTTATTGCAAAGCTTGGTTGTTGATAGGAGATTTTAATTTTGTGATCTTCTTAAGTATCTAAGGGAATCTGTAGTGACAACATAAAGTAAAGGAGCAATTATACATTCTTATTTGATTTATCTATGTAGATTGAAATTCTATGATTATGAAGAACACAAGCTTATACTGAGAGGGGGGGTGAACAGTATAAGAACTCTTTTTACTTTTTCCTTTATACTTCAAAATAGTAAAGCAATATACCCAAAGCAATATCAAAGTAATGCACAATATCATCCACAAAGTGACACCAATTTTAATGTGGTTCACCCAGAATGGCTAGGCTACGTCCACAAAACTTTTCTCTAAAAGTTATCTCAAAGTTCTTTGGGAATCCTTCCCAATTACAATGTTTATGAGCCTCAGCCCAAAGGAGATACCTTGCCCCAATCAAAATTTATGAGCCTTTGCTTAAAGGAGATACCTTCCCCTCTGCTCTGGAAATGATCCCTCAGAAGATCAACTGCCTCTACCTCTTGCCAGCATGTGGAACTCCTTTCCACCAAAGACCTCATGTCCTCAATGCTTAGCCTAAGAGACCTCTACCTTCTATGATCACATCCACAGTAGCTCAGCAACCTATACCAAACACAGTCAGTTGGTCTAGTACAAGTCTTCCTCTGTCTGTCAGATCTATCCAACTCTTGAACAAATCAATCCTCTGCATACAAGCCTTCTCAAAGACTTTCCAAATATGTCCTCAGGTTCTTCTCATAGAACCAGTGCACCTCTATCCTCAAGTTCTCTGATAGAACTATCAAACTTAGCTCACAAGTCCTCTGCTAGGACCTGTCCAAATCTGCTCACAAGTCCCCACCGAAACCTATCCAAAAACTGCTCACAAGTCCCCACCGGAACCTATCCAAAAACTCAGCAAGCTCACCAAGAAAAACTTTCTTAGTAGGAAATCACAAAGTGAATTTTTAGAGACCCAATGTGATTTTTCAAACTCATAGAAGCATAAAGAGAATTGTTAGAGACTCAATATGTTCTATACTCAACTCCCAATCTCAAAACTCAACTCAAATCAACTCAGCTCAATCTCAATCTCAAATCTAAAAACTCAACTCAATATCTGAAATGGATAGGATAGAATGTTTTCTTTCAAGAACATGAAACCCCAAAAATTGCCAACTATGCAAAGAATCACATAACAATGATACTCATGTTCTTTTCACCATCAATTAGGGTTTCAACAACAATGCTCATCAAACAAGGTTTAGTTAACCAACACCATTCAACTCAACATCAACCTTGAATCATTCAACCAATCATCACAAGAAAATGAAACAAGTAGAAATCCTTTTCCCTCCAAAGATATTTGAACAAAACAGCCACCAACACAATATCACCAAATGCAAAGAATAACTTGCTCAAATCAAATCAATGGAGTAAGCCCAATATCATGAATCAAGTAAAGCAATAACTTGATCAAACAACCTCTATGGAAGCAACTCAACCATCAAACTCAAAACAGCCAACCAAGGGTTCCACCAACTCAATGCAAGTAGCTAGACTCACAAATATAAACCCTAGTGCACAAAGCTTCCACTATCTCAAACCAAAAATTATGCATTCACCAAAAACTCTCCTTAAGGATAACAATGCATAAGTAGTCTTCAACAAACCAGAAAATAGGATTTACACCTAGCCAAAGGATACCTAGTAGAATACCTTTTCACTCCAACCTTATTTCATAAAACATACACCAATCATACTCATAAGAAGAATGTGCCCATACCTTATTGGAGTAGAAGATAATTGAACCTTCAAGCTTATAAATCATTGTCCAAGAAACTCCGAATTTCATGGCATAAAGACGTTTTAATAAAAACGTGTGTTACTCTAGCAAAGCACCCTCACGAGACTCAAAACGGTGACCTCCGCCAATGCAGCGTCCAACAGCAGCCTTCGCTGCCACTAGCCCACGCGGGCTACGAAGTTCACAAGTGAACTTCCCTCCACTTCACCCTCAAAAAAACTCCCGAAGACTTTTCAACCGCACGTGCTTCTAAGTCTTCCTTCGATCGCAGTGAATACGGAGCACAAACACCGCAAATTGCATTCGGGGAATTTCGAATTCATTAGCCTTCCAACCTTAGGAGTTGGAGAATAAATAGTCTCTTCGAAGACACCTTGATGTTGGCGGAAATAAAGACCATTTCAAAATTAATCAAAAGTCTTTTCAAAAAGGGTTTAAAAACCCTTAAATAATTTTAATAAATTAAGAATAAAAAAAGGTTTAAAAACCTTTAAGTATTTTTAATAAATTAAAAATAATTTCTCCCTTAATTAATTAAATAATTAATTAATTAAAACCTTGAAGGGTTTTAAATAATAATTAAATAAATAATAAAGAGAACCTCCATTGGTTTTAATAAAAAACCATTTAACTTGGTTTTAATAAAAACCCTATCCAATGGAATCTCTCTGGATTCTCTTAAAAAGATTCTCTTGGAATCTTCCACCTTTGAAACCAACACATCCTCTTAACATTAATGTCATTTCCTTTTGACATCAATGACAACTCATAGACAAGAAGCTAGGATCTCAAACCCAAAATTGCCAACAGATAAAATGTTATTCACCTAAATAAATGTTAAAGCATCTTTCAAGAGTAAAAAGATATGTTAGAAGAACTTGTTCCAAAATACTAACCAAGTAAATATTATAAGGATAAAATCACAACTAATTCTATAATAAGCCTTATTAAAATTTATATTAACCAATAAAGCATCCTACCTATATTCTTGTGTCCCTTGTGGCACTTCCTAGCCCAACACTTTACAACAATATTTTTATAAACATTGGAGTATATAGTAATATTAAAACTAATGATTTTAAAAAACCACCTTATAATATTATAATTAAAAATTACACATATATTACTTGACAAATTTTAAACCTAAATATTTTCTTTAAAAACCCACATCCTCAACCACTTCAAATCATACTATTTAATTAAATGGTAATGTAGGTAAGAATACACCCTCATTCTCTCACTTTTGTCCACCTTTAATAAAGACCTCTATGATAGGTGGTGTCTCAACCCATGTTGGACCTTCTTTCCCATAGATTAATCTTCCATAGGAATATGTGAAGTTTAGTCATACATGACCCATGTTGGACCTTCTTTCCCATAGATTAATCTTCCATAGGAATATGTGAAGTTTAGTCATACATGAATTTATAATCGACATGGAAATAGATAAAGCACACTCACTCAATGATATGAGGCATTTAATAATGTGGTCTTCCAAATTATTTTCAAGTGAAATTTCGACAAAGTTTGTTATTTTTTTGTTTTTATGATGTTAGTGTAAGAAACCCCTACAATCCATGTTTACGGTTGGACATTCTCATCCTAAAAATGACTTTTGATAAGGGTGAGAGTTGAGTTTATCAATAGGCACAAAACAGGCATCCAAACATACACCCACTCCCTCACACACTCACTCGCATTGCAATTTGAACCTTGAACCTCTTGAAGAAAATCCAAAACCCAAAATGTTGTGTTGTCTTTAGGACACAAAGTTTGTTAATTTAACATATATTGATTTAAAAGTAATAAATATGTGAAGGTTTTGATTCGTCGTTGTATTTATTCTAGGATACCTTATGGGTGTAAATCTTGGGCTAATATTAGCCTCCATACTCTCATCATTACTTTTGCTCCAATTAATATTTAGGGTTCCTTTGTTGTTAAAAGTAATTGGAGAGCTTTTGAGGTGGTGAAACCTCATCTTCATTGGATTGATGATGGTTTTTGTAATGTTCTTTCATTCAATTCTTAAAATATATGGTGGTCTCCTATTTTTTCTAACTCTTCAATTCTTAGTTCTTCTTGCTAATATGCCAGGGATTAAAGCTTTGAGGTTGTTTCACAAGGGCATATGCTATATTAATGATTTAGTACACTCTCAATATTGGATTCCTTGGCCTGATCTCAAACAAAAAATTAATCTTCAAAATTTAGATTTTCCTTCTATTCTTAAGATTCAAGAGCTCAAACCTAATGTCATGCTTCATAAGCTTAGCCTTCAACCCCCAAGTTCCTTATGGAGGGATCGACACTCGAATGTGGATACCTCTTTCAAGAACTACTCTTCTTCCTTGCTTTATCAACTTCTTAATCATGTTTTCCTTGGTGTTGATAAACTTAATGAGAGATGGCAGACTCACTCTATCTCTTATACTTGGATTGCTCATCTGAATCATATCGAGTAGTCTAAAATTGAACCCAACATTACTTTTTTACTTTGGTATTTTTTTTATCAAGGGCTTCCTATGAGAGAGAGACTTAGTAGGGTTGATCTTCCTAATCCTAAGTGTCCATATTGTGGTTGTTTTGAGACTTTCAAACATATTTTTTGGTTTTGCCCTCATGCTCAGTGTGCTTGGTGATGGATTCACTCATTCAAGCCCTTTCATCCTACATTTTCAGATGGCAGATGATATTTTTTGGAGATAACAGTTATTGGCCTACCTATATTGCTACTCTATAGAATTTCTTCCATGCTATTATTTTGTTTCAACTTTGTAAAGCTAGGAATGTTGTTGTCTATTCTGGAGATTCAATTTCTAGTCAGTTTTTCTTGCATGAAAATATTACATTATTTTCTACTGTTACTGTTCAGCTCCATTCACAAGATTCCAAGTTGACTCATGAGTTGGTGCATTTGATAAATCTTGTTAGGTTCTGGTGTGAGGCTTTGTGCACTATCAAGGTGGCTTTGCCTAACATCTCTTCACCTTACGGTCCCTCTATTTATTTGAGGCCTCGATGTAGTAGATTGAGGGGGTGACATCCAGCTTCAGGTTGTTCTATCAGTGCCCATAGTAGGACTCAGTTTCCTCTTGGAGTAATTCCCTTTGTTTAGTTATTCTGTTTATTCACCCTTTTAGGGGCTGGTTTTTTTTTGGTCTCAGGCCTTGTCTTTATGATGTTTATTATTTGGGTGGCCTTATGCCCCAAGCTGTGATTTTTTAGCTCCCTTTTATTGTGACCTTTCTTATTTTTTATTAAATATAATTGTTGGTTCCAATAAAAAATGATAATATTAATAATAAATACATAAAGCAAAATAAAAAATTTAAAATATAAATAAATAAATAAATTTTATGTTTTTGTTGTGAACTAGGGACATAGAAGAGTAATTAAGTACATATAGTTAAATCTTGTGTAAAGTAAACAACTAATAAATATGTATTATTAAGATTCACATATCAATCCATATTTTTTTATTAAAATCATATCAATTTAATGATAATTTATTACTTATTATTGTTTTGACAAAGGATAAGTAATTATATTACAGAATTAACCTAAAAAAATTAAACATCTAAATATTTTTTATATATTTATCACAAGGTTCCACAAACCTAGGGGATGAGGGGATGGGGGATGGGTTTCGGGGGACAACGGGGGATGGCAGGCCAATTTTAGGGGATGGCTCGGGGACGTCTGGTGGGATGGCTAGTATAATACTATAAAAATTGATTTTTTTTAGAAATTTAGAATAATCTACCCATTCAAAATTCTACACCCAACAAAAATGATATTTCATATTAGTAATCAATTATGTAAGTGTAGTCAATCATATTCATATTAGTTACTAACACATAAGTGGTATTAGGATATTCATATTAGTTACTAAGTGCAGCCATTTAATTATTTCAAGTTCAACAACTATAACTTGAAGGTTCTCCCAGTCACTTGCTATTACAAGAAAACGATAAGCTTTTAAGTACAATGTTTGCTTAGTTTGTCTTATCTTCAAATTTAACATATGAAAGACACATAGTTAAGATTAATTCAACAAACAAATAACTTGCAGTTCTTTTGCTTGAAATAATCATAAAGCCTTCTGGTTAAATTTCTAGCAAGTTTCTCATAGGCAGGTCTAATTCTTCTTCAAATTCATAGGCTCCTACATTTTCTTGTGTCTCTTGAGAATCTCTGACAAGACAAAGACTGCCTAAGTTCAATTCAAGATAATTTCTCACTTCTCAAAATAAAGACCAACATCTCCTCTTTTTTCCAAATACTCCACAATATTATTATGTGTCAATACATTATATTGTAGCCCATATTGCATGTTACTTTTACTCATTCTCACTCCATTTTGAAAATTATTTTGATGTGCAGGTGCATCAACTATCGACATGCAGCCATCTTAGTAATAGCCATAGATGCTAACACACTTTAAGACTTCATAATAAATATTGTTACTTTTACCATGTAAGGCACATAGATACAACCTATGCTATTATCTCAAAGAAACTTCAAACGACCTAAGTTGGGAATGTGTAAAGCAAAGCTCAGGGTTGTAAGGTTTGAGCAACACTTATTTTTGACCTACATTTCCTATTTAAATCGTAATCACATGAATTCAAAGGATACAACAACTGTGCACTATTACACATAGTTGAATCCTGCCCATCTTAGACATACATTGAATGTGTCCCAACCTAGAAATGATTTGGTATTGACAATTATGAAAACTAAGTTGTAGCATTTCCATTTAGACATTTGCATTAGCAAAAAAGCCATTATAGTCCTGTTGGTCACGAATCTGCCACAGGAAAGGATTTTCTAAAACTATGCACCCTAGACCCGGCCAACATTGAAAGGCTGGGAGAAAGAGATGTCTCCCAGACCAATCTCCAGAGAGGGCTGGTTCCCTTACTACTTCTAAGCTTGATTTTAGATTAAAGTTGCAGGAAAGAGATGTAAAATACGCAGAAAGAAACAAGAAATTATGGAAAGAGATGGGAAATATGGTCGTAGGCCTGAATTTGTTAGATCGGGGAAAAGAAACTCAGCAAGATGGACCTTCAAGTGTATGAACAACATGTAATAATAGAAAACAACATAATTCATCTACGACCTTGCGCAAACTACCTCCAGAATTGCATTCCAAAACTTACTTCCTTACAAGCAGTATTTAAATTCAAATGCAGAATTTAAATCTAACAGCAGATCAGAAAGACAAGCATAACTTAGAAATACATGGAATAGAAGGAAATTACACATAAAGACGTTTTAAAATCAGTGGCCAAATCTCTTTCATTCATGCAAGACAACTTGAAAGCTTTCACGCAATCTGTCTCTCAAACTCCCGACCCTTTTTTTGAGATCTACATTGCTTTATATAGAGGTCTTGCCTCTTTGCAGCATTAAAAATATGAAACGGACCTCCTCGAGATCTACAAATTATGCAACGGAAACAAGGAAATGATATCCTTAAACAGCCTCGGAGAAACCAGAAATTAAATGCCATAAGGAGGAGTCGGTCGTCTTCATTAAATTGTTGTTCTTGAAAATATGCTTGAAACCATTGGAAAAATCATGAACAACAGCTTCGAATAATGGAAATCTTCAATTCTGGTAGCTTGGGCACGTTCTTCTACCTTGACCGCATCGGAAAGCAGCAACACATTTAATTCTAGAGTGCTTTTAATTCTCGAAAATCGCAAAACTGCATCGGACCGTTTGAACTGCATTCTGGCGCGAAACTGTAACAGGTCGCGAAAACGCGACATGTCACGAAATCGCGACATATCTCTGCTCCGTACGCTTTCCTTACTTTCGATCGTGAAAATCAACCATGTCACGAAATCATGACGTATTCGGCTTCCATATCTCCTTCGCAACCTTGAACCGCGAAAATGTGACGCTGCGTGATTTCGCGACGTCCATACAATTATGCTCTTTCTCTGCCCTGTTGCCACGAAAATGTGACAATGCGCGATTTCGCGACATTCTTCATCTTTTGTTCTCTTCGCTGCTTCAAATCGTGAAAATGTGACACTCTTACCTCTGTGCTTCTTCAACTTCCACCATGTCGCGATTTCGCTACAAGTTCTATTTCCTTGGACCTTGCTGTTCGTCAACCGCGAAAATGTGACACTGCGCGATTTCGCTACAATTCTCTGCACTTAGTCTTTCTTCAACAATGTGTCATGAAATTGCTACCAACTTATTTCTTGCCCTTAGCCTTCCATGAATGTCACAAAATCACGACCCATTTCTTTCTTGCCTCTAGCCTCAACAATGTCACGAAATCGCTACCATTTTCTGCCTTAAGCCTTTCTTGCTCACTGCATCATGAAATCGCTACGTTTGCTTGCATTCTCCACTGTTCCCACTTCATGTCACGATTTCGCGACGTCTTCGTCTTGCTTGGACTCATTCTCAAAAGGTGTCACGATATCGCGATGCCATTCGTGCCTTAGACTCTTTTATCCACCTGAACCACGATCACACAACACGTAGCGATTTCGCTACATCCTTTGCTTTGCTTGGCTTCATCCCACAAATGTCACGAAATCACGACCATTTTATGTCTTAAGCCTTTCTATCCACCCATGCCGTGAAAACGTGACGCGTCGCGATTTCGTGACGTCTTTTGCCTTTCGTGCTGTGTGCCATATTGTGTCGCGATTTCGCTACACTCTCGAGTCTCATCGCCTGTCGCTCAGTTATGTCGTGATTTCACGACAATTTCTAACCTTATGCTTCCTGGCCATCACAAGTCACAAAAACGTGACATGTCACAATTTCGCTACAACTTTGTCGCTCTGCCCTCCGTTGAATAATCCAATGTGTCACGATATCGCGACGGTTTTAGCCCTCGGCTGTCGTTGACTGCGCTGACCGCGATTTTCCGACACGTCGCGAAATCGCTACGACTTTTCATTTGTTTTCTCTCTCCTCATCCGACCCACGATAACGTGACATGTCACGATATCGCGACGGTTTTTAACTTTGGCTCTCCATATTTTTTTGTCGCGATTTCGTGACAACCTTCGGACTTAGGCATTTTTTGCATCAAAACCTGTAGAGGAGTTAGAATTTCAACATCTAATGCATGAATAAACAACAATCAAATAAATGTGGCAAAAATGCCAACATTCTTGGCGGCTCACGGGGTATACAGTTCTGCTGTATGCAAGAATCCCAGGCCTGAATCCATTGGGCAATAGAGTCATGAAAACTTAGAACAGAAAGCTGGCTGCTGGGGTTCATCTCGGTGGACTGCTGCAACAACTCTTGTTGAATGACTGAAACTCAAAGAATCGGTATTTGGCTGAACTGATCATGGAATGGAAATGATGAATGATGGAATAATGGAATGGGGGAAAGTGATGCGGTAGACAGTAACAGAGTGCTTCTGTGCTACCAGCTGCTATGAAAGGGGAAATGGAAGTGAATGGAATAATGGAATGGAAGTGATGAAATGATAAAAGAGGTGTGAACCGAGGATAAACTATGATAAATGCTAAAATGACAGAGAACTTAGAAGAAAAGGATAAGAAGAAGCGGGAATAACAGGAAGGGAAAAAGAAACAACAACAGTGGCTTTTTTTACTGCAGAAGAAAAGGAGTAGAAGAAGAAGGGAATAAAGAAGGGAAGAGAAGAAAAAGGAAGGGGAAGGAAGAAATTGATAGGAAGCCACTAACTGCTGGGAAAGAAGAAGAAAAAATAAAGAAACACGTACCTGCGGGCTCGCATGCAAAAAGAGCCGAAGTGGACAAATGAAAACAATACTTTTTTTTTTTCTTTTCTTTTTTTCTTCTTTTTTCTTTTTTTGCTATATACAAGGTGATACTGGACTGACAGTTCATGAAGTGTAGGCTTTCAGATGAAAGTCGTTCACTGAAATAGGAAGTGGGCTGCCATCCAAATCTTCCAGATGAAACGAATTTGTTGCACCAACACTGACAATGCGGAAGGGACCCTCCCACAGAGCATCAAACTTCTTGTGATTCCTAGGCTTGGCTTTGTTTTCATTCCATTTTAGGACCAAATCACCCACCTTTAATGGACGATCTGCAAAATTTTTATGGAACCACTTTGAAATAACCTGTGTGTGCTTAGCAAACTCCTCATAGGCCAAAGAACGTTGCTCTTCCAACTGTAACAACTGAGCCAACCGCATATCCATGGAATCTATAGCTGTTTCATCATCCTAAAATTCTTGCAACTGTTGCAATACTGGAAACTCTAGATGAACAGGCAACCTTGCCTCTTTTCCATAAACCAGGGCATATGGTGAAGTCTTGATAGACTTCTTGATTGAAATCCTATCTGCCCATAAAGCTTGATTCAGTAGAAGGTGCCATGATCTCTTGTTGTCTCCCAAAGACCTCTTTAAAATCCGGAGCAAATTTTTATTTGTGGACTCTGCCAAGCCATTTCCCTGAGGATAATAGTTAGAGGATGTCTTTAGGAAAACACCATATTTATTTGCAAACTCAGCTAGCTCAGCTCCAATGAATGGAGTTCCATTGTCTGTAATAATAGCATCAGGAATGCCAAAACGTGTAATCAGCCCTTCAATGAAAGAAATCACCACACTCTGATTTGCAACCTTGGTTGGAATAGCTTCAGACCACCTCGTAAAATAATCTATAGCTATCAAAATATACCTGTGTCCAGCTGAAGAATTCGGATCAATAATCCCAATAAAGTCTAATCCCCACTGTTGAAAAGGTGCTTCAACCTGAATTGGATGCAGGGGCAATGATGCATTTCTAACCCTTCCTATATACCTCTGACATTTGTCACATGCTTGGGCAATCCTGAAAGCATCTGTGAACAAGGTTGGCCAATAATACCCAGCCCGAATGATTTTTAAAGCCATTGGTCTACCTGCATAGTGTCCTCCTGATATGCCAGAATGAAACTCCTCCAGGAGTCTAGCCTTCTCTGATTCCTTGACACATCTCAAAAGAACGCCATCAATGTTCTTAAAAAACAATCCTTCAGGCAGCAACACATACCTGAGAGCTTGCAGACGAAACCTTCTCCGTTGTGAGGCATTTAACTGTGAAGGGCATTTACCAGTTGTGAAGTAATTAATGAGGTCATTTGCCCAATCTTGTTCTTGTACTAAAAGGTTCATCAGACTGTTATCTCTAGCAGAATCATCTGCTTGATAATCAACTATTTCAGATGTTGCAGTCTTTGCTAAATGCTGGCATAAGGCTTTACCCCGCACTAGCTTAGCCGGATGAATCTCAACATCAAATTCTTGAATCTTGGTGACCCAACCTGCGCGTTTATCACCCATCTCACCCTGAATGATGAAATTCCTTACATCTGGATGAATAACATATATGACTGTCCTACTCTGAGAAATGAAATGCTTGAATTTTTTAAGAGACTTCATGACAGCATACACCTATTTTTCAATGAAATTATACTTTGCCTCATGAGGTAAAATAACCTGACTAAGGAAAGCAATGGGTCTTTCATTCCCATCATCCCCTTTCTATGTGAGCACTGCGGCATAGCTTTCATCTTCACCAACTGCATACAGAATGAAATCTTTTGAATAATATGGATTAACTAATACAGGAGCCTGTGCTATTCTGTCCTTGATTTCCTAGAATGCCTCCTTCCTCTAAGTCGTCCATTTAAATTCTGCATCCTTCTTTAACAACTCAGTCATGGGCTTGACAACCTGGGCAAAATCAGAAATGAACTTCCTGATAAAATTAATCTATCCAAAGAAAGACTGCAGCTCTTTCTTGTTGGCAGGGAGTGAAAGTTTCTTCAATGCTTCGACTCGAGATGGATCAATTGCCAAACCATCTTCTGAAATCACATGCCCCAAGAGTTTACCTTCCTTCACTGCAAACACTGACTTCTTTGGATTAATGGAAATACCAAATTCTCTGCATTTTCCAAAAATTTGCCTCAGATGCGAACCGTGATCTTCCCGTCTATGTGAAAATACAGTCATATCATCAAGATAAATAACAATAATCTTGTTCAAGAGTTCCTCGAATGCAATGTCCATGGCTCTCTGGAATGTAGCCCCAACATTTGATAATCCAAAAGGCATTCGTTGATAAGCAAAAGTGCCCCACTTAGTTGTGAATGTTGTCTTGTACTGGTCCTCATCCCTAACCCAAATCTGGTTATATCCTGAGAATCCATCTAGCAATGAGAAACATTGAGCCCCAGCCACCACATGCAGTATCTGATCTATACGAGGCAAGGGATAATGATCTTTCAGAGATGCACGGTTCAAATTTTGAAAATCTACACACAGTCGTATGTCTCCATTCTTCTTTCGAACCGGGACCAGATTAGCAACCCAAGTCGAGTGCTTAACCGGGTATATAATCTTGGCCTACAACATTTTCACAAGTTCGGCCCTCATTAGAGTCTCAATTTTTGGATTTACTAGTTGTTGTTTTTGCCTGAAGGGTCTGACACCTTCTTCCAACTCAATAGTATGCTGAACAATCTGTTTATTATATCCCTTCAGATCTTCATAACTCCAGGCCACAATATCAAAAAATTCTTGACACAGTTGCCTGATTTCTTGCAGTTCATCAGGAGTAGAATCAGTCCCAATCTTAATAACCTTATTGGGTTCTAATTGCATCTCCATGTACTCTTTCTTGTCAATCTCAATCCGATGTTTTTTGGATCGATCATGCTGATCAAACAAAATTTCTAGAGTAATAAGACCCTTTGGAATATGATTATTCTGTAACTGAATTAGACCTTCAGCTTCTTCGTGCTCCAAGGTTCTTCCTTCGATGGTGGCAGCTTCTTGAATCAAAAAGTTAACAATTTGCTCATCACTCTCGAAGACCTACCAGAAAGTATCTTTATCCGGGACACTAGGCCTGTACACCATCCTTACTATCTTTGGTCTCTTGACTACTTGCTCAATGGGAGAAAAATTTGCTCCAAGGGATGCTAAGAGATCTGCATGCTTATTCAGCTCTCGAGAAATGGCCTAAATATTCAGAGCTGTGAAAAACTCAAATAGGTCCCAAACTTGGTTGCGGTATGCTTTGAGATAATGCTGCTTGGAAATACACCTGTTTGTTACCTGGTTTACAATCAGCTCAGAATCACCAAAAATCTATAGTTGTTCGATTCCCAACTTCCTTGCCTTTTTCAAGCCTAAGCATAATGCTTCGTACTCGGCAGCATTGTTAGTACAATTCCAAGTAAGACGGTATGAATATGTTCTTTGTAAACCAGAAGGAGAAATCAAAAAAATACCTGCTCCTGCACCATTTTTGCATCTTGCCCCATCGAAATATAATTTCCATAGTTGATCTGTAATAGAGCTCTGATCATCTTGGTTAGAAAATACCTACCTTGTGCCACCCTCGGGTTTTGTGATAGAATAACAGCCGATTTCGGTCTCCAGCATGGCATTGAAATCAAGCATGGAAAACTGATCGTCCAACTGGAGCTCATCTAAAACCTCATGCATCAAATCAGAACCCTCTAACTCTTCGGTTAGCATGTTAACAGACTGCATGTTTTTTCCTGCTTCTTCCAGCTTCTCTATATGAAAAGAGGAAGGTTTTTCATTTTGGATCCTGAGTCTTTTACCTTTGAAAGGGATCTCCAAGTGGGAATAATCCAGTGCCAGGTAACCTCCCAACTTTGCAGTAAACTCTCTGGATAAGCACATACTAAAATAGGGTTCTAAATCTACCACAACAATCTCTTGAATGACTGTAATCTGAGGCATAGTATGCAAAAAAATCGGGACATCCTTGATTACACCCACCGTTTTCATAGGAGTGCCATCTAACTGCAAAACTCCAGGGCTACTTCGTGTGTATTCCATACCCATAACTTCGCAAATTGCCTTTGGCATGACAGTTGTAGCGGCTCCAGAGTCGATCATGCAGTTATGCACGATCCAACCCTCTATTTGCAGTGATAAATAAAATGGGGGTGGTCTATTTTTACCAGTGACAGAAGTGGTTAAGGCTTGAGCATAAATTGTCTAAGTAGGACCTTTCTCACTATCCTTCACAGATTTTAAAGATTCTTGTAATAAATCTACCTGCCCAAGCAATTGCAATGCATCATAAAGACTAACCTTAGCTGGGGTCTTCTTCAGTTCTTCGACAATGTTGTATGCAACCGCAGCAGATTCCTTCTTTTCAATAGGATGTTCATATCTGCTCCGATACTGTTGAGTAGCTTCCACTCTCAGCCTCTTTGTCAATGAAGGATACTTCAACTTTTCTCTAGCTTGCTCTTCTACTTCTGATCTTGTCTGTGCAGGTGTAGCCTTTTCTTGAACTCTGTGGGAAACAGGATCTTTCGGCAAAACAGGCACATCAGGCTTTGAAACTGGCATAGGAGCTTTCACTGGCTTCTTCAAATCAGCTGGCACTTTTAACGGTTCTAACTCAGCAGGATCTACTATAACAGGCTTCTTTCCAGTCCTTGTGAGAACCGAAACTTGCTCTTCCAGTGGAGTCATTAAGCTATGGCCTGCCTCAGAGATCATATTGACTTGCCCTCCCGAAGAACTAGCAGCCAATGTCTGCACATAATTCAAATGAACCATGCAAGTGTCTTCTCCATGGGGATCATTGCATGTCGAACACCAATATGTTCTTTCAGCAAGGACCGCATCTTCATTTGCCAAAATAGTCAGGCCTTTCTCGGGTGCTTTGCTTGTTGAAGCAGCTTGTTCTCTAGTAATAGGCGGGGGTTGAAATCTCCTAGGCTGGAAATCTCGCTCAGCTTGCTTCCTTTCAATAAGCATGATCTTATTACCCATTGCTCTTATTGCAGAATTGGCAGATTTTACCTCTTGCAGGAGTGCTGTATAAGGATCAGGATTTACAGGTGCAGGAGGTGCTGGTGGTGCCGGTAATGCTAGGAATGAAGTGGAAGCGGGGAATGGCAGAATGCTGGGTGCAGGCAACTAGAGATTTGTTGAAGTAGATAGCTGAGGAACTAGGATGGGTGCAATTTGAGGAGCACTAGAATTCCATGATGGGACAGGGTACATAGAAGACATAGATTGCAAAAAAGAACTAGGATATAAATGCTATGGAATATCAGGAAGAATGGGCATTGCTACCTTTGGGGGAAGCCTATCGATTGCAATCAAGTCTGCCTCCGCCTTTTGTGCTTGCTCGAATAGTTTCGAGAAAGTCATCACATTGGACTGCCTGATCGCCAAGCCAATATCTGTATTGAACGCTCGGAGGTAGTAAAACGTAGCTTGCTCAGGGGTAGGGCGAAGTCCTTCAGGCACTCGCTGCCAGCTCCTGGTGAAGCGAACATTAAAATCTGCTATTGCCTCCTACGGGTGCCTCTGGATTGCATTAAACTGGTGCAACAATGAAAATGGGTCAGCCTGTTCATGAAAATTCTTAACTAACAATTCTCCTAGCTGATCCCAAGACGCAATGGTGCCTGGTTGCAGAGATCTATACCAGTACAACAATTTTCCTCTCAAGGATAACACTAGTAACTTCACCATTACATCTTCATCTGTTATATCGTGAATGGCTTCCAGAGAAGCTACATCATGAATATGTTCATATGCAGTATTTCCCGTACCATCATAAGTTGGCAATGCTTTCAAAGCTGCTTGGGGAACTGGATTTTGAGCCTGCAAATTCAAGGCACCTGAGCTGTTCCATGCTGAAAACTATCGGGGTGGAGGATACTGGGCCATTGGAACTAGCGTATGTAACTGAGAAGATGGAAAACTAGTAACAATACCAAGGATTTGTGTGGATATGGCAGATGATGCAAGCGATGGGGAAACCAACCTAGAATGCTCACCACTTCTTGTGCTGTCAAGTTCAAAAAACTCGACAAGATCTCCAACTTTTTTAGACTTCGATCTCGTGATCATGAAGTACAACTTTCACTGCATCCACGTTCAAAGATTTTTGAGTACTGCAGAGTCACCAAATGCTCTAACTTTACGGCATGAAGGTGAACATTAAACCTTCAACACTATGGGATCTTTCTGAGACAGAAGAAGTCTGTCCCACCGAGCGTGCCAAAAATTGTTGGTCACGAATCTGCCACAGGAAAGGATTTTCTAAAACTATGCACCCTAGACCCGGCCAACATTGAAAGGCTGGGAGAAAGAGATGTCTCCCAGACCAATCTCTAGAGAGGGCTGGTTCCCTTACTACTTCTAAACTTGATTTCAGATTAAAGTTGTAGGAAAGAGATGTAAAATACGCAGAAAGAAACAGGAAATTACGGAAAGAGATGGGAAATATGGCCGTAGGCCGAATTTGTTAGATCGGGGAAAAGAAACTCAGCAAGATGGACCTTCAAGTGTATGAACAACATATAATAACAGAAAACAACATAATTCATCTACGACCTTGCACAAACTACCTCCAGAATTGCATTCCAGAACTTACTTCCTTACAAGCAATATTTAAATTCAAATGCAGAATTTAAATCTAACAACAGATCATAAAGACAAGCATAACTTAGAAATACATGGAATAGAAGGAAATTATTGTTGAGCAAGGTGCAGCAAAAGAATTGCAAAAGTATTGTCATTGTTGTCAACACAGTCAGATTGATGCAGTTGATGCAGTTCAGAGGTCACCGGATCAAGTGCGTAAAGTTTCAAGGAAAATGTAAGTGACCCGTATTCGAAACCGGCAAAAAGAGACAAGGAAGAAAACCGTCGCGATATCGCGACATGTTTTCTCGTCGCGATTTCGCAACATGGTCGAGGAGAGAGAAGGCACAGAAGAAATGTCACGATTTCGCGACATGTCAGGTTTTCACGAGGAGAGAGAAAGAGCGAAAAAAGGAGAGAGAAGGCGAAAATGTACGATTTCGGACATGTCGAGTTTCGAGGAGAGAGAAAATGTGTCGCGATTTCGCGACAAAAAGTAGGAGAGAGAAAATGCACGCCAAATTGTCGCGATTTCGCGACATGGTCGAGGAGAGAGAAGATGCGAGCAAAACTGTCACGATTTCGCGACATGCTGGCAGAGAAGGAAACAAAGGTGTAGCGATATCGCTACATGTTGAAATGAAAGGAAACAAAGGTGTAGCGATATCGCTACATGTTGAAATGAATGGAAACAAAGGTGTAGCGATATCGCTGCATGTTGAAAATACATGGAACTAAGGTGTAGCGATTTCGCTACATGTTGAAACAAAGAGAAACTAAGGTGTAGCGATGGCGCTACATGTTGGAACAAAGGGAAACTAAGGTGTAGCGATTTCGCTACTAGTCAAAAGTGTAGAACTGAAAGATGCAACAATGATATTACAAGTCAAAATTTCATGAAAAGAGGCAAGGTAAAAGCACAAGGCACAAAGTTGTAGCGATTTCGCTACTCCATGGAGCAAAGAGCGTAGGAAGCTGTAAGCGTCACGATTTCGCGACAAGAAGATTGATGACGTCAGCAAGAAGCCGAAAGCGTCACGATTTCACGACAAGAAGGATGATGACGTCAGTAAGAGCCGAAAGCGTCACGATTTCGTGACATGTTCCATTTTCATTGGAGTTGGCAAGGAGAGTTGTACGGAAGAACAAAGTGTCACGATTTCGTGACATGTTCCTTTTCGCGGCAAAGAAGAGTGTACGAAGCAAGTGTCACGATTTCATGACAGGGATGATGACGTCGCAGTTGAAAAGTGTCACGATTTCACGACAGGATGAAAGGAAAGTCGTTGGAAGCCGAAGTGTCACGATTTCGCGACAGCATTGAGGATGACGTCAGAAAGCTCAAAGTGTCGCGATATCGCGACAAGATGCAGGGAAAGCTTTCAAGGCCAAAATGGTCATGATTTCACGACAACCTTCAGGGTGACGTCAGCATAAGTCAAAAGTGTCACGATATCGCGATAGTAATGATCCGCGTGTAAAACCCGCAGAACATGCATGGTGACACGTGTCGAAAAAGCCTACAGAAAATCATGTAGCCTATTACGCAAAAAGTAACTCGAAGTCGATGCATAGCTAATCGTTGACAGTGTTGGACATGCAATGCAACAGACAAACATGCATAATTGAAACGCATTCGAAAAGCCGAATTTGAAGGATAATAAAAGTATTCGAAAGGTCGAATTTGTAGGCATTCTAATGACGTATTTGAAGCATACAAAAGCCGAACATGAAGAATCGAAAAGCTTTCACAGAATCATACATGGAGTTTCAAAAAAGAATTCGAAAAGCCGTATTCGAAGAAATTAAACAGTCGAAGTACATAAAAAAAAAATTTGCCGTATTGCATGGTTTCCAAAAGACGTATTGGTGGTTTCAACAATAAGTGCATGGAACCGAATACCGTATTGCATGGATTCGAACAAAGAGTATGTGATTCGATTGCATGCAGGATTGAAAGGTTATAAAAGAATAATCGTACAGAGAAGACGTTGTCACTGTTAGAGAGAAATTGTCTGTAAAAGGAGAGTTAGAAAAGAATCAAGAGAAAAATAAGCAGAGCCGTGAGAGTGTGCAGAGTTGAGTTAATTGCAGACCATCATGGTCGTGCATAAAGTGAAGACATTTTTATGTCATTCTAAATTTATCCGAATTGCAGTCCAAGTTGGTGCTTGGTACTAGGAGTTGGTGCTCCATCTCTGTGCAAGAAAATTACAGGGGTTGGTGCTCCTTCCAGCTTGGTGCTGGTAAAGTGTTTGTAAAATTGATTTTGCAAAGACTGGATTTGGATTGGAGTCCAAGCAATCATTTTTGAGGAGTAGCCAAATTGGTGAACCTCGGTATATTGAGTGTTGTGGTTTGCTCTCTTGTTCAAGTTTTTTTTGTTCTCTTTATTTCATATTAAATGTCGTAGATATAAAAATTTAATAGCTACACTGATTCACCCCCCTCTCAGTGTCATTGTGTAAACATCAATTGGTATCAGAGCAAGTGTTCCTTGTACAAGCTTAATCAGCTAAGGAGATCTTGGAAGAAACAATGGCAGGTGGTGAAGGATTTTCATCCAACAAAGCTCCCTTATTTGATGGAACAAATTACACCTTCTGAAACTCGTAATGCAAACATATCCGAGTGCATTGGGATACGATATTTGGGATTTCGTAGATAGTGGATACACAAGGACCCACTACCCCTCCAACAGATACTGCCGAGAAAAAGAAATTTGAAAACAACTCCAAAGCTAAGAATGCCATAATGTGTGGGCTTGTTGAAAGTGAACTGATAAGAGTCATGAGTTGTAAATCAGCAAAGGACATGTGGGATAAACTCAAGAGCATCCATGAAGGAGACAGTAAGATTAAGGAAGCAAAACTGCAAACTCATCGAGCACAGTTTGAAGCACTGCAAATGAAGGAAGATGAAAACATAGAAATTTATATGCTGAGAGTCAACGGAATTATTAATGCAATCAGAGGACTTGGTGAAGAAATTGATGATGCAGTTGTGGTGAAAAAGGTTCTCATAACACTTCACAAAAGATTTAACTCCAAAGTCTCCGCAATAGAAGAGGCAAAAGATCTAAACAACTTCAGGATGGATGAGTTGCATGGTTCCCCCGACAAAGATATGAAATGAGAATAGGACAAACCAAGTCTACAGACAGAGAAGCAGCTTTTAAAGCACACAAGAATGTAAAAGCTGAACATGAATCTGAGGATGAAGGAACACCGGATGAAACAGAAGCCAATTTTGTTCGAAAACTCACAAAAGGAAAAGGAAAATATAGAGGGAAGCTACCTTTTAAATGCTTCAATTGTGGAGGAGTCGGTCATTTTGCAGCCAAATGTCCAATGCAGGAGAGAACCAAAAATGGTGAAGGTTCACACCAAGAAAAAGGTGACTGGAAGAAGAAACAAAATTTCAGAAAGAATAATTTCAAGAAGAAAAGCTTCATAACCAAGAATGTCAACAGTTCTGAAGAAAGCACAGATGAGGAGTCTGAAGAAGAAGGAGGTGAAGCTCTGCTCATGGCACTTGAAGAAGAAAGAACAGAGGAAAATCAGGAAGGTGATGAAAATTCCAAGGATGAAGTCAAGTGTATTTGGAAGGAGAATTGGTTGCTGCACTTGAAGAGTTGAGTGCAGAAAGGAAGAAGAATAAAAATTTTTCAAAGAAATTAGAGAATGCCACAGACATAATAAACAATTTGAAAATACAGACAGAGGAATTCAAGAAAATGTCTGAAGTTCTTGATGAACAATTAACTGTAAAGACAGTTGAATGCAGCAAGCTAGAGGAAGACATTGTTAAGTTAAGGATGCAGTTAGAAGAGATGAATAGAAAATTGAACTGTTTTCATAAGTTTGAAGAAAGTACTGCAAATCTGGATAAAATGTTAAATAACCAAAGGCCTTCTGGCATCAAATTTGGTTTAGGCTTTGATGAAGGAGAATCTTCAAAGGATTCAAAGAACTTGAATATAGAACCCACAAAGAAAGAAGAAAAGATCAGGGTTGAACCAGAAAAACAAAATAATGCAAAAGAAAACAATAATGCCAGATTCAAGAAGAATACTGACAAAGATGGATTCACAAAAGTCACACATCCGAGGAGGAGAAGAGTCATGGCTCCTACTTCAAACTGGCAAAGACCGGCACCCAAGTTTAATCATGCATTTTCTGGTTATTGTTTTAAATGCAATGCTTATGGCCATAAAATTTCAGATTGCAGGCATAATGTATCTCAAAGGAATTTTACCAGTAGAAATGTTTTTTCTCCTTTAATGAATTATGCAGTTGAATGTTATAATTGTCATAATTTTGGACATATTGCTAGAAACTGCAGAAGCACTTTTTCATCAAATAATTATCAGGGCAGAAAATCTCAGCTAAGTGGGTTGAAACAAAACCAGAAATTTCCTGAAAAACAGGCACATGCTAATGAAAGAACAAAGGCAAAACAAGTAGCAAAATCTGCTATCAAACCAGAATGGAAAGAAAAGGAATCTTTGATTGTCCAGACCGCTTTTAAAGCTCGTAACAAATCAGCACCTTGGATACTTGATGAGTGGTTGTTCCAAATCACATGACAGTGACAAGCAAAAGTTTGAGAATTTACAGAATTATGAAGGTGGTTCTATGAAATTTGGAAATAATGATGGAGCAAAGATTGTTGGAAAGGGATCATTCAAAATCAGTGATGGCAATATAAAATCAAAAGAAGTCTTGTTTGTAATTGCCCTGAAGCATAACTTGCTAAGTGTAAGTCAAATATGTGACAGAGGTCATGATGTAATCTTCAAGAAGGAGGGTCATGAAGTAAGAAAGACA
The DNA here is from genome assembly GCA_028583015.1 of Wollemia nobilis. NCBI lineage: Eukaryota > Viridiplantae > Streptophyta > Pinopsida > Araucariales > Araucariaceae > Wollemia > Wollemia nobilis. The sequence continues at coordinate 1,974,327 of JAQPPZ010017145.1, read as the reverse complement.
AAAAATGGAAAGTTAATAGCCACTGGACTGAGAACTTCAGGAAATCTGTATACACTTTCATAAACTGCAGAAGGAACATGCTTGATGGGACAGGAAGATGAAAACCGGCTATGGCACAAGAGGCTTGGGCATATTAGTTTTGACAATCTGGCAAAAATCAGTTCAAAAAGAGCACTTAGAGACATACCAAACATTGGCAAACCTGTAAATAGCATCTGTGAGTCATGCCAAAAGGGAAAACAAACCAGAGCCACTTTCAAAGCAAAAGAATACTTCACTAGCAAGCCATTAGAACTAATTCACACCGATCTATGTGGACCCATGAGAACCGAAAGCATAAATGGACACAAATATTTTATGCCGTGTATAGATGACTACTCAAGAATGACATGGGTACTATTTCTGAAACTCAAGTCGAAGCCTTTGAAATGTTTAAAACCTTCAAAAATATTGTTGAAAATCAATCAGAAAAAGAATTAAATGCCTAAGATCAGACAGGGGAGGAGAGTTTATCTCCGAAGAATTTGCAGAATACTGTCAAAAACATGGGATAAGAAGACAAGCTAGCAGCTAGGACACCTCAACAGAATGGTGTTGTAGAAAGGAAGAATAGAACAAAGCAAGAAATGGCAAGGACAATGTCGCGTAAAAACAAAATAGCCGACGTATTTTGGAAAGAGGCAGCTCATACCGCAGCTTACATTCAAAACAAGTGCATGCCGAGACCACATGAAAGCAAAACAGCTTATGAGTTGTGGTTTGGCGTAAAGGCAACAACAAGACATTTCAAAGTATTTGGCAGCAAGTGCTACATAAAACGGATTGAAGATAACCTTGGTAAATTTGAAGATAGAGCTGATGAAGGTATCTTTCTCGGTTACTCAACAAAAAGCAAGGCATACACATGTTACAACAAGAAGTTGAAGAAAATTGTTGAAAGTGCTGATGTAAAAGTTGATGAAGGTAGAGAACAAGAAACTACTTATCAAGAAAACTACCCTATGTATGAAGAAGTCATTGAAGGTGATGATGAAAAAGAAACAGAGAAGAATCAGAAAATTGATCCAGATAGTGTAAAAACTGAATCTGAAGAAGAAGAAAACAAGAAATTTAAAACAGTAATCGGCAGAAAAATCATCCAAGTGAACAGATTATTGGGGATCCCACAGATGGTATTCAAACAAGAAGAACAGAAGTGAGGAACTATTCTCTGTTATCTAGTATTGAACCTAAAAATGTTGCTAAAGCAAGCACTGATGAAAGTTGGATGAAGGCAATCAATGAAGAACTAGATCTGATAGAGAAAAACAATACCTGGGAATTAGTACCTAGACCAACAAATAAAAACATAATTGGTACTAAATGGGTTTTTAGAAATAAATTGAATGAAGATGGGCAGGTTGTCATAAATAAGGCAAGATTGGTATGTAAAGGCTATGCTCAGGTTGAAGGCATTGATTTTGAAGAAACTTTTGCACCGGTAGCCAGACTAGAGGCAATCAGAATGTTTCTGGCATTAGCAGTTCATAAAAACTTCAAAGTATATCAAATGGATGTAAAATCAGCATTTTTGAATGGAAAACTGGAAGAAGAGGTTTATATTGAACAACCCGATGGCTTCCAACTTGGTGAAAATCCAGATTTTGTTTGCAGGTTAAAGAAAGCTTTATATGGATTAAAACAGGCACCCAGAGCATGGTATGCAAGGCTGGATAATTATCTAATTAAACAAGGGTTTAAGAAAGGTTTGGTGGATAGCAACTTATATGTCAAAACAGAGAAGGGTCATCTTATTGTTCTTGTTGTTTATGTAGATGACATAATATTTGGCAGCAAAGATGGATGAATACCGCAAAGACATATCAATTAAAATGAAAAAAGAATTTGAGATGTCAATGATTGGTGAACTTTCTTATTTCTTAGGACCGCAGGTCAATCAAAATGAAAAAGACATTTTTATTTCTCAAGTTAAATATGTAAAAGAAATGCTGAAAAAGTTCACAATGGAAGACATGAAACCGGTCAACACTCCCATGACAACAGGTCGCAAGTTGAGCAAGGATGATAAATCCCCATATGTAGATCAAACAATGTACAGTGTCTATGATTGGAAGCCTCACCGTATTTAATGACCACTAGACCATATATATTACAAGCAATATGTATGGTTGCAAGATTTCAGGCCAGTCCCAAAGAAACTCATGTAACAGCTGTAAAGAGGATTTTCAGATATCTCAAGGGCACTATGGATTATGGGTTGTGGTACCCAAAAGGTAAAGATTTCACTTTGATTGCATATTCTGATGCAGATTGGGCAGGATGTATTGATGATAGAAAGAGCACAAGTGGAGGAGCATTTTATCTTGGTGACAGGCTGGTAGCATGGCACAACAAGAAACAAGAATCAGTATCTCTATCCACCGCAGAGGCAGAATACATTGCAAGCAACAACATGCTGTACTCAGATATTATGGATGAGACAAACGTTGAAAGATCTTGGTATTCATTTCAATGAACCAATTTCAATTAAATGTGATAACACTAGTGCTATCAACATATCCAAGAATCCAAAGAATGCATTCAAGAACCAAACATATTGCAATCCGATATCATTTCTTGAAGGATAAAGTTGCATAAGGAGAGGTTAAATTGGATTTTGTTCCAACTACAGAGCAAGTAGCTGATATATTCACAAAACCTTTGCCTAAGGAAGTATTTGAATACCTTCGAAAGAAGTTGGGAGTAGTCACACCACCCAAGCACTGACTAGCTATGGGAAACACATTCTCATGGGGAGCATTCAAACTTTTTAAGTCTGAGAATGTTGTGCATAGACTCAGGGGGAGTCTACAGCAGCCCTTTGGTATTATTGGCAAAGGGGGAGAAGAAATTAAGCAAGGTTGCAATGTGTTGCCAACAATTCCAAAGGGGGAGATTGTTGAGCAAGGTGCAGCAAAAGAATTGCAAAAGTATTGTCATTGTTGTCAACACAGTCAGATTGATGCAGTTGATGCAGTTTAGAGGTCACCGATCAAGTGCGTAAAGTTTCAAGGAAAATAGTAAGTGACCCGTATTCGAAACCGGCAAAAAGAGACAAGGAAGAAAACTCGCGATATCGCGACATGTTTTCTGTCACGATTTCGCGACATGATCGAGGAGAGAGAAGGCGCAGCCAAAAATGTCACGATTTCGCGACATGTCAAGTTTTCACTGAGGAGAGAGAAAATGTGTCGCGATATCGCGACAAAATCGAGGAGAGAGAGAGAAGAGTGAGGAGAGAGAAAATGTGTCGATTTCACGACAAAAAGTAGGAGAGAGAAAATGCACGCCAAATTGTCACGATTTCGCGACATGGTCGAGGAGAGAGAAGATGCGAGCAAAACTGTCACGATTTCGCGACATGTTGGCAGAGAAGGAAACAAAGGTGTAGCGATATCGCTACATGTTGAAATGAAAGGAAACAAAGGTGTAGCGATATCGCTACATGTTGAAAATACATGAAACTAAAGGTGTAGCGATATCGCTGCATGTTGAAAATACATGAAACTAAGGTGTAGCGATTTCGCTACAATGTTGAAACAAAGAGAAACTAAGGTGTAGCGATGGCCTACATGTGGAACAAAGGGAAAACTAAGGTGTAGCGATTTCGCTACTAGTCAAAAGTGTAGAACTGAAAGATGCAACAATGATAATACAAGTCAAAATTTCATGAAAAGAGGCAAGGTAAAAGCACAAGGCACAAAGTTGTAGCGATTTCGCTACACATGGAGCAAAGAGCGTACGGAAGCCAGAAGCGTCACGATTTCGCGACAAGAAGATTGATGACGTCAACAAGAGCCGAAAGCGTCACGATTTCACGGACAAGGAAGGATGATGACGTCAAGAAGAGCGAAGTGTCTCGATTTCGTGACATGTTCCATTTTCGCTGGAGTTGGCAAGGAGAGTTGTACGGAAGAACAAAGTGTCACGATTTCGCGACATGTTCCTTTTTCGCCGGCAAAGAAGAGTGTACGAAGCCGAAGTGTCACGATTTCGCGACAAGGGATGATGACGTCAGAAGTTGAAAAGTGTCACGATTTCGCGACAGGATGAAAGGAAAGTCGCTGGAAGCCGAAGCGTCGCGATTTCGCGACAGCATTGAGGATGACGTCAGCAAAAGCTCAAAGTGTCGCGATATCGCGACAAGATGCAGGGAAAGCTTCCAAGAGCCAAAACGGTCACGATTTCGCGACAACCTTCAGGGTGACGTCAGCATAAGTCAAAAGTGTCGCGATATCGCGACAGGTAACAGTCTGGCATGTAAAACCCGCAGGAACATGCAAGGTGACACGTGTCGAAAAAGCCGACAGGAAAATCATGCAGCCAGTTACGTAAAAAGTAACTGAAGTCAGACAGACAGTTAATCGTTGATAGGTGTTGGACATGCAATGCAACAGCCAAACATGCATAATTGAAACGCATTCGAAAAGCCGAATTTGAAGGATAATAAAAGCATTCGAAAGGTCGAATTTGCAGGCATTCTAACAGACGTATTTGAAGCATACATAAAAGCCGAACATGAAGAATCGAAAAGCTTTCGAAGAATCATACATGGAGTTTCGGAAAAGAATTCGAAAAGCCGTATTCGAAGAAATTGAACATTTGAAGTACATGAAACAAAATTGCCGTATTGCATGGTTTCCAAAAGACGTATTGCAGGGTTTCGAATAGTCAAGTGCATGGAACCGAACAGCCGTATTGCATGGATTCGAACAATCGAGTATGTGATTCGATTGCATGCAGGATTGAAAGGTTATAAAAGAATAATCGTACAGAGAAGATGTTGTCATCGTTAGAGAGAAATTGCCGTAAAAGGAGAGTTAGAAAAGAATCAAGAGAAAAATAAGCAGAGCCGTGAGAGTGTGCAGAGTTGAGTTAATTGCGCATCACCAGTGGTCGTGCATAAAGTGAAGACATTTTTATGTCATTCTAAATTTATCGTAATTGCAGTCCAAGTTGGTGCTTGGTACTAGGAGTTGGTGCTCCATCTCGTTGCAGCAGAAAATTACAGGGGTTGGTGCTCCTTCCAGCTTGGTGCCGGTAAAGTGTTTGTAAAATTGATTTTGCAAAGACTCGGATTTGGATTGGATTCCAAGCAGTCATTTTTGAGGAGTAGCCAAATTGGTGAACCTCGGTATATTGAGTGTTGTGGTTTGCTCTCTTGTTCAAGTTTTTTTTGTTCTCTTTATTTCATATTAAATGTTGTAGATATAAAAATTTAATAGCTACACTGATTCACCCCCCCCTCTCAGTGTCATTGTGTAAACATCAATTACACAGAAAGACATTTTCAAAATCAGAGGCCAAATCTCTTTCATTCATGCAAGACAACTTGAAAGCTTTCACGCAATCTGTCTCTCAAACTCCTGACCCTTTTTCTGAGATCTACATTGATTTATATAGAAGCCTTGCTTCTTTGCAGCATTAAAAATATGAAACAAACCTCCTCGAGATCTATAAATTATGCAACAAAAACAAGGAAATGATATCCTTAAACAACCTCGAAGAAACCAAAAATTAAATGCCATAAGGAGTCGGTCGTCTTCATTAAATTATTGTTCTTGAAAATATGCTTGAAACCGTTAGAAAAATCGTGAACAACAGCTTCGAATAATGGAAATCTTCAATTCTGGCAGCTTGGGCATGTTCTTCTACCTTGACCGCATTGAAAAGCAGCAAAACATTTAATTCTGGAGTGCTTTTAATTCTCAAAAATCACAAAACTGCATCAGGCCGTTTGAACTACATTCTGGCATGAAACTGTAATAGGTCGCAAAAACGTGACATGTCACGAAATCGTGACATATCTCTGCTCTGTACGCTTTCCTTACTTTCGACCGTGAAAATCAACCATGTCATGAAATCGTGACGTATTTGGCTTCCATATCTCCTTCGCAACCTTGAACCGTGAAAATGTGATGTTGCACGATTTCACGATGTTCGTACAATTATGCCCTTTCTCTGCCCTATTGCCATGAAAATGTGACAATGCGTGATTTTGTGACATTCTTCATATTTTGTTCTCTTCGCTGCTTCAAATCATGAAAACGTGACACTCTTACCTCTGTGTTTCTTCAACTTCCACCATGTCACGATTTCGCTACAAGTTCTGTTTCCTTGGACCTTGCTGTTCGTCAACCGCAAAAATGTGACACTGTGCGATTTTGCTACAATTCTTTGCACTTAGTCTTTCTTCAACAATGTGTCACGAAATCACTACGTCAACTTCTTTCTTGCCCTTAGCCTCAACAATGTCGCAAAATTGCTACCATTTCTATCTTGCTCAGCTCCATCCTGCAAATGTCACGAAATCGCTACCATTTTCTGCCTTAATCCTTTCTTGCTCACTACGTCATGAAATCGCTACGTTTGCTTGCATTCTCCACTGCTCCCACTTCTTGTCATGATTTTGTGATGTCTTCGTCTTGCTTGGACTCATTCTCAAAAGTGTCGTGATATCGCTATGCCATTCATGCCTTAGACTCTTTTATCCACCTGAACCGCGATCACACAACATGTAGCGATTTTGCTACATCCTTTGCTTTGCTTGGCTTCATCCCATAAATGTCGTGAAATCATGACCATTTTATGTCTTAAGCCTTTCTGTCCAACCACACTACGAAAACGTAACGCATCATGATTTCGCAACGTCTTTTGCCTTTCATGTTGTGTGTCGTATTATGTCGTGATTTTGCTACATTTTTGAGTCTCATCACCTGTTGCTCAGTTATGTCACGATTTTGCGACAATTTCTAACCTTATGCTTCCTAGCCATCGCAAGTCACGAAAATGTGACATGTCGCGATTTTGCTACAACTTTTTCGCTCTGCCCTCCGTTGACTGGTTTAACCGTAAAAATCCAACACGTCACGATATTGCGACGGTTTTACCCCCCGACTGTCGTTGGCTGCACTGACCATGATTTTTTGACACATCATGAAATCGTGATGACTTTGCGTTTGTTTTCTCTCTCCTAATCCGACCCGCGATAACGCGACATGTCGCGATATCGCGACGGTTTTGTTGGTCACGAATCTGCCACAAGAAAGGATTTTACAAGTGCACCCTAGACCCGGCCAACATTGAAAGGCTGGAAGCAAGAAATGGCTCCCAGAACAATCTCCAGAGTGGGCTGGTTCCCTTCACTATTCTAAGCTTGGTGTAAGATAAGGGTTGCTGGAAAGAGATTAAAAAAAATTACAAAAAGAAATGGGAAATATGGCCACAGGCCGAAGTGATGGGATCAAAAAAACAACAACAGGAAACTACAAATGTAACAACAGCAAGTAACATAAGGAATTAGCCTAATCCTCGCACAATCACATGCAACAAATCCCTCCAAACCCACATTCCAAAAATCATACCCTGACCACAATATTTAAATCTAGAAATAGAATTTAAATGTCACAGTAATGCAGGAGTATGAATGCTATTAGAAATGCAGAAAAACAGAAAGCAAATTCATCCATGCGACGCTTGAAAAATTATAAGTCGATCCTTGTATTCCCGTAAATACAATTCCAGTCTCTAGCAGCAAGTTTTTCCAACCTTTGTAAATGAAAATTACATTGGTTTTTATAGAGGTCCGTCCTCTTTGCAGCATTAAATATTTAAAACAACTTTCTTGTGATCCACAATTATATCTTGGAAATCAGGAACACGATCCCCTTAATCACGGCCTTGAGGAAGCAAAAATTAAATGCAATGAGACAATCGCGGGCACCTTCATTAAATTCATTTTTTGAACATGTACATGGTACGTTGAAACAATCCGCGAACAGCAGCCTCGAAGAAATAAAACCTTCAATTCTGATGGCCTGGGCGCTTCTTCAACTTTGACTACCTTGGAAATCCACAAAACATTTAATTCGGGGCAGCATTTGATCATCGAAAACTCAAAAAACCTTCTCGACCGTTCATACTATTTTTTGGCGGGAAACTGTGCAGGTCACGAAAATGCGACGGGTCGCGAAAACGTGACGGGTCGCGAAATCGCGACATATTTTTATGCCGTACGCTTCGCTGCTGAAGACCCACGAAAATGGCACCTGTAGCGATATCGCTACGTCTTTTTGTCGTTGGCTCCTTTCTTCGCTTTGCTCCACGAAAAATGGAACATGTAGCGATATCGCTACATGTTTTCGATTTTTGGTTCTTCCTTGCGCTCTGCCCTGCGAAAATGGAACATGTACCGCATCGCTACACTTTTTGGCACTTTGTACGGTCTTATGGATGGGTCGCGAAAATGAGATGCCTTTTGCTTTTTGCATGCCTTCGACTTTTCCTTGTTGCAATTTCGCTGCACAATGAAGCACTTAATCAATTTCCCACAATGCAGCATGAAATTACTTTCGTCTCCATGTTTCTTCCTCAATTTTCATTCCCTGCGCGATTTCGCTGCATATTGTCTTGCTTGGTCTTATCATCAAAATTGCAGCGAATCGCTACAACTTTTATGTTACTGCCTTTTAGACCGTAGCGACCGCGATTTTAAGACATGTAGCGAGATCGCTACTGCCTCTGCTCTCCGTACCAATCGCATGCTTTTTATCGTGAAAATGCAACACCTTTTTCTTACAAGAACCCTTCCTAAAAAAAGTGCAGCGATGCGCTGCAACTTTGCCTTGGACTCTTCTCTGCTCGAACATGCAGCGAATCGCTGCAAGTTTTGGCAATTGCCCCTTCGAAGCCACCAGCGTCGCGATTCGGGAACATGTTAGCGACGCGCTACAACTTTTCAACTTGAGCCTTCGAAGCCGACCGACCCGCGATTTTGGAACACGTCGCGATATCGCGACGGTTCCACCCAACCTGCCTGCGTTGACTGCGTTGACCGCGATTTCGTGACATGTCAGCGAATCGCTGTAGTTTTTAGACTTAGTCATTTTTTGCTCATTTTTTCTCCTTTTTTTGCCAAAGCTGCATCAAAGCTGATATCAAAGGTCAGATTTTCAACAATACACTAATGCATTAATCAATGAGAATCAATGTGGCAAGAATGCCAACATTCTTGGCGGCTCGTGGGGTATACAGCTCGTTGTATGCAAGAATCCAGGCCTTAGTCCATTGGGCACAGAGTCATATCGAACAGGAAGGTTGGCTCACCGCAAAACATGTCAGAGGACTGCTGCTAAACTTCTTCTACTGTTGAAAACTAGAACCGGAAGAACCTGCATAGAAGCGGTTATAAACTGAAGAAATGGAATGTGATGGTGGAGTGAGCTCCTGCGATTGCGCAGGCGGTGACTGTAATGGAGTGGTGTGAATAATAAAATGAGGGAGCAAAAGTAACGTAGTAGACATAACAACAGCATGTTGATACACTACCAGTGGCAATAGATGGAATGAACGAATGGATGGAACAGAAATGGAAGTTTTGAAGCGTGAAATGAAAATGAACTAAGCTGGAAAATAAATATTTTTTAAAACAAAAACAAACTGAGAAGAAAGGGATAAGAAGAAATGGGGAAAATAGAAAAGGGGAGAAGAAACAACAGTCGTGGCTTATTCTTTTTGTTTTTTTATATTGCAGGAAGAAAGAAACAAAAGAAGGAAGAGGAAGATGAAGAAAGGAAATAGAAAGCAGGGGAGGGAAAAGAAGAATTCTTTGGAAGCCACAAACTGCCGGGGAAGGAAGGACAAAAGGGAAACAAACACCTACAGCCCACAAGCAACAAGAGCTAAGGTGACAACAAAGGCAAAACATATATACATACTTTTTTCTTCTTCTTTTTCTTCCTTTTTATATATATATATATATATATATATATATATATATATATATATATATATATATATTTTTTTTTTTTTTTTTTTTTTTTTTTTTTTTTTTATATTATATACAAACGCAAATTGAACGTGCGAAGTCATGAAAAGTAGGCTTTCAAATGAAATTCATTAACTGAAATTGGAAGTGGGCTACCATCCATATCTTCCAAATAGAAAGAATTAGCTACACCTGTGCTGGAAATGCGGAAGGGACCCTCCCAGAATGCATCAAACTTCTTATGATTGCCAGGTTTAGCTTTATTCTCATTCCATTTCAGCACCAAATCTCCTGTCTTGAATGGACGGGCTGTAGAATGCTTATAAAACCACTTCGAAATCCCTTGCGTGTGCTTGTCAAATTCATTATATGCTTTGGAACGCTGCTCCTCTAATTCCAACAACTGTGCTATTCGCAGATCCAAGGAACTCAGGTCTGTCTCATCATCTTGAAAAGACTACAACTGCTGTAATATTGGCAACTCAAGATGAACCGGCAACCTTGCTTCTTTGCCATAGACTAGGGCATATGGTGAGGTTTTAATGGACTTCTTGATGGAAATCCTGTCTGCCCATAACATCTGATTCAATAACAAGTGCCATGATCTTTTGTTCTCTCCCAATGACCTCTTCAAAATTTTGAGCAAATTTTGGTTCGTTGACTCTGCCAAGCCATTTCCCTGTGGATAGTAATTGGAAGATGTCTTAAGGAAAATGCCAAACTTGTTAGCGAACTCAGCCAGTTCAACTCCAATGAATGGAGTCCCATTATCTGTAATGATGGCATCAGGAATGCCAAAGCGTGTAAAAAGGCCTTCAATAAAAGATATCACCACAATTTGATTGGCCACCTTCGTAGGAATGGCTTCAGACCACCTTGTGAAATAATCTGTAGCTGTTAAGATGTATCTGTGACCAGCTGAGGAATTAGGATCAATTATTCCAATAAAATCCAACCCCCATTGCTGAAAGGGTGCTTCAACCTGAACTGGATGCAAAGGCAGAGCTGCATTCCTTACTCTTCCTGCGTATCTTTGACACTTATCACAGGCTTGTGCAATCTTGAAAGAATCTGAGAACAGAGTCGGCCAGTAATAACCAAATTTCGAATGATTTTCAAGGCCATCGGTCTTCCTGCATAGTGACCTCCTGAGAAACCTGAATGAAACTCTTCCAAGATCCTATCCTTGTCTGCTTCTTTAACACACTTCAAAAGAACACCATCAATATTTTTAAAAAATAAACCATCTGAAAACAAAACATACCGCAGAGCTTGCAACCGAAATCTCCTCCTCTGAGAAGCATTCAATTGTGATGGACATCTTCCAGTTGTGAAGTAATCAATCAGGTCCTCTGTCCAATCCTTTTCCAGAATTAAGAAATTCGTTAAATTATCATTACCAGCAAGAGCTTCTTCCTGATCTTCGCATACATCAAATGCTGCCATCTTTGCTAACTGCTGGCATAGAGCTTTACCACGCACTAATTTAGTTGGGTGAATTTCTACATCAAATTCTTGGATCTTGGTGGCCCAGCCAGCACGTTTATCACCCAACTCTCCTTGAAGAATGAAATTTCTCACATCTGGGTGAATAACATAAACAAATGTCCTGCTCTAGGAAATAAAATGTTTGAATTTCTTCAGGGATTTCATCATAGCATATACCTATTTCTCAATAAAATTGTACTTTGCTTCATGAGGTAAAATGACTTGGCTCAGAAAAGCAATGGGCCTTTCATTCCCATCATCTCCATTTTGCGTCAGAACTACAGCATAACTGTCATCTTCTCCAACTGCATATAAGATGAAATCCTTGGAGTAGTCAGGATTAATCAGGATAGGGGCTTGCACTATTCTTTCCTTGATCTCTTGAAATGCTTCCTTTCTTTGAGCTGTCCATTGGAAAACTGCATCTTTCTTCAACAATTCGGTCATTGGTTTAACAACCTGAGCAAAATCAGCAATGAATTTTCTAATGAAATTTATCTGTCCAAAGAAAGATTGAAGTTCCTTCTTGTTTGCAGGGAGTGTCAATTTCTTCAAAGCTTCAACATGGGCTGGATCAATTGCTAATCCATCTTCAAAAATCACATGACCCAGAAGCTTACCTGATTTTACAAACAAACACAGACTTCTTTGGATTAATGGAGATTTTGAATTCTTTGCATTTCTCAAAAATCAGCCTCAGGTGAGAACAATGGTCTTCCCTTTTATGTGAAAAAACTGTCATGTCGTCAAGGTATATTACAATGATCCTATTCAATAAATCCTTGAAAGCAATATCCATTGCTCTTTGGAAGGTAGCTCCAACATTTGACAGTCCAAAGGGCATTCGCTGGTATGCAAAAGTACCCCACTTCGTGGTGAATGTTGTCTTAAACTGATCTTCATCTTTTACCCAGATCTGGTTATACCTAGAAAATCCATCCAACAAAGAAAAACGCTGTGCCCCAGCCACAACATGCAATATTTGATCTATTCTCGGCAAAGGATAATGATCCTTTAATGAAGCACGGTTCAAATTCTTGAAATCAACGCACAATCTAATATCTCCATTCTTCTTACGAACTGGGACCAGATTGGCGACCCATGTGGAGTGCTTGACCGGATAGATGATCTTAGCTTGCAACATTTTAACAAGCTCAGCCTTCATCAACGCCTCAATCTTTGGATTTACAGGTCTCTATTTCTGTCGAAAAGGCCTAACTCCTTCTTCCAGTTCAATTGTATGCTGTATAATCTGCTTGTTGTAGCCTTTCAAGTCTTCATAGCTCCAAGCTATAATATCAAAAAACTCTTTACAGAGCTGCCTAATTTTTTGCAGTTCTTCTGGGGTTGAGTCAGTGCCAACCTTAATCACTTTGTCAGGCTGAAGCTCTAACTCCATGTACTCTTTCTTATCAACCTCGATCCGATGTTTAGTGGATCGATCATGTTTATCAAACAGGCTTTCCAGAGTTATGAGACCCTTCGGAATATGATTGTTCCTTAATTGAATGAGCCCTTCAGCTTCTTCATTCTCCAAAGTTCTTCCTTCAACATTAGCAGCTTCATGAATCAAGAAATTGACAATCTGCTCATCATTTTCAAAGACCTGCCAAAAAGTTTCTTTGTCTGGCACACTGGGCCTGTATACCATTCTCACTGTCTTGGGTTTGTTCACAACTTGATCAGCAGGAGAAAAGTTAGCTCCAAGAGATGCTAATAAGTCAGCATGTTTATTCATCTCTCTGGAAACAGCTTGAATATTAAGCGCAGTGAAAAATTCAAACAAATCCCAAACCTGATTACGATATGCTTTCAGATAATGCTGCTTTGAGATACATCTATTTGTGACCTGGTTTACAATAAGCTCGGAATCACCAAAAATATTGAGTTGTTCTATTCCTAACTTCCTTGCTTTTTTTAAACCCAAACACAATGCTTCATATTCAGCAGCATTATTAGTACAACTCCATGTAAGCCGATATGAATAAGTTCTCTGTACACCAGAAGGAGAGATTAACACAATACCTGCCCCTGCTCCGTTCTTGCATCGAGCTCCATCGAAATACAGTTGCCATAATTGATCTGTAACATCATTCTGATCAGCTTGGTTAGACAATTCCTGCTTTGTGTCACTCTCAGGTTTCTGAATGGCATAACAGCCGATTTCTGTCTCCAGCATGGCATTGAAGTTAAGCATCGAAAACTGGTCATCCAACTGAAGATTATTTAAAACTTCACTCATTAAAACAGAATCCTCAGACTCTTCAGTAAGCATATGGACAGACTGCATTTCTTTTCCTACTTCCTCCAACTTCTCGATGTGAAAAGAAGAAGGTTTTTCATTCTGTATCCTGAGACGTCTACCCTTGAAAGGAATTTCTAGGTGTGAATAATCTAATGCCAGATAACCCCCTAGCTTTGCAGTAAATTCCCTGGATAAACACATACTAAAATAGGGCTCTAAATCTACCACAACAATTTCTTGAATAACAGTAATTTGTGGCATTGTATGCAGGACAATGGGTACATCTTTGATTACACCTACTATTTTTACAGGCATACCATCCAATTGCAGAACTCCAGGACTACTCCATGTATACTCCATTCCCATTGCCTCATAGACTCCCTTGGGCATTACAGTCGTGGCAGCTCCAGAATCAATCATACAATTGTGTACAACCCAACCTTCTATTTGCAATGACAAGTAAAAAGGAGGAGGTCTGTTCTTACCAGTAACAGAGGTGGTTAAAGTTTGGGCATAGACGGTCTGGGTAGGCCCTTTTTCACTCTCCTTCATAGATTTCAATGACTCTTGTAATAAGTCTACTTGACCAGGTAATTGCAAAGCGTCATAAAGGCTTACCTTAGCAGGGGTCTTCTTAAGATCATCAACAATATTGTATGAAACTGCAGCAGAATTTTTCTTCTCAGCAGGTTGCTCAAATCTGGTTCTGTACTGCTGTGTAGCTTCCACTCTTAACCTCTTGGTCAGTGATGGATATTTCAATTTTTCACGTGCCTGCTCCTCTGCTTCTGATCTTACTGGTGCAGCTGTTGCCTTTTCTTGAACTCTGTTAAAAGCTGGATCTTTGGGTAAAGACTTTGGAGCTGGCACAGGGAGCTTTCACTGGCCTCTTCACTTCAGTTGGTACTCTTAACGGCTCTAAGTCAGCAGGATCAACATTCATAGGCTTCTTTCCAGTCCTTGTTAGAACTGAAACTTGGTCTTCCACTGTAGTCATCAAACTATAACCTGCTTCTGAGATCATGTTAACATGGTCACCTGAAGAGCTGGCCACCAAGGTCTGCACATAATTTAAGTGAACCATACATGTATCTTCTCCATGAGGATCATTACAAGTGGAACACCAATATACTCCATCTGCATGGGCTGCATCTTCATTTGCTAGAATAGCTAAGCCCTTTTCAGGTGTTTTGCTTGTGGAGGCAGCTTGATCTCTAGTAATTTGAGGAGGTTGAAATCTCCTTGGTTGGAAATCTCTCTCAGCCTGCTTCCTCTCAATGAGTGTGATCTTATTTCCCATGGCTCTAATGGCAGAATTTGCGGACTTCACCTCTTGCAATAATGCTATATATGGATCAGGGTTTGGAGGTGCAGGAGGTGCTGGTAAGGGCAAAGGAGCTGGTGGTGCTGGCAAAGCTGGAAATGCAATGGAAACGGGAGATGGTTGAATGCTGGGTGCAGGGAGCGGTAAAGGAGTTAAAGCTGGCAACTGAGAAACTGGGACAGGTGCAACCGGAGGTGCTTTAGAGCTCCATGATGGTGTAGGATACATAGCTGGCATGGGGTGTGGTTGTGAACCATATAAATATTGAGGCAAATCTGGAATAAGAGGCATAGTTACCTTTGGAGGCAGTCTTCCTACAGCAACCAGATCAGCTTCTACTTTAATTGCTTGTTCAAATATTTTTGGAAATGTTATCACATTAGATTGCCGAACCGCCCAACCGATATCTGAGTGAAACGCTCTAAGGTAGTACATCGCAGCTAATTCATCAGCAGGTCGAATACCATCAGGAATCCTTTGCCAAGTTCTGGTAAACCGGACATTAAAATCAGGTATCTCTTCTTGTGGATGTCTCTGTATGACAGTAAACTGATTTAACAATGAGAAAGGGTCAGTCTGTTCATGAAAATGTTTCACCAAAGAAATCACCAAACCGATCCCATGATGTTATGGTACCGGGAGGCAGAGTTCTGTACCAAAACAGCAGTTTACCTCTCAAAGAACATACTAACAATTTGATCATCACATCTTCATCGGTAATGTCATGGATAGCAGCCAGGGAAGCCACATCATTTATGTGCTCATAGGTTGTTTTACCAGTACCATCGTAAGTGGGCAAAGCCTTCAGTGCAGCCTGAGGTACTGGATTCTGAGCCTGTAGATTCAAGGCTCCAGTGCTATTCCATGCCAAGAATTTTCTGGGTGGAGGAAATTGTGCCATTGGTGGAACTTGTAGGGGTGCAACACTAGCAACAATACTGGGTATTTGTATAGCAGAAGATGGAAGGGATGAGGAAACTAATCTAGAATGCTCACCACTTCTCAAACTATCGAGCTCAAAAAACTGAACAAGATCACCAAATTTCTTTGACTGTGATCTTGTGATCATGAAGTATTTCTGGGTCCAACAGAGTTACCAAAAACAATAGAGTCACCAAATGCTCTAATTTACAGTCTGAAGGCGAACATTAAACCTTCGACCCTATGGGATCTTTTAGAGACAAATAAAATCTGTCCCATCGGGCGTGCCAAAAACTATTGGTCACGAATCTGCCACAGGAAAGGATTTTACAAGTGCGCCCTAGACCCGACCAACATTGAAAGGCTGGAAGCAAGAAATGGCTCCCAGACCAATCTCCAGAGTGGGATGGTTCCCTTCACTATTCTAAGCTTGGTGTAAGATAAGGGTTTCTGGAAAGAGATTAAAAAAAATTGCAGAAAGAAATGGGAAATATGGCCATAGGCCGAAGTGATGGGATCAGAAAAACAACAGCAGGAAACTACAAACGTAACAACAACAAGTAACATAAGGAATTAGCCTAATCCTCGCACAATCACATGCAACAAATCCCTCCAAACCCACATTCCAAAAATCGTACCCTGACCGCAATATTTAAATCCAGAAACATAATTTAAATGTCACAGCAATGCAGGAGTATGAATGCTATTAGAAATGCAAAAAAACAAAAAGCAAATTCATCCATGCGACGCTTGAAAAATTAGAAGTCGATCCTTGTATTCCCGCAAATACAATTCCAGTCTCTAGCAGCAAGTTTTTCCAACCTTTGTAAATGAAAATTACATTGGTTTTTATAGAGGTCCGTCCTCTTTGCAGCATTAAATATTTAAAACCAACTTTCTTGTGATCCACAATTATATCTTGGAAATCAGGAACACGATCCCCTTAATCGCGGCCTCGAGGAAGCAAAAATTAAATGCAATGAGACAATCGTGGGCACCTTCATTAAATTCATTTTTTGAACATGTACATGGTATGTTGAAACAATCCATGAACAACAGCCTCGAAGAAATAAAACCTTCAATTCTGATGGCCTGGGCGCTTCTTCAACTTTGACTACCTTGGAAATCCACAAAACATTTAATTCGGGGCAGCATTTGATCATCGGAAACTCAAAAAACCTTCTCGGCCGTTCATACTATTTTTTGGCGGGAAACTGTGCAGGTCGCGAAAATGCGACGGGTCGCGAAAACGCGACGGGTCGCAAAATCATGACATATTTTTATGTCGTACGCTTCGCTGCTGAAGACCCACGAAAATGGCACCTGTAGCGATATCGCTACGTCTTTTTGTCGTTGGCTCCTTTCTTCGCTTTGCTCCATGAAAAATGGAACATGTAGCGATATCGCTACATGTTTCGATTTTTGGTTCTTCCTTGCGCTCTGCCCCGCGAAAACGGAACATGTAGCGCATCGCTGCACTTTTCGGCACTTTGTACGGTCTTATGGATGGGTCGTGAAAATGCGACGCCTTTTGCTTTTTGCATGCCTTCGACTTTTCCTTGTCGCAATTTCGCTGCACAATGAAGCACTTAATCAATTTCCCACAATGCAGCATGAAATTACTTCCGTCTCCATGTTTCTTCCTCAATTTTCATTCCCTGCGCGATTTCGCTGCATATTGTCTTGCTTGGTCTTATCATCAAAATTGTAGCGAATCGCTACAACTTTTATGTTACTGCCTTTTAGACCGTAGCGATCGCGATTTTAAGACATGTAGCGAGATCGCTACTGCCTCTGCTCTCCGTACCAATCGCCTGCTTTTTATCGTGAAAATGCAACACCTTTGTCTTACAAGAACCCTTCCTAAAAAAAGTGCAGCGATGCGCTGCAACTTTGCCTTGGACTCTTCTCTGCTCGAACATGCAGCGAATCGCTGCAAGTTTTGGCAATTGCCCCTTCGAAGCCACCAGCGTCGCGATTCGGGAACATGTTAGCGATGCGCTACAACTTTTCAACTTGAGCCTTTGAAGTCGACCGACCCACGATTTTGGAACACGTCGCGATATCGCGACGATTCCACCCAACCTGCCTGCGTTGACTGCGTTGACCACGATTTCGCGACATGTCAGCGAATCGCTGTAGTTTTTAGACTTAGTCATTTTTTGCTCATTTTTTCTCCTTTTTTCGCCAAAGCTGCATCAAAGCTGATATCAAAGGTCAGATTTTCAACAATACACTAATGCATTAATCAATGAGAATCAATGTGGCAAGAATGCCAACAGGTTTTTAACTGTGGCTCTCCATGCTATTTTTTTGTCGCGATTTCGCAACAACCTTCAGACTTAGCTGTTTTTTGCCTCAAAACCTGTAGAGGAGTTAGAATTTCAACATCTAATGCATGAATAAGTACCAATCAAATAAATGTGACAAAAATGCCAACAAGTCCACACAGCTTAAGTAAAATAAAAAATTAGAGACAAGGTATTATTCAAACAATATATTGAATTAATGTAGCCATAATTAGCCAAACTGCATGAGATACCTGAAAGTTGATTGCAACCACACCCTGCAACACCTTTGGAAGTTTATTTTCAATGTACTTAAGACCTCATTAAATTGGCATGTGTATCCAAAAAATGAACGATGGAATTTTATTCTTGAAGGTATTAAAGTGGCCTTCATAAGCTTCTCCCATGAGATGCAATTATCACTCAACTTGTCTTGGTAACATTTCAAGGATGAGATACCCACTAGTAGTGTGTTTCATTCTTCCAAATTCAATAAGTGAACCAAGTGTATCAAAGTGTTATAAGGGCATAGATACAAAATTCATTGCCTTATTCAGGTGATTTCCCTTTTCAAATTACCATTAGGATGTAATAATAGAAATCTGGTATTTCCTAATTTGGATACTGACATTTTGTTTGATTAAACAGCTCAACTGGCATAAAGTTGATGAACTTGCAGAATTCATGAAATATTTAGAAGGCCTTAGAGAAGGTCATCACACAAAATAAGAACACTGTTAAAAAATCCAATTTTGTACCTATGGATGACAAAAAATGAAAAAGCCTCCAGATTCTAAGTTCAAATTTAAAAAAACCAAAATTTTAGATTTTTGATTGCACTCGGTTTTGGTGAGGATGCCCAGTTGTGGGGGATGGATGGGCCCCATTGGGGACACTCAAACCATCCTCGGGGATGGTTGGGCATCCTCAAGGATGGTTTGAGCATCTCCAATGGGACCCAGTCGTCCTCGAGGATGGTTTGAGGGTCCCCAATGGGGCCCAACCATCCCCAGGGATGGCTGGCCATCCCCAGGGATGCCCAAAAAAAGATGTCCCAGGGATGGGAGGCCATAGGTCTCAGCCATCCCGGGGACATTTCCTAGCCATCCCCCAAAAATGGGATGGGATAAAATGTCCCCCTTGTAGTCCCCCCGTGTTGGGGGATGCAGGAAACAAGGGGGACGCGTCGCCGTGGAACACTGATTTATCATAAATATTTATGTTTACTTAACAAATATTCAATTAATTATCTTTAAAAAAATATTATTTTTATCATTTATCTTAATGATAAATTTTTAAAATAAAATTATTTGAGACTTTGATTCTCTATATCAATTTTCAATTTTTTCCAAAAGTAATATTTTCATATGATATTTTTTTAAGCGAAAAACCCCTTGCGGGGCCGCCTTGGTCTGAGAGACCATGAGCAGGGGGTTCTACACCGTCAAAGTCACCTAGGAGTTGCACCCAACCCTGCCCTCACCAACATTATCAATTGGATTTTGGATACCCAATTCAGCTTTTTTTTTTTTGTAGGGTGGAGATTTGAACCTGGGACCTCTCTTGGAGGATTTCCCTCTCCTCTCCAACTCACCTACAACACCTGGGTATATTTTCATATGATATTAAAATAACATTCACTCTCATTATATCATGACCATATTTACAATATGAATAATTTTATGTTAAATCATAAAATTACATCTAATTAAATCTCGAATGCTTTCAATGAATTTTGTATTTGATTTAATAAAAATTTTAAAATATCAAAACTTTACATTAATATACAAAATTATATTTTATACTTATTTTACAAATTACTAACAATTAAAATTTATATACATATTTAATTTTTTAATAATATAATAGTCACAAGGAACTTCTACCTTATTCAAAATACCCTTCATATTCCAAGAAACATCAATTCCACCTTTTTGGTTTTGATTCTTAAATTGGTAGGAGCTAATTCTTTCAATATAAAATATTGGCTAAAGTCATAGCCAATCAGATGAAGGTCATTCTTCCTCAGATTATTGATCCTTACCAAGGTGCTTTGTTAAAGGGAGGCAAATCTTGGATGGTGTGATTACTATTCATGAAGTTCTTCAGTCCATAGATAAAAATGGCAGAGATGGATTGTTGTTGAAATTAGACATGAACAAGGCATATGATAGAGTATCCTAATAATTTTTGTTTAAATTTATGGGTAAATTTGGCTTTCACCTTGCTTGGATAGATCTCACCAAATTATTCTTGTGCTCAATCATGAATTTTTTCCTAATTAATGGTTCTCCAATAGGTTATTGCATAAGCCTCCAAGGCCTAAAACAAGGGAACCCACTGTCTCCTTATCTATTTCTTATTATGGTTGAACCCTTGGGAAGATCTATTCAGACAAACCAGTATAAGGAGTTGATTTCAAGGATAAATTATGCCTCCTACTACAACCCCATAACCCACCAACAATTTGCAGATGATACTCTTCTTGCTTTAAGATCCTCTATTCCATAAGCAAAAGATATTAATTTTATTCTATCTTCTTATAAGGCTACTTCTGGATAGAAGATAAATTTCAACAAGAGCAATTTTTTTTAAATACCCCCTTCAAAGGTAGGTAAATATTGCAAAAATATTTGAATGTTCCATTGGGAAGCTCCCTTCTGTTTATTTGGGTTTACCACTTTTTAGTGGTAGGTTACAAGATTCTTCTTGGCTTCTTATGGTTGAGAGGGTTAGGAGAAAG
This sequence comes from Wollemia nobilis, assembly GCA_028583015.1. Taxonomy (NCBI): domain Eukaryota; kingdom Viridiplantae; phylum Streptophyta; class Pinopsida; order Araucariales; family Araucariaceae; genus Wollemia; species Wollemia nobilis. Next base: position 1,953,513 of record JAQPPZ010017145.1, on the reverse strand, counting down.
TTGGCAAGCTGGAAAGTTGACCTTCTTAGCCAAGCTAGTAAGGTACAACTCATTAAATCCATCCTCCAAAGTATCTCAATCTTATTTTTGTCATTTAAGATGCCACATAAAATCTGCAAAAATATTGATAGTATTCAAAAGGTCTTTCTTTGGATAGACATGGAAGGAAAATACAAATTCTCTTAGTGGATTGGAAGCATTTTTGTTCCAGGAAGAGCAAGGGTGGATTAGGCCTCAGGAAACTAAAATAAATGAATTTGGCCCTTATTGCAAAATAGGGTTGGAAGTTTTTCAAAATGGATGAAGCTGGATGGGTAAAGATTTTAATAGCTAAATATCTTGGCAGAGATGGTAATTTCCTTGATATTTAGGCCAATCCAAAGAGTTCTATTTTTTGGAAACACCTTCTTGATTCTAGGTTTATTATTCAAAAAGGCTTGAGATGGAAAATTGGTGATGGTAGGAAAGTTAACTTTTGGGATGATAGTTGGATTTGTAATGAGCCCTTGATTAGAGACCAACTTCTAAACTACTTAGAGCCATTTACTGTACAATCATGTGGATCTAGAGTCGTTGACTTTATTGAGTTAAGATATGGAAAAAGAAATTGAAAGACTTTATATCTTGTTAACCCCTCCCCCAGGAAAATTAGTGCCCTAAATTCTTTATCCAATATTCTTATAATTCATCTCCTTAACCCTAACCTATTAATTGATTCCCCTATTTGGAAATTAGATAACAAGGACCTCTTCATGGTTATATCTACTTACTTTCTTCAATTTGATGAGGAAGAGGACTAGTTTCCATACAATAAGATATGTTTCAAACACCTCATATCTAAAGTTAATTTCTTATTTTGGCTGGTTTTCCAAAACAAAATCCTTACTATTAAAAACCTTTACAAAAGAGGCTTGTCCATTTTAAATAGGTGTTATCTATGTGAAGCTGCTTGGGAGAATGCTAATCATTTATTTCTTGAGTGTTCCTTCTCCTTAGAAGTTTTCCATCTTCTTCTCATCAAATTCAATTTTACTTGGGTCATGCCTAATAACATTATGGACATATGTTTGCAGTCAATTTCCCCCTTCCATAATATTCTACTTAGAAATTGTTGGTATTTCTATTTGCCTCATTTTATTTGGGGTATTTGAAATGAAAGAAACAACAGAGCCTTCAAGAATGTTAAAAAGGATCTCTTACATGTGGAAGCTAAAATTTTCAATTTCTTGAAATAAAATATTTCCATAATCCCTATCAAAGATGATAAATATTCCCATAGCGAAGGTAAGCTTGCCAGCCAGCTAGGTATCCTAAATCTGAAATATATTTACAACTTGCTCACCCCAAATCCTAGAGATCTTATCAAATGGTGGTCTTCTCCTCGGTGTTGGATAAAATTTAACTTTGATTGGATGACTAAGGGCAATCCAATATTTGAAGAGGCTGGAGGAATCATCAAGAATGACAAAGGGGTTAATATTTTGGCCTTTACTAACTTTTATATGTTCAATCTAGTTTTTTTGCTAAAGCTTAGGTGCTTTATCAAGAGGTCATGCTCCTAGAAAAGTTGAATGAAAAGAATATGGGGATTGAAGGTGAATCTCTTTTTATCATTAATATTGCTAAAGGAAATCATTCCCCCACTAGTCCATTAAAAATTTAATAGGAAGTATTTACTATTGTAGTGAGAATTTGGAAGGTGTTGAATTTAGGCACACCTTTAGAGAAAGAAATAAGGAAGTTGACTTGTTGGTCAACCAGGGGGTCAATCAGAATGCTCTTCAAATCTAGATGAAGGATTTTCCTACCTTTTTAATATAGTGTATTCTGGTTTTAAATTTTGGTCTCTTTTAGTACCTGGTTGATAAGGTGCTCCCTCTTGCTTTTTTTTGAAGGATTTTTCTACCTTCTACCTATTTGTAGATTTTTTTTTGTATCCCCCTGTACCTTGGGGTTGTTCTCCTCTTGATTCGCTTACTGTTTTTATTTCTAATATGTCTCTCATCGTAAAAGGTTAAGGATCCTTTCAAAATCCTATGTTTTCCTATCTAACAAAAAAAACTTTTACCTTAAAAAATGAATAAATAAACATTATTTGTGTGTTTAATGATCCCATTCTTGTCATAATAATTAATGTTTGTGAAAATATTTAAAAACAATATAAATGATCATCTAAAATTATTTACTAAAATTAATTTTTACTATTAGTATTATGGATCCCATTCAAGTGTGAAATCTTATTGATTAAATATCTAAACTTTAAATCAATAGTATTATGTTACAGGAAGGTTGCTATATAGTTGTTTAATTCAACAAAATCTAGGATAATATTTATCAATGAAGAACACAGGCTTATATTGAGAGGGGGAGTGAACAGTATAAGATCAACTTTTACTTTTCTTTCTCAAAAAATATTATCCAATATTATCAATGGCAATATCAATAGCAGTATTCAAAACAATGCATAAATCATCACACATAAGAGAGATATAAATTTAATGTGGTTCACCCAATGGGAGCTACTCCATGAAGAAAATATTTCTTCTAAATTTCCTCAAAAAATCTCTTGGGAATAAATTCCCTATTACAATGTTTACGGACCTTTGTCCAAAGGAGACACCAATCCCCTATGCTCTGATTTGTGGATATCTCTCCATAGGAGAACTCTATCCCCTTGCTCTAGTTCATGGATATCTCTCCACAAAATAAATCTTTCCCCTTTGCTCTCTGGTTCATGGATATCTCTCCACAAAAGAACTCTATCCCCTAGCTCTGGTTTGTGGAACTTGATCCAAGAGAACTTTATCTCCTCAACTGGTTCATGGATATCTCTCAATAGAAGAACTCTATCTCCCCGGATGGTTAATCGATCTTACTCCATAATAGAACTCTTTCCCCTTGCTCTGGTTCATGTATCTCTATCCATAGGATAACTCTATCCCCTCTACTTTGGTTGTTGAACTTCTAGAAGATGTTTACCCCCATTGCTCTATCTTGTGGATCTCTCTCCACAAGAGACCTTTATCCCCACTACACTGGTTGATGGACCTCTATCTACTAGAGATCTCTATTCTCTCTGCTCTATCACCTCCAAAGCCTTCTCTCAAAATTTTCTCAAATCTACACCAAAATTTATCCCACATCTAGCACAAATCTTCTCTAACTCTACTCACAAATCTGCTCTCAATTCTATCTCAAATCTACCCCAAGCCTTAATACAAATCTTGAACAAATCAATAATCAAACCTGCTCTCAATGCTATTTCAAGTCTTCACAAGACTTGCTCAGATATACCTTCAAGCCTTCTCAAAATACTTGCATAAAATTTACCTTCAATGTTGCTCACAAAACCTACTCAAATAACTCCTAATATGCAAAACACAACTTAAATATATTTCAAAATTATTTCTTCACACAGACAAATTCTACTTATGGAACACATAAAGAATGATATGCACTTGCCAATAGCTCAATATGTTCTACTCAATCAATAAGTTTGTCATTTTTGTATGTCTCACATTTATTACTCTTTAAAGATAGGTCTAGTCTAGCACATGACACCTGACCTCCTGATACACACACTTGCTTCACAAATATGATTTCTAATGCTTGCACATTAACTTTCAATATCACTCAAAACCAATGCCCAAAATCTTCACACATTCATTCAAACAATGAAGCACAATTTGCTCATAAAACCTAACACAAGTGTTTCCAATGTCTTTCAACAAAGATGCACAATGTAGGTCTCAAACCCTAACTCAAATATTTTCAAAAATGCAAACAACCCTTTTATCTCCACATTATGTTCTAGAAAAACTTACTCAACCAAAAATATTAAACAAAGAATGATGTGCCCATACCTCTTAATTTACTCTTATGGAGATATATATTTAAAACATGTCTCACAAATAACTGATTTTTCTAATGCCACTTTAAGGGTTAGATTGCAAGATACTTTCTCAAAACATCCACATGAATTTTCACCTTCAAAATGATCAATAAAATCTGAATTTGATGTTCGATCACTCTTCTTTTATCCTAAAAAATGAAGCATTAACATCCAACAAAACCTTTCATATCTTCCTTTTACAATGCAAGAATCATAATAAAATATCAAGCAGCTTATCACACCTTATTACTCCTCATCTTGCAAAATAACATTTTACCCAACAAAACCACAAATTTCACACATAAATTCCTTATACACCTTATACCTCCTGCTTGCAATAAAATATTTTAATGCACCTTAAATTTTCAACAAGACCATAGCATCATTGATTTCATTTACCATACAAAACACTTAGTCAAAAAATCCTTGTTAATTCAACCTTAATTACTCCATGTTGTCCCATTTTTAATTCAAAATTTAAAATTAAAATGAACACCTTATAACTCCCTAGTAATTTCACATCAAAACAATAAAAATTAATTAACCCTTATAACTCCCTAAGTAGAAGACCATATGCATACCTTAAAAAATAATTTATCCCAAGTGCTACCACCGCTACTCGAATGCACAACTCCTCGATGGCCTCGTGCCCTAGCACAAGGGTAGACACCACATGGGCTAGCCGCCCATACAAGCACAAAGGAGCACATGCTCCTACTTCTTCACCAAAACCAACGCAAAACCCTCGACCTAGAAACAAGTACTCCCCACGATTCGAACGATGAACCTATTGCCTACAATGCACTCCACAAGTAAATATTTCCAACTAGGCTATCCACCCACATCATATAGAATCAAGCACCCTTCGCCTTAACTATGCATTGCCCTCAAAATTTGCAAAAGCTTTTCTCAACCTCCATCACTTGCCGAACGAATAGAAATTATAAGATATTAATCTTTGGGGGCCATTAAAAACTTTGGCTTGCAAAACATTAACCCTTTTATACACTTTTTCCCTTTGACTTTGGACATCGGCTCAACTTTGAATAATGCCTCCATGAAAATTCGAATTTTTGTGCCTAAACCTTTTTAAAATATTATAATAATTTAAATCTAAGGTAGATTTAGATATTATAATTTATATTTTAACCTTTGGGTCCTTTTAATTTTTTATTATTATAATTATTTAAATCTTCATATATTTAAATATTATAATATTTGTTTTCTTCTTGGACCTTTTCTTTGGATAAAAGTCTTTGCCATCATAAAACCTCCTCCTTTTTATTTTGCAAATGCCACCATGGTAAAATCATTAAACCTTTAAATTATGTCATTAACTTATGCCATTAATTCTTTGACATCGATGACAACAATATATTCCAAATTTCCAACAATCTCCCCCTTTGTCATTGATGACAACCCTTTTCTAAAAATTCCTTTTTCCAAATCACTTGATTCCAAATCTGCTCCCCTTGAGAAATTGCTCCCCCTAACTAAATGTTCTCCCCCTTACTCAAATCTCTCCCTATTTGACATCAATGGCAAAGGGACTCCTTTGGGGCTAAATATAAGACTCTTAGCTCAGATCCCTCCCCACCTCCTCTATTTGAGGTGATTAATTTTGGGGTGGGAGTATCTCTACTCTCAACATACAATGCTCTTTTTCTTTGTCAACCTTCTTTTTCAACATTTATGTAGCCATACCTATTTTATTCTTTTGAGTGTCCATGTTCTTGCTTGTCTCTAGAAAATATAGAAACTTTGTTCTATGCCACTTGGCCTTATGCCCAGTACTATTGCACTTGTAACACTTAATTTTGTAGTTCTTGGAAGGTGTAAATTCTTGAAGTTCCTCTTGGTGAATCCATAATCATTTTTATCATGAACCCTGCAGTGGATTGCTTTATGACCAAATAGATTATAAGAGTAGCAATACCCTTGAAAGAGATGTCCATATTTGAATTTCTTCTTAGTAAAACCATACTCTTTTCCATGAATCCTACAATACATAGCCTTGTGACCAAACTGATTACATGAAAAACAACATCCTTTAAAGAAATCTTGTCTTGAACCCTCTGGTCTCTTAGTCTTTTCTTTTTCTTCTCTATGATGATCCTTGTTTCTTGTTTGTGTATTTTTTCCTTTCTTAGTGAAGCTTCTATTCTTCAACTTATCCTCATAAGTATGAATTTCTTCTTCACTCTCTTCATCTGAAAAATCCTCTTCTTTGGAGCTTGAGCTTGACCCTTCTTATTGCTTCCCTTGTCCTTCTTCAAAACCAAGTCCTATTTTGATAGAAGAAGATCTTTGTGCATTGATAATATTATCCAAGGTTTTTAAACTTTTCCTAAACCTGTGTAGCTTATCCTTAGAATCTTTCACTTCCATCCTTAGTGAAACTACCTCATGTTCTAATCTTTTACATTCTAACTCTTTTACCTCTAACTTTTCACTCATGACCTCTTTAATTTTCCTTACCTTAGATTTTGAGTTTGTCAGGTCTTGTAGAAGCTTTTCCTTTTCTTCCTCACATTCTTGAACTTGATTCTTTAATCTTGAATTCTACTTTCCAACATTTTTCAATTCTCTGAGAACAACAATAAGTTCTGCTTCTAGATCTATTGTGTCTTCTTCTTCATTTTCTAAATCTTTCTCTACCTCTTGGTCTCCAAGAACATCTTCATACCCTTGGATCTTATCTTTAGCAAGATCATTTTCTTCCTCTCCTATTACCAAAAATAGGATCTCTTCTTCTTCACTATGTGAGAGTATTTCATCACTATTACTTGAAGCCTTGCTTCCCTTATTAACATAGAAACTCTTCTTGTGCCTTTGAAAGAACTTCTTTTCATGCTTGCCTTGATCATACCTATTTTTATTTTCATACCTGGATTTTCCTCCTTCCTTTTTCTTATGATCTTATTTCTCTTCACTTCTACTACTTCCAGCTTCTGGACAATTAGATGCATAGTGACCAAAATTACCACAGTTAAAAAATTTCACTATTTTCATACCTTTGTGCTTTCTTGCTTACTTCTTGTTTCTTCTACCATAGTTAGCTTTGTCATCACTGCTTGACTCACCACTTGATTCTGGTTTCTTATCTTTTATCTTCTTTGATGCTTTGAAAGTTACCTCTTTCTTGGATTTGCGATCCTTTACTATTCTCATCTCATAAGCTATGATAATTCCATGTAACTCATCCATAGTCAATTTTTCAATACCTCTCATCTCTTCTATAGTTGAAACCTTTCCATAATACCTCATAGGAAGTGACCTTAATACGTTCTAAGCAACACTAGAGTCTTCAATTTTGAATCCAAGTCCATGCATGGTATTAACAACTTCATCCACATGAAGTAAGTATGTACCAATATCTTCCTCATCTTCCATATTCAAATCTTTAAACATTTTCTTGTGGTTTTTTAGTTTTACCATCTTGACTTTTTTATCTCCCTCATATGTTAACTTCAATTTTTTCTCTCTTTTTTTGATTTGCAATGCATAACTTTCACAAATTTTGCTTCACATAATCCACTTAATATTCTATCATAGCCTTGGCATTTTTCACATGTAACATCTTACCATATTTATCTATAGATGTAGGTGTGAACCCATCCTCAATGGATTGTCATGTCTCATATCCTTGTGTCATCAAGTAAGTCTTCATTCTTATGCTCCATAAAGAATAATTGTTCCCATCGAACAATGGTGCCTTATTTGATGAAGATCCATTCTGAGATGAGGAGTAGATGTAGGTGTGAACCCATCCTCAATGGATTGCCATGTCTCATATCCTTGTGCCATCAAGTAAGTATTTATCTTATGCTTCAAAAAGCATAATTATTCCCATCAAACAATGGTGCCTTATTTGGTGTGTTCATGTACTTTCTTCCTTCAAGTTGATAGACTTTTTCAAAGGAACCCGATCTAGTACCAATTGAATAACACAAGATTATACTAAGAGGGGGGTGAACAGTACAATATCAATATTTACTTTTCTTTCCTAAACAATATTATCTAATATTATCAATGGTAATATCAATAGTAGTAATTAAAACAATGCAAAAATCATCACACATAAGAGAGACACAAATTTAACATGGTTCATCCAATGTGGGTTACTCCACAGAGAAAATATTCCTTCTAAATTTTCTCTACAAAACTCTTGGGAATAAATTCCCTATTACAATATTTATGGACCTTTTATCCAAAGGAGACACCAATTCCCTATGCTTTGATTTGTGGATCTCTCTTCATAGGAGAACTCTATCCCATTGCTCTGGTTCATGGATCTCTCTCCATAGGAGAACTCTTTCCCATTTGCTCTGGTTCATGGATCTCTCTCCATAGGATAACTCTATCCCCTAGATTTTTTTTATGGAATTTGATCTAGGACAACTCTATCTCCTCAACTAGTTCGTGGATCTATCTCCATAGAAGAACTCTATCTCCCCAAATGGTTCACAAATCTTACTCGATAGGAGAACTATTTTCCCTTGCTTTAGTTTATGGATCTCTATCTACAAGAGAACTCTATCCTCTCTACTCTGGCTAGTGAACCTTTAGAAGACTTTTTTCCCCACTGCTCTAGCTTGTGGATCTCTCTCCATAGGATAACTTTGTCCCCACTACATTGGTTTATGGACATATATCCACTAGAGACCTTTGTCCTATCTACTTTGTCACCTCAAAATCCTACTCTCAACTCTATCTTAAATTTACACCCAAATCTATCCCAAGTCTAGCACAAATCTGCTCTAACTTTGCTCACAAATATACTCTTAATTCTATCTCAAATCTACCCCAATCCTTAATACAAATCTTGAAAAAATTAGCAATCAAACCTACTCTCAATACTATTTCAAGTCTTCACAAGACTTGCTTAAATCTTCCTTCAAGCCTTCTTCAAATACTTGCTTAAATATGCCTTCAAGCCTTCTTAAAATACTTGCTCAAATCTACCTTCAATGTTGCTCACAAAACCTACTCAAATAACTCCAAATCTTGCATACAAAACACAACTTAAATCTCTTTCAAAAATATTTCTTCACATAGATAAATTCTATTTTTGGAACATATAGATAATTATATGCACTTTCCAATAGCTCAATACGTTCTACTCAATCATTAAGTATGTCACTTTCACATGTCTCACATTTATTACTCTTTAAAGGTAGGTCTAGTCTAGAACATGACACCTAACCTCCTGATGCACACACTTGCTTCACAAATATAATTTCTAATGCTTGCACATTCACTTTCAATATCACTCAAAACCAATGTCCAAAAGCTTCACATATTCATTCAAACAATGAAGCACAATTTGCTCACAAACCCTAACACAAGTGTTTCTAGTTTCTTTCAACAAAGATGCACAATGTAGGTCTCAAACCCTAACTCAAATATTTTCAACAATGCTTATCAAACAACCCTTTTATCTCCACCTTATGTTCTAGAAATACTTAGTCAACCAAACATCTTAAACAAAGAATTATGTGCCCATACCTCTTAATTTGCTCTTATGGAGATATGTCTTCAAAACCTATATCACAAATAACTTATTTTTCTAAGCCACTTCAAGGGTTAGATTGTAAAATACTTTCTCAAAACATCCACATGAATTTTCACCTTTAAAAATGCTCAATGTGTTGGCAATTTTGGGTACATTGGGTACATTGCCCTTGATCATGTCTATAAGTTGTCATTGATGTCAAGAAGCTCTTGAAGGAATTTGTTTGATGTCAAAAGTTTTGCTTTAATAAAAGGTTTCTTGAAGGTTCCGACATGGCAGTTTCAAAGGTCTTTTGTAAACCCCAAGTTGGTAGGTTTAAAGATTACAGGTGGATGCATTAGTTTAATGCATTTGGGTCCAGGAGGAAGTATTTATTTAAATAATTAAAAACCTTGTTAAGGTTCCCTTTAATTATTTTTAAATAAATATTAAATTATTGTTTGCAATGGGTTCTCCTAACCCATGGCGCAAATGTCTTAACTATGTGGGTGCTATGTTTTAAGATTGTGGGTGCTAGCCAAGACCTCTGCCGACGTGTTAAACTCCTCGTCGACATCAAGAGCTTATGGTAAAAATGCATATAAATCTCCCTCGATGAAAATCAAGAATTATCCGATCCGCATTTTGAAAAGAGTTGCTCGCTGTGAATTCGTGATCTGTTGTTCGACTGTGTCTTCGCCGTTTTCGTGAATCCGTTGTTCATTTTTTTGTACTCGTCGTTTGTCGTAAATCCGTCGTAAGGTTTTTGTCTTCGTGTTCGCGTCAGAAGAAAGGGAGGCATTGTTGTTTTATTTAATCCCTGGCATAGAAGGAACAAGGCTAACAGTGTGAGGTTTAAACCTCACCGGGCGCCTTTGGCACACCGGTAGTGGCTTGGTTGTTGGCGCACTACCCGAACGGGAGGTTCTACGTTCAAATAACGTGAAATGGTTTTACATCATGAAGTGGACGCAACGGGTGGTGTTAGAATTTGTGCACAATTTCTCCATAGCATGATTTTTTATGTTGACCAATCTTGCTGAGTTTTGGACAGGTTTCGATGGGGACTTGTGAGCAGTTTTGGACAGGTTCTGATGGGGACTTGTGAGCAAATTTGGACAGGTCCTATCAGAGGATTTGTGAGCTGAGTTTGATAGTTCTCTCAGAGAACTTGAGGACAGAGGTTGACTGGTTCTTTGAAAAGAACCTGAGGACAGATTTGGCAAGTCTTTGAGAAGGCTTGTGTGCAGAGGATTGATTTGTTCAAGCTTAAGCATTGGACAGATCTGATAGACAGAGGAAGACTTGTACTAGACCGACTGACTATGTTTGGTATAGGTTGCTGAGCTATTGTGGACGTGATCATAGAAGGCAAAGGTCTCTTAGGCTAAGCATTGAGGACAGGAGGTCTTCGGTGGAAAGGAGTTCCACGTGCTGGCAAGAGGTAGAGGTAGTTGATCTTCTGAGGGATCATTTCTAGAGTAGAGGGGAAGGTATCTCCTTTGAGCAGAGGCTCATAAATTTTGATTAGGGGAAGGTATCTCCTTTGGGCCGAGGCTCATAAATATTGTAATTGGGAAGGATTCCCAAAGAACTTTGAGGAAATTTTTAGAGAAAAGTTTTGTGGACGTAGCCCAACCATTTTGGGTGAACCACGTTAAAAATGGGTCTTCAATGTGTGATGCTTTCTATCTTGATTAATGTTGTGTTGATGCCACTGCTATCTAAAGTTAAAATTATTAATTGGTTAAGTCTTATACTGTTCACCCCCCCTCTCAGTATAAGTCCATGTTCTTCAATTGGTATCAAAGCGGGTCTCTCCAGAAAGAGCCTAACAGCTTGGAGAAGGATCTATCAGAGGAACATACAGATTCAAAAAGAGATGAAGAGGTTGAGTTCGATCTCAAAGGTGAATTCTTCTTGGCTTTAAGAAAGCTTGAGAAATTCAGGGAAGAGAATTCTGTTCTCAAGCATCAATGTCAGGAAGAAGAGATAGCAAGATCAAAATTGTCTCAAAGTGTTATAGACTTCAAAATTCTAGCTGAAGAAGGGAAGAAGGTTGAACATGTTCTGACAGAGGTTCTCAAAGGAAAGGAAGCTGATTGCGAGAAACTAGAAGAAGAGGTTATGTCTCTTAGAGTGAAGTTGGAACAGTTGGCTCTCAGACAGAATACTCCGTGTGAAAAGCAAAAGAAGGATGGTATCACCATTCAAGAAACAGGGGCTTCGAGCAAGATCAATCTTCATCCTGAAGAGTGGTGGATTCCAATTGGTCACAAGAAGAACAATCATCCAAGGCATCAAAACAGGTTACATAATACTTTCCATGGCTATTGTTTTTCTTGCAAGAAATTTGGTCACAAAGCTATGCATTGCAATAAGTCTGTGAATAGCCATAGTAAGGAAAATGTTAACTCTTTTGCACCTCTTATGAATAAAGATGTCATGTGTTACAAGTGCAATAATTTTGGGCATATAGCAAGGATGTGCAATTTGGATAGATCTAGCCTTGAGTTCACTAAAAAGAGAAATGAGATCAAATCTAAGTCAATGATAGTTCAAACCGCTTTTCATGCTCAAGACAAAGTAGAGAAATGGTATCTTGATAGTGGTTGTTCAAAACATATGACTGGTGAAAAGGAAAAGTTTTTGGTCTTAAAAGAAACAAACAGAGGAACAGTCAGCTTTGGAGATAACAAGTCAGCTAAAATCTGTGGTAAAGGGACTCTTAGTTTGGATGGGAAATCCAAAACAGAAAATGTGCTTTATGTAGAAGGCCTAAGACATAATCTTCTAAGTGTGAGTCAACTTTGTGATCAAGGGCACATAGTATCTTTCTTTTCAGATAGATGTGAGATAAGTAAAGAAAAAAATGGAAAACTCATTGCTAGTGCTACAAGGACTCCAAACAATCTTTACATGCTAAGTGAGATAAAAAAGAAAAAGTGTTTTCTAACTCAAGAAGATGAGAGTTGGTTATGGCATAAAATATTGGGGCATTTGAGCTTTGATAATCTTGTCAATATTAGTAACAAGGAAGCAATTAGAGACTTGCCCAAAATAAAAAGGCCCCATAACATCGTTTGCGGTCCTTGTCAACATGGAAAACAGACCAGAACCAGTTTCAAATCAAAAGGGTATACTTCTTCAAAACCATTGGATCTTATTCATACCGATTTATGTGGCCCTACCAGAACTCAGAGCATTCAGGGAGAAAGCTACTTCATGTTGTTTATAGATGATTATTCTAGAATGACTTGGGTTACTTTTCTCAAAGAAAAATCTGAAGCTTTTGAAAAATTTAAAGCTTTCAAAGAAATGATTGAAAATGAGACTGACAAGAGAATCAAATGCTTAAGATCATATAGAGGAGGAGAGTTCACTTCAAATGAATTTGTGGAATACTGTGAGCAACAAGGAATCAAAAGAGAATATTCAGCAGCAAGAACTCCTCAACAAAATGGAGTAGTTGAAAGGAAAAATAGAACTATTGAAAATATGGCTAGAGCTATGTTAAATGAGTCAAAACTTTCAGATGGCTTTTGGAAAGAGGCAGTCAGTACAATAGTCTACATTATCACCAGGGCCCAACTTAGAGTCAATCATCATAAAACTCCTTATGAGTTGTGGAAAGGAAGACCAGCTACAGTAAAATACTTCAAAGTGTTTGGGAGTAAGTGCTTCATCAGAAGGGAAGATCAAAATTTGGGTAAGTTTGATCCTAGATGTGATGAGGGAATATTTCTTGGGTATTCCAGCAGAAGCAAGGCCTACAAATGCTTCAACAAAAGAACTCATACAGTTGTAGAGAGCATAAATGTAATAGTTGATGAAAATACAGGGATAAGAGAACCAGTCCAGGAACTCAGTGATGAAATTTGTCAAGAAGAATTCAGAGAGGTTTCAGATGAAGAAGAGGAAAGACAACAACTGCTTCCCAAAACTCCTTCATGATATGTTCAGAAACATCATCCCAAATATTTGATCATTGGTGATCCAAATAGCAGGCAAACAAGAAGAAGAGTCATTCCCTCACATGATTCTACAAATGTTTCATTATTATCTCAGATTGAGCCAAAAGATTTCAATGAAGCATGTGCAGATAAGTTTTGGGTAAAAGCAATGGATGAAGAGCTAAATCAAATAGAGAAAAGTGAAACTTGGGAATTGGTTCCAAGACCTAAGGACAAGAATGTCATTGGCACAAAATGGATATTCAAAAATAAACTCAATGAGGATGGAAATATTGTCAGAAACAAAGCAAGGTTAGTCTGCAAAGGTTATGCTCAAGTAGAAGGTGTTGATTTCGAAGAGACGTTTGCTCCTCGTTGCTCGTCTTGAAGCTATCGAATGTTTTTGGCCCTTTCAAGCTTCAAATCATTCAAGGTATATCAAATGGATGTAAAGTCAGCTTTTCTAAATGGGGTGTTGGTAGAAGAAGTCTACATAGAACAGCCAGAAGGAGTGTCTCTCTCATAATAGTCAAACTATGTGTGTAAACTAAAAAAGGCCTTGTATGGGTTAAAGCAAGCACCTAGGGCTTGGTACTCAAGACTTGACAGGTATCTTCATGAGCAAGGCTTCAGGAAAGGTGTGGCAGATAGCAATTTGTATATTAAGAATGAAGGTGATGATATGTTGATTATGGTTGTCTATGTTGATGATATTATTTTTGGGGGAAATAATACTCAGATGTGCAAATATTTTGCTAACACCATGCAGAAGGAATTTGAGATGTCTATGATTGGAGAGCTGTCATTCTTTTTAGGTCTTCAGATTGCTCAATCAAAAGATGGTATATTTCTCTCTCAAGGAAAGTATATCAAAGAAATGTTGAAGAAATTTGGGATGATGGACAGCAAACCAGTGTGTACTCCAATGATTATAGGGTGCAAGATGAGTAAAGATGATGAATCTCCAATGACAGATCAGAGGTTGTACAGATCAATGATTGGCAGTTTATTATATGTTACAGCTACCAGACCAGATATCATGCAGGCAGTTGGGTTAGTAGCAAGATTTCAGGCAGCTCCTAAAGATTCTCATGTTATGGCAGTTAAGAGGATATTCAGATATCTAAAGGGCACTATGGACTTTGGGCTTTGGTATCCCAAAGGTGATGATTTCACTCTCACAGCTTATACAGATGCAGATTGGGCAGGCAGTATTGATGATAGGAAAAGCACTAGTGGTGGAGCATTCTTTCTGGGAAAGAGTTTGGTTTCTTGGCTAAGTAAGAAACAACCTTCAGTTTCCTTATCTACAGCAGAGGCTGAATACATAGCAACAGTGGTCTGGGTGTACACAGGTTTTATGGATGAAAACCACCTTGGAGGATTTCAAAGTCAAGCATGAACAACCCATCTCCATACTTTGTGATAATACAAGTGCCATAAGTATTTCCAAAAATCCGGTAATGCACTCAAGGACAAAGCATATTTCCATCAAGTATCACTTTCTAAGGGAGAAAGTGCAAGACAAGCAGTGTCAAGGTAGAGTATGTGTCTACTAAAGAGCAGATTGCAGATATCTTCACCAAACCTCTTCCAAGAGATACGTTTGAGTATCTAAGGGAGAAATTGGGAGTTGTACTCCCACCCTAGAATTAATCACCTCATCAGGAGGTGGGGGAGGGACTAAGCTAAGAGGCTCATTCTTAGTCCCGAGCCCCAAAGGTGACCCTTTGCCATTGATGACAAAGGGGGAGAGATATGAGTAAGGGGGAGAGCTTCAAAGTGAAGGGGAGAGCTTCAAGTCAGGGGGAGCAAAACTTCAAAGGAAGATTCTCAGTTGTGGGCACAGTTGGTCAGTTGTTAGCACAGTTGGTTTCAGTTTTGGCTCTTGAGAAGTGTTTTCAGTAAAGGTTTGCCATCAATGACAAAGGGGGAGATTGTTGGCAATTTTGGGTACATTGGGTACATTGCCCTTGATCATGTGTATAAGTTGTCATTGATGTCAAGAAGCTCTTGAAGGAATTTGTTTGATGTCAAAAGTTTTGCTTTGATAAAAGGTTTCTTGAAGGTTACGGCATGGCAGTTTCAAAGGTCTTTTGTAAACCCCAAGTTGGCAGGGTTTAAAGATTACAGGTGGATGCATTAGTTTAATGCATTTGGGTCCAGGAGGAAGTATTTATTTAAATAATTAAAAACCTTGTTAAGGTTCCCTTTAATTATTTTTAAATAAATATTAAATTATTGTTTGCAATGGGTTCTCCTAACCCATGGCGCAAATGTCTTAACTATGTGGGCGCTATGTTTTAAGATTGTGGGTGCTAGCCAAGACCTTCGTCGACGTGTTAAACTCCTCGCCGACGTCAAGATCTTATGGTAAAAATGCATATAAATCTCCCTCGATGAAAATCAAGAATTATCCCATCCGCATTTTGAAAAGAGTTGCTCGTCGTGAATTCGTGATCTGTTGTTCGACTGTGTCTTCACCATTTTCGTGAATCCATTGTTCATTTTTTTGTACTCGTCATTTGTCGTAAATCCATCGTAAGGTTTTCGTCTTCGTGTTCGCGTCAGAAGAAAGGGAGGCACTGTTGTTTTATTTAATCCCTGGTGCAGAAGGAACAAGGCTAACAGCGTGAGGTTTAAACCTCACCGGGCGCCTTTGGTGCATCGGTAGTGGCTAGGCTGTTGGTGCGCTACCCGAACGGGAGGTTTCGCATTCGAATAACGTGAAAGGGTTTTTCATCGTGAAGTGGATGCAGTGGGTGGTGTTAGAATTCATGCGCAATTTCTCCATAGCATGATTTTTGATGTTGGCCAAGCTTGCTGAGTTTTGGACAGGTTTCGGTGGGGACTTGTGAGCAGTTTTGGACAGGTTTCGGTGGGGACTTGTGAGCAGATTTGGATAGGTCCTAGCAGAGGACTTGTGAGCTGAGTTTGATAGTTCTATCAAAGAACTTGAGGATAGAGGTGCACTGGTTCTTTGAGAAGAACCTGAGGACAGATTTGGCAAGTCTTTGAGAAGGCTTGTGTGTAGAGGATTGATTTGTTCAAGCTTAAGCATTGGACAGATCTGACAGACAGAGGAAGACTTGTACTAGACCGATTGACTGTGTTTGGTACAGGTTGTTGAGCTACTGTGGACGTGATCATAGAAGGCAGAGGTCTCTTAGGCTAAGCATTGAGGACAGGAGGTCTTCGGTGGAAAGGAGTTCCACGTGCTGGCAAGAGGTAGAGGCAGTTGATCTTCTGAGGGATCATTTCCAGAGCAGAGGGGAAGGTATCTCCTTTGAGCAGAGGCTCATAAATTTTGATTAGGGGAAGGTATCTCCTTTGGGCCGAGGCTCATAAATATTGTAATTGGGAAGGATTCCCAAAGAACTTTGAGGAAATTTTTAGAGAAAAGTTTTGTGGACGTAGCCCAGCCATTTTGGGTGAACCACGTTAAAAATGGGTCTTCAATGTGTGATGCTTTCTGTCTTGATTAATGTTGTGTTGATGCCACTGCTATCTAAAGTTAAAATTATTAATTGGTTAAGTCTTATACTGTTCACCCCCCCTCTCAGTATAAGTCCATGTTCTTCATAATGAAATCTAAATTTGATATTCGATCACTCTTCTTTTATCCTCAAAAATGAAGCATTAATATGCAACAAAACTTTTCATATCTTCCTTTCACAATGCAAGAATCATAATAAAATATCAAGAAAACTTACCACACCTTATTACTCCTAATATTGCAAAATAAAATTCAACCCAACAAAACCACAAATTTCATACATAAATTCCTTATACACCTTATACCTCCTACTTAAAATAAAATATTTTAATGCACCTTAATTTTTCAACAAGACCATAACATCATTGATTTCATTTACCATACAAAATACTTAGCCCAAAAACTCCTTGTTAATTCAACCTTAATTACTCCACGTTGTCCCCTTTTTAATTCAAAAATTAAAATTAGAATGAACACCTTATGACTCCCTAGTAATTTCACATTAAAACAATAAAAAGTAATTAACCCTTATAACTCCCTAAGTCAAACGCCATATGCATACATTAAAAAATACTTTGCTCCAAGCGTTGTCACCGCTAATCGATCCTGCGACTCCTTTTTGGCCCCGCACCCTAGCACAAGAGTAGACACCACATGGTCTAGCCACCCACAAAAGCACAAAGGAGCACGTGCTCCTACTTCTTCATAAAAACTAGTGCAAAATCCTTGACCAAGCAAAAAGGACTCCCCGCGATTCGAACGCCAAACCTGCCACCTACAACACACTCCACAATCCAAGCTTTCCAACTAGGTTATCCACCCATATTAGATGGAATTGAGCATCCTTCGTCTTAACTACATACTGCCCTCAAAATTTGCAAAAGCTTTTCTCTACCTCCACCGCTTGTCGAATGAATAGCAAATATAAGATATTAATCTTCGGGGGTTATTGAAAACTTTGGCTTGCAAAATATTAACTCTTTTATACACTTTTTCCCTTTGACTTTGGACGTCGGCTCAACTTTGAAAAATACCTCCATGCAAATTCAAATTTTGGTGCCAGCTAAACCTTTTTAAAATATTATAATAATTTATA
Organism: Wollemia nobilis; assembly: GCA_028583015.1. NCBI lineage: Eukaryota > Viridiplantae > Streptophyta > Pinopsida > Araucariales > Araucariaceae > Wollemia > Wollemia nobilis. The sequence continues at coordinate 1,935,582 of JAQPPZ010017145.1, read as the reverse complement.
TTTTAACCTTTGGGCCCTTTTAATTTTTAATTATTATAATTATTTAAATATTCATAGATTTAAATATTATAATATTTTTTTTCTTCTTGGACCTTTTCTTTGGATAAAAGTCTTTGCCATCATAAAACCTCTTCCTTTTTCTTTTGCAAATGCCACCATGGTAAAACCATTAAACCTTTATTTTCCTTGACATAAATGACAACCAATGTCATTAACTTATGCCATTAATTCTTTGACATCAATGACAAAAATATGCTCAAAATTTCCAACAATCAACACTATTTTTATTTAAAATAAATTAATGTAAATATTTTAGGATTTAAAGTTAGAACATTACCCTTTGTATAGTTAGGTATTCTATTCCATGATACAATAAAGATGAATGTGCTTTGGGACTCAATCTCATAAATAGTGTTCACTATTGTCTAACCAGATGGAAAGATAAGTTTCTAACCATATGTAGCTAAAATATTATAACTCATAAATGCTACATTACAATCGATCCTCTATGTATGATGTCATTTTCAAGATTACTCACATACAAAATAGTTAAATTTGATCAAATTCAAATAGATGTTCTTTGTAGAGGATATTAAGAGAAATTTAGGTCTTATCTTTTTAAATAGGATAGGTTTTACAAAGGAGCATTTGATTATGTAAGCCTATAGGTATTCCTCATTTATGTAAGCTTATGATCATGTTCATGTAAGCCTACGGGCCCCTTTCATATTTCACCTTAATAATATTGGTTAATCCACATTTATGGATAACCTCACTTAAAGGGTAATTTATTATTATTTTATTGTAAGTTTAACCTCAAGGTTAAGTTAATGTTGACCTAAGGTTAACCTCTCATCAAGGATTTGGTATCATTATAAATACCTCTCAATGAAAATTCATTTACATTATAAGTGTGAATAAAAAGTGTGATTTATTGGGATGTCCACAAGCATCCACCCTATGCTTTTTCTTGTCATCTCTCTTCATTTATTTATGTCATTTATTTTGGCATACGATTGTGGTGAATGCATGTTTTAAAATATTTATGGAAAATATTATAAATTCAAACATTACATGAGTCATGGTTTGTAACAATAGTTATCTTATAGGACGTTAAATTGATTATTGAGACTGGCCTCCTCCTACCAAATTTCCTTGATTTTGAGGATGAAAATAGTGAGAGGTAAGTCAAGAATAATTATGGTGAGTGGATTGAGATGGTGAGGAATTGGGAGAGGGGAAAGAAAGGACAAGTGGAGGGACAAAAGACATAATTCTTTAACCAAGGGTATTTGTCTTAGTATATTGGCCTCTCCACATTATTAATTGGAGAGAAGAGGTCAATGTTTTTCTACTATGTGTTAACCCTCATTGTTTTAATATTAGAGAGCATAATTTCATCAATAAGGTCCTCTCACTATTTTCCTTATAACAATAATCATGGCTAGAGGACTTGAGAGGCCCTATAGTGAGAGGGAGAGTCATTTGAGCAAATAAAAGGGTTTTCACCTTCATAACAACAACCATAATTAGATGGCATCATAAGTTTTAATACAATATGGAGTATGGTGTACAACCCTACTCCCTTTTGGGGGGATGTTGAAGCTAGGTTTTTTAAGGCAACTATGTGAGGGTTTCATCTATGGGTCGAGGACAAGCAGTGGCAAAGGCTATATTTTGAGGCTTGCAGGTCCTAGTGGCTAATTTTATTTTTGTTGTTTCTACCCAAGATAAATGTGGGATATGTTGTAGGAGACCTATGATGGGTTAGGAATCTATCATTAAGTAAATCTTCATGCTATGGACTTGATTGAAACTGCTTCTAATTTTCTATCCAAGAAAAAAGTAAAATTCACACCTTTCCTCGGTGTCCAAGGCATGGATTAAAGAGACCCAAAAATAAGTTTCAAGCTACAAACTAAATAAGAGAAGCCTCCTTAGGAAAAGAAAAAATGGTTCAAAACTCAAGCAATCCCGACACTAAAGAACACCCCCAAAATAGATCCACTATGGAAATCCCTTTCAAGGGTAAGAATTTTAGGGATTTGACCCTAAAAATAAATTTTAGGGATGTCGTTTGTGGTGTAAAATTCCAAACTAATGTTAATATTAATCTTAAGGCTTCTCATAGACCTCTAAGAATGCCTAAGATTGATCCCAACAAAATTGAGTCGGGATGTCTAAGAGCAACTGATGGAACCCCAACAGTTAAGCTAAAAATAGACGACATTTAAGATGGCATAGAAAATTTGGAGAGAATAAGATTGATATGTCGTTCCTTGGGTTTTTTTCTGAGCCTATCTACTTTCAAAGTGTGGGCTGCAAAATACTAAAAAACAAAAGGTGAGATACAAATATTTTTTTATCCCAATGGTTATTTTCTTGTTATTTTTTCTAATTATGAAGATAGAGAGAAAATATTTCAAAGGAGGCCCTAGTTCTTTGGAAGGACAGGGTTTTTCATGAAGCCTTGGAACACTAAATTTAAAGTCGAAGAAGATATGCCTTCTATAGGACCTATGTGGGTTAGACTATTTGGCCTTCCAATTAAATTCTAGAATCCGACTGTATTTTCTATAATCGAAAACTCCCTTGGAACTTTCATAATGACTATTTATTGTACAAATAAATTTGAACACATTATTTATGCTCAAATTTGTGTCTTAATGGATTTCGACAAACCCCTTCCAAAAATATCTCGAGACAATTTGGGGAGGACACTTGGGAGTAGGTAGTGGACTATGAGAACATTTTAATCCATTGTAGAATATGCCATGAATATGGTCATTTGGCTAGTATCTATCCAAATAATATTCTAGATCAAAATAAAGAGGACACAAACTTAGCAAGTTTTCAAATGCCTAAAAATAGAAATACTAAAAAGTATAGTTATGAAGTATCAAGCGATGTTGTCAACTAATATGTTTGAAATTCTTTCCACAAATAACCTCCTAAGTGATGAAGAGGACATGATGGAGACAAAAATCTTAGAAATAGAGTTTAAAGTTGTAGGGAATGACTCAAATATAAACTAGGAATTCAAAGGTTTTCAATAGAGAAATAAAGGAGAAAACATAGACAAGCAGAACAATATTTTAAATTTTGGAACTTCAAATAATTCAAACCCCAACCCAGACTTTTTTAAACCTTCCAATAACACTTTGGTTTCATATCCGTATACTTCCGGGTTTGAAGCTATCCCAAATTAAATTAGCATACGACAAGAAATAGGCAAAAAAAATTAAGATGGACACTAACCAAAAGGTAGACCGCAAGACTAATCAACATCATATGGTAAAATAAGGTGAAAAGCTTGTAGAGGAAGGTAAGATTAATGCCCTTACCAACATATTTAGCCTCGTTATTAATGAAAATCATCACTTGGAATATTATAGGACTCAAAGGAAGTATGTTAGAACAAGATTGTTGATGCTTTAGTTTATTGGGTGTTGGACAAAATTGATCTTACTTGCTACGGCCACCCTCCCAGATGGTGGGCTTCGCAAATCAAGGATGCTCTTCTATCTATCATTTCTTTGGATGGCTCCAATACTAGAGGTACCTAGTTCCTTTTCTTTGTATTAGCTTCTCTTTGGTTCAGTTAAGGTATTTTAATTCCCCAACTTAGAAAGATCATTTTTATGTTTCTTCTATTGAATCTTGGCTAAAAGGCTTGTTGGCTAAAAATGTAATCTATTTATGCCTTCATTTTAATTTTCGATGTGTGTGCTTTCATGTTGTGTTTTGTTTTTATGTTTTTTGTGTTTTTTGTGTTGTTTTTGTGTTGTTTTTGTGTTTTTATTGTGTTTTTATTGTTTTTATTGTTTTTTGTTTTGTGTTTTGTGTTTTTGTATTTTTGTGTTGTTTTTCTATTTTTTTGATGTGTTTTTTTTGTTGTTTGTTGTTTATGTTTTTGTTGTTTTAGATATGTTTTTTGAGTGTACCAAAGGAGACAAGCCAAGTGCGAGCCCTAAACATTTTTTAGTGGAATGGATACCCTTACCTCCTTAAAACATACCCAAAATGACCCGAAAGAAATGTTTTACACAAACAAAAAACAACTACTACAGTTAAAAAAAACCTTTTAGATAAAACTCGAAGTTGAATTCTTCAAAAGTTGTCAACTATACGGACGGAAAAAGATAAAAACAAAAAAGTGTATCGAACATAAGCACTAAAATAAATGAATGGTTTGGTGATTTTTTAAAAATTAATGAATCAGTCAATGTAATTCTTGAATCCTTGATGTCTCTTCGTAGTTTGTAATTCAAAGGCGACTCAAATAATGAGAAAGTATTACAAAAAGTAAAAATGTGGGTGAATGTTAGTGGTAGTTCATTAAATTCTTCGAGTACGAAGATCACTAATTTGATATTTGCTATTTGGCTTAAGGTGTGTTTTGTTGTTGCTTTTTCCTTACATCTATAATACCTTTCAATCAACATATGAATAATGACAACCTTGGACCCAAATATTATTTTTTCCCTAAAATATCAAAGGGAAGTCATTTGAAAGCCCTATTGGTAAATGCCTTATTATCATTGAGTGAATGTGCGTTACCCATTTACATGTCAATTATAATATTCCATGGATGACTGAAGACACCTTGTCTTATACAAGTCATTATTAAAGATGGAGAAAGACGTAGAGAAACATCATGGAAAAAGCACCTCACATGTATGAGACCCCAATAGAAACAAACATAGAAGAGAATTGTAAGATTTCGTGGATCACTGAAGACAACTTGTATTATTAAATATGGAAAAAGTCGTAGAGAAACATCATGGAAAAGCACCTCACATTTATGAGAAGATAATGCTCGATGACAAAACTTCCATATAACAAAGCTTCCCATCTTCCTATGGAAGATTATTCTCTCGGAAGAGGAGGTGGAAGATTATTCTCTCGCTAAGGAGGTGGATCATGGGTTGGATCATGGGTTCAGACACCTCATTTGATAGAGGTCTTTATTAAAGGTGGACAAAAGTCGTAGAGAACCATCGGTCAAATTTACGAGAAGATAATGCTCAATGACAAACACAATTAGCTTCATAAGAATGGTGGCTTTTGTCGACAGAAACAAATATAGGAGAAAAATGAAAAGATGGTTGATGGAAAGGCTATCCTTTTCCAAATTTGGTGCATTTGGCACGTCTACATGATAGAAAATATATAGTTTTTTTTCCTGTACAAAAATAAATTGGTGCATTTGGAACGTCTACATGATAAAAAATATATAGGTTTTTTTTCTCTCCAAGAATTATAAATTTATATTAAAAAATATATAGTTTTTTTTTTTCTCTCCAAAAATTATAAATTTATATTAAGTAATTGTGAAATTATATTTGTGAGATAATTTTGCTTACATTATTTAAAAGTTTCAATAATGATTTAAAAATTAGGTCATTTATATAGCTATTTTTATTATTTTTAGTTCTACTCTTAGCCACCTTCCCAAATTGTCAACCAATATCCTTTAAATCACTAACTTCTAAGTTTTTTTTCAAGTTGTTTTAACTATAGTAGATTAATCCCTCTATATAGAGACACTCACCAATTGCAATGCATTGCCCTCACTGAATTCTTATACTAAGCATGTACTTGGTTCAATTGCCCTCATTAAATTTTTGTACTAAGCACGTACTTGGTTCAATATCAAGACCCTCATTTGAGAGTTCATTTGCTTCCTTATTCAATTATATGCTAAAAAGTAAAAGCTTCACTTTGATTCATAACTTCTTTTTTTGAGAGAAGATGGGTTGTAGAACCATGTTTTCCATCCTAAGAACACCAAGTATTTAGTTTGTTAACACTTGTGAGTCTTTGTAAATTTGAATTTTTTATATTCCTTTTTATTTTCCTAACTGAACCAATAATTTGAGTGTCATAATTTTAGCATAATTATTAGAACCTTCTCTCACTCTAGACTTGAATTTGAAAAATGAGAGTCGAATATATATAGTAATCCTCTTGCTCCACAAACTCTAAAAAAATCCCAAGCTCCTAATTTATCGATCTTTGAATGGATGATTTCATTGATTACCTTTGTTGTTGTCAAAACCTTATAGTTATTGAAAATTTTTATGATTTGGGAGGAGACCTGCCAAGTAGGCTTCTCTTGATCCTAAAATATTCATGCATTCCTAGATAACTATACTCCCCATGACACAAACAATGGGAGAGCTATAAACCTTTGTATGACATATTTTCAAACCAATATTTCAAGCATTCTTCTATATAATATTATTTTCATCCTATAAGAAGCTTTAACTATACTATAACCTCCCTCCAAACCTATCTAGTAAAGGATCAAGTTAATTGCTTTATTGTCTAACTTACATAAATGGCACTTTCCTAAACCATTCCAACTCCTCTTCTGTAATACCTCCCATGTCAAAACCTTATTTTTTATGGCAAGCCACAAGAATATTCTTGTATTCAATGGGGATTTTTTTTTCTAGAGTGAATTTCACCACCTTATTGAATCATCATTTCTATCTTCCAACAAAGTTTTATACTTCGACTTTGGAGTGTACTCCCTCGTAGCTCCATTCTTTTTCTAAACCAATTGATCAGTTTCCTCTCACAACTTGTTATATACAACTTTAACTCTCCCCACATATTCTTCCCATTGGTGTGCCTCCTAGCCTTGAAGCCTTGACATTATTGCTTTCTTTCATCCATATCGCCAATTTGTAGATTTTGAGTCAGTTTCTCGGGCTAGAGTTCCAATCCCATGAGCTCTTAGGGTTTGAATTATATTATTTTGCAGGTTATGCTTACCACCACAACCAATCCAAGGGTCTAAACCTAGTCTTATCCTTGAACCATCCCCTATTTTTTAGGTAATATAATCACCTACAATATGAAAGGTGTGAATCATTGCCTTTCAATAGAATAAAATATTATGGGTTTGTTTCACTAGGACACTTCTCCACTCCTTTATTATGAGTGGCTCTAATTAATTTTCCTATATGATCATATTCCATAACTCTACCTTTTATATTATCTTCCAAACACACTTGGTTGTTAGAACCTTACTACAAAGGAAGATGTTCTTGAGTCCCCATCCTCCATTTTCCTTGTTATTGGCTAAGGAGTGTCATTTAATTAGGGGAATACCTTCCCTTTCCCTTTTTCCTATCCATAAAAACCTATAACTTAACTATCTAATTTTTTTCAAAACTTTTTTTGGTATATGAGCTAAAGATTACCAATATATTGGTATCGCCTCTAGCATAGACTTGACCAAATTCAATATTCCTAAAGCAATTCATAGCATTAGTTTGATATTGAGATGATCATGAGAATAAATAATACATTGGTATGCGGTTCAACCATATGCGGTTATCAAGAACCAACTTCCCCAACCAATCTAACTATCATGAAATGTGATTAAACATATGTGATGAACATTATGAATAATGTAATAAAATGCTCTAGCACTATATGATGTGTCCTATGCTAACATCCCCCCTTATTACATTATTTGGAAATACAAAGAGCATTGCGAAACAATTCAAATTTGACACGTGCAAGTGCCTTAGTGAAAATATCTACAACCTGCTCATCGGTGGGAATGTACTGGAGTTGTATCTTGTGTCTTGGAACTTCATCTCGAATGAAATGACATTGAGTGTCAATGTGTTTGGTACGTTCATGAAATACTGGATTCTTGACAAGCTTCAAAACACCTTGATTGTCGCAAAACAAGTGAATTGGAAGATTCTTTGGAAGACCCATACTTGAAAGAATGTGACTCAACCATATCACCTCACAGATTGCTCCATGTGCTGCACGATATTCTACCTCTGTAGAAGATAAAGCAACCACCTATTGCTTCTTACTATGCCAAGAGATAGGTCCAGATCCAAGATGGAAAATGTATCCAAAAGTTGATTTTTGATCATCAATGGATCCAACATAGTCTGAGTCTATGTATCCCTGTAAGAAGAAATTGTCATTCTTCTTGTACTCCAGGCCATATTCTGTACTACCATGGACATAATGAAGAACCCATTTTGCTACTTTCCAATGACTCACCTTAGGTTCCTGCATGAACCTTGAAAGATAACCCACAACAAAACTGAGATCTGGCCTGGTGTTTGTCAGATATATGAGACTCCCAATCAGTTGGTGATAGAGAGTACCATCTACCTATGGAGAAGTATCATATCATGATAACTTAAGCCCTGGTTCCATTGGAGTTGCTTTTGGCTTGCAATCAGTCATGCGATATTTTTCAATCAATGTCTTGGCATACTTCTTTTGTGTCACTCTGATATGATTCTTTTTTTGAGCCACTTCTAAACCAAGATAATAGTGAAGAAGTCCTAGATCTATCATCTCAAAAGATTATTTCAAGTCATCTTTCACTGCATCGATCATGTTCTCTGAACTGCCAGTGATGATCAGATCATCCACATAGAGTACTAAAATCACTATGTCAGAACCATTGTTCTTGATATAGAGATTAGCATCTGAAGGACTTATTTTGAATCCATGCTGCAATAGGTGACTATCCATTTTGATGTACCAAGCTCATGGAGCTTGTTTTAACCCATACAAGGATTTGACCAACTTGCAAACTTTCTGTTCTTGCCCTTCAACCACAAATCCTTCTGGTTGGGTCATGTACACTTCTTCTTGCAGGTCACCATTCAAGAAGGCACTTTTGACATCCATCTGATGTAACTTCCACCTAAACTGAGCTGCCATGGCACAAAGTACATGAATGGTAGTCATTCTTGTCGTGGGTGCAAAAGTCTCTTCATAATCTATGCCTTCTTTTTGAGCATAGCCCTTTGCAACAAGATGGACCTTATGCTTATCAATAGTTCCATCTACCTTATACTTCACTTTGAACACCCATTTGCAGCCAATGGGCTTCTTTCTTGAAGGTAGATCAACTAGCTTCCATGTGTTATTTTTCATGAGAGATGTATGTTCAACATCCATAGCAGCCTTCCACTGAGGCTCACTAAGGGCATCTTGAACTATTGTGGGTTCATTCTCATCCAATGCAGATATATAAACCCTTTCATCATCCATATCTGCTTCTCTATCTTCCTCTGCATCTACAGATAGTTCATCAAACTATTGGTAAAGCTCATCAACCTCTAAATTTGATGCCTCTACTCTCATCTGCTGAGTCATGTTGCGTGTGCAAGGTCGATCTAGAGTTAGATCTAGAAGTGAAGTCAACTTTGAATCTCTCAATGTGCTAGTATACCATTTTGGAACCTTGTTCTATGGGGGTGGAGTCTCTTTCTTAGGCTCCTCTTCATCTAGGTATACAACTATAGATGTGTTATCTGATGTGAAAGCTTCATCAAATACCACATCTCTATTGGTGTGTGTTTTCTTGGTCTTAGGATCTATCAATCGATATCCCTTTGAATGCTCATCATAACCAAGAAAAATACACTGCAAGGTTTTCTCATCTAACTTCTTTCTCTTCTATTTTGGAATGTGCATGAATGCCTTACACCCAAAAATCCTTAGATGAGAAATGGAGGGTTTCCTACCACTCCATGCTTCTTGTGGAGTCATGCCCTGTAGAGCTTTTGTGGGTGCTCTATTCAGGAGGTACATTGTTGTATTCACTACTTCTACCCAATACTCCTGCTCAAGATGTGCCCCCTTAAGCATACAATGAACCATTTCCATGATGGAATGGTTCCTCCTCTCAACAACTCCATTTTTCTATGGAGTATAGGCTATTGTCAGCTATCTCTTAATCCCATGTGAATTCAAAAATGATGAAAATTATTTGGAGGTATATTCCCCCCTCGATCTGAGTGGAGGGTCTTGATGGAACATCCTGACTCCTCAACACTCTTCTTGAACTACTGAAAGTACAGAAATACCTCTGATTTCAATTGTAAAAATAAAACCCACATCTTCCATGAGTAATCATCAACAAACAACTAAAAATACCTCTTTCCACCATAACTATTTGGCATAGGACCGCATAGATCGATGTGTACCAACTCCAAAGGTTTCTTAGCTCATGAAGAGCTCACCTCAAATGGTACTCGATGTTGCTTCCCTACTAAGCAATCCAAGAAAACTAGAAATGTGGATGAAAGGTTGGGAAGACCTTTCACCATCTCATATTTACTCAACTCGAGCAAATATCCTGAACTCATATGCCCATATCTCTTGTGCCAAAGAGAAGTGGCCTCCTTTGTGTTTGTCACCATGGCAACATGAGGCGTAGAAATGACATCTAAGATAAACAAGCCATGCTTGTATGAACCTGTTGCTACATGCTTTCCCTTTCTGGTGATGAAGCATCTCTTCCTGCCATCCTCAACTCTGAAAACAACATCCATGTTTCTATCCAAGATCTGAGGGACTAACAACAAATTATTTACCAATCCAGGAACATAGAGAACCTTCTCAATATGACAATTTCCCATCTGGAAGAGTGATTAAAACATCTCCTTCACCTTGGACTCGGTAGGTCTTATCATCAATGATTATCACTGGTTTGCCTTCCTTTGCCTCAAATATCTCAAACCATGATCTATCACCAGTCATGTGTTTATTGGCACCAAAATCAATATACCACACAGGATCCTTCTATTGAGAAGATGTGTGGGTCATGAGCACCTTGTGTGCTCTCTCAGAGTCTGATTTGATTCCTCATAAGCAACATGTCCCTTGGGTTGCTTATTCTTCTTCTATGGTTTGTATTTCTCCTTTCCCTTTTTCTTGTGATCTTGGTCATTGGGTTGTTTATTCTTAAACCAACACCTATTGGTGTCATGGTTATCCATATCATAGATTTTGCAATATTTCTTTTCTTTCTATTGAGGTTGTTTCCCTTTTCCTTTGGATGAAGATCCTCCCTTCTAAAATTTACCTTGCTTCTTTCCCCCTTGTTTTGAGTAAAGTGCATTATCTAGCACTTCATCTCTTTGAAGCTGATTTGCCTCCTCAGTTTGAAGTAAATTTACCAACTCCACAAAAGTAACTTGTCTACCAGACACTTGTAGAGATGTGATCAACACCTTGTAGGATTCTAGCAAAGCTCTCAAAATGATTGAATTCAAGAGAGTATCTGCCACTACTTCTCCCATAACATTCAATTTGGCTTTCAATTCTACCACTCTACATAGGAATAGTTCAACTGTCTCACCAGATTTCATACTGAGTGTATGTAGTTGAGATTGAAGGTTAAGAATAGTGGACTGATTCTTCCCTTCATAAATGGTAATCAAAGCATCCCAAGCTTCTTTACCAATTTTTGCATCACAAATATGAGGTTGTACCTCATCTATAGTAGCAAGCAGAATAAACATGAGACACCTTCTATCCTTCTTATCAAATGCCTCTTGATCTGGCCCTATTGTTGTAGGATGTTTTGTAGTGCCAATCACTACATCCCACAAATCTTCAACTTGAAGGATAGCTCTCATATTTGTTTTCCATGGTGTAAAATTAGAACCTTTGAGCAACTATGAATCTGATAGATATTTGTGAATAGTGGCCATTGTGAAGGTTCCTTATAACACCAAATGGTCCCCCTTTCTTTATACTTACAAAGAGTACGTGAAAGGGAATTCAATCAAATTGATGGCACCTACCTCAAAACCCTTTCGAAAAAGGATGATGAGTTGGAGGAGTTTAAGCCAAACAATCAGAATGAATTAGGGTATAAAATGGAGTGAATATCAAAACTGGCTTTCCTTATTTCTCCTCGATGATTTATAGAGAACAATAGCTCAGATGTCATTGTTGCAGCTATGTTAGGCATTAGATACAGTAGCCCAAAGCACGACAACATTACCTGTAAGTGTGGGCCAGAGGTACCATATATACCGAACACTGTGGTGCAATAAATTGCACAAATAGGTGTAAAATTTGGGGTCTTTTCTTTGCTTGCTTGTTAATTTTAACTTATGATTGAAATGCAAAAAACAAGAAATTTAAATGCAATAAACAATCACAAGTGCCCACAAATTTTAACTATAGGTGTCGGTTTCCACCGAAAATGCACCTATTTACAATGCCAATTTTTGTTTAAGATGTCGGTCTCCACCGAAAATGCATCTTTGTTACAATGATTTTTGCAAAATATGTGAGGTTTTGGTTTGCAAAAATGATATTCAATTCCACAATTTTCCCCCCTTTGTCTTAGAATTTTGCAAGAGAAAATAATGCTTTTATCCCCCCTTTTTGGATGCAAAATAAACAAGGATGAAAATTTTGATATACCCTTTCAATTGTCAAAATGAACTAAGTGCAAATATTACTTTCTTATCCCTCCATGACAAAAAAAAATGCACTAGGTTTCAAAAATATGATAATTTGTGTTTCTTGTTGAATTAGGTTTGAAATTACAGAAAGAATAAAATTTGCAAAAAAAAAACCTAAGGTATTATAAAAAATAGGTAATGGTCACCCCTTCTTTGAAATGGTCTTCAAAAAAGAATTGGTGGGCGCTTAAGGAGGTTTGAACCCATGACATGCCCTTGGAATGCCTTAGTGATTTCTACCAAACCAACTCCGCTAGAGCAGTAGATGAAACAAAAGAGGAGGCATGTATTATTTGAAGACGTTTTATTGCAATGGCAGCAATTTAAAAAAATACCCTATCCTCAATGAGATTCGAACATAGGACCTCCTTTGTGCTATCCACCCAAACAACCAGTCGAGCTATCCATACTGATGAAACATGAAAGGAAACACGTCCATGTTATGTCCTCCATCACTAGTGAAGACAATAAAAAATTACGAAACTTGCTATGTGGGAGATTCAAACTCGCAACCTCCATGGGGCAAGCCTTATCATGGGCCTTATAGCCAGTCAAGCTACAGCGCTTGACGATATGTGAAGGAGGGTAACATCTTATTATTATCTGCCTTCGAGCATGATAAAAATTAAAAAATATATATGTGGGACAAATTATCCCACACGCACTATGTTAGTGCAATACAGATAGTTGAAAAAACATTCTAGGCAAGTTATTGTTTGATTACCTTTGAGCAATCAGACCCTACACAATAGTTTTCCATATCACACGAACTAAATGCCATCCAACCATTAACTACCACATCATACCCACAACCAAGTGCCACATCAGTTGAATAAATCACACGTCATGTCAGTCGAATACGTCACATGCCACATCAATAGGATGTCTACCTTAGTCTTTGTATCATCAAACAATCGAGCTCCATGTCAACTTGTTATTAATGCCACCACATGTCATGCATTGGAATGTGTGTACACCAGATCAGCCTACCATCATCTCGATCTACGTGCTTGTAGAGGTGTTATCTCGATTCGTAGAGTTGTTGCCTCACAGCAGAGTTTCTACCTTGAACTAAAAAGAAGCTACCTTGGTCTGCATGCAAATTCTACCTTAGAAAACATGCCTTGGCTTGAAAAAAATATGTTCTTCTCCCTTCTGCACAAAAAAATCAATGCTCTAATACCATAAAGTAATTTGTAGCATTAGTTGATATTGATATGATCATGAGAATAAATACATTGGTATGTGGTTCAACCTTATGCGGTTATAAAGAACCAACTTCCCCAACCAATCTAACTATCATGGAATGCAATCAACATATGCGATGAATATTATGGATAATGTAATATAATTCTCTAACACTATATGATGTTACCTATGCTAACACTCCACCCCAAAGAGAGCCATTTGTTGCACCATATATTAATTCTTCCTTTCACCTTATTTATCAACCAATTGCAATATTGTTTAGTGTAGTCATTTGGTTTCAAAAATAACCCTAGATATTTAAAACCCTCTTGAATATCAAAACTGTTAAAGGAAAAAAGTTGACCTGTTAATATAGTTGAATTAAACTAGAGTCATGGAGATTTGTTTTAATATAGTAAATTAATAAAATCTAAAGATAATATAATAATATAGATATTTAATGGTTTGAGGAGTTTAGGACAAACAATAGAAAGCAATAATTTTTATAATATAGATTAATGTTTTAATATTTTAAGATTTTTTTTTTATATTTTACTTTGTAGGATTTAGAATAAACAATAGTGAAAAGTTTCACTAAGTTTATAGGGTTTAACATTTTATCAATAAAGTTTAAGAAAAGTGTCAAGGAATGGATAATTTCATATTGGGTAGTTCATCCAAGAGAGGCCAATTATAAAGCAGTGAAAACATGTATATATCTAGATATGTGTTGTCATAGATGTTTTAAAACCTTTGTTAAAATCTATTAGAAATAATTAAGAAAGACAATAGATGAGGAATTGTAATGTGTAATTTAGAAGGAATTAAATATATGAAGGAAGATGTTGAGGCAAATTTTAAATAGTTATGAAAGAGGTCAAGTCTAATCTAGGTAAATCATCTCCATGTTCCTTTAGTGTAAAATCATCTCCTTGAATTAAATATGAAAGTAGTATAGAACATTGCTCTATCCATTAGAAGGTACTTTTCAACATGATGGATAATTCCCATTGCCACCTGTGTCATGGATCAAGTGGTAGGAGCCCCTTGTAGGTTCAAGGGATAGTGTCCCTTATGGGGTTGAGAGGCAACATCCCTTCATATTTATTTGCAACCTTCATGTTGAAACCTCAACGACGAAGCTATTAAAACCATCACTATCAAAGCTAAACGTTTATCTTCTTCAAAACTTTGGTGGCATTTGTTCAACCTACTTAAAAAACTCACCGTTGACTCCATTTTGCTTCTCTCGGGCTCTAGGTGACTAAATATTGACCTTGATATACCCTGTCTTAACCATTGTTGAACATTCTTCTCCTTGTATGGTAGCACCTTGTACGATTCCATGTCGTACAATTTCACCTTGTAAAATTTTACACTATATGATTTCACATGGTACAATTCTATTTTATAAGATTTGACATTGAATGGTTTCACACTGTATAATTTTACATTGAATAGTTTCATATTGTACAATTTGGATTACAATTGTACAATCTCTATCAACTATACTATTTCACACCGTTGACTCCATTTTTCTTCTCTCAGGCTCTAGGTGACTAAATCTTGGCCTTGAATTGCCCTATCTTAACCAATCTTGGATATTCTTCTCCCTGTATGATAGCACCTTGTACGGTTCTACTATGTATAGTTCCATGTTGTATAATTTTACCTTGTACGGTTTCACACTATATGATTTCACATGGTATAATTCTATTTTATATGAATTAACATTGAACGGTTTCACACTGTATAATTTGTCATTGAATAGTTTCATATTGTATGATTTGACTTACAATTGTACAATCTCTATCAACTATATGATTTCACTCACTAGTTGTATGATTTGTACCAATTGTACGATCACACCCATTAGTTGTACGATTTGTGCTAACTCTACAATTTCACCCAACATTTGTATATTTCCCTCTTACACAACCATACAGTCTCATTATTCCTTAGAAAATTTTGATTGTATGATAGGTTGTTCTATTTGGACAACATCTTCCAATTGTACAATTGATTATTCCACTTGAACAACATCCTTCAATTGTACAATTGACTATTCTACTTGAACAACATCCTCCAATTGTACAATTGATTGTTCTACTTGAACAACATCCTCTAATTATACAATTTATTATTTCATGATGTGATGTGCATGTTCATATTGGATAACCTTTTGTGCCACTTGTATGGCAGTATCATGATGCCAATTCTTCGATGATGTTTTTACATCACTTTCCCAAATCAAGGCATAATCCAAAGCCTCTTTGTATGATCTTGGGGGAAATATTTTCATCTTCCTTTGATACATAGGAAGAAGTCCATCAATGAACCATATATTTTTTAATGCCTCTAATTGATCTTCCTCCAAATAGTCCAAAAACCCATTTAACCTTCGATTGTAAGAATGAATAGACTCGTTCTCTCCTTGTATTATATAAATTTCATCATTATCATATGATCAAAATTCATTCACAAATGCATCACATAATTCTTTCCATGTCTATTACTTTTTCTCTAGTAATTCTATATACCAGTCTATTGCAAATCCTTGAAATATTGCAAGAAATAACCATCTCTAGTCTACCTCATTGTTCTGCCTAGTTGCTTTCCAGACCATGCGGTAATTCTCCAATACCTAATTGGGTCTTCCTTCCCTTCTCCTGTGAAAATCAAACACCTTTTTTTCCTTGCTTTCATGGCTACGTTAGCCATTGATGGGGTTCCTCCTTCTACATCACTTTGATGAAGAGTCCCCTAGAATCCCTGGTTGACTCCTCCTTTTTATAGGTGATACAATATGTTGCTCTTCATTATATGTTTCTATCCTTGATACCTTATTTTCATCAAACAATAATCTCCCAACTTCTTGTGCATCCTCACTCCATGACCTCCTTCGCTAGTATGTCGGTTGTGGCCCTGGTCTTTCTTCTTGAGACCTTATGCACTATTTTTCTAGTTCTTGACTCCCATCCTTCACACTACTTTGCAATATTTCTATCGCTTGTTTAGTATTAGCATCCACTCACCTTATCCACACATAGTTCTTCATCAATATCTCCTCTTATGCTAACATTATCCTTGACTCTTGGTGGTTCTTATACTTGTTGTTCTATTTCTATTAGCAATGTCTTTCACCTTTTAACATATCCTTCATCTAATTTCCATACTTGTTTTATCACTGGTTCATTCATATCTTGTGTTGAGTTGTTCACATTTCTTCTTTGAGCAATTCATGTACTCCTTACTAGGATTTTCTCCTCTCCTTGATCTCATCTCCTATGTCTTCACAAAGTTGTATGTCTTTCACCTCCAATTCTTATTCTAAAATTTTTAATCATAGGTCCTTCTCAATTGTGATAATTTGACCCAATTTTGATAATACCATTTCAAATCCTCAAATTTTTATCAAGCAACAATGTTAAATGTAGCATCGTTTCAAATCCTTGATGATATTTCATAATGATAATGGGTTCTTCTAAAAAATGGTAATGAGTGACAAATGTAAAACAAGGAGGAGAATTCCTAGAGAGAGAGGTGAAATGGAAGTTTTTGGGGTGAATTCCAATGTTTCATAATTGCTTTGGTCCAAAATGTACAGTTGTATAGTTTACAACTGTACAATTTATAAAACTCCCAAAAAGTGATTGTATGATTCCAAAATATTTAGTTGTATAATTGTAACCATACAACAAACTCAACTATACAATCTAAAATCATACAATATACTAAAACTAATTTTTACCAGCATTAACTTAATAAATTTACAATCATTCACTTCTAAACCCTTATTTTCCACCTTTGATAAATTCAACTATGCAATTGCATTCTCAAGACAAGATATTTTATCAATTATATAGTTTGGTGGGTTGATTATACAATTGCACAAACCCTTGTTACAATCACTTAGTTACAATTTTACCAACTTACACACCGAATCCTACCAGAGTAAGAATTGTCTAACCCCTATAGTGGAATTACCAACGTACTTTTCCAACATGCAATCCCAAAATCACTATACCTAGTTAATACCATTAATCTTACTCATTGTTCATTTTCAAAAATCATACAATGCCATACAAACATCTCAATTACCACTTAAAATAGAAACCATTGAATAATATACACAATCTCAATCATCACATTGGGTAAAAGAATCATCAACACTTTACTTCCATTGTGGGATCATCCATATACAATATCATTCTGGTCATACTTGCATAGAATGTACAGTCTAGATTCACCAATAATATGCATAAACAATATTCACAATTACACCCAGTCCATAATACATATTTTCATATTAACAATGATCTATAACAGAGATAACATGATCAACTATGGACCATAATCTCTATTAGGATGAACAATAATTTGTACTATGCTCCAAAAATATTGAACAACTATCAACAACCATGAACAACAATGAATAATATTCTTGTAAACATGAACAACCATTAAAAATTAAATGGGGGGGCTTTATAATGCTTTCCCAAGCCATCCAAATCAGTTACTAAGATAACACATCATTCGCAACTACCTTCCCGCAATATCTTAAAACAACCAATGCATTAAGGTTTCACTAACTCTAACTTGATTTTTAGCAAATTACACTAAATGCATATTTCACTTAGTTTCATTTGAATTCTAAGTGTGCATTTATGACCAAGTTGTACAATTACACCCAATTGTACATTTACAACCCTACACTATACAATTAGACAAAACCCTACATTGTACATTTTAACAAAATTGAACATTTGACAAAATTGTGCAAATCCATACTTTATTTCTTCTTTTGGGAGGTGGATTTTCTGCCTATAGTCACTATAGATCCCTTTTTTGTAGATATCTCTTTTGAGGTAGGTTTATCCTCCTACAAAAAGCTTTCTACCTAGGCAAAAATTTACTTGTCACCATCTCAAAATTTAACTCTATGTTATCTCTTTCTCTACACTACTATGGATTACTCTACTATACGTGTCTCTTTAGTATCTAGTGTAGATTTAGTATATTTTTTTCTACTAGTTATAGGTCTCTTATTTGTGAGCATGGATATTTCAGATGGATAAATTTCATCTTCCACATTAATGTTAGTAGCCCTAGGATACTTTTTACGACTACTCATAGATCTCCTATGTAGAAGGTGTTTCATTTTTTAGTGTATCTACAACTTTTGATTTCTATTTGCTCTTGGGTGTCTCCCGTGTTTCTTTCTTATTATACTTGGGAGTGGAAGCCTCCATCCAATGGGTCCAAGAATCACTTCCATGAGCATTTGTTTCCTCCAAAGTGTTGCTTACATAACAATTTAATTAACCCATGGTGCTTAACAAAGCCTTGTCCTTCCTAGACTCTTTTGGCCATATCATGCAAAACATGATGAGATTATAGGGAAAAATTGATACTTTGTTCAAACTTATGAATATCATACCTAAAATGGATCAAAATATTTATATGGTGGCTTGAAATAATTGCAAATTGACCTTCATAGGTCAAAAATTTTATACCTCATATACAAATTTAGTTCTATGGTATTTCAAGGTAAGATATTTTAATGTCTTTATAGAGTTCATTTTTTATTTCAAACTCATGCTCAGGGTCACCCTCTTCTCTAAAAGCATTAAAGATATCAAGAAGAGTAGCTCTAAAAAATTTCATAACCTCCTTTCCCTCATAAGGAATTTTAAATATTTGACTAAGGATTTTGGGGATTACCTTAATAATAGTTCCATCAATCCTTGCACAGTTATTCTTAAGTGTTTGGGAAAATTCGCACTTCCACATGGCCTTCAGATTTCTATAGAAAATACATCCATTTGAACTACTAAAACATTGTGACCACCTTAGGATGCTTTTTTAGCTCATAAATGGTGTCAAGTTTGGCTTTTCGTTTTGATACCCCCATGATGTTGCTTCTATCTATGCACTCTAAATTATATTGTTTCTCACTATCCTTTATGGGAATATTATAATTTATTTCTACAAATTCTTGCTTGCTCTTATCTTCAGTAGAATGAAAATAGCAATTGAATTGTCATCTAACTATCTTGGTGTATGCAAATGGTTTCTTGAATATGGTGTAATCATACCTTGGAAAACAACATGCTTTAAAAGGGAGATCAACAAGTGCATGCGATGAAATAATTATCTTTCGATGCACGATGAATATTTTGAATGACTCCAATGCATACAATGAGATAGGTGGTAAATACAGGTAAAGCATGGCATAATGATATATCGTATCTTTTCAACTCACTATGATTACAAAATTGCTTTTAATCCATAATCAACCACTTTTTCCATGCATGGTTAATGTATAATTTTTCCACATGATATTGTTTCAATAGTTGATTACTTTAATGTCCCTAATTGTGCCACCTCATCTCTTAACATGCATCCTTCATAATATCTTCTTGGTCATTCTTCTTGTCAGCTACCACAGAGGTGGCACATAAGCATTGCAATCATGCTGTAATATTTTCTTGGAATTATGATCAACTGTGTGCTATCCAATGGTAAAAAATACAATTTATGGCATGTACTTTTAGTAATTGTAATTTTGATAGGGTTTGACACTCAATGGGTGTTTTCCACCTATCTTTGATGGTGTGTGTACCCAATTTCCACCATTTATCTTTGTGTGTGTCCCTTTTTTGGTTTCCTTTTTTATTTACACTATAGGATCACATACTTAGTCTGGAAAAACAACTGAGCTATTCCTATTTATTAGGACTATTATTTTAGAGCAACTTATTAATTTTGATGTAATCAATTTTACATTTAAGAGCAAATAAAGATTGAGTCTAGCATAACCAAGGTTATTCTAGATTATCTTTTGGAATACCATTTTTCCATAATATATATATATTCCAAAAAACTAATCGTAATTTATGTAACATTAAATCCAAATAATAGTAAAGTCATGAAGAACATAAGCTTATACTGAGAGGGCGGGTGAACAGTATAAGACCACTTTTTACTTTTTCTTCCAATTCAATATTATGTTGTGTAAATATAGCAGTATCAATAGCAGTAATCCAAGTAATGCACAGAAGCCATACACAATAGAGACATCATAATTTACGTGGTTCACCCAATGTAGGCTACTCCATAGAGAAAATATTTTACTAAAAATTTTTCAATAAATCTCTTTGGAAATCACTCCCAATTACCATGTTTATGGATCTTTATCCAAATGAGATGTTGATCCCCTAATCTCAATTTTGTGGATCTCTTCCATAGGATAACTCTTTCCCCTTTTACTCTGGCTATGTGATCTTCTATAAGACTTTGTCTCTCTACTACACTAATTGGTGGACCTCTCTCCACTTGAAGACTCCTCACTCAAATCTATCTTAAACTCTATTGGCTACTAGATATCTATCCACTGAGACTCTATCCTCTCTAATATGTCACCTCCAAATCTCTATCAATAGGCTCACTAAGAACCTTCTCAATAGGCTCACGCAGAACCTGCTTAACAAGCTCATATAGAACTTGGCAAATCTTCTTAACAAGCTCACATAGAACTTGTCCAAATATGCTCAAGCAAGATCACCAAGAACTTGCCCAAATATGATCTAGCAAGCTCACCAAGAACTTTCCCAATTCTACTCTAGCAATCTCACCAAGAACTTTTCCAAATATGCTCTAGCAAGCTCACCAAGAACTTGCCCAAATCTGCTCTAAACTCTGTTTAGAAATCTATCCACAAATGTCTTCTCACAGGCTCAATCAATCATGCTTAAGTAGCACTCAAATCTCATCCATAAATCTATCAAGGCAAAGCTCAAATATGAACTCAAAAATGAATGGCAATGTACTCTTCAATGGATGACAACAATGATCCACAATGATATCAACTCAAATCAACTCATAGAAGCATAAAGAGAATTGTTAGAGACTCAATATGTTCTAATCTCAATCTCAACTCAACTCAACTCAAATTAATATCAACTCAACTCAAGTCAATCTCGTAGAAGCATAAAGAGAATTGTTAGAGACTCAATATGTTCTAATCTCAATCTCAACTCAAATAAAATCAATCTCAACTCAACTCAATTCAATCTCATAGAAGCATAAAGAGAATTGTTAGAGACTCAATATGTTCTAATATTACTCTCAAATCAAATCAGAATAATGGAATAGTTTGTTTCATAGGACTTGAACAATCACTTCACACATCACTTGACTAGGCTCAATCAACTCAACTCAAACAATCACCACAAGGAAAAACTTTGTCTCGCACAACCCTAGTCCAAGTATGTATCAACCAACTCAAATGTTTCCAACAATGCTCAACCATAAATCGCACATAACAATGATACTCATGTTCTTTTCTAACTCAAGTTATTTTACAACCAATGGGATTCAATAACAATGTTTATAAAACAAAGTTTAAACACAACTCTCAACTTATAAAACCTTGAAGCATTCAATCAACCACTTTCAAAAAGGAAACCACAAACAATCATTTTCCCTCCAATGATATTTCAGAAATCAACCACCATAAACAATCGATAGAAGAATTTGCCCATACCTTTTACAAAGATGAAAAAACATCTTTGTAAATCTACCACAATCACAAAATTATTTTTCCAATCTTCACAAGGGCTAGTAGATCACAAAATAATCAACATTACTCAACTTTTCAATAATCATCACCAAGGCTTTTAATTGCACAACTTCCTTATCTCTCCTAAAACCACTTGTACCATAAAATAAAATAAATCAAAAAATTGCATAACCTTTTCACTCCCAAAACCACTTATACCATAAAATAAAATAAATCACAATATTGCATACATTGTCACCTCATGAAATAATTAATCCTCTTGAAAAAGAATAAGGCAAACTTCACTTTTGGAAACCCTTTGCAAAATCAAAACAATCTCTTTACACACACCTTATATATCCTTCTAAATATTTTTTTCAAATAGCCCTTGAAATAAGTTTTTCGACGATATATAATATACCCCCTTTCCAAAATAAATTGAAACCTTTACATATATATATGCCAACCTCCATTAATTGCACATAGGTCGGCCCTCCATTAATTTAAAATTAAACTTTAAACTTTAATATCTTCATCACCGGAGGTCCTTTTTCAATGAAACAAAATTCCACCTTGGTTTTTAAGAAAAGCCCTTTCCACATAAGCCCACCATGGTTTTAAATAAAACCTTTTATTTTGCCTTCCTTGGTTTTCATAAAAACCTTGGATATCTCCATGCTATCCAAAATATCATAGATGATTATCTATGAAGTGCTTTTACCACCAAAACCAAATATGATCTATGTGACATCAATGATCCATGTGACATCAATGACAACATAAAATACCTCAAATTAACTCAAATTTTCAAAAATATCCTCCTTTGTCATTGATGGCAACACCTCTAATGCAAACACCACAATCATTGTAAAAACCATCTCTAAGAATCAAAGCTGCTCCCCCTGACTCAATACTCTCTATGGAGGTTGCTCCCCCTAACTCAATACTCTTTGTTGAGGCTGCTCCCCTAACTCAATACTCTCCCCCTTACTCAAATCTCTCCTCCTTTGACATCAATGGCAAAAGGGACACTTTTGGGGCTAATTTTCTTTTGAAGTGATTAATTTTGGGGTAGGAGTAATTTTACTCCCATATCACTTTTTTTCTTTCCTCTATCAACTTCTTTCCATGTTTTTCTAATACCCTTCTCTTGATGAATTACTTGATATTTTTTCTAGAACCTATTTGACTTTCTTACCTTAAACCTGTTTGGAACTGAGTCCTACACCATTTTGCAATATGCCCAAAGTTATTGCAATTAAAACACTTGATATTGTAGCAAATTGGATAGTACCCATGTCCTAAATTATTTCTTGAGATAATTTCCATATACATTCCTTTCTTGAACCCTGTATTGTGAAGCTCTATTTT
Source organism: Wollemia nobilis (assembly GCA_028583015.1). Lineage (NCBI taxonomy): Eukaryota > Viridiplantae > Streptophyta > Pinopsida > Araucariales > Araucariaceae > Wollemia > Wollemia nobilis. Next base: position 1,912,194 of record JAQPPZ010017145.1, on the reverse strand, counting down.
CATGACCATTATGACCATGACTTCTCAATTATGTAGCTCTAAAACCAAAACCATGTCTCTCATTGCACTGAAAATCTTTATGACCAATCATGTTACATGAGAAGCAATGTCCCTAAAAATCATACCTTCTCCCTTTGAAGTTCCTTCTAGCAAAATCAAACTTATTTGATCCATGGATCCTGCAATGTATAGCCTTGTATCCAAATACATTACAAGAAAAACAATGTCTTTGAAAAGCCCTTTGTTCATACCTTGGTTCTTCATACCTTTCTTGATCATTATTCTTATGATCATATTCAACTTGTGCATTGCATATTTGAATCTTCTTTGTTGCATCTAAAACATTTTCCTTAGTTTCTTCCTTGCTTTCATATTTTAGAACTTCCTTTACTTTTGAGTGTGATTCCCCAAACCTAAAATATGGGACCTTTGGTGCTTTGAAATCTTCCTCTTCTTTCTCTTCATTTGTGTCAAGTAGCAACTTGTAATCCATCTCTATAGCCTCTGAAATACATGTTTCCTTCTTTATACAAATATCTTTACCTTTTGAGTCATGTGATGGATCAAACTTCTCATGTAGGGAACATCTCAATTCTTTTAGATTCTCCTTAACCTCTTGTAGTTGCTCATGGATAACATTGAATTATTCCTTTAGATCAACTAAGACATTATTCTTTTTTTTAACTTCTTCTGTTTGGAGTGAATGTTCTTCTTCTACTTCTCTTATTCCATAGAAAAATCCTTCTTCATCTTCACTATCACTAATATCATTATAATCTTCTATAGCAAACAAACTCTAAAGATTTATTTGACCATGCCTGTTTCCTTGATGTGTCATCTCATCTTCACTATCACTGAAATCATTGCAATATCCTGATCTGTGATCTCTTTGACCACACACAAAATATTGTTCTCTTTCACCTTCTATTCCTAGGAATAAATACTCTTCCTTTTCATCATCTGAATTGTTTCTATCACTATGATCTGAGCTATCACTTACTTCTACAATGTAGTAATATTTCTTTGCCTTACAAAAAAATTTCTTCTCATACCTTTTTTTCTTGAATCTATCATCTTTGTCATGCTTATGCTTTCCATATTCTTTTCTTCTGTAACCCTATTTTTCATTATCATTTATTTCTTCATATGGACACTTGTATGCATAGTGACCAAGATCACCACACTTGTAGCACCTAACTTTTCTTATATCTCTGAAATTCCTTGAGTCCTTATTCCTTTTGATGAAGTTAGCTTCATCATAATTTTATAAAACTCTATCTATTTCTAAAAATTTCCCTTTCTCTTTTTTGAAGCCTTGAATGCAATCTCTTTTATTAGAGCTTGATGCTTACTTATCCTCATCTCATAAGCTCTGAGAGTACCTTGCAATTCTTTCATTGTTAACTTGTTGATATTCATTTTTTCTTCTATTGCGAAAACCTTTGCATCATATTTCATAGGAAGCTATCTCAAAACCTTTTGAGTAACTTCTGATTCTTTCATATCAAAACCTAGGCCTCTCATAGTGTTAGTAATCTCATCAACTCAAAGTAAGAACTTTGCAATATCTTTAGAATCTTCCATTTTTAATTTCTCAAATCTTTTTCTATAAGTTTGTAGTTTTATCAACTTTACCTTGTAATTTCCTTCATAAGTATTCCTCAACTTGGTCCACATCTCATTAGTTGAAGTACATATCATGACCTTTACAGAATCTATCTCATGTAGCCCACTCAAAATATAATTCATTGCTTTTGCATTGATCTCAACCAATTTCTTGGTAGTCTTATCTTCCTCGGGATCACCTTCAACCTTATACTCTTTTTCAACCATCTTCCATACCTCATATCCTTGTGATATCAAGTAGTTCTTCATTCTCATGATCTAAAAAACATAATTATTACCATAAAACAATGGATCCTTATTTGAATATAATCCTTTCTGTGAAGCCATATCTGTTCTTTATAGAATATACCCTCAAGTTGTTAGCTTTTTTGAAGGAACCTGCTTTGATAGCAATTGAAGAACACAAGATTATACTAAGAGGGGGGATGAACAGTATAAGACCAATTCTTACTTTTTTTTTCAATTCAATATTATGTTGTGTAAATATATTAGTATCAATAGCAGTACTCAAAGCAATGCATAGAAACCATACATAATAGATACATCATAATTTACATGGTTCACCCAATGTGGACTACTCCACAGAGAAAATATTTTACTAAAAATTTCTCAATCAATCTCTTTGGGAATCACTCCCAATTACAATGTTTATGGATATTTATCCAAATGAGTTGTTGATCCCCTAATCCCAAGTTTGTGAATCTCTTCCATAGGAGAACTCTTTCCCCTTCTACTCTGGCTATGTGATATTCTAGAAGACTATGTCTCTCTACTGCACTAACTGGTGGACCTCTCTCCACTTTAATACTCCTCACTCAAATTTGTCTTCAACTATGTTGGCTACTGTATCTCTATCCACTTAGACTCTATTATCTATACTCTATCACCTCCAAAGATCTATCAATAGGCTCACTAAGAACCTACTCAATAGGATCACATAGAATCTGCTTAACAAGATCACATATAACTTGTCAAATCTACTTAACAAGCTCACATAGAACTTGTCCAAATATGCTCAAGCAAGCTCACCAAGAACTTGCCCAAATTTGCTCTAGCAAGCTCACCAAGAACTTGCCCAAATCTGCTCTAAAATCTATTCATAAATCTATCCACAAATGCCTTCTCACAAGCTCAATCAATCATGCTCAAGTAGCACTCAAATATCATCCATAAATCTATCAAGGTAAAGCTCAAATATGAACTCAAAAATGAATGGCAATGTACTCTTCAATGGATGACAATAGTGATCCATAATGATCTCAACTCAACTCAACTCATAGAAGCATAAAAAGAATTGTTAGAGACTCGATATGTTCTAATCTCAATCTCAACTCAACTCAACTCAAATAAATCTCAACTCAACTCAAGTCAATCTTGTAGAAGCATAAAGAGAATTGTTAGAGACTCAATATGTTCTAATATCAATCTCAACTCAACTCAACTCAAGTAAATCTCATAGAAGCATAAAGAGAATTTTTAGAGACTCAATATGTTCTAATCTTACTCTTAACTCAAATTAGAATAATGAAATAGTTTGTTTCATAGGACTTGAACAATCACTTCACACATCACTTGACTAGGCTCAATCAACTCAACTCAAACAATCACCACAAGAAACAACTCTTTCTCACACAACCCTATTCTTAGTATGTATCAACCAACTCAAATGTTTCCAATAATGCTCAACCACAAATCTCACATAACAATGATACTTATGTTCTTTTGTAACTCAAGTTCTTTCACAACCAATGGGATTCAATAACAATGCTTATAAAACAAATTTTAAACACAACTCTCAACTTATAAAACCTTGAAGCACTCAATCAACCACTTTCAAAAAGGAAACCACAAATCCTTTGCCCTCCAATGATATTTCAAAAATCAACCACCATAAACAATCAATAGAATAATGTGCCCGTACCTTTTATGAAGATGAAAAAAACCTCTTTGTACATCTACCACAATCACAAAATTCTTTTGCCAATCTTCACAAGGGTTGGTAGATCACAAAACATTACTCCACTTTTCAATAATCATCTGATGTAAATCCAACTGCAAGAGGTCAAAAAAAATACCTCCCATTACATAAAAACTACGGTAAATGAAAATAATATGTAAAACCCTCCATTTACATAAAAACCACAATAAATAGAAATAATCAGTAAAACCCTCCATTCACATAAAAAACTATAGTACATGGAAATAAACCAATAAATAATTTTTTTTTTCATTCTTGGATTCACTTCCCCCTTTTACAATGCAATACCAAGGAAAACCCTAAAAGAAAACCCTAAAATTTGAAGCCCTAAAAGAAAACCCTAAAGCTTAAAACCCTAAAAATAAAAAAATTATTATTTTTGGCAAATTTATTTTTCCACAAAAAAATACCTTTTTAAGTAATTACTATTTTTGGCAAATTATATTTTCATAAAAAATTATCTTTTTTAGTAATTATTATTTTCGGCAATTATATTTTGCGTCAAATAATTCCATTTTGAGTAATAAAAAAAATTACTTTAAAACTTTTTTTAAAAAACCCTCTAAAGATAGGCTCCCGCATAATTCTCCTTTGGTTGAAAAGAACTCTCCTCCTACGAGTTCCTCCGATCAAACTCATAATCGCTCTCCATAGAGTGCCACACATTTGCAAGTACTCCTCAAAGTACCAATCTCCTTTTGAGGTTTTATATCTCAAACCTCCTACAAGCACTATACATAGTGTCAATTTATTCATTCGAGGTTTTAAAATAGAAAACCTCCTACAAACACTACACAAAGTGTCAATTCTTCTCTCTGATATAAAACCTCCTATAAGCACTACATAAAGTACCAATTTATTTCTTTAAGGTTTTACAAACCTTATGCAAGCACTACACAAAGTGCCAAAACCTCCTTTTGAGGTTTTATATAAAAAAACCTCTTGCAAGCACTTACATAGAGTGCCAATTTCTTTCTCTAAGATTTTACAAACCTTCTGCAAGCACTACATAAAGTACAAATCTCTTTCTATGAGGCTTTTACATTAAAAAACCTCTTGCAAGCACTTACACAGAGTGTCAATTTTTGTCTCCAAGGTTTTACAAACCTTCTACAAGCACTGCATAGAGTGCCATTTTTTTTTAAGCCTCTTTGCTCTCCTCTCCTTTTCTTTTTTCTTATCTTCTCTTTTCTCCTCCCAACAAGATCCAACTTGCTCTGATACCAAATGATGTAAATCCAACTGCAAGAGGTCAAAACAAAATACCTCCCATTACATAAAAACTATAGTAAATGAAAATAATATGTAAAACCCTCCATTTACATAAAAACTGCAATAAATGAAAATAATCAGTAAAACCCTCCATTCACATAAAAAACTACAGTATATGGAAATAAACCAATAAATAATTTTTTTTTTCATTCTTGGATTCACTTCTCCCTTTTACAATGCAATACCAAGGGAATATTTATCCCTAAATAAACCCTAAAATTTGAAGCCTTAAAAGAAAACCCTAAAGCTTAAAACCCTAAAAATAAAAAAATTACTATTTTTGGCAAATTGATTTTTTCACCAAAAAATGTCTTTTTAAGTAATTACTATTTTCGACAAATTATTTTTTCATAAAAAAATTACTTTTTTTTAATAATTACCATTTTTGGCAAATTATATTTTGCGTCAAATAATTCCTTTTTGAGTAATAATAAAATTACTTTAAAACTTCTTTTAAAAAAACCCTCTAAAGATAGGCTCCTGTATCATCATCACCAAGGCCTTTAATTGCACAACTTCCTTATCTCTCATAAAACCACTTGTACCATAAAATAAAATAAATCAAAACATTGCATAACCTTTTCACTCCCAAAACCACTTATACCATAAAAAAAAAAAATCACAATATTGCATACCTTGTCACCTCATGAAAGAATTAATCCTCTTGAAAAAGAACAAGGCAAACTTCACTTTTGGAACCCCTTTGTAAAATCATAAATATCTCTTTACACATACCTTATTTCTTCTTTTAAATAAGTTAGTCAAATAGCCCTCAAAATAAGCTTTTCAATGATATATAATATGCCCCCTTTCCAAAATAAATTGAAACCTTTACATATATATATATATATATATATATATATATGCCAACCTCCATTAATTGCACATAGGTCGGTCCTCCATTAATTTAAACTTAAACTTTAAACTTTAATATCTTCATCATCGGAGGTCATTTTTCGATGAAACAAAATTCCACCTTGGATTTTAAGAAAATCCCTTTCCACATAAGTCCATCGTGTTTTTAAATAAAACCTTTTATTTTGTTTGCCTTGGTTTTCATAAAAACCCTGTATATATCCATGCTCTCCAAAATATCATAGATGATTATCTATGAAGTGCTTTTGCCACAAAAACCAAATATGATCCATGTGACATCAATTATCCATGTGACATCAATGACAACATAAAATGCCAACTCAAATTTTCAACAATATCCTCCTTTGTCATTGATGGCAGCACCTCTAATGCAAACACCACAATCACTATAAAAACCATCTCTGAGAATCAAAGTTGCTCCCCCTGACTCAATGCTCTCTATGGAGGTTGATCCCCCTAACTCAATACTCTCTTTTGAGGCTGCTCCCCTAACTCAATACTCTCCCCCTTTCTCAAATCTCTCCCTCTTTGACATCAATGGAAAAAGGGACACTTATGGGGCTAAAATATTTAACTCTTAAGTTTAGCCCCCCTCACCCCCTTTTTCTTTTGAGGTGATTAATTTTGGGGTGGGAGTACTTTTGCTCCCATCTCACTTTGTTTATTTCCTCTATCAACTTCCTTCCATGTTTTTCTGATATCCTTCTCTTGATGAATTACTTAATATTTTTATCTAGAACTTGTTTGACCTTCTTGCCTTAAACCTATTTGGAATTGAGTCCTACACCATTTTGCAATATGCCCAAAGTTATTGCAATTAAAATACTTGATATTGTAGCCTTTAGATGGTACCCATATTCTGAATTCTTTCTTGAAATAATTTCCATATCCATTCATTTCATGAACCATGTATTGTGAAGCTCTGTTTTCATGACCATTATGACCATGACTTCTGAATTGTGTAGCTCTAAAACCAAAACCATGTTGCTCATTGCACTGAAAAGCTTTATGACCAATCCTGTTACATGAGAAGCAATGTCCTTGAAAATCATACCTTTTCCCTTTGAAGTTCCTTCTAGAAAAATCAAACTTCTTTGATCCATGGATCCTACAATGTATAGCCCTGTGTCCAAATCCATTACAAGAAAAACAATGTCATTGTAAATCCCTTCGTTCATGCATTGGTCTTTATACCTTTCTTGATCATTATTCTTATGATCATGTTCAACTTGTGCATTGCATCCTTGAATATTCTTTGTAGCATCTAAAATCTCTTAGTTTCTTCCTTGATTTCATCTTTTATAACTTCCTTTCCTTTTGAGTGTGATTCCCCAAACCTAAAATATGGGACCTTTGGTGCTTTGAAATCTTCCTCTTCTTTCTCTTCATTTGTGTCAAGTAGCAACTTGTAATCCATCTCTATAGCCTCTGAAATACATGTTTCCTTCTTTATACAAATATCTTTACCTTTTGAGTCATGTGATGGATCAAACTTCTCATGTAGGGAACATCTCAATTCTTTTAGATTCTCCTTAACCTCTTGTAGTTGCTCATTGATAACATTGAATTCTTCCTTTAGATCAACTAAGACATTATTCTTTTTTTTAACTTCTTCTGTTTGGAGTGAATGTTCTTCTTCTACTTCTCTTATTCCATAGAAAAATCCTTCTTCATCTTCACTATCACTAAGATCATTATAATCTTCTATAGCAAACTCTCAAGATTTCTTTGACCATGTCTATTTCCTTGATGTGTCATCTCTTCTTCTCTATCACTGAAACCATTGCAATATCCAGATTTGTGATCTCTTTGACCATACATAAAACATTGTTCTCTTTCATCTTCTATTCCTAGTAATAAATGCTCTTCCTTTTCATCTGAATTGTCTCTATCACTATGATTTGAGCTATCACTTTCTTCTACAATGTAGTAATATTTCTTTGCCTTATAAAAAAAATTCTTCTCATACCTGTTTTGCTTGAATCTATCATCTTTTTCATGCTTATGCTTTTCATATTTTTTCTTCTGTGACCCTATTTTTCATCATCACTAATTTTTTCATGTGGACACTTGTATGCATAGTGACCAAGATCACCATACTTGTAGCACCTGACTTTCTTTATATCTCTAAAATTCCTCGAGTCCTTATTCCTTTTGATGAAGTTAGCTTCCTCATCAATTTCTAAAACTCTAGCTATTTTTTAAACTTTCCCTTTCTCTTTTTTCAAAGCCTTGAATACAATCTCTTTTATTGGAGCTTGATGCTTACTTACCCTCATCTCATAAGTTGTGAGAGTACCTTGCAATTCTTCCATTATTAACTTGTTGATATTTATTGTTTCTTCTATTGTTGAAACCTTTGCATCATATTTCATAGGAAGTGATCTCAAAAACTTTTGAGTAACTTCTGATTCTTTCATCTCAAAACCTAGGCCTCTCATAGTGTTAGTAATCTCATCAACTCAAAGTAAGAACTTTGCAATATCTTCAAAATCTTCTATTTTCTATTCCTCAAATATTTTTCTATGAGTTTGTATTTTTGTCAACTTTACCTTGGAATCTCCTTCATAAGTATTCTTCAACTTAGTCAACATCTCATTAGCTAAAGTACATACCATGACCTTTGCAAAATTTGTTTCACGTAGCCCACTCAAAATACAATTCATTGCTCTTGTATTGATCTCAACCAATTTTTTGGTAGTCTTATCTTCCTCGGGATCACCTTCAACCTTATACTCTTTTTCAACCATCTGTCATACCGCATATCCTTGTGATATCAAGTAGTTCTTCATTTTCATGCTCCAAAAAGCATAATTGTTACCATTAAACAATGGAGCCTTATTTGAATATAATTCTTTTTTGTGAAGTTGTATCGCTCCAAATTTTTTGTATCCTTACCTTCAGGCTATAGGATCCGTGCCCGGAAGGAGGATGCGAGAAGGATGGGACAATACCTCAAACTGAGAGGCCCTTTGAAGGTCCCACCTCTCGGGGGAGGGGTATAAGGGTGAATTTTTGATGGATGGTGGGTTCACCAGAAAACTTTTAAGTGGTAGTTTTCACGCCTAGGTTGATGACAGGTTTGATGTGTTCATTTTATGTTCAGTAATTCAAATCCTAGGTTTGGCCAAAATTAATCTAAGCTAATCTATATACCGATGCTGATTTTTTTATGGATATAGAAAACATGAATAAATGTTGAACACAGAGAATGTGCTATATAAGACAGAATATACTTGATTCTGGATGTCTAAATGAAGATTATGCGGTTTGTAGCAGTCCAAATCATCTCGAATCATACATAATCATTTGATATTGCACAGAATGATCTCAGATCACAGTCGATCGTCTGAGATCAAACGGGATCGTCTGAGATTTGACAAATTTTTTAGAATCCTACAATCACAAAAATAGATACAAAATACCAAAAATGCAACTATAAAAGCAAGGGGAAATGACAGAAGTAACAATGAATTTGCCTAAATGGTAGATCTAGATAGCAATTAAAATGAAATGCATCAATTTGAAAATTTATTTTGACTTTATCATGTATCTATGCTAAATGAGGTGAACTCCATGATGCAAAAATAAAATAAACCAAGCTAATGCATAATAAAATGAAGAGAAACGATAAGTAAATGCAAACTTTGGGCTCTGATTGCCCCCAATCTATACTACAGTCGAGATCACCTCCAATCGTATGAGATTATTGTTGATCTGTGACAGGATCATCCGAAATTGTCTAGAATTATCAGAGACGATCCGAGCCTGCTCCAACTGAAAAATAATAAAATTCCTGCAAGACTTGAAATACCAAATACAAACAACAATACGAATATGTACAAGGAGCTAACTCTGTAGATAAATCTATCAACTAGGGGGTTCAGGGGGTTTCAGGGGGATAAACTAAGAAAATCCTAGTTTATATAGGATTAGGGAGAGGTTAGGAGGTTGGAAATCATCCCAATTTGGGAGATCTCCAATGAGGGAGACTCTAACTGCATAGACACGTTTTCTGCCCAAGTTAGAGAAGCTGTTGAAACATAAGCTAATTATGAAAATTCAATTTTGAGATGAAATCGTCTGGATATTATTTTCCAGATGAATTCATCAGATTTGGGATGATTTCATCTGATCTGCGACGATATCATCCAACGGTCAAAACAAATCCTAAAAATGGCACAAAAAATGAGGAAAGCGGGTAACGGGTGGTTTAACAAGCGGTTTGGGTTAAAATTCAAATTTTAATCTTTTACTAAGGTTTAACTGCATCAATTTTAGGGTGCTACATTTTGCCCCCTCTTTAGCAAATTTTCCGAAGAAAATGCGTTAAAGACGAGTTTTTTTCATTTTACAAGAAAGCAAAAAAATTACTCAATTTTTTTAGACGATGATTCTAGGTTGAATCGTACGACTGCTTACTATGGTGCCCCCTCCGTGTTTTTACCCAAATCGAATATTTGAGGTAAAAATACGGAAAAGCAAAATTAAAATGTTGTTGGTTTTTGAATAAAATTAAGAAAAATAGGGTAAAACCCTAATTCATTTTTACTGTTCATTTTTACTATTTTTAGAGCTCTACAGAGAGAAAAATGGTTGAGACAGCGCACAGAGCGACAAAGGTCCGATGCGGGCTATGGGTAAGGATCTAATCCTAGTAAAGTAGGCTTGAATTTAATTTGTGCATTTTTTTGTTTGAAATTTTAATTGTTTTGGGGCATCGTGATCGTTTTTAGGTCGTCAATGACGTCGGGATGAAATCGTCCGTAGATCGTTGATTTCGTCAAAGGGCGAAATAGGCGATCTAGGGGCGATCCCGTCCAACAAGGGGCGAGCCCCAAGTTATGAAATAGGAGATGATTTCATCCTACAAAGGACAATTTTGCCCAACTTGGGACGATATAATCTAATGGTGGATGATATCATCATTTTTAAGAAATTAAGCTTGATTAAAATGTGTTTAATTTTATTTTAATGATTGTTTTATTAATGAATTTTATTTTTTTATTATTTGTTTTGCAGAAGGGATTACTAAAGAGTCAGGAATGAAAATATGGCAAGCTGCGAGATGACGTAGCTACGCTTGATCAGGCAGAGCATGACCGACTAACTCAGGTTGGTTTACAGCATGTGGCAGAGATGCCACAAGTACCGATAGACATGGGGCTACCAACAGCCTTAGCAGAGAGATGGTATCCGGGGTTGTCTTGTTTTTGGTTACCGATAGGGGAGATGGCTCCCACACTAGAGTACATATGGAGGATCATGAGGATCCTTGTACAAGGACGGTTGATGATGCCTACAGCCAATCAGGGCCAGGCGATGATGAGGTTGATCGGGGACCCCAGATTCACCCTGGAGAAGGGCAAAGTGAACATCGAGTCTCTAAGGTAGATGCCTGGGGCATCTAGGCTGACTCAGGTTTTGGTAGGGGTAGTAGGTGGCTTACTGTTGTGCCACCAGAGTGGGTGCAGACTACCATGGCTCCTCTTAGATGTGGTCTATGAAATGAGAGACCACGATTACAGGTTTTCTTGGGGCAGTTTTGTGCTATGTCGCTTGTATAGGATCCTACATGGGGTCATATACAAGGGAGGCCAATGTCTGGTCTTGACATCGCTACTACAGGTTTGGTGTTGGGAGCATATTATGATGCAAATGCCGATAGGACTCCCACTGATAGGGGTTGATCGAGAGAGACCCTGGGTTTTCTATTGGTGGTTACAAAGGGGGTCACAGTGGTGGATAGATCTATCGATGTCACGAAGGTTGCTGGATGACCTCATCCTAGACCAAATCACCTAGAGGCCATGGCGAGAGCACCTCGAGTGGGCAGAGGATGGGCAGGAGCTGGCTTGCATCAGGCAAGTCTGCTGGCTGAGGATGGAGCGAGGAGAGGTAGAGCTCCACCACTAAGACCAGGTTCTATGATAGTTCGGTCTACAGTAGGGGATCCCTTCTCTCAAGAATTACGAGTACTCCTAGACTGTTCAAGATAGTACCACATTGAGCGGGGCTCCAGATATGCAATTATTTTGGAGTCAAGACGCGAATGATGCCCCCATCCAACCAGTGGATGGTGACGACGCTGGGGTCACAAATAGGTACGATGCCTAGTATGCAGGCATCTACCCTCCTTGAATGACGAGGGCATAGGGTCCAGTGCATGCTATGGTGCACCAAATGGAGAGGTGGTGCCAGGCTACTATTGATGCAGCACAGGGTCACAGCGGGAGAGAGCAGCGACAGTATCCATAGGAGAGACACCATAGGATGGGTCAGGCTCCACAGAGACCTCAAGAGACATGGAGGAGGGAGAGGGGATTCCCTTCTTAGTAGGGGGAGAGAACATCATTGCTCGATAAGGGCAAGGGTGTCAATGTAGGGGAGAGCAACGAGACGGTGGCTCTCTGAGCTGAGGTTGCCCATCTTCGAGCTCAGGTGCAGACACTACAGGATGAGGCTACATGGCTCAGTGCTTAGAGCAAAGGGGCGAGCACTCAGGATCTAGTGTGGTCTATTGCTCAGATCGCATTCTACTAGGGGCTATACTATCACATGGTTCCAGAGAACCAAAGGGTACCACTGCCAGCTCCCATTATAGAGTCGATCATGATGGGATCATCGAGGACATCCTCATGATCGACGATGAGGACCCGGGACACAGCCTGAACCTCTATGGGACCACCTCCTCCACGTTAGAGCGAGGTAGGAGATGAGACTGAGAGCTCGAGGGCTTCTCGAGGCTAGCTAATGCAGAGGGCAGATTGTATTATTATCACTTTTTGATGGGATTGAGTATGCTAGGGTATGATTGTGGCATACCAATCCAGATGATGTACATGATTGATTAAGATATATAGATTATCTTTTTTTTTTTTGATGATATGACTTGTGTATATGTTGTATGATGCTTTAATTTTGAATTTTGTGATTAATTGATGACTCATGTAATTATGTCGTTGGAAATAATTATAATTTTTATGTCATGGCATAAAATTGTAAATGAAATAATTTGTTGTGCATAAATTGGTTGTTTTTGTGGTGTGATTTGAAGAAAATAAAAGGGACTTTTAACAATAATTTTAAATGACATTGTCGTTGTTATAGACCGTTGCATGAAGTTTCCGCTTACTAGGTCGTCAAGCTAGTCCTAGTATAGAAATATTGCTAAAAAGTAAAAGGGTGCTTAAGAGACTGTCTTAAGACTTTTGTGTTGTGATGATGATGATGATGGTTTGTGATCTATTTTCAGATTTTTATAAAAATATTATGTATGACATATTTAAAGAAATATTATTTTGCTAGGCATAAATTCCAAAGTGTGATAAAAAAAAATTGAATAAGTTCCTAGGAACTATACCATCATTGTAAAATTGAATATTAACATAATGACATGAAATAGAATAAGTGTTCGTTCGTTTTTTTTAAATCTCAAATGTGTAACATAATGATGTAAGTCATATGTTTTTATGAATTTGTTTAAAATAAATGAAAAATAAAATTAGAACAATGGTTTGCGCTAGGCATAGAATTATAGGTATAGACTTATGCCATCATTGCGAAATCCAAAGAAGAAATTGATATTTTAGTGTTATTGCATGATTGATTTTTTAGTTTTTGATAAACAAAAAATAATAATATAAACATGACTTTATTGATTATAGGTGTGTCATATGTTGTTTGAAAGCTTTTTGTGATTTTTTTTTTTTTTTTGAAAACAATGTATGTAATTGTTTTTATACTAAATAGATGTTTTGAAATAAGAAGAATTATTTCAAAAAAAAATAGTTGTAGAAATATTCGACATTATCTCAAAGACAAATGTAGATTTATAAGGAACCCTCATGTGCAAATGTGAGTTCATTACCAATCTTGTTTTATCATAATGATACAAAATCTCTCAAATACAAATATGTGTGCAATTGTATTGTTCATTCACCAATTTTGAGCAAGAAAATTTGATACAAGTAATTTTGACTTAACCAAATGAGTGTTCCTTGACCATGATTTATATGCATGTAACCGTACTAGACTACTATGTAAGTCGGGTTATCAAGAGCTAGTTGATCCATAAGTAGACATAGGTCTGTACAAAAGAAGGTCGCTAATGTGACAGACATATCACCACGCTAGGAATTACCCAAGGCCAAGCGGGTTGGGCACAAACCACCTGTTATGGGGCTTACCTCACAGTTTTTGAATAATTGAGAATTGTAGCGATTCAAGCTCATTCACCCTTCTTTTCTTTTCAAGGGGTAGGGAAGGGATTTTGTTGCTTTTTCTTTTTCTTTTCTCTTTTTCTCTTTTTTTTTTTGTATTTTTGCTTGATATTGAGATAATACTGAAATATTGTTGTGATGATACAAAATAATATTTTTCTTTTTCTCTTTTGTTTTGACTTTTTCTTTTGCTTCCTATACTAGGGATACTTGCTCGGATTGGCTGTAGAGCAAGGGATTTTTATTCCGGGTAGGGTTGAGCTTGTCCTTTTGTCAATTCTCAAAGATTCTAGACCATGTGCATGATAGGATAGGAGGGGAAACTTTTCACTCAAGAAACCACTTCTACTATGTAGCATCATATTGAATTTGCAAAGAAATAATTTTAATGTGAAGAGATGTACTTGGTTCAAGTAAATAACAAGATCAAATCTCTATGCTCAAAACTTTATTTAATTTAACTGTGGACTTTGATATATGAGAGATTAATAATCATATCAAATAAATTTAAGACATTTATGCATGTGAGTGTGAAAGTGCGGGATTCCAAATAAATGCTAATTTATCCAAAATAATTGAAAATATAACTGCAATACTTCAAGAATTGACAAGTACAAAAATAAAATATGTTTTTGAAGATTTTGATGTTTTTATATTTTGATTTTGAGTGATGAAAAGAAAGAATAAAGAATGTTACTGTTTTTTGGTGAAAAATATTTTGATAAAAATGGTTAAAATGAAACAATATACAAAATACAATATATACAAATTATGAAATGACCCAATGTTATGCATAATAACATTTAAGATGCATAATGTTCATAGGTTCTTTAAGATCTTTACCATCTAAGGTAGCTAATCGATATGCGCCCGATCCAAATTTTGTAGTGATGACATATGGTCCAAGCCATTTGGGCTCAAATTTACATTTAAGGTCTTTAGTTGCATTAGTATTTTTTTTATTTTCTTTTAAGACAAGGTCACCGATCTCAAAGGATCGAGGATGAAATTTCTTGAGGTATACTCTCTTAAGCTTGTTTTGGTAGGCACGAAGATGCTCTAAAGCATTGATACACTTTTCATCTAGAAGTTTCAGCTGACTAAATCTGCTAGCATGATATTCATCTCCTACTTCAGTGTCTTGAAGTAGTAGAGCTAAAGAAGGAACTTATTCAAAGAGAAAAACGGCTTTAGAACCATAAACCAAAACAAAAGGTGAAGTGCTCTTGGGAGTGCGAACGCTAGTTCGATAAGCCCATAAAGCAGGATATAATTGGATGTGCCAATCTCGGCCAGATTTGTTGACCAATATTTTAAGTATTTTAATTAATGTTTTATTAGATGCTTCTACTTGGCCATTACCCTGAGGATAATAGGGAGTGGACCAACAATGTTGAATTTTATATTTTTGATAGTTTTTTTACATCTTTATTTTTGAAACAAGTTCCATTATCTGAGATGAGATTTGTAGGAATGTCGAACCTACAAATAATTTGGTTAAAAATAAACTTGGATTCCAGTGCAAGAAGCTAAAGGCATAGCTTCAACCCACTTCGTGAAATACTCAGTGGCAATTATGATGAATTTGTGTCCATCGAATGACACGGGGTTGATTTTTCCAATGATGTCTAAGCCCCATTTTGAAAAGGGCCAAGGAGATGAAATAGCCTGCAGTTCTTATGCAGGTGCATGGACAAGGTTAGCGTGTTTCTGGCACTTGTTGCAATGTTGCACATAATCATGTGCATCATTTTCCATGGTAGGCCAAAAATATCCTATCCTAAGGAGCTTCTTAGCAATGGTGCTACCACTAAAATGCCCCCCACAAGATCCATTGTGGGCTTCACTCAAAGCTAATCTAGATTTTGCTAGATTCAAACATCTCAGTAAGATGCCTTCAAAAGATCTCTTATACATGGTATTACCAATAATTACGAAGTGACTTGCTCATCTATGTAATAACTGATGCTGGTTAGGATTACAATCTTCAAAAAAGGTCCCATTTTGAAGAAAATTAAATATATCAGTGTACCATGGTTTTGGAGTAGTTTCATTGATTAGAAACACATCCAAAGGTTCTAAGCATGATTTTTTTGAAGTGGATTCCTGGAGTCGACGAATAATTATGGTAGCATATTTGTCATCTAACTCCAAGGGCAAAAGAGATGCAGCTACAGCCATAGCGTCAACCGCATGATTACTAGTTCGAGGAATAGCTTCCAAGGTAACTTGATCAAATAAAGATAATAATTGTAATACATGCTTTATATGGGCGTAATTTATCATATCTCGTCTGATAAACATCATTGATTTGATTTATGACAAGTTGAGAATCACCGAAAACCAAGAAATTTTTAATTTTCAGTGCCAAGGCAGCTCGTAATCCAAGGATGAGAGCTTCATATTCGATAGTGTTATTGGTGCAAGCAAATGTTAGTTTGAAGGACAGAGGTATAAGATGTTTCTGTGAAGATATTAAAATAATACCTGCACCAGCCCCACTCATGCATCGGGCTCTGTCAAAGTATAGGGACCATTGCTCTGGATGGTCTGCCTCTAATTTAAGGCATTCATCGGGAAACTCAATGATGAGGGGATGGATAGACTCTAAGGGTGCAGCAGCTAATTGATCTACTATGATTTGACCTTTAACATAATTTTGTCCTATAAACATGAGTTCAAACTCGCTTAGCGCAAGAACCCACTTGGTTGTGTGACCAGATAAGTACGGTCGACTCATGAGATATCACAAAGGGTCGAATTTGGCAATAACATACGTTTTTTGACTGAGCATATAATGGCATATTTTTTATGTAGAAAATACGACTGCTAGACATAGTTTCTCTAATGTTGTGTAGCGAGTTTCATAACTGATTAAGGTTCTACTAATGTAATAATTAGCACGTTCTTTCTTCTCATCGTCAAGTTGAGCTAACATAGCTCCTAAGGCAAAATTTGAAGCAAAAATGTACAAGATAAATGGATGATCAGATCTAGGTGGTGAAAGCACCGGTGGTTTAAGGAGATATTGCTTAAGGAGTTCAAATGCTTCCTAGAATTCTTCATCCCAATGAAAAGAGACATATTTCTTAAGGAGCTTAAGAAAGGGTTCGGTTTTGTCTACCAACTTATCGATGAAGCGATGAATAGCTTGAAGCTTACCTTGTAAACTTCGTAATTTGGATATATTTGTGGGTGCAAGAATATCAGTGATAGTCATGATCTTGAGAGGGTCTATTTCAATGCCACAGAAAGAAACGATAACCCCCAATAATTTATCAGACTTAAATTCGAATATACATTTGGTTGGATTTAATCGGATGAGATATTCCCTTAACCGATCAAATATTTTTCTCAAGTCATCTAAATGATTATCTTCTTTGATGGAATGAGCTATAATATCATCTGCATAATAATGTAGAATATCATGCATCATATCGTGAAAGATATAAGTCATGGCTCTTTGATATGTTGCACCTGCATTCTTTAAACCGAATGGTATCACTTTTCAACAAAAGGCTCCCTAAGGGGTAATAAAGGTTGTTTTAGCCTGATCTTCAGGAGCTATCCTGATCTGATTATAACCAGAGAATCCATCCATTAGGGATATCATTCCGCTCCCGGTAGTAAAATCAATGATTTGATCCATGTTGGGAAGAGGAAAATCATCTTTAGGTCATGCAGCATTAATATCTCTAAAGTCTATGCAAACCCTAACTTTGGTAGCTTCTTTCTTAGTTACTAGAACTACATTTGAGATCCATCCAGCATAATCAATAGCTTGTATAAAAATAACCTTCAATATTTTTTCTAATTCTCCTTTGACTAGTAAGGCCACTTTAGGATGCATTTTTCTAAGTTTTTGTTTAATAGGTTTAGCATCCGGATGGACTACTAGGTGATGCATAACTACAGAAGGGTCTAAACCTGGCATATCTTCATATGTCCAAGCAAAAAAATCTTCATATTCTTTAAGAAATTTAATGTATGCATCTTGTTTTTCTTGACTCAATTCTGATCTAATGTTGATGATGTGAGGGTTATCTTCGGTTCCAATGTTAATTTTTATAACGTTTTCAACTTCGATGTGTAGATCTCTCTCAAAATTAGATGGGGTGGGTGAAATGCCTAATTCTTGCAATTCTTCCAATGTTATCTTGGATAATTCATCTTGAGGAGTCGTGGCCTCAAGATGGGCTATACTAGGTATAGAGCCATCGAAATAAAATCTATTATGTAACAATTCCTCAATGGAGACATCATGGAAGATATCCCCTTCCAACTCATCATCGAATTCAGCAATCATCTTAGGGTAAGCTATGGATAGCATATTGCATGTAAACGGATTATCCCTTAAATGCAAAGCATCGCGTTTATCCAAATAATCTTGGTAACATATAAAATGGTCATCATCCTCAAATGGGAAGGGCTGACCTTTACGAGGAAATAGGCCCACACCACATCGGGCAGGCCATGGTTCTACCTCAAAAGGTTCTTTCATACCATTTTGGGAAGGTCCCAAACCTTTCCCTTTATAGCCCAATCTAAGCATTATAGGTTTAGCTTTAACATACTCATTAGCAAAATAATAGCAAGCATACCTGTCATAATGAGTCTTGATGTTTCTAGGTATTCTTCCCTAGTCATATCCCTTATAAATAAAAGCACAACTCCCGACTTGGAAAATACTTCCCATAGGTTGTGGGAGGCCCAAGGTACGAGGAGAGGGTGGCAATTTATTTAAAATATGGGAATCTTGCATAGCAATGTTTGTTTTTTTTTTATATAAGAATTTTAGATAAATTGGGTACGATTTCGTCAGTAAGAGCGTAAGAGGTAGAAGGATAATTTTCTATGTTTTCGGATGTGAAAAACATGCCTTTGATAGGCATAAACATTGTAGAGATGTCAATGGATGGGTCTAAAGGTATGGAAGTTATAGGAGTAAAACAAGAAGCATTGGTTGTGGGTTTAGGATCTTTTTGAGGTCCTAATGTGGTTTGTTCGAAATATGGTTGAACTATATGTAGAGGTGTGGTTGATGGGGAGAAATGAGATGATGTTATGAGTTTGTGTTTCACATGTTTGGGCGGATGATGAGAATTAGGATGTGTGGATGACAGAGCAGGGCAAAATTGAACTCCAACAGGTTCTGCCAAAGCACACATATCAAAGGGTCTAGGATCACCATGAATGGTAACCAACTAATTTTTAAATTTTAATTTAACACACTGATGTAAAGTTGAGGGAACATCTCGCATCACGTTGATCCAAGGGCGATCCAAAAGTATATTGTACGATGCAAGGAAATGCATAATAAACATGGTTGTGTCTAAGGTTCTAGGACCAACTTGCAATGGAATAGTAATAACTCCACATGTTTCTTGTGTTTCATCATTGAATGCTTTTATAATCATATCAGTTCTTTTCATTTCGTCACTTCTAAACCCAAATCTTTGGTAGAATTCAAAAGTGCATATGTTTAAAGATGAACCATTATCAATCAAGACTTGTTTAACTACTACATCTCCAATTAGGGCAGTAATATATAAGGGTTTATCCTTATGTAGACTATGTTGTGGTATATCTCTATCCCAGAAGTAAATACAATTGACTTCTCGAGTTATGATAGTATTGGACATGGCTTCAGGTTGAATATTTTTTGGTACCATCATTTGGCTTAATGTGAGCATTAATTCATCCCTATGGGTAGGGGAAGACCTTAAAAGATCCAAACGAGAAATTCTAGCTGTAGTATTTGATAATTGTTCATTAATATTATAAGGAGGTTTAGGTTGAACATTAGGTGCATGATTCCCTTTATTGAGATTTTTCAAAACAAATGGAGTTGATCCATCATTCTGAGTTTGATCTTGTTGAGAATTTTGAGCCTGTTGTCGAGTAACAACTTCGATGGTACCTACAATATTATTTTGTGGATGATGAATAGGTCTTGGTCTAGTGTTTATGACTTTTTCATTAGAAAGTATTTGGTGAGATGATGGTCGAGTAGTGACTCTTCTAGGAAATGGTTCTTCAGGAACCATAGAATTTGTGATAGGTTGAACAGTATCTAATTCATATTCAAAACTATTTGATTGATTTGAGGTGATTTCCATGTCACTTTCAGTTCATATTCGGTATCACTAAGATCAAGTGTCTAAATATTATGTAGAGGTCTTGCTGTAACCATGTATAAAGTTGTGTCAAAGATTTGCGGATCGTGAACAGGTAATTGTCCACTAATAGTTCCTACATATCGGGTAGGAGGGGGAACATTATGATGCTCAATTTGATTAGCCACCTATTAACCATTCTTTGGTAAAGGATGTTGAAATATGTCCAATGACTAATTGGCATTCTGATTCTGATTTTGGGGAATGTTCTTTTGAGCATTATTAGGAGGATTTTGTTTAGGTTGAAAGGATTGCACCTCCATATCATTGTTATCAATCAGGTCTTGTATTTTATGTTTTAATATTTTACAAGAGTTGGTAGCATGTCTAGGTCCTCTATGGAAATCACAGTGTAAATCAGCTCTGTATCCAGGTATAGTTGGATCAGGTTCCTGGATATTTGGTAATTAGATCAATCCTCATGCTAGTAATTACGAGAGAATGGTTGATAAAGGTTGATTTAACCTAGTAAATTCTTAGGGTGGTTTATTGGGAGGTTTTAGTATAAATTTCTCTATTGTTTTCACAATATTAACAGTAGCGATATTTCTACTATCAGTGACTCCATCACCCACAACTTGTTTATTTTTATATTGATTTCTAGATTTTCTCTCATCATCTTTCTTTTTGACCTGACCTCTCCTAATGAGAGCATCTTCCACCCTTCGAGCTAAATCTATAGCTTGATCGAAGGTGGTCAAGGTAGCAGTTGATAATTTTGAGCAAGGTACATCAAAAGTATTGTCATTATTGTCAACACAAACATACAGATCATTTGATGCAGTTGATGCAGTGGACAAGAGTTCAGAGATCAGTCAGAACATGTACAGTGAATTTTCAAGAAGACAGAAGTGGCCCAGATTCAAAAAATCAAAGAAAAAGACTAGTAAGAAAACTGTCGCGATATGGCGACATGTTTTCTATCATGATTTCGTGACATCTCAGAGGAGAGAGAAAATGTTGTCAAAATTGTCACAATTTCGTGACATCTCAAAGGAGAGAGAAAATGCGGTCAAAATTGTCATGATTTCGCAACATATTGGAGGAGAGAGAAAATACTGGAAAAACTATCATGATTTCGTGACATGTTGGAGGCAAAGAAGCCAAGTTGAAAAATTGTCATGATTTTACGACATGTTGTCAGAGAAGAAGGCAAGTAGAAAAACTGTCGCGATTTCGCGACATGTTGGAAGCAAAGAAGGCAAGTAAGAAAACTGTCACGATTTCGTGACATGTTTGGAAAGAAGGCGCAAGCAAAGAAAACTGATGTGATTTCACAACATGTTTGGAGAGAAGGCACAGGAAAAGAAAATTATCGTGATTTCGTGACAGGTTCATAGAGAAAGCACCAAGGAGAGAAAGTGTCATGATTTCGCGACAGGTTCGAAGAGAAAGTGCCAAGGAGAGAAAGTGTCATGATTTTGTGACAGGTTCGAAGAGAAAGTGCCAAGGAGATAAAGTGTCACGATTTCGTAATAGGTTCGAAGAGAAAGCGCCAAGGAGATAAAGTGTCACGATTTCGTGACAGGTTCGAAGAGAAAGCACTAAGGAGAGAAAGTGTCACAATTTCGTGATAGGTTTGAAGAGAAAGCGCCAAGGAGGAAAAGTGTCACAATTTTGTGACATGTTCCATTTTCGTGGGCCAAAGACAGAAAAGGTAAAATGCAGCGAATGTGTCACGATTTTGCGACATGTTGTGTTTTCGCAGGCCAAATACAGAAAAGGTGCAAGGCAGCAAATGTGTCACGATTTCGCCACATGTTTTGTTTTCATAGGCCAAAGACAGAAAAGGTGCAAGGCAGTGAATGTGTCATGATTTTGCAACATGTTGTGTTTTCGTGGGCCAAATACAGAAAATGCACAAGGCAGCGAATGTGTCGCGATTTCATGACATGTTCCGTTTTTGTGGGCAAAAGGCAGAGAAGTGCAAGGAAGCGAAAAGTGTCACGATTTTGTGACATGTCTAGTTTTCACGGGTGCAAGACAAGAGGTGAACAAGGAGGTGGAAAATGTCACGATTTCGTGGCATGTTGAGTTTTCATGGATAAAGGACGAGAAGAGCATAAAGAGACAAAAGTGTCACGATTTTATGACAAGTCGTAACAACACGATCACTGACAGTTAACTAAAGCTAAACAACAGTTAAATGGGTAGTTGTAGAGGAAAAGCATGCAGTAAAAATAAGAAGATTTAACTGGAGTCAATGCAATAGTTACAGGATCAAGTACAAAAAAAAAGCATGCAGCTATTTTAAGAACAATCGAAGAAGAAGAAATCAAATAGTCACATAAATAGAATCAAAAAATGCATGCATGCGTAGAAAAGAAGACAAACAGTCATGGTAGAGGTATATGTTGCATGTAATGTGTTTAACTAAATGCCCACTCTATAAATACAAAAGGAGTTACATAAAGAAGAATTTACAGTTGACAAGTGGCAGAAGAGAATATTAAAGGAACAGTTACGGGTTGCATGCGTAAATATGAAAGTTAAAAATAGAGACTAATATGATATAAAAGCAGGTCTACATGAAGAATAAGGTTGATGTTGTATGTGAGAAATTGTTGTGTAAAGAGGGTTAGAAGAGGGTCGAGAGAGAAATAAGCAAAGTCATGAGAGAGTGCATAGTTTGATTAATTGCAGACCAGTCAGGGTCGTGTAAACAGCGAAGGCATTTTTATGTCATTAAGATAATTTAGAATTGCAATCCAAGTTGGTGCTTGGCATTAGGGGTTGGTGCTCCTATCTGTTGAAGAAAAAAAATAATGGGTTGGTGCTCCTTCCAATGGGTGCTGGTAAAGTGTTTGTAAAATTGGTGTTTTGCAAAGGCTGGATTTGGATTGGAGCCCAAGCAGTGATTTTTGAGGAGTAGCCAAATTTGTGAACCTCATTACATTATGTGTTGTGGTGTGCTCTCTTGTGAAAATTGCTTTACCTATTTTTAAGTTCTCTTTGCTTTAGCATTAAGTGTTGTAGATTTAAATTTTAATAGCTACACTGATTCACCCCCCCTCTCAGTGTCATTACGAGAATATCAATTAGTATCAGAGTGAGGTTTCTGAACAAAGCTTAATCAGCTAAGGTGATCTTGGAAGAAACACAATGGCAGGTAATGAAATATTCTCATCAAACAAAGCTCCTTTGTTCAATGGAACTAATTACTCATTCTGGAGACTCGGGATGCAGACATATCTGAGTGCATTAGGATACGACATTTGGAAATCAACAGAAAGTGGTACACATTACCCGCTACTCCAACAGATACTGCTGAGAAGAAGAAGTTTGAGAATAACTCCAAAGCATAGAATGCCATATTGTGTGGGCTAGTAGACAGTGAACTGATAAGGATCATGAGTTGTAAATCAGCAAAAGACATATGGGACAAACTGAAGAGCATCCATGAAGGAGACAGCAAGATCAAGGAAGCCAAGATGCAAACTCATTGAGCTTAGTTCAAAACATTACAAATGAATGACGATGAGAACATAGAGGCCTATATGCTGAGATTTAATGGAATCATTAATGCAATCAGAGGACTCAACGAAAAAATTAAAGATACAATTGTGAAAAAGGTACTTAGAACTCTTCACAAAAGATTTAATTCTAAAGTGTCTGCAATAGAAGAGGCTAAATATCTAAATAATTTTAGCATGGACGAGATGCATGGTTCTTTGACTGCATACAAAATGAGAATAGGACAAACTAAGCCCATAGATAGAGAAGCTGCTTTTAAAGCACACAAGAATACAAAAGCTGAACAAGAATCTGAGGATGAAGAGACATTGAATGAAACGAAAGCCAACTTTGTTCAAAAACTTACAAAGGGAAAAGGAAAATATAGAGAAAAGTTACCATTTAAGTGTTTCAATTGTGGAGGGGTCGATCACTTTGCAGCTAAGTGTCCAATGAATGAGAAAACCAAAAGTGATGAAGGGTCACATCAAGAAAGAAGTGACTGGAAGAAGAAACCAAATTTTAGAAAAAGCAATTTCAAAAAGAAAAGTTTCATATCCAAGAATGTCAGCTCTTCTGAAGATAGCTCAGGTGAAGATTCTGAAGAAGAAATGGGTGAAGCTCTGTTCATGGCATTTGAAGAAGAAAAACAAAAGAAAAATAGGAAGGTGATACAAAAAGTAAGGATGATGCTAAATTTTATCTGGAAGGAGAGTTGGTTGCTGCACTTAAAGAGTAGAAAATAGAAAGGAAAAAGAATAAAAAGGTCTTAAGAAAACTAGAGGATGCGAATGACATAATAAGCAGTTTGAAATTACAGACAGAAGAATTTAAGAAAATGTTTGAAGAACTCGAAGTTCAATTAACCATGAAAATAGATGAGTGTTGCAAACTAGAAGAAGATATTGTTGTCTTAAGAATGTGGCTAGAAGAAAAGAATCAAAAATTAAGTTGCTATCACAAACTTGAAGGAAGTTTTGCAAAGCTTGAAAATATTATAAATAGTTAGAGGACTACGGGCATCAAATTTGGCTTGGGCTTTGTCGAAGGAGAATCGTCAAGTGGATCAAAGGCCATAATAGTAGAACAAGTAAAGAAAGAAGATAAGATCAAGGTTGATCAAGGAAAAATGAATCAAGCAAAAGAAAGCAACAGTGCCAAGCACAAGAAGAGTGTTGACAATGAGGGATTCATAAAAGTCACACATCAAAGGAGAAGAAAATTTGTGGCTCCTACTACAAAATGGCAAAGACCAATTTCTAAGTTCAATCATTCCTTTTTTGGTTATTGTTTTAAATGCAATGTTTACGGTCATAAGATTTCAAACTGCATTCATAATATAGGACAAAGAAACTTCACCAGTAGAAATGTCTTTTCACCCTTGATGGATTATGCAGTAGAATGCTATAACTGTCATAAATTTGGACATATTACAAGAAACTGTAGAAGCACATATGCAGCAAACAGATATCATGGAAGAAGAACTCAACCAAACAGTTCAAGGCAAAACAAAAAATTTCCAAAAAAACATGCACAAGCTACTAACAAAGAAAATTCTAAACAAGTAACCAAAACTGTAGCCAAACCAGAGTGGAAAGAAAAGGAGCTACCTAAGGAAGAAAAGGAATCCTTGATTGTTTAGACAACTTTCAAAGCATAGAACAAATCTACACCATGGATATTGGATAGTGGGTGCTCCAGTCACATGACAAGAGATAAACAAAAATTTGAAAAATTATAGAAATATGAAGGGGGCTCTGTAAAGTTTGGAAATAATGATGGAGCCAAGATAGTTGGCAAAGGATTAGTCAAGATAAGTGATGGACAGATCAATTCCAAATAATTTCTGTTTGTGATTGGTTTGAAGCACAACCTACTGAGCGTAAGTCAAATCTGTGACATAGGTCATGAAGTCATCTTTAAGAAGCAAGGCTGTGAAGTCAGAAAAGCACACAGTGGGAAGCTGATAGCTACTGGATTAAGGACTTCTAAAAATCTATATACTCTCTCAGAAACTTCAGAAGGGGCGTGCTTGATTGGACAAGAAGATGAAAATTGGCTGTGGCACAAGAGGCTCGATCATATTAGCTTTGACAATCTGGTAAAAATAAGTTCAAAAAATGCAGTAAAAGATATACCCACCATTGGCAAACCAGTAAATAGCATCTGTGCTTCATGCCAAAAAGGGAAGCAAACTAGAGCCACATTCAAATCAAAGGAATACTTCACCAGTAAGCCTTTAGATCTAATACATATTGATTTGTGTGGACCCATGAGAACACAAAGCATAAATGGTGACAAATACTTTATGTTGTTCATAGATGACTACTCCAAGATGACATGGGTACTATTTTTAAAGCTTAAATTAGATGCTTTTGAGATGTTCAAGATTTTTAAAAAATAGGTTGAGAATCAAACTAGAAAAATAATTAAATGCCTAAGATCAGATAGAGGAGGAGAATTTATCTCAGAAGAATTTGTAAAATACTATCAAAAATATGGGATTAGAAGACAGTTTTTAGCAGCAAGAACACCTCAGCAGAATGGTGTTGTAGAAAGGAAGAACAAGACAGTGCAGGAAATGGCACGGATAATGTTGGCTGAGAACAAAATAGCTGATAGATTTTGGAAAGAGGCAGTCCATACTATGGTTTACATCCAAAATAGGTGCATGCTAAGGACGCATGAAAGCAAAACACCGTATGAGTTGTGGTTCGACAGAAAGGCAACAGCAAGATATTTCAAAGTGTTCGGCAGCAAGTGCTACATCAAACGAGTCGAAGATAATCTCGATAAATTTGAAGATAGATTTGACGAAGGTATTTTTCTTTGTTACTCAACAAAAAGCAAAGCCTACACATGTTACAACAAGAGGCTAAAGAAAATTGTGGAGAGTGCAGATGTTAAATTTGATGAAGGTAGAGATCAAAAAACAACTTATCAAGAAAACTACCCTATTTATGAAGAAGTCATTGAAGGAGATGAAGAAATGGAAACAGAAGAGAATCAAAAAATTGACCCAGCTGATTTAAGAATTGACTTAGAAGAAGAAGAAAACAAGAAATTCAAAACAAGCAGCTGGCAAAAAAATCATCCCAGAGAACAGATTATTGGGGACCCAACAATTGGTATTCAGACTAGAAGAGCAGTAGTATGAAACTACTCTCTATTATCCAGCATTGGGCCCAAAAATGTTGCTAAAGCAAGCACAGATGAAAGTTGGATGAAAGTAATTAATGAAGAACTAGATCAGATTAAGAAAAACAAAACCTAGGAGTTAGTACCAAGGCTGGAAAATAAAAATGTAATTGATACTAAATGGATTTTTTGAAATAAATTGAACGAAGATGGATAGGTTGTAAGAAATAAAGCAAGACTGGTCTGTAAAGGCTATGCACAGGTTGAAGGTATTGATTTTGAGGAAACCTTTGCACCGGTAGCCATACTAGAGGCAATCAGAATGTTTCTAGCTTTAGAAGTTCATAAAAATTTCAAGGTATATCAAATGGACGTAAAATCAGCATTTCTGAATGGAAAACTAGAAGAAGAGGTTTACATTGAGCAGCCAGATGGTTTCCAACTCAATGATAATCCCAACTTTGTTTGCAAGTTGAGGAAAGCTTTGTAGGGTTTAAAATAGGCACCCAGAGCATGGTATGCAAGGCTAGATAACTATCTGATTCAATAGGGGTTCAAGAAAGGTTTGGTGGACAGCAATTTGTATGTCAAAATAGAGAATGGCCATCTTATTGTACTTTTTTATGTAGATGATATCATTTTTGGCAGCAGCAATGATAAGTCCTGTAGTGACATAGCAAATAAAATGAAGAAATAATTTGAGATGTCTATGATTGGTGAACTTTCTTATTTTCTCGGATTGCAAGTCAATCAAAGTGAAAAGGGCATTTTTATTTCTCAAGTTAAATATGTGAAAGAAATGTTGAAAAAGTTCACAATGGAGGACAATAAACCTGTTAGCACTCCCATGACAACAGGTTGCAAGTTGAGCAAGGATGACAAATCTCCAGATGTAGATCAAACCATGTACAGATCTATGATTGGAATTCTGTTGTATTTGACAGCTACTAGACCAGATATCTTACAAGCAGTATGCATGGTGGCAATATTTCAGGCTAGTCCCAAAGAGACTCATGTGACAGCCATGAAGAGGATTTTTAGGTACCTCAAGGGTACTATGGAGTATGGGTTATGGTACCCAAAAGGTAAGGACTTCACTCTTATTGCATATTCTGATGCAAAGTTTGTAGGATGTATTGATGATAGAAAGAGTACCAGTGGATGAGCATTTTATCTTGGAGACAGGTTGGTAGCATGGCACAACAAGAAACAAGAATCAGTCTCTCTATCCACAGCAGAGGCAGAATACATTACACCAACAACATGTTGTACACAGATATTATGGATGAGAAAAACCCTAAAAGATCTTGGTATTCACTTCAAAGAGGCAATTTCAGTTAAATGTGACAACACCAGTGCTATAAACATATCAAAGAATCCGATTATGCATTCTCAAACCAAACATATTGCAATCCAATATCACTTCTTGAAGGATAAAGTTGCAGAAGGTGAGGTCAAATTGGATTTTGTTCCGACTACAAAGCAAGTAGCAGATATATTCACAAAACCATTGCCAAAGGAAGTTTTTGAGTACCTTTGGAGTAAGTTGGGAGTAGTCACATTTCCCAAGAACTGACTATCAATTGGGATCACATTCTCAGGGGGGAGCATTTATGCCTATGTTTATAGTTTTGCTTATATTCATGATTTTTGCTAACTATAACAATGTGTATCTGAGAATGTTGTGCATAGACTCAAGGGGAGTCTGCAGCAGCCCTTTGGTATTATTGTCAAAGGGGGAGAAGAATTCCAGGAGAGTGCATGAGTGTTGCCAACAATTCCAAAGGGGGAGATTGTTGAAGAAGGTGCAACAATAGTATTGTCATTGTTGTCAACACAAACAGACAGATCAGTTGATGTAGTTGATGCAGTGGACAGGAGTTCAGAGGTCAGTCAGAACATGTACAGTGAATTTCCAAGAAGATAGAAGTGGCCCAGATTCAGAAAATCAAAGAAAAAGACAAGTAAGAAAACTGTCACGATATGGCGACATGTTTTCTGTCATGATTTCATGACATCTCGAAGGAGAGAGAAAATGCTATCAAAATTGTCGTGATTTTGCGACATCTCAAAGGAGAGAGAAAATGTGGTCAAAATTGTCACGTTTCATGACATATCGAAGGAGAGAGAAAATGCTGGCAAAACTATCGTGATTTCGTGACATGTTGGAGGCAAAGAAGCCAAGTTGAAAAACTGTCACGATTTCGTGACATGTTGTCAGAGAAGGCAAGTAGAAAAATTGTCACGATTTCGTGACATGTTGGAAGCAAAGAAGGCAAGTAAGAAAATTGTCGCGATTTCGTGACATGTTTGGAAAGAAGGCGCAAGCAAAGAAAACTGTCATGATTTCACGACATGTTTGGAGAGAAGGCACAGGCAAAGAAAACTGTCGTTATTTCATGATAGGTTCGCAGAGAAAGCGCCAAGGAGAGAAAGTGTCACGATTTCATGACAGGTTCGAAGAGAAAGTGCCAAGGAGAGAAAGTGTCACAATTTCATGACAGGTTCAAAGAGAAAGCGCCAAGGAGAGAAAATGTCACAATTTTGTGACAGGATCGAAGAGAAAGCACCAAGGAGAGAAAGTGTCACGATTTCACGATAGGTTCAAAGAGA
Source organism: Wollemia nobilis (assembly GCA_028583015.1). Lineage (NCBI taxonomy): Eukaryota > Viridiplantae > Streptophyta > Pinopsida > Araucariales > Araucariaceae > Wollemia > Wollemia nobilis. The sequence goes on along the minus strand of JAQPPZ010017145.1, from coordinate 1,882,840 downwards.
AAGCACCAAGGAGAGAAAGTGTCACGATTTTGCGACAGGTTCGAAGAGAAAGTGCCAAGGAGGAAAAGTGTCACGATTTCATGACATGTTCCATTTTCACAGGCCAAAGACAAAATGCAGCGAATGTGTCATGATTTCATGACATGTGTTTTTGCGGGCCAAAGACAGAAAAGGCGCAAGGTAGCGAATGTGTCACGATTTCACAACATGTGTTTTCGTGGGCCAAATACAGAAAAGGTGCAAGGCAGCGAATGTGTCATGATTTCATGACATGTTGTGTTTTCACGAGCCAAATATAGAAAAGGCACAAGGCAGTGAAAGTGTCACGATTTTGTGACATGTTCCGTTTTCGCGGACGAAAGGTAGAGAAGTGCAAGGAAGCAAAAAGTGTCACAATTTTGCGACATGTCTGGTTTTCGTGGGTGCAAGACAAGAGGTGAACAAGGAGGCATAAAATTTCATGATTTCATGACATGTTGAGTTTTTGCAAATAAAGGGTGAGAAGAGCATAAAGAGACAGAAGTGTCATGATTTCATGACAGGTCACAACAGCACGATCACTGACAGTTAACTAAAGTAGAACAACAATTAAAGGGGCTATTGTAGAGGAAAAGCATGCAGCAAAAATAAGAAGAGTTAACTAGAGTCAATGTGACAGTTACAGGAGCAAGTACAAAAGAAAAGCATGCAGCTATTTTAAGAACAATCAAAGAAGAAGAAATCAAACAGTCGCATAAATAGAATCAAAAAATGCATGCATGCACAAAAAAGAAGACGAACAGTCATGGTAGAGGTATATGTTGCATGTAACATGTTTAACTAAATGCCCACTCTATAAATACAAAAGGAGTTACATAAAGAAGAAGTTACAGTTGACAAGTGGCAGAAGAGAATATTAAAAGAACAGTTACGGGTTGCATGCGTAACTATGAAAGTTAAAAATAGAGACTAATATGATATAAAAGCAGGTTTGCATGAAGAATAAGGTTGTTGCTGTATGTGAGAAATTGTTGTGTAAAGAGGGTTAGAAGAGGGTCGAGAGAGAAATAAGCAAAGTCGTGAGAGAGTGCAGAGTTTGATTAATTGCAGACCAGTCAGGGTCATGTAAACAGCGAAGGCATTTTTATGTCATTAAGATAATTCAGAATTGCAGTCCAAGTTGGTGCTTGGCATTAGGGGTTGATGCTCCTATTTTTTGAAGCAAAAAAATAATGGGTTGGTGCTCCTTCTAGTGGGTGTTGGTAAAGTGTTTGTAAAATTGGTGTTTTGCAAAGGCTGGATTTGGATTGGAGTCCAAGCAATCATTTTTGAGGAGTAGCCAAATTGGTGAACCTCGTTACATTATGTGTTGTGGTGTGCTCTCTTGTGAATATTGCTTTACCTATTTTTAAGTTCTCTTTGCTTCAGCATTAAGTGTTGTAGATTTGAATTTTAATAGCTACATTGATTCACCCCCCCTCTCAGTGTCATTGTGAGAATATCAGATAACTCATAGGATAGTTGTTCTTGTAAATTATTGATAAAAATATCCAGCATTTCTCGATAAGGTAACACAAAGTGCAATTTTCCTATCAATTGTCTCCATCGAGCCAGGAAATTAGCAAAACATTCATCTTTGTCTTGTTTTAGGTTGTACAAATCCTTAATGGTTACATGCCTTTCAATGTAGGCACTAAATTGATGCACAAAAGACTTGATGGTTTCTTTGAAATTTCTCAAATAATGAGTGGGTAGTTGATAATACCATTCTAATGCCATCCCTCCTAAAATTTTTGGGAACATTTTTAGTAATAACAAGTCATCATGTGATATATCATGACATGCTATCCTAAACATACGAAGATGTTCTATGGGATATTTAGTTCCTTTGTATATTGGTAGGACGGGCATAGGAAAGTGTTTAGGATATGGTTGTGCTACAACTATAGGATCTAGAGGCTGACTACACATCTCTCAATAATTGTACGAGGGACGGTAGGGATCTATCTAGTCCATGCGGGAGACTAACTATTTCACCATGGCTTCCAGATTACCAGTTTGTCCACCATATTGGTTTGATGGTACATGAGTATGGGATTTGTGAGCATAGGATGGTGTGACATAAGGATTAGATGCTATATTGTTGTTATGCAAATGGTTGGTAGGAATAGTATTATGAAGAAGACTTGTTGTAGCATTATGTTGTACCCTAGATTTTTGGAAATTGGTATTTGGTTTTGTTTTAGGCTTTTATTGATTTGAGGTATGTTGATCAATAACTTGGTGAAATAGAGCAGTGAATGATGGTTTATTTTGTTTGGGAATAACTCTAGGCTTGGTAACAGGTATTCTAGATGGTTGGGTAACCTGTTGGTGTTGCATATTTTGGATTATAGCGGCCATATCCAAATTGGAAGGTCCAGCTCGATCACTTTCTTGATCAACAAAGGACAAGGGATTAGTGCGTGTGTGATATATTTCTTCTAGGGTTGCTTGAGTGTCACTAATTTGATCCTTGTCCATATGGACTGCTCTATTAAGGGCACCAATATTAGTATTGAGGAACTTCCAAAAATGTTCCATATTCTCAAAAGTAACCGCTCCTTCTGGAGACATTTTAGGAGATGAGGATCCTTCCTCTCTAACAATTTCTCTTTGTTCATTTGTGTCAACAAAATCTTCTTCTGGTTGGTCTAGGGTTCCTTCTTCCTGAATTGGGTCTTCAGGAAGGACATCTGGTTTATTTACCGTTTTTCCTAACCAATCTTCTTCTACTTCAGTCTGTTTTCCATTCCTAAGTCTATTCATTATGTTTAAATTTAGATTTTAGCAAATATATATTAATATATTTACAACAGATTTGGGAGGTATATATTTTAATTATATACCTACTATGATGCTTAAAAGAAAATGTTTTGATTCTTGTTTTTGCTATGATTTTGTTTTGTTTTTTGTTTTTTTATTTTTTTTATTTTTGTTTTGTTTTTATGATTATAAAGACAACAAACAACACACTAAATTCAAGAAACAATAATAATAAAAGAATTGCTTAGTTTTCTATAAATAGTTTATAGATGTCATTGATACGATCAAGTTCATCAGGAGTCATGAAATGCTCCTCTTCAAATTGGAAATGGTTTTTCAAGAACTTAACAAAGTGTGCTATGGTGATGTTATCTACTTATGACTCTGACTTGTAAAAATAGATCTCATGGCAATACTCTCGATATAACACAGCTCTAGGAACTCTATTCCATCTCTTTCTATCCATAAGAATGACCTCTTGATCCTCTATATGAGATAGAAACTTATGTATTACAGCTACATTGTTGAGGTATTCCTCAAAGGTGTACAATTCAGAAGACACAAGGGCTCTTTTATCTGCTAACCACCTATGGCAAGCTCTCTGAAGCTCATGATACAAGGTCACTTGATCAGGATCTAAGATTCTATCTAGGAGAAACCTCTTTATTTGCCTAAGTTTGGTTGATCTAGATGAAATGAGATTCAATCTCCTATTAAGCTCGTCCCATAAAGGTGGGACTCTATATGTTTGAGATACTCTAAGCAAAGAATTAATCTCTATAGCTACTAATTGATTCTCAACATTAATGGTGACAACTCGTCTTTTATTATAATCTACCATCTAAATATGATATGCAATCTTTGATTCTAAATGCATTTATGTTTTTGATTTTTTTTTGGATTATTTTCAAAAGGTTTTTATTTTTCACGTCGAGTTCACCAAAATGTATCGCTCCAAATTTTTCACATCCTTACCTTCAGGCTATAGGATTCGCACCCGAAAGGAGGATGCGAGAAGGATGGGACAATACCTCGGACTGAGAGGCCCTTTGAAGGTCCCGCCTCTCAGGAGAGGGATATAAGGGTGAATTTTTTATATATGGTGGGTTCACCAAGAAAATTTTAAGTGGTAGTTTCCATGCCTAGGTTGATGACAGGTTTGATGTGTTCATTTTATGTTCAGTCATTCAATTCCTAGGTTTGGCCAAAATGAATCTAAGCTAATCTATATGTCGATGTTGATTTTTTTATAGATACAAAAAACATGAATAAATGTTGAACACAGAGAATGTGCTAAATAAGATAGAATATACCTGATTCCAGATGTCTAAATGAAGATTCTACAGTTTGTAGCAATCCAAATCATCTCGAATCATACATAATCGTCTGATATTGCACAGAATCATCTCAGATCATAGTCGACCATCTGATATTATACGGGATCATTTGAGATCTGATGAATTTGTCAGACGAATTCGTCAGAATCCTATAATCACAAAAATAGATACAAAATACCAAAAATGCAACTACAAAAGTAAGGGGAAATGATAGAAGTAATAATGAATTTACCTAAATGGTAGATCTAGATAGCAATTAAAATGAAATGCATCAATTTGATAATTTATTTTGACTTTATCATGTATCTATGCTAAATGAGGTGAACTCCAGGATGCAAAAATAAAATAAACCAAGCTAACACATAAGAAAATGAAGAGAAATGATAATTAAATGCAAACTTTGGGCTTTGATTGCCCCCAATATGGACTATAGTCGAGATCACCTCCAATCGTACGAGATCATCACTAATTTGCGATAAGATTGTCCAAAATTGTCTAGAATCGTTAGAGACAATCCGAGCCTGCTCCAACAGAAAAATAATAAAATTCCTACAAGAAGACTTGAAATACCAAATACAAACAACAGTACGAGGATGTACAAGGAGCTAACTCTATAGATAAATCTGTCAACTAGGGGGTTCAAGGGGGTTCAAGGGGGTTCAGGGGGATAAACTGAGAAAATCCTAGTTTATATAGGATTAGGGAGAGGTTAGGAGGTTGGAAATCATCCCAATTTGGGAGATCTCCAACGAGAGAGACTCTAACTGCATAGACATGCTTTCTTCCTAAGTTAGAGAAGCTGTTGAAATAGAAGCTAATTATAAAAATTTGGTTTTGGGACGAAATCGTCTGGACCTTCTATTCTAGATGAATTCGTCAGATATGGGATGATTTTGTCTGATTTGCGATGATATCATCCAACAGTCAAAACAAATCCTAAAAATGGCATGGAAAATGAGGAAAGCGGGTAACATGCGGTTTAACGAGCGGTTTGGGTTAAAATTCAAATTTTAATATTTTACTAAGGTTTAACTGCATCAATTTTAGGGTGCTATAGAAGCCATCTATGTTCTTTATAGAATATGCCCTCAAGTTGTTAGTATTTTCTAAGGAACCCGCTCTGATACCAATTGAAGAACACAATATTATACTGAGAGGGGGGTCAATAGTTAAGACCACTTTTTACTTTTTCTTCTAATTCAATATTATGTTGTGTAAATATAGTAGTATCAATAGCCGTAATAAAATCAATGCACAGAAACCATACACAATAGATACTTCATAATTTACATGGTTCACCCAATGTGGACTACTCCATGAAGAAAATATTTTACTAAAACTTTCTCAATCAATATCTTTGGGAATCACTCCCAATTACAATGTTTATGGATCTTTATCCAAAGGAGATGTTGATCCTCTAATCTCAAGTTTATGGATCTCTTCCATAGGAGAACTCTTTCCCCTTCTGCTCTTGTTATGTGATCTTATAGAAGACTTTGTCTCTCTACTATACTAACTGGTGGACCTCTCTCCACTCTAAGACTCCTCACTCAGATATATCTTCAACTCTACTGGATACTGTATCTCTATCCACTAAGACTTTGTCCTCTGTACTCTGTCACCTCTAAAGCTCTATCAATAGGCTCACTAAGAACCTTCTCAATAGGCTCACATAGAACCTGCTTAACAAGCTCACACATAACTTGTCAAATCTGCTTAACAAGCTCACATAGAACTTGTCCAAATATGCTCAAGCAAGCTCACCAAGAACTTACCCAAATCTGCTCTAGCAAGCTCACCAAGAACTTGCCCAATTCTACTCTAGCAAGCTCACCAAGAAATTTTCCAAATATGCTCTAGCAATCTCACCAAGAAATTTCCCAAATATACTCTAAACTCTGTCCAAAAATCTATCCACAAATGCCTTCTCACAAGCTCAATCAATCATGCTCAAGTAGCACTCAAATCTCATCCACAAATCTATCAAGGAAAATCTCAAAGATGAACTCAACAATGAATGACAATGTACTCTTTAATGGATGACAATAATTATCCACAATGATCTCAACTCAACTCAACTCATAGAAGCATAAAGAGAATTTTTAGAGACTCAATATGTTCTAATCTCAATATCAACTCAACTCAATTCAATATCATAGAAGCATAAAGTGAATTGTTAGAGACTCAATATGTTCTAATCTTACCCTCAACTCAAATCAGAATAATGGAATAGTTTGTTTCATAGTACTTGAACAATCACTTCACACATCACTTGACTAGGCTCAATCAACTCAACTCAACCAATCACCACAAGGAATAACTCTTTCTCACACAACCCTAGTCCAAGTATGTATCAACCAACTCAAATATTTCCAACAATGCTCAACCACAAATCTCACATAACAATGATACTCATGTTCTTTTCTAACTCAAGTTCTTTCACAACCAATGGGCTTCAATAACAATGCTTATAAAACAAATTTTAAACACAACTCTCAACTTATAAAACCTTGAAGCATTCAATCAACCACTTTTGAAAAGGAAACCACAAACAATCCTTTTCCCTCCAATGATATTTCAAAAATCAACCACCATAAAAAATCAATAGAATAATGTGCCCATACCTTTTATGAAGATGAAAAAAACCTCTTTGTAAATCTGCCACAATCACAAAATTCTTTTTCCAATATTCACAAGGGTTAGTAGATCACAAAATAATCAACATTACTCCACTTTTCAATAATCATCACCAAGGACTTTAATTTCCCTACTTTCTTATCTCTCCTAAAACCACTTGTACCATAAAATAAAATAAATAAAAACATTGCATAACATTTTCACTCCCAAAACCACTTATACCATAAAATAAAATAAATCACAATATTGCATACCTTGTCACCTCATGAAAGAATTAATTCTCTTGAAAAATAACAAGGCAAACTTCACTTTTGGAACCCCTTTGCAAAATCAGAAATATATCTTTAAACACACCTTATTTCTCCTTCTAAATAAGTTAGTCAAATAGCCCTCAAAATAAGCTTTCCGACGATATATAATATACCCCCTTTCCAAAATAAATTGAAACCTTTACATATATATATATGCCAACCTCCATTAATTGCACATAGGTCGGCCCTCCATTAATTTAAACTTAAACTTTAAACTTTAATATCTTCATCACCGGAGGTCCTTTTTCAATGAAACAAAATTCCACCTTGGATTTTAAGAAAATCCCTTTCCACATAAGCCCACCATGGTTTTAAATAAAACCTTTTATTTTGCCTACCTTGGTTTTCATAAAAACCCTATATATATCCATGCTCTCCAAAATATCATAGATGATTATCTATGAAGTGCTTTTGCCACCAAAATCAAATATGATCCATGTGATATCAATGATCCATATGACATCAATGAAAACATAAAATACCTCAAATTAACTCAAATTTCCAACAAGTCAAAGAAAATTTATAACTTACTATTAGAAAGGTTTCATACAGTTATTAGAATTTCACAAATACTAATAAATTGTTTGTGAGGAAAACAAGTCAAAAACCAGATTTTTTTTAGCCTTGATTCAATAGCACCTCAAAGAGGATTTCACTATCAAATCATTTATTTTTATTTTTATTTTTTTGAGATACATATGATCATTTTGAGTCTATGGTAGAAGAGAAAGCCTCTTCTACAATATATAAGTCTGACTATGAAAGAAAGTATTGAGCAAATTCCACCTTCATCAATGGCTTACGGTACAATCATAAATGATTTCCATTTACCACCAATTTTCTCCTTGAGTAATCAATAGGAGAAATTTGAATAGCTCTATTCTTGAACACTTATTCAATTTGGTAAGGTCCTAGCCACTAGATTTGTAGCTTGCCAAAAAAATCAACATAGCGAGAATCAAACAATAATGCCCAATTACCTAGTTTGTACTTGTTGCTCCTAATGTGACTATCATGCCACTTTTTTTTTTTTTTACATGGTGGAATCGGTAGCCGTCACAAATCCGGGCAGGATGTCTAGCTTTTATGGCCGCCATAGTATTCTGTGTTATCTGCCCCAGAAGCCGGCACACAGATCTTCGCACAGTCCATCCCTATAACGACCATGCCACAATCATTTTAAACCTTTTACGTTGCTGAAAGCACCAAGAAAGGGACAAGCGTTCAATCCGGTGAGGCTCGAGATTTGAACCTTGGACCTCCACCCCCCTTATGGGGTTTGGATGAACCAATTGGTCTACACCTCGGACCTAATCATGCCACTTATTTTATTGCTATTAAATAACCTTTGTTTGGTGAATTACCTCCAATTAAAGTTCATCTAATGCATTCAATTATAAAAAAAACTCTTTTCTTGTACCTACAACAACTTAATACCTACTTTCAAATATGTACAAAGTGTTAGTAGTTCAAATTCAATTATAAAAAAAGGTTTCTTATAATAGATCAATTCATAAGGTGCGAATCTCATGGTCGATTTCCATATAGTATCATATGCCCATACGGTCTCTAGCAACCTATTCATCCAATCATTCTTGTAAGAAGCCATTATTTTTGGTAGTATACTCTCTAATTATTTATTTGTGACTTCTACTTGATCATTTGCTTGAGTGTTAGAGAATATTACATTATTTTGTACATTATTAGATGAGGAGTGTTTCTTAGAACATTTTATGTAATGTAATAATGTGCAAAAAATGTACAAGTGTTATGAGTGTAGATGTGCACAAGTGTCTAATATGTAAGTGTGCACATGTGTCCTTAGAATAGGAAAATGAAGAGTTATTAAGAAGAGTGAAGGTCAAGAGTGTAGCATATGAAGAGTCACATACAATTATATATTTGTGACTAAGCATTGTAATATTATGAAGGTGAATCAAATGTGCAAATATTTATACTTGCATTAGTAGATTTTTACTCAATAGCACTTGCAGTATTTTCATGTGCAATATTGTGAGCATGTGTATATAAATATTCTTATGAGTTATTAAATTTTTTATTACATTATGAGATATTATATAGTTTATTATATTGCCGCTTCATTATATTAGATCCTATTATTATTTTCCTATGGTGATTTATATTAAGTATTAGAGTATCAAAAGCTAACTGTGGTATTAGAGCTACAACAAGGTTACTTGCATAGGATTTGAAAGTTATAGAAGTTTAATGATATTACCATTGGGTAAGAAAAATCAATTAAGTTAAGGATATTACCACTGGGTAGGAAAAACCAGTGAAGATAAGTATTTCCACTAGATTAAAGAAAAATTGGTGAAGACTAGGAAATCAACTTGAAAATATTTGATTACTTAAGGAATTGATAACTCTAATATTGATAAAAGATATTGAGGGATAGAGATACCTTGATATTGAAATTTCTCTCAAGAAAAGAGAATAATTATTTTTAAAAAAATTGCAGATTGAAGATTGTATGAAGAAACAACACAAAGGAAAGTTGGTCATTCATATTTTTGTATTCTTAGGTAATACTAAAGAAAGCTATCTAAGATATTTTTTTAGTGAAAAAAAGATCTTCAGAAGTTGAGAAACTTCCTACAACATATAGAGAAGACTTTCATCTTCGATTGCTTGAAGGCTGAGAGCTTTCCTCATGCAAGGATTGATTTGAGTTGCAGTCAAGTATATTTTTAAGTCTCAAATATAGACCTTGATAAAAATTTAGGTCATTAATATATTGACCTTGATAAGATAGATTGAGTTTACCTATTCCAAGAATCTATTTTAAATAGAAGGTAATCTATAATATTGATTCAGGTCTTGAAGATAGACTTTGAAAAATTGGGCCAAGATAATAGCAATATTAAGAGATAGAGTTCAAAGAACCAAAGATTTGAGACCCTTCATAGAAAGAGGTACATAGTAGATAAAAGTGGCTATAGTAGAGGTAATATTTTTATCGAGAAATGAAGGAATCATAAGGAGAAAATTCCTAGAAGACTTAAGACAAAAGGCAGATACATAAGATCCATTAGAAGAGCTATAGCAAGAGTACTTACTCTATATTTGGGACAAACGTCATCATTCGACAAAAAGCCCATCAGATAGATAGAAAGAAGACCAACTAAACAAGGTCTTATTGAAGATTAAAGGTATTTAAAGAAAATCTAATATAAAAATGTCCCATTAAAGGTAGGAGGATACCTGTTAAAAGAGGTCCCATAGAAGACAAAGGAGACCCGAGGAAAGAGGTTCCATAGAAGTCAAAGATATAGAAGAGACTCGAGAAAAGAGGTCCTTGATAAAAGAATTAGTGGTCCTTAGCAAGAAAATATATCATTAATATAACTTTCTCTATAGAGATAGAAAATAAGTAATAAACCTTAAAGGTAGTAGGAAGACTTCAAGCAAGAAAGACATGAAAGTAATTTTGGAAGGCAAGTATCTTGTTAAAAGTATAGAGTATCAACAAGGCATGAAGATAAGAAGGCAATAAGATTTCAATATTTTGAGGATAGTGTTGAAGAACAACACAAGGCAGGATAGTTTTTAGGAGAAAACAAGGCAAATATTAGAAAGATATAACCTTATTTTCAATATAGAATGTCATAAGCTACATACTATAGAAGAGTCACAGCCACAACAAGGAAAGAGTTAAGTTAAAAGTGTCTATGACAGTATTGTAAGTATCTTTATTAAGGATGAAATATTAAAAGTCTTGAATGTCGAAGTAGTGCACCTAAACCTCCATAGAGAACATGAAATAGTAGATATAAGTCAAGCATGATGATTCTTAGAATTGAACTGAGCATGAGGAGAAGATATTAAAGTGTAAAGGAGATTAGAACTACAAGCATTGGCATTAAGTGATAAACATAAGAGAATGAAGTGCAAATAAAAGAAATAAAGTGAAGAGTCATTCATCAAAACTAAGTTCAAAGTTTTGATTTCATTCATCAAAGCTAAGTTCAAAGTTTTGATTTCATTCATCAAATAAGAGTCATTCTAATAACGCTTTGGTTTCATATATGCATACTTGAGGGTTTGAAGCTATCCCAGATTAAATTATGATAATACAAGAAATAGGTAAAAAAAATATGAAGATGGACACTAACAAAAAGGTAGGCCACAAGACTAATCAACATCATATGGTAAAAGAAGGTGAAAAGCTTGTAGAGGAAGGTAAGATCAATGCCCTTACCATCTTTAGCCCTGTTAATAATGAAGATCATCACTTGGAATATTATAGGACTCAAAGGGAGTATGTTAAAATAGGAGTGTTGATGCTTTAGTTTATTGGTCATTGGACAAAGTTGATCTTACTTGCTACGGCCACCCTCCCAGATGGTACGCTTCGCAAATCAATGATTCTCTTTTATCTATCATTTCTTTGGATGGCTCCAGTACTAGAGGTACCTAGTTCCTTTATATTTGTATTAGATTCTCTTTGGTTTAGTCAAGGTATTTTAGTTCCCCAATTCAAAAAAATCATTTTTATGTTTCATCTGTTAAATCTTGGCTAAAAGGTTTGTTGGCCAAAAATGTAATCTATTTTTCCTTCATTTTAATTTTTCGATGCGTGTGCTTTCATGTTGTGTTTTGTTTTTGTGTGTTTTTATGTTGTTTTGTGTTTTTATTGTATTTTGTGTTGTGTTTTGTGCTTTTGTTTTTTTTTTTAGTGTTTTTGTATCATTTTGTTGTTTTTTTAATTTTTTGGCGTGTTTTTTTTGTCGTTTATGTATTTGTTGTTTTAGATGTGTTTTTTCAGTGTGCCTAAAAGGACAGGCTAAGTGCAAGCCCTAGACGTTTTTTTTTGGTGAAATAGGTACCCTTACCTTCTTAAAACATACCCAAAAATAGCACCTTGAAAAAATGTTTTACACAAACAGAAAAACAACAACTACAATTTAAAAAAACTTTTTAGATAAAATTCTTCCATGAGAATTCAAAAAGTCGTCAACTATACAGACGAAAAAAGATAAAAACAAAAAAGTGTATCGAACATAAGCACTAAAATAAATGAATTGTTTACTTATTTTTTTAAAATTAATGAATCACTCAATGTAATTCTTGAATCCCTTGATGGCTCTTCGTAGTTTGTAATTCAAAGGCAAAGTGTAGCCTCAAATAATGAGAAAGTATTACAAAAAGTAAAACTGTGGGTGAATGTTAGTGGTAGTTCATTAAATTCTTCGAGTACGAAGATCACTAATTTGATATTTGTTATTTGGCTTAGGGTGTGTTTTGCTGTTGCTGTTGCTTTTGCCTTACATCAGCCTTACATCTTAAATACCTTTCAATCAACATATGTATAATGACAACCTTGGACCGAAATATTATATTTTCCTTTGAAAAATATCTCAAAGGCCCTATCATCATTGAGTGAATGTGCGTTACCCATTTACATGTCAATTCTAAGATTTCATGGATGGCTGAAGACACCTTGTCTCATACAAGTCATTATTAAAGATGGAGAAAGTCGTAGAGAAACATCATGGAAAAAACACCTCACATTTATGAGAAGATAACGATCAATGACAAACATAATTGACTTCATAAGAATTGTGGCTTTCCCCAATAGAAACAAACATAGAAGAGAATTGTAAGATTCGATGGATGACTGAAGAGAACTTGTATTATTAAAGATGGAAAAAGTCGTAGAGAAACATCATGGAAAAGCACCTCACAATTATGAGAAGATAATGCTCGATGACAAAACTTCCCTTATTCCTATGGAAGATATTCTCTCGGAAAGGAGGTGGATCATGGGTTCAGACACCTCATGTGATAAAGGTCTTTATTAAAGATGGACAAAAGTCGTAGAGAAACATCGTTCACATTTACGAGAAGATAATGCTCAATGACAAACACAATTGGCTTCATAAGAATAGTGGCTTTCGTCGACAGAAACAACTATAGGAGAAAATGAAAAGATGATTGATGGAAAGGCTATCCTTTTCCAAATTTGGTGCATTTGGCACGTCTACACGATAGAAAAAAAATATATATATATATATATATATTCAAAAATAATCTGGTGCATTTGGAACGTGTGCATGATAAAAAATATATAGTTTTTTTTTTCTCCAAAAATTATAATTTTATATTAAAAATATTTATAGTTTTTTTCCTCCAAAAATTATAAATTTATATTAAGTAATTGTGAAATTATATTTTTGAGATAAATTATTTTATATTATTTAAAAGTTTCAATAATGATTTAAAAATTAGGTCATTTATATATCATGCCTAGCTATCTTTATTATTTTAAGTTCTATTTTTAGCCACCTTCCTAAATTGTCAACCAATATCCTTTAAATCATTAACTATAGTGGATTAATCCCTCTAGATAAAGACACTGACCAATTGCAATGCATTGCCCTCATTGACTTCCTCTACTAAGCACGTACTTGGTTCAATTGCTCTCATTAAATTCTTGTACTAAGTCAATATGAAGACCTTCATTTGAGAGTTCATTTGCTTCCTTATTCAATTATATGCTAAAAATAATAAGCTTCACTTTGATTCATAGCTTCTTTTATTTAAGAGAAGATGGGTTGTAGAACCATGTTTTCCATCCTAAGAACACCAAGTATTCAGTTTGTTAACACTTGTGAGTCTTTGTAAATTTGAATTTTTTATATTCTTTTTTATTTTTCTAATTGAACCAATAATTTGAGTGTCATAATTTTAGCATAACTATTAGAACCTTCTCTCACTCTAGACTTGAATTTAAAAAAATGAGAGTCGAAAATATATAGTAATCCTCTTGCTCCACAAACTTTATGAACCCCCTATCTAGCCCCATCAAAAAAGCCCCAAACTCCTAATTTATCAATCTTTGAATGGATGATTTGTTTGATTACCTTTGTTGTTGTCAAAACCTTATAGTTATTGAAAATTTTGATGATTTGGGAGGAGACCTGTCAAGTAGGCTTCTCTTGATCCTAAAATATTCTTGCATTCCTAGATAACCATACTCCCCATGACACAAACAATGGGAGAGCTATAAAACCTTTGTATGACCTATTTTCAAACCAATATTTCAAGCACTCTCCTATAGAATATTATTTTCATCCTATAAGAAGCTTTAACTATACTATAACCTCCCTCCAAGCCTATCTAGTAAAGGAGCAAGTTAATTGCTTTATTGTCTAACTTACATAAATGGCACTTTCCTAAACCATTCCAACTCCTCTTCTATAATACCTCTCATGTCAAAACCTTATTTTTCATTCAATGGGGCATTTTGCTTCTAGAGTGAATTTCACCACCTTATTGAATCATCATTTCTATATTCCAACAAAGTCTTATACCTCGATTTTGAAGTGTACTCCCCCGTAGCTCCATTATTTTTTCAAACTAATTGATCAGTTTCCTCTCACAACTTGTTATATACAACTTTAAGTATCTCCACATATTCTTACCACTGGTGTGCCTCCTAGCCTTGAAGCCTTGACATTATTGTTTTTTTTCATCCATATCTTCAATTTGTATATTTTGATTCAGTTGCTTGGGCTAGATTTCCAATCCCATGAGCTCTTAGGTTTTGAATTATATTATTTTGCAGGCTATGCTTACCACGACAACCAATCCAAGGGTCTAAACCTAGTCTTATCCTTGAGCCATCCCCTATTTTTTAGGCAAGATAATCCCTACAATATGAAAGGTCTGAATCATTGCCTTTCAAAAGACTAAAATATTATGGGTTTGTTTCACTAGGACCCTTATCCACTCCTTGACTGTGAGTGGCTCTAATTAATTTTCCTATATGATCCTATTCCATAAGCATACCTTTGATATTATCTTCCAAACACACTTGGTTTTTAGAGCCTTACTACATAGGAAGATGTTATTGAGTCCTCATCTTCCATTTTCCTTGTGCTTGGCTAAGGAGTGTCATTTAACTAGGGTAATACCTTCCCTTTCCCTTTTCCCTATCCATAAAAACATATAGCTTAACTATCTAATTTTTTTCAAGACTCTTTTTGGTATATGAGCTAAAGATCGCTAATATATTAGTATCGCCTCTAGCACAAACTTGACCAAATTCAATCTTCCTAAAGCAATTCACAGCATTAGTTTATATTGAGATGATCATGAGAATAAATACATTGGTATGTGGTTCAACCATATGTGGTTATCAAGAACTAACTTCCCCAACCAATCTAACTATCATGGAATGTGATTAAACATATGTGATGAACATAACGAATAATGTAATATAATACTCTAACACTATATGATGTGTCCTATGCTAACATCCCTCATTATATTATTTAGAAATACAAAGAGCATTGTAAAACAATTCAAATTTGACACATGCAAGTACCTTAGTGAAAATATTTGCAACAGACCAAGTTTTTCTTGCTCTTAAAATTGGTTTTAATATGTCATCTTGTGTTTTTGTGGATTTGGTATCAAGTAGTATCTACTCTCTTTGCAACTTGGAACACCAAAAATGAGGGTCATTAAAGAAAATGATATTGAGATTCAATGTGTTTGGTACGTTCATGAAACACCAGATTCTTGACAAGTTTCAAAACACCTGTGTTGTCATACAATAAGTGAATTGGAAGATTCTTTGGAAGACCCATACTTGAAAAATGTGATGCAACCATATCACCTCACAGATTGCTCCACATGCTACACAATATTCTACCTCTGTAGAAGATAGAGAAACCACCTGCTGCTTCTTACTATGCCAAGAGATAGGTCAAGATCCAATATGAAAAATGTATCTAGAAGTTGATTTTCGATCATCAATGGATCCAACATAATATGAGTCCATGTATCCTTGTAAGAAAAAATTATCATTCTTCTTGTACTCCAGGCCATATTATATACTACCACAAACATAATGAAGAACCTATTTTTTTGTTTTCCAATGACTCACCTTAGGTTCCTACATGAACCTTGAAATATAACCCACAACAAAACTGAGATCTGACTTGGTGTTTGTCAAATATATGAGACTCCCAATCAACTAGTGATAGAGAGTACCATCTACCTATGAATGAGTATCATATCACGATAACTAAAGCCCTGGTTCCATTGGATTTGCTTTTGGCTTGCAATCAGTCATGCGATATTTTTCAATCAATATCTTAGCATACTTCTTTTGTGTCACTCTTATATGATTCATTTTTTGAGTCACTTATAAACCAAGACAATAGTGAAGAAGTCCTAGATCTATCATTTCAAAATATTATTTCAAGTCATATTTCATTGCATCAATCATGTTCTTTGAACTGCTAGTGATGATCAAATCATCCACATAGAGTACCAAAATCACTATGTCAGAACCATTGTTCTTGATATAGATATTAGCATCTAAAGGACTTCTTTTGAATCCATGCTACAATAGGTGACTATCCATTTTGATGTACCAAGCTCATGGAGCTTATTTTAACCCATACAAGGATTTGACCAACTTACAAACTTTTTGGTCTTGCCCTTCAGCCACAAATCCTTCTGGTTGGGTCATGTACACTTCTTATAGGTCACCATTCAAGAAGGAACTTTTAACATCCATCTCATGTAACTTCCACCTAAACTGAGCTGTAATTGGTACAAAGTACTTGAATGGTAGTCATTCTTGTAGTAAGTGCAAAAGCCTCTTCATAGTCTATGCCTTCTTTCTGAGCATAGCCCTTTGCAACAAGATGAACCTTATGCTTATCAATAGTTCCATCTGCATTATACTTCACTTTGAACACCCATATGCATCCAAAGGGTTTTTTTCCTAGAGGTAGATCACCTTGCTTCCATGTGTTATTTTTTATGAGAGATGTATGTTTAGCATCCATATAAGCCTTCTAGTGAGGATCACTAAAGACATCTTTAATTTTTGTGGGTTCATTCTCATCCAATACAGATATATAAACCCTTTCATCATCCATATATGTTTCTCTATCTTCCTATGCATCTACAGATAGTTCATCAAAATGTTGGAAAATATCATCAACCTTTGAATTTGATGCCTCTGCTCTCATCTGTTGAGTCATGTTACATGTGTAAGGTTGATCTAGAGTTAGATATGGAAGTGAAGTCAACTTTGAATCTCTCAATGTGCTAGTATACCATTGTGTATACCATTGTGTAACCTTGTTCTGTGGGGGTGGAGTCTCTTTCTTAGGCTCCTCTTCATCCAAGTATACAACTATAGATGTTTTATCTGATGTGAAAGCTTCATCAAATACCACATCTCTACTAGTGTGTTTTTTCTTAGTCTAAAGATCGATCAACTAATATCTCTTTGAATGCTCACCATAACTAAGAAAAATACACTACAATTTTTTCTCATCTAACTTCTTTCTCTTCTATTTTGGAATGTGTATGAAATCCTTACACCCAAAAAACCTTAGACGATAAATCAAGGGTTTCCTACAACTCCATACTTCTTGTGGAGTTATACCCTATAGAGCTTTTGTGGGTGCTCTATTCAGGAGGTACATTTTTGTATTCACTGCTTTTGCCCAATATTGTTGCTCAAGATGTACTCCCTTAAGCATATAGTGAAACATTTTCATGAGGGAATGGTTCCTCCTCTCAGCAAACCCATTTTTCTGTGGAGTATAGGCTATCATCAACTGTATCTTAATCCCATGTGAATTCAAAAATTCTAAAAATTCTTTGGAAGTATATTCCCCCATCGAATTCAAGTGGAAGGTCTTGATGGAACATCCTGATTCCTCAACACTCTTCTTGAACTGCTAAAAGTATAGAAATACCTCTAATTTCAATTATAAAAAGAAAACTCACATATTTCATGAGTAATCATCAACAAACAACTAAAAATACCTCTTTCCACCATAACTATTTGGCATATGACCACACAGATTAGTGTGTACCAACTCTAAAGTTTTCTTAGCTCATGAAGAACTCACCTTAAATGGTACTGGTGTTTATTCTCTTCTAAGTAATCTAAGCAAACTAGCAAAGTGGGTGAAAGTTTGGGAAGACCTTTCACCATCTTATATTTACTAAACTCGAGAAAATATCCTAAACTCAGATGCCCATATCTCTTGTGCCAAATAGAAGTGACCTCCTTTATGTTTGTCACCATGGAAACATGAGGCCTAGAAATAATATCTAAGATAAATAAGCCATGCTTGTTTGAATCTATTGCTACATTCTTGAAACCTTTTTGGTGATGAAGCATCTCTTTTTGTCATCTTCAATGCTAAAAACAACATCCATATTTCTATCCAAGATCTGAGGGACTCACAAAAAAAATTTCATAAATATAGGAACATAGAGAACCTTCTAAATTTGATATTTTCCATCTAGAAGAGTTATGAAAACATCTCCTTCACCCTAGACTTCGTAGGTCTTATCATTAGCGATTATCACTAGCTTGCCTTCCTTTGCCTCAAATATCTCAAACCATGATCTATCTGTTAGTCTCACAATGACACTGAGAGGGGGGGTGAATCAGTGTAGCTCTTTTAAAACTTAAATCTTCAACTCTTAAAGCCAAAACAATGAAAAATTGAAACCAAATAAAGCAAGTATAACAAGAGAACATCACACAACACAAGATGTACCGAGATTCACTGATTTGGCTACATCATCAAAATGACTGTTTGGAGTCCCATCCAAATCCAGCCTTTTCAAAGCACCAAATTTACAATCAATTTACCAACACCCACTGGAAGGAGCACCAACCCCTGATTTATCTGCACCAACAAAAAGGAGCACCAACCCCTAATTTATCTGCACCAACAGAATGGAGCACCAAAAAATTATGGCCTCTTTGAATGGCGTATTTAAAACCTTTGAAAAAAATTTGTTTCTCCTTCCATGACTGTTCATTTCCATTTTGTGGCCCTTCATTTCCTTTTTTCCACATGGGCATGTGTCCGCTTCTTTCCATGTGTAACGACCATCTTAAATGATTTCAAATAATTAAATATTCCTTACATAACATTTTGTCTTATTCATTGAATTTTGTCCTTATGTGACAAATTACCTTATTCAATCTTCGATTTATTCCTTATAGGTCCACGTCACTATGCAGTCTTCGGTTTTACTATCCTGGTGTTCATCACTAATATCAGACGTATTGTCAACTACTCTGCTCCTTTGGCAAAAATACAACATGTTGCGATATTGTGACACTTTTGTTTCTCTGCCTACCTGCCATTATTGAGTCGTGAAAATGCAACATGTCGCGATATCGCAACACTTTTATTTCTCTGTATGTCTGCCCTTTTTGAGTCGTGAAAATGCAACATGTCACGATATCATGACATTTTTTCCTTCTTGCTCTTTCTCTTTACTTTGGACCATGAAAATGCAACATGTCGCGATATCGTGACACTTTTTTCTCCTTGCTCTTTCTCTTTGCTTTGGCCCATGAAAATGCAACATGTCGCGATATTGCGACACTTTTTTCTCCTTGCTCTTTCTCTTTTCTTTGGCCCACAAAAATGCAACATGTCGCGATATCGCGACACTTTTTTCTCCTTGCTCTTTCTCTTTGCTTTGGACCGCGAAAATGCAACATGTCGCGATATCGCGACACTTTTTTCTCCTTGCTCTTTCTCTTTGCTTTGGCCCGCAAAAATGCAACATGTCACGATATCGCGACACTTTTTTCTCCTTGCTCTTTCTCTTTGCTTTGGCCTGTGAAAATGCAACATATCACGATATCGCGACACTTTTTTCTCCTTGCTCTTTCTCTTTTCTTTTGGCTACGAAAATGCAACATGTTGCGATATCGCGACACTTTTTCTTTCTTGTTATTTTTCTTCTCTTTTGGCCGCAAAAATGCAACATGTCGCGATATCGTGATACTTTTTTTTCTTTGCAGTGTTTTGCTTTTTCTTTGATCTTTAGCATATGGACCACTTCGGTCTTCTTGGAAAATATGCAAAAATGTGTGTCCCCAATTTTGGGTACGTTGTGGAGCAACCACAACATGACAATTTTTTCAACTTCACCCAAACATCAAAAACATCCTCATAAGCATTTAACATCACTATACATACTTTGAATAACCTCTAAACTCATGTCCACTACATCAAACAATCTATCTGACTGTGTTGACAACAATGACAATACTGTCGCTGCACCTTGCTCAACAATCTCCCCCTTTGGAATTGTTGGCAACACACGTGCAATTTCCTGTAACTCTTCTCCCCCCTTTGACAACAATACCAAAAGGCTGCTGCAAACTCCCCCTGAGTCCATGCACAACATTCTCGGGGAAAAAATTATTACACTTAGAAAAAATCATAAACATGAGCAAAAAGATAAACAAATACACAAATGCTCCCCCTGAGAATGTGGTCCGGATAGCTAGTCAATTCTTGGGAAGCGTGACCACTCCCAATTTATTGTGAAGGTACTCAAAGACTTCCTTGGGCAATGGTTTTGTGAAGATATCCACTACTTGCTCTGTTGTTGGAACAAAATCTAACTTAACCTCACCTTTCGCAACTTTCTCCTTCAAAAAGTGATACCGGATAGCAATATGTTTTGTGCGAGAATGCATAACCGGATTCTTTGAGATGTTAATGGCATTGGTGTTATCACACTTAACTAAAATTGGCTCATTGAAGTTAATACCAAGATATTTTAGGGTTTGTTTCATCCATAATACCTGCTTACAACACGTTGTCACTGCAATATATTCTACCTCTGCTGTGGATAAGGAGACTGACTCTTGTTTCTTATTGTGCCATGCGACCAACCTGTCTCTAAGATAGAATGCACCTCCACTGGTACTCTTTTTGTCATCTACACATCCTACCCAATCTGCATCTGAATACGCAATAAGGGTGAAGTCCTTACCTTTCGAATACCATAACCCATACTCCATAGTACCCTTGAGGTACCGAAGAATCCTCTTCACTGTTGTCACATGAGTATCCTTGGGACTAGCCTAAAATCATGCTACCATGCATACTTCCTACAAAATATCTGGTCTGGTAGCTGTCAAGTACAGTAAGCTCCCAATCATAGATCTATACATGGTTTGATCAACACGTGGAGATTTTTCATCCTTGCTCAACTTGCAACCTATCATCATGGGAGTGCTAACTGGCTTACAATCCTCCATTGTGAACTTTTTTAGCATCTCTTTCACATATTTAATTTGAGAAATAAATATGCCCTTCTCATTTT
The DNA here is from genome assembly GCA_028583015.1 of Wollemia nobilis. Lineage (NCBI taxonomy): Eukaryota > Viridiplantae > Streptophyta > Pinopsida > Araucariales > Araucariaceae > Wollemia > Wollemia nobilis. Next base: position 1,861,617 of record JAQPPZ010017145.1, on the reverse strand, counting down.
TATTAACTTGCAACCGGAGGAAATATGAAAGTTCACCAATCATTGACATTTCAAATTATTTCTGCATCTTATTTGCTAAATCTTTACACGACTCATCTTTATTGTTGTCAAATATGATATCATCTACGTATACAACAAGAACAATAAGATGGCCATTTTCTTTTTTTACATACAAATTACTATCCACCATACCTTTCTTGAACCCTTGTTGAGTAAATATCGATCAACTAATATCCCTTTGAATGCTCATCATAACCAAGAAAAATACACTACAGTTTTTTCTCATCTAACTTCTTTCTCTTCTATTTTGGAATGTGTATGAAATCCTTACACCCAAAAAAACTTAGATGATAAATGAAGGGTTTCCTACCACTCCATTCTTCTTGTGGAGTTATACCCTGTAGAGCTTTTATGGGTGCTCTATTCAGGAGGTACGTTTTTGTTGAGCAAGGTGCAGTAGGAGTATTGTCATTGTTGTCAACATAGTCAGTTAGATCTAATGATGCAGTGGAAAGGCAATTCAAAAGCCATTCAGATGCAGAGGACAGGAGTTCTAAGATTCTTCATAGTATGGACAGTGAGTTTCCAAGAAGACCATAGTGGCCCATTTGCAAAAGATCAAAGAAAAAGACAAGTAAGAAAAGTGTCGCGATATCGCGACATATACAGCAGGCAAGAAAAACTATCATGATTTTGTGACATATTGGAAGAGAGAGAAGCAGTAGGTAAAAGTGTCACGATTTCATGACATATTGGAGGAGAGAGAAACAGCAGGGAAAACTATCACGATTTCGCGACATGTTGGAAGAAAAGAAAGCAAGTGGAAAAACTGTCACGATTTCGTGACATGTTCGAAGTAGAGGCGCAAGTAGGGAAAACTGTCACGATTTCGTGACATGTTGCAAGAGAAAAATGCAAGTTGAAAAACTGTCGCGATTTTGTGACATGTTGAAAGAAAAAGTGCAAGGAAGGAAAACTGTCGCGATTTCGCAACATGTTCAAAGAGAAAGCTCAAGCAAGAGAAACTATCACGATTTCATGACATGTTCAAAGAGAAAGCACAATCAGGAATAACTGTCACAATTTCGTGACATGTTAGAAGAGGAAGAGAAAGCAGGTTAAAGTGTCATGATTTCATGACAAGTCAAAAGATAAAGTGAAAGTAAGATAAAGTGTCACGATTTTGCAACGTGCTGTAGAAGAGAGAGTCCAAAGTGAGAACTATCACAATTTCACGACAAGTTTGAGGAGAGAGAAAGTAAAATGAAAAGTGTCATGATTTCATGACATGCTACAGAGTTCGAAGTGAGAACTGTCATGATTTTGTGACATGCTGCAGAGTTCAAAGTGAGAACTGTCGTGATTTCGTGACATGCTGTAGAGTTCGAAGTGAGAACTATCACGATTTCACAACGAGTTTGAGAAGAAAGAAAGTAAAGAGAAAAGTGTCATGATTTTGCGACAAGTTCTAAAGAAAGCATACGGATGCAGAAAGTGTCACGATTTTGTGACAGGTTGAAAAGAAAGCATACGGATGCAAAAAATGTCACGATTTTGTGACAGATTGAAAAGAAAGCGTATGGGATGCAGAAAGTGTCATGATTTCATGACATAAATAGAAAGCAGAACTTCAACAGGAGAAGTGTCACAATTTCGCAACAAAAATAAAATAGAAGACTTCAAAGGCACAAGTGTCACGATTTTACGATAAAAGCAAAGAAGTGAAGTGTGAAAGCAAAAGTGTCATGATTTTGTGACAAAAGCAGAGAGCAAGTCTTCGAGAGCAGAACTGTCATGATTTTGTGACAAAAGTAAAGTCAGAGGCTAAGAAGACAGAAGTGTCGTGATATCACGACAGAAAGAAAGACAAAGGCTTCAAAGACAGAAGTGTCGCGATATTGTGATAGAAAGAAAGTCAGAGGCTACAAAGGTAGAAGTGTCACGATATCGTGACAAAAGTAAAAAGGAAGTCTAAAGAGGTAGAAGTGTCGTGATATCGTGACAAAAGTAAAAAGGAAGTCTAAAGAGGTAGAAGTGTCGTGATATCACGACAAAAGGAAAAAGGAACAGTACGAAGGCGAAAGTGTCGCAATATCATGACATGTTATGTTTTCACGATCAAAATCCATGATGAAGCGTACAGAGGGAAAAGTGTCGCGATATCGTGACATGTTGTGTTTTTGTGGCAACAACAACAGAAGATTTTTAGAGGCAGTTGAAGCCGACGAAGACCGATTTTAGCCAATGAAGATTAGGGTTTGCAGCCAACAAATATTAGGGTTTACAATCGACTAAGATTAGGGTTACAGCCAACTAAGATTAGGTTTTTGATCTTGAAAATGTGGTTATAAAAGGAAGGTTGTTTTGAAGAGTTTGGAATGTTGAGAAGAGCAACGTTCGAAGAGAGTGCGCAGAGTGCAAAGTTCGATCGTTGTGTAGAGTGCAATTCATCGAATCATTCTAAGTGCGAAGATCGCAAAGGAAGAAGAGTGCACAAAGTGGAGAAGATGAACTTTTGATAGTTAAGCAGCAGATTATGCGAAGTGATAGCACAGAGAGAGCATAGTGTGCACAGGACGAAAAAGTGAAGCAGACCAGTTAGGGTCTTGTTAAAGGCAAAGGTATCTTACTATCATTCTTCTAAGTTTTAGATTCAAGTTGGTGCTTGGCATAAGGGGTTGGTGCTCCTTCCAGTTGGTGCTGGCAAATCATGGGTTGGTGCTCCTTTCTATTAGTTTAGATAAATAAGGGGTTGGTGCTCCTTCCAATGGGTGTTGGTAAACTATTTGTAAAAGTTGTTGTTTTGCAAAGGCTGGATTTGGATGGTAGTCCAAGTAGTCATTTTTGAGGAGTAGCCACATTGGTGAACCTCATTAAAATCTTGTGTTGTGTGATGTTCTCTTGTTGTTCTTGCTATATCTGTTTATAAGTTTTAACTGTTGCTATTTTTAGAGCTGTTAATTCATGATTAAAGAGCTACACTGATTCACCCCCCCTCTTAGTGCCATTGTAAGTATAACAGTTTTTGTATTCACTGCTTCTGCCCAATATTGTTGCTCAAGATGTATTCCATTAAGCATATAGTGAAAATTTTCATGATGGAATGGTTCCTCCTCTCAGTAACCCCATTTTTTTATGGAGTATAGGCTATCGTCAACTGTATCTTAATCCCATGTGAATTCAAAAATTCTAAAAATTCTTTGGAAGTATATTCCCCCCTCAAATTCGAGTGGAAGGTCTTGATGGAACAACCTGATTCCTCAACACTCTTCTTGAACTGTTGAAAGTATAGAAATACCTCTTATTTAAATTGTAAAAATAAAACTCACATATTTTATGGGTAATCATCAACAAACAACTAAAAATACCTCTTTCCACCATAACTATTTGATATATGACCACACAGATTAGTGTGTACCAACTCTAAAGGTTTCTTAACTCATGAAGAGCTCACCTTAAATGGTACTGGTGTTTATTCTCTTCTAAGTAATCTGAGCAAACTAGAAAAGTGGGTGAAAGTTTGGGAAGACCTTTCACCATCTTATATTTACTAAACTCGAGCAAATATCCTAAACTTAGATGCCCATATCTCTTGTGCCAAATAGAAGTGACCTCATTTATGTTTGTCACCATGGAAACATGAGGCCTAGAAATAACATCTAAGATAAATAAGCCATGCTTGTTTGAATCTGTTGCTACATGCTTGAAACCTTTTTTGTGATGAAGCATCTCTTTTTGCCATCTTTAATGCTAAAAACAACATCCATATTTCTATCCAAGATCTGAGGGACTCACAAAAAATTGTTCATAAATATAGGAACATAGAGAACCTTCTAAATCTGATATTTTCCATCTGGAAGAGTTATGAAAACATCTCCTTCACCCTAGACTCCATAGGTCTTATCATTAGCGATTATCACTAGCTTGCCTTCCTTTGCCTCAAATATCTCAAACCATGATCTATCACCAGTCATGTATTTACTAGCACCAGAATTAATATACCACACAAGATCCTTCTGCTAAGAAGATGTGTGGGTCATAAGCACCTTGTGTGCTCTCTCCAAGTCTGATTCTGATTCCTCATAAGCAACATGTCCCTTGGGTTGCTTATTCTTCTTTGGTTTTTTGTATTTTCCCTTTCCTATTTTCTTGTGATCTTGATTATTGGGTTGTTTATTCTTAAACCAACATGTATTGGTGTCATGGTTATCCATATCATAGATTTTGTAATATTTCTTTTCTTTCTATTAAGGTTGTTTCTCTTTTACTTTGAATGAATATCCTCCTTTCTAAAATCTAACTTTCTTCTTTCCCCCTTGTAGAGATGTGATCAACACCTTGTAGGATTCTTGCAAAGCCCTCAAAATTACTGAATTCAAGAGAGTATATGCCACTACTTCTCCCATAGCATTCAATTTGGCTTTCAATTCTGCCACTCTACATAGGAACAGTTCAACTGTCTCACTAGATTTCATACTGGAAGGTATGTAGTTGATATTGAAGGTGATTATTCCCTTCATAAATGGTAATCAAAGCATCCCTATTTTCTTTACCAGTTTTTGCATCACAAATATGAGGCTATACCTTATCTGTAGTAGTAAGAAGGATAAACATGAGACGCCTTCTATCCTTCTTATATAATACCTCTTGATCTGGCCCTATTGTTGTAGGATATTTTGTAGTGCCAGTCACTACATCCCACAAATCTTAAACCTGAAGGATAGCTCTCATTTTTTTTTCCATACCACATAATATCCTTCTACTAAGAAGATGTGTGGGTCATGAGCACCTTGTGTGCTCTCTCTGAGTCTGATTCTGATTCCTCATAAGCAACATGTCCCTTGGGTTGCTTATTCTTCTTCAGTTGTTTATATTTTCTCTTTCCCTTTTTCTTGTGATCTTGATCATTGGGTTGTTTATTCTTAAACCAACACGTATTGGTGTCATGGTTATCCATATCATAAATTTTGTAATATTTCTTTTTTTTTCTGTTAAGGTTGTTTATTTTTTACTTTGAATGAATATCCTCCTTTCTAAAATTTAACTTGCTTATTTCCCCCTTGTAGATATGTGATCAACACCTTGTAGGATTCTTGCAAAGCTCTCAAAATGACTGAATTCAAGATAGTATATGCCACTACTTCTCCCATAGCATTCAATTTGGCTTTCAATTCTGCCACTCTATATAGGAACAGTTCAACTGTCTCACTATATTTCATACTGAAGGTATGTAGTTGATATTGAAGGTTAAGAATTATGAAGTGATTCTTCCCTTAAATGGTAATCAAAGCATCCCAAGTTTCTTTACCAGTTTTTGCATCACAAATATGAGGTTGTACCTTATCTGTAGTAGTAATAAGGATAAACATGAGATGCCTTCTATCCTTATTAAATGCCTCTTGATTTGGCCCTGTTGTTGTAGGATATTTTGTAGTGCCAGTCACTACATCCCACAAATCTTAAACCTGAAGGATAGCTCTCATATTCTTTTTTCATACCACACAAGATCCTTCTACTAAGAAGATGTGTGGGTCATGAGCACCTTGTGTGTTCTCTTCGAGTCTGATTCTGATTTCTCATAAGCAACATGTCCCTTGGGTTGCTTATTCTTCTTCGGTTGTTTGTATTTTTCCTTTCCCTTTTTCTTGTGATCTTGATCATTGGGTTGTTTATTCTTAAACCAACACGTAATAGTGTCATGGTTATCCATATCATAGATTTTGTAATATTTCTTTTCTTTCTATTAAGGTTGTTTCTCTTTTACTTTGAATGAATATCCTCCTTTCTAAAATTTAACTTGCTTCTTTCGCCCTTGTAGAGATGTGATCAACACCTTGTAGGATTCTTGCAAAGCTCTCAAAATGACTAAATTCAAGAGAGTATATGCCACTACTTCTCCCATAGCATTCAATTTGGCTTTTAATTATGCCACTCTACATAGGAACAGTTCAACTATCTCACTAGATTTCATACTGAAGGTATGTAGTTGATATTGAAGGTTAAGAATTATGAAGTGATTATTCCCTTCATAAATGGTAATCAAAGCATCCCAAGTTTCTTTACCAGTTTTTGCATCACAAATATGAGGTTGTACCTTATCTATAGTAGTAAGAAGGATAAACATGAGATGCATTCTATCCTTATTATTAAATGCCTCTTGATCTAGCCCTATTGTTATAGGATATTTTGTAGTGCCAGTCACTACATCCCACAAATCTTAAACCTGAAGGATAGCTCTCATATTTTTTTTCCATAGTGTAAAATTAGAACCTTTGAGCAACTATAAATTTGATAGATATTTGTGAACAATGGCCATTGTGAAGGTTCCTTATAACACCAAATGGTCTCCCTTTATTTATACCTATATAGAGTACGTGAAAGAGAATTCAATAAAATTGATGGAACTTACCTCAAAACCCTTCCAAAAAAGGATGATGAGTTTGAGGAGTTTAAGCCAAAAACTCAGAATGAATTAGGGTATTAAATGAAGTGAACATCTGAACTAGATTTCCTTATTTCTCTTCGATGATTTATAGAGAAAAATAGCTTAGATTTCATTGTTGTAGCTATGTTAAGTGTTAGATACAGTAGCTCAAAGCACAACAGCATTACCTGTAAGTGTGGGCCAAAGGTATCGTATATACCGAACACTATGGTGGAATAAATTGCACAAATAGGTGTAAAATTTGGGGTCTTTTCTTTGCTTAATTTTTAATTTTAACTTATGATTGAAATGCAAAAAATAGGAAATTTAAATGCATAAAAAATCACAAGTGCCCACAAAAATTTAACTATAGGTGTTGGTTTCCACCAAAAATGCACCTATTTACAATGACATTTTATGTTTAAGATGTCGATTTCCATTGAAAATGCATCTTTGTGAAAATGATTTTTGCAAAATATGTGAGATTTTGGTTTGCAAAAAAATAATATGCAATTCCACAATTTCCCCCCCTTTGTCTTAGAATTTTGCAAGATAAATAATGCTTTATCCCCCCTTTTTGGATGCAAAATGAACAAGGTGAAAATTTTGGAATACCCTTTCAATTGTCAAAATCAACAAGTGCAAATAGTACTTTCTTATCCCTCCATGACAAAAAAAAATGCACTAGGTTTCAAAAAGATGATAAATTTATTTCTTTTTGAATTGGGTTTTAGTTTGCAAAAAGAATGAAATTTGCAAAATAAAACCAAAGGTATTATAAAAAAGACCTAATGGTCACCCTTGCTTTGAAATGGTCTTCAAAAAAAAATTGGTGGGTGCTTTGTGAGGTTTGAACCCATGACCTACCCTCAGAATTCCTTAGTGCTTTCTGCCCAACCAACTCTGCTAGAGCATTAGATGAAACAAAAGAGGAGGCATGTATTATTTGAAGGCATTCGTTCATAATGGTAGCAAATAAAAAAATAACCCCGTCCTCTATGAAATTTGAACACAAGATCTCCTTTGTGCTATCTGCCCAAACAACAAGTTGACCTATCCGTACAAACAATACATGAAGGAAAACACATCCATGTTATGTCCTATGTCACCTGATTAAGACAAAAATAATTAGGAAACTTGCTATGCAGGAGATTCGAAATTGCAACCTCCACAGGGTAAGCCTTATCACGGGCCTGATAGCCAGTAAAGCTACAACGCCTAACGAGATGTTAAGAGGGAGAACATCTTATTATTATGTGCCTTCGAGCACAATAAAAATAAAATAAAATTGTGTGGGACAAATTATCCCACACGCACTGTGTTAGTGCGATGCAGACGATTGAAAAACCATTCTAGGCAAGTTATTGTTCGATTACCTTTGAGCAATCAGACCCTGTATAATATTTTACCATGTCACACAAACCAGATTCCACCCAACCATTAACTTCCACATCATCATACCCATAGCCAAGTTTCACATCAGTCGAATACATCACACATCACGTCAGTAGGATACATCACATGTCATGTCAATAGGATGTCTACCTCAATATTCGTGTCAACAAATAATCGGGTTCCACGTCAACTTGCTACTAGTACCAGTAAGTATCAGGTACTGGAATGTGTGTACACCAAGTCAGCTTACCATCATCTTGATCCATGTGCCTATAGAGATACTATCTTGATCCGTGGAATTGTTGCCTCACAGCGGAGTTTCTCCTTGAACTATGAAGAAACTACCTTGGTCCACATGCAAAGTCTACCTTAGGAAACGTGCCTTGGATTAACAAAAACATGTTCTTCCCCGTTTCATGTAGAAAATTCAGCGCTCTGATACCATAAAGCAATTTGTAGCATTAGTTGATATTGAGATGATCATGAGAATAAATACATTAGTATGTGGTTCAACCATATGTGGTTATCAAGAACCAACTTCCCCAACCAATCTAACTATCATGGAATGTGATTAAACATATGCGATGAACATTATAAATAATGTAATATAATGCTCTAACACTGTATGATATGTCATATTCTAACACTTCCTCCAAAGAGAGCCATTTGTTGCACCATACATTAATTCTTACTTCCACCTTCTTTATCAACCAATTGCAATCTTGTTTAGTTTAGTCATTTGGTTTCAAAAAGAACCCTAGATATTTAAATCCCTCTTGAATATCAAAACTATTAAAGGGAAAAAGTTGACCTGTTAATAGAGTTGAATTAAACTAGAATCGTGGAGATTTTTTTTAATATAATAAATTAATAAAATCTAAATATAATATAATAATATTGATATTTAATGGTTTAAGGAGTTTAGGACAAACAATAGAAAGCAATAAGTTTTATAATATAGATTAAGGTTTTAATCTTTTAAGATTTTTTTATATTTTAGTTTATAGGATTTAGAATAAATAATAGTGAAAAGTTTCACTAAGTTTGTAGAGTTTAACATTTTATCAATAAATTTTAAGGAAAGTGGTAAGGAATGGATAATTTCATATTGGGTAGTTCATCCAAGAGAGGTCAATTATTAAGGAGTGAAAACATGTATATATCTAAATTTGTGTTGTCATAGATGTTTTAAAACCTTTGTTAAAATACATTAGAAAGAATTAAGAAAGACACAATGGATGAGGAATTGTAACGTGTAATTTAGAAGGAATTAAATATATGAAGGAAGATATTGAGGTAAATTTTAAATAGTGGTGAAAGAGGTCAAGTCTAATCTAGGTAAATCATATCCATGTTCCTTTAGTGTAAAATCATCTCCTTGAATTAAATATAAAAGTAGTATAGAACATCGCTCTATCCATTAGAAGGTACTTTTCAACATGATGGGTAATTCCCATCACCACCAATGTCGGGTGTCAAGGGGTAGGAGCCCCTTGCATGTTCAAGGGATAGTGTCCCTTATGGGGTTGAGGGGCAATATCCCTTTGTACTTCTTTGCAACCTTCATGTTGAAACCTCAACGACGAAGCTATTAAAACCATCACTATCAAAACTAAATTTTTCTCTTCATTGGAACTTTGGTGGCCTTTACTCAACCCACTTAAACAACTCACCGTTGACTCCATTTTACTTCTCTCAAGCTCTAGGTGACTAAATATTGACCTCGAACTGCCATGTCTTAACTACTGTTGAACATTCTTATCCTTGTATGATAGCACCTTGTACTGTTCCATGTCGTACAATTTCACCTTGTAAGATTTCACACTATATGATTTCACATGGTACAATTCCATTTTATATGATTTGACATTGAACGATTTCACACTGTATAATTTTACATTGAATAGTTTCATATTGTACAATTTAGATTACAATTGGACAATCTCTATCAACTATACGATTTCACATCGTTGACTTCATTTTGCTTCTCTCAGGATCTAGGCGACTAAATCTTGGCCTTGAATTACCCTATCTTAACCACTCTTGGATATTCTTCTCCTTGTATGGTAGCACCTTGTATGGTTCTGCTATGTATGGTTCCATGTTGTACAATTTCACATTATATAATTTCACATGGTATAGTTCTATTTTATATGATTTGACATTGAACGGTTTCACACTGTACAATTTGACATTGAATAGTTTCATATTGTACAATTTTACTTACAATTGTATAATCTCTATCAACTATATGATTTCACTCACTAATTGTATTATTTGTACCAATTGTATGATCACATCCATTAGTTGTACGATTTGGGCTAACTTTACAATTTCACAAAACATTTGTATATTTCCCTCTTACACAATCATACAGTCTCCTTCTTCCTTATAAAATTTTGATTGTATGATAGGTTGTTCTATTTGGACAACATCTTCCAATTGTACAATTGATTGTTCCACTTGAACAAAATACTTCAATTGTATAACTGACTATTCTACTTGAACAACATCCTCCAATTATACAATTGATTGTTCTACTTGAACAACATCCTCTAATTGTACAATTGATTATTTCATGACAGGTTGTGCATGCTCATATTGGATAACCTTTTGTGCCACTTGTATGGTAGTATCATGATGTCAATTCTTTGATGATGTTTTTGCATCACTTTACCAAATCAAGGCATAATCTAAAGCCTCTTGGTATGATCTTGGGGGAAATATTTTCATCTTCCTTTGATACATAGGAAGAAGTCCATCTATGATCCATATCTTTGTTAATGCCTCTAATTTGTCTTTCTCCAAATATTCCAACAACCCACTCAACCTTCGATTGTAATAATAAATAGACTCGTTCTCTCCTTGTATTCTATAAATTTCATCATTATAATATGATCAAAATTCTTTCACAAATGCATCACATAATTATTTCCATTTTTTGTACTTTTCCTCTAGTAATTCTATATACTAGTCTATTGCAAATCCTTGAAATGTTGCATAAAATAACCACCACCAGTCTACCTCATTGTTCTACCTAGTTGCTTTCCACACCATGTAGTAATTCTCCAATACCTAATTGGGTCTTCCTTACCTTCTCCTATGAAAGGCAAACACCTTTTTTTCCTTGCTTTCGTGGCTACGTTAGCCATTGGTGGGGTTCCTCCTTCTACATCACTTTGATGAAGAGTCCCCTAGAATCCTTGGTTGACTCCTCCTTTTAATGGGTGATACAATATGTTGCTCTTCATTATATTTTTTTATCCTTTATACCTTATTTTCACCAAACAATCATCTCTCAACTTCTTGTGCATCCTCACTCCATGACCTCCTTCGCTAGTATGTCGGGTGTGGCCCTAGTTTTTCTTCCTGAGACCTTGTGCACTATTACTCTGGTGTTTGACTCTCATATTTTGCACTCCTTTACAACCTTTCTATCATTTTTTAGTGTTACCATATACTCACCTTATCCACGCATAGTTATTCATCAATATCTCCTCTTATGCTAACATTATCCTTGACTCTTGGTAGTTCTTATACCCCTCCTTCTATTTCTATTAGCAATTTATTTTGCCTTTCAACATATCCTTCATCTAAATTCCATATTTTTTTATCACTAGTTCATTCGTATATTGTGTTGAGTTGTTCACATTCTCTCTTTGAGCAATTCATATACTCCTTACTGGGATTTGCTCCTCTCCTTGATCTCATATCCTATGTCTTCACACACTTGTATGTCATTCACCTCCAATTCTTATTCTAAAATTGTTAATCATAGGTCCTTCTCAATTGTGATAATTTGACCCAATTTTGATAATACCATTTCAAATCCTCAAATTTTGATCAAGCAATAGTGCTAAATGTAGCATCGTTTCAAATCCTCGATGATATTTCATAATGATAATGGGTTCTTCTCAAAAATGGTAATGAGTACCAAATTTAGAATGAGGAGTAATCCAGAGGGAGAGGTGAAATGGAAGGTTTTTTGGTGAATTCCAATGTTTAGTAACTTCTTTGGTCCAAAATGACATAGTTGTACAGTTTACAACTATACAATTTATAAAAATCCTAAAAAGTGATTGTACGGTTCAAGAATATTTAGTTGTACAGTTGTAACCATACAACAAACTCAATTGTACAATCTAAAATCATAAAATATACCAAAACTAAGTTTTACCAGCATTAACTTAACAATTTTACAATTGTTCACTTCTAAACCCTTATTTTCCACCTTTGATAAATTCAACTATGCAATTGCATTTTCAAGGAAAGGTATTTGATCAATTGTACAGTTTGGTGGGTTGATTGTACAGTTGTACAAACCCTTGTTAGAATCACTTAGTTACAAGTTTACCAACTTACACACCGAATCCTACCAGAGTAAGAATTGTCTAAGCCTATACTAGAATTACCAACCTACTTTTCCAACATGCAATCCCAGAATTACTATCCTTGGTTAATACCATTAATCTTACTCATTGTTCATTTTCAAAAATCATACAATGCCATACAAACATCTAAATTACCACTTAAAATAGAAAAAATTGAATAATATACACAACCACAATCATCACATTGGGTAAAAGAATCATTAACACTTTACTTCCATTGTGGGATCATCCATATACAATATCATCTTGGCCATACTTGCATAGAATGTACAATCCATATTCACCATTAATATGCATAAACAATATCTACAATTGCACCCAGTCCATAATACATGTCATATTAACAATGATCTATAACAGAGATAACATTATCAACTATGGACAACACTATCGTAAATATGAACCATAATCTCTATTAGGATGAATAACAATTTGTATTATGCTCCAACAGTATTGAACAACTATCAACAACCATGAACAACAATGAATAATCTTCTTGTAAACATGAAAAACCATTAAAAATTAAATGGGGGGCTTTATAATGCTTGCTCAAGCCGTTCCAAAGTGGTTCCTAATATAACACATCATTCACAACTGTCTTCCCACAATATCTTAAAACAATCAATATATTAAGGTTTCACTAAGTCTAACTTGATTTTATAACCCTAAATGCATATTTAACTTAGTTTCATTTGAATTCTAATTGTACGTTTATGACCAAGTTGTACAATTACACCTCAATTGTACAATTACAACCCTACACTATACAATTAGACAAAACCCTACACTGTACATTTTTAAAAAATTGAACATTTGACAAAATTGTGCAAATCCATACTTTATTTCTTCTTATGGGAGGTGGATTTGCTGCCTAAAGTTACTATAGACCCCTTTGTTGTAGATATCTCTTTTGAGTTAGATTTCTCTCCTCCTACAAAAATATTTCTACCTAGGCAAAAATGTGCTTGTCACCATCTCAAAATTTAACTCTATGTTGTCTCTTTATCTACACTACTATGGACTGCTCTACTATAGGTGTCTCTTTAGTATCTAGTGTAGATTTAGTATATTTTTTCTACTAGTTATAGGTCTCTTATTTGTGAGCACAAATATTTCATATGGATAAGTTTCATCTTTCACATTTATGTCAGTAGCCCTAGGTTATTTTTTACGGCTACTTTCATAGATCTCCTGTATAGAAGTAATTTTATTTTTTAGTGTGTCTACAACTTTTGATTTCTATTTACTCTTAGATGTCTCACATGTTTCTTTCTTATGATACTTGCGAGTGGAAGCCTCCATCAAATGGGTCCAAGAATCACTTCCACGAGCATTTTTTTCCTCCAAAGTGGTGCTTACATAACAATTTAATTAACCCATGGTGCTTAACAAAACCTTGTCCTTCCTAGACTCTTTTGGCCATATCATGTAAAAAATGATGTAATTATAGGGTAAAATTGATCCTCTATTCAGGCTTATGAATACCATACCTAAAATGGATCAAAAGCTTTATATATGGCTTGAAATAATTGCAAATTGACCTTCATAGGTCAAATATTTTATACCTCATATAGGAATTTAGTTCTATGGTATTTCAAGGTAAGATATTTTAATGTCTTTATAGAGTTTGTTTTTTATTTCAAACTCATGGTCAGGGTCACCCTCTTCTCTAAAAGCCTTAAAGATATCAAGAAGAGTAGCTCTAAAAATTCTCATAACCTCCTTTCCCTCATAAGGAATTTTAGATATTTGACTAAGGATTTTGGGGATTACCTTAATAACAGTTCCGTCAATCCTTGCATAGTTATTCTTAAGTATTTAGGAAAATTCTCCCACTAGAACTTCCATATGGCCTTCAAATTTTTATAGAAAATACATCCATTTGACCTACTAAAATATTGTGACCACCTTAGGATGCTTTTGTAGCTCATCAATTGTGTCAAGTTTGGATTTCCGTTTTGATCCTCCCATGATGTTGCTTCTATCTATGCACTCTGAATTATATTATTTCTCACTATCCATTATGGGAACATTTTAATTTATTTCTACAAATTCTTGCTTGCTCTTATCTTCAGTAGAATGAAAATGGCAACTGATTTTTCATCTAACAATATTGGTGTATGCAAATGGTTTCTTAACTATGGTGTACCACATGCTCTAAAAGGGAGATCAACAAGTGCATGCAATGAAATAATTATCTTTCAATGCACGATGAATATTTGGAGTGACTCCAATGCATACAACAAGATAGGTGGTAAATCCAGGTAAAATATGGCAAAATGATTTACCATACCTTTTCAACTTATTATCATTATAAAATCACTTGTAATCCATAATCAACCACTTTTCCCATGCATGGTTAATGTATAATTTTCCCACATGATCTTGTTTCATTACTTTAATGGCCCTAATTGTGCCAAATCATCTCTTAACATGCATCCTTCATAATATCTTTGTGGTAATTCTTCTTGTCAGCTACCACTGAGGTGACACATAAGCATTGCAATCATGCAGTAATATTTTCTTATAATTATGATCAACTGTGTGTTATCCAATGGTAACAAATATAATTTATGGCATGTTCTTTTAGTAATCGTAAGTTTGATAGTGTTTGACACTTGATGAATGTTTTCCACCTATATTTTATGGTGTGTGTGCCCAATTTCCACCATCTGTATTTGTGTGTGTCCCTTTTTTTGTTTCCTTTTTTATTTACTTTTTAATTGTTTAACTATAGGAGCACCTACTTAGTCTGGCAAAAATAACTGAGCTATTCCTATTTACTGGTACTATTATTTTAGAGCAACTTTTTAATTTTTATGTAATCAATTTTGTATTTTAGAGCAAATCAAGATTGAGTCTAGCATAACCAAGGGTGTTCTAGATTATCTTTTGGAATACCATTTTGCCATTATATATATATATATTCCAAAAAACTAATCTTGATTTATGTAACATTAAATTCAAAGAATAGTAAAGTCAAAGAAAATGTACACCTTACTATTAGAAAGGTTTCATGCAGTTATTATATTTCACAAATACTAGTAAATTGTTTGTGAGGCAAACAAGTCAAAAACCAGTTTTCATGTAGCCTTGATTCAATAGCACTTCAAAGAGGATTTCACTATCAAATCATTTATTTTTATTTTTTTGAGATACATATGATCATTTTGAGTCTATGGTAGAAGAGAAAGCCTCTTCTACAACATATAAGTCTGACTGTGAAAGAAAGTATTGAGCAAATTCCACCTTTGTCAATGGTTTATGACACAATCATAAATGATTTCCATTTACCATTAATTTTCTCTTTGATTCATCAATAGGAGAAAGTTGAATATCTCTATTCTTGAACACTTATTCAATTTGGTAATGTCCTAGCCACTAGATTTGTAGTTTGCCAAGAAAATCAACATAGGGAGAATCAAACAATAATGCCCAATTACCTAGTTTGTACTTGTTGCTCCAAATGTGACTATCATGCCACATATTTTGTTGCTATTAAATAACTTATGTTTGGTGAAGTGCCTCCAATACAATTTCATCTAATACATTCAATTATAAAATTCTCTCTTGTTGTACCTACAACAACTTAATACCTACTTTCAAATATGTACAAAGTGTTAGTAGTTCAAATTCAATTGGAAAAAGAGGTTTCTTATTATAGATCAATTCATAAGGTGTGAATCTCATGGTTGATTTCCATATAGTATCATATACCCATACGGTCTATAGCAACCTATTCATCCAATATTTCTTGTGAGAAGCCATTATTTTTGTTAGTATACTCTCTAATTCTTTATTTGTGACTTCTACTTGATCATTTGCTTGAGTGTTAGAGAATATTACATTATTTTGTACATTATTAGATTAGGAGTGTGTCTTAGATTAGTAAGTGAGTTAATATTTTATGTAATATAATAATGTGCAAAAAATGCACAAGTGTCATATAAATGTGTGCAAGTGTTATGTGTATATGCACAAGTGTCTAATATGTAAGTGTGCACATGTGTCCTTAGAATAGGAAAATGAAGAGTTATTAAGAATAGTGAAGGTCAAGAGTGCAGCATATGAAGAGTCACATACAATTATATATTTATGACTAAGCATTATAATATTATAAATGTGAATCAAATGTGCAAAGCTTTATACTTGCATTAGTAGAATTTTATTCAATAGCATTTTTCAGTATTATGTCATCTGCAATATCGTGAGCATGTTTATGTGAGTATTCTTATGAGTTATTAAATTTGTTATTACATCTTGAGATATTATTTGGTTCATTATATTGCAACTTCATTATATTAGATCCTATGATTATTTTCCTATGGTGATTTATATTAAGTATTAGAGTATCAAAAGCTAACAGTGGTATTAGAGCTACAACAAGGTTGCTTGCATAGGATTTGAAAGTTATAGAAGTTTAAGGATATTACCATTGGATAAGAAAAACCAATGAAGTTAAGGATATTACGACTGGGTAGGAAAAACCAATGAAGATAAGTATTTCCACTAGACTAAATAAAAACTGGTGAAGACTAGGAAATCAACTTGAAGATAGTTGATTATTTAAGGAATTGATAACTTTGATATTGATAAAAGATATTGAAGGGATAGAAACACCTTGATATTGAAATTTCTCTCAAGAAAAGAGAATAATTATTAATTAAATTTTTTTTGCAGATTGAATATTGCAGGAAGAAACAACACAAAAGAAAGTTGGTCATTCAGATTTTTGGATTCTTAAGTAATACTAAAGAAAACTATCTAAGATATTGTTGTAGTGAAAAATTGATCTTTAGAAGTTGAGAAACTTCCTACAATAGATAGAGAAGACTTTCATCTTCGATTTCTTGAAGGCTGAGAGCTTTCCTCATGCAAAGATTGATTTGAGTTGTAGTCAAGTATATTTTTAAGTCTCAAAGATAGACCTTGATAAAAAAATTAGGTCATTAAGATATTGACCTTGATAAGATAGATTGAATTTACCTATTCTAAGAATCTATTCGAAATAGAAGGTAATCTATAATATTGATTTAGGTCTTGAAGATAAACCTTGACAAATTGGTCCAAGAGAATAGCAATATTAAGATATAGAGTTCAAAGAACCAAAGATTTGAGACCCTTCATAGAAAAAGGTATATAGTAGAGAAAAGTGACTATAGTAGAGGTAATATTTTTATCAAGAAATGAAGGAATCATAAGGAGAAAATTCCTAGAAGACTTAAGACAAAACGCAGATATAGAAGATCCATTAGAAGAGCTATAACAATAGTACTTACTCTATATTTGGGGCAATAGTCACCATTCGACAACAAGCCCATAAGATAGATAGAAAGAAGACCAACTAAACAAGGTCTTATTGAAAATTAAAGGTATTTGAATGAAATCCAATATAAAAAGGTCACATTGAAGGTAGGAGGAGACCTGTTAAAAGAGGTCCTATAGAAGACATAGGAGACCCGAGAAAATAGGTCCCATAGAAGTCATATATATAGAAGAGACCTGAGCAAAGAGGTCCTTGATAAATGAATTAGTGTTCCTTAGAAAAAAAATATATCATTAATATAACTTGCTCTATAGAGATAGAAAATAAGTAATAAAACTTAAAGGTAGCCGGAAGACTTCAAGCAAAAAAGATTTGAAGGTAATTTTGGAAGGCAAGTATCTTGCTAAAAGTATATAACATTAATAAGGCAGGAAGATAAGAAGGCAATAAGCTTTCAAGATTTTGAGGATAGTGTTGAAGAACAACAAAAGGCAGGATAGTTTTTAGGAGAAAAAAAGGCAAATATTTGAAAGATATAACCTTATTTTCAATATAGAATGTCATAAGCTAAATATTGTAGAAGAGTCGCAACCACAACAAGGAAAGAGTTAAGTTAAAAGTGTCTATAACAGTATTGTAAGTATCTTTATTAAGGATGAAACCTTAAAAATCTTTAACGTCGAAGTAGTGCACTTGAACCTCCATAGATAACAAGAAATGGTAGATATTATTCAAGCACGATGATTCTTAGAATTGAACTGAACATGAGGGAAAAAAATTAAAGTGTAAAGGAGATTAGAACTACAAGCATTGGCATTAAGTGATAACATAAGAGAATGAAGTGCAAATAAAAGAATGATAAAGTGAAAAAGAGTCATTCATCAAAGCTAAGTGCAATGGTTTGATTTCGTTCATCAAAGAAGAGTCATTCTAATAATGCTTTGGTTTCATATACGCATACTTCAAGGTTTGAAGCTATCCCAAATTCAATTAGGATAAGACAAGAAATAGGCAAAAAAACATGAATATGGACACTAACCAAAAGGCATGCCATAATACTAATCAGCATCATATTGTAAAAGGTGAAAATCTTGTAGAGGAAGGTAATATCAATGCCCTTACCAACATATTTAGCCCCATTAATATTGAATATCATCACTTAGAATATTATAGGACTCATAGGAGTGTTGATTCTTTAGCTTATTGGGCATTGGATAAAGTTGATCTTACTTGCTACAGCCACCCACCCAGATGGTAGGCTTCACAAATCAAGGATGCTCTTCTATCTATCATTTCTTTAGATGGCTCTAGTACTAGAGGTACCTAGTTCCATTTTTCTTTGTATTAGCTTCTCTTTGGTTTAGTCAAGATATTTCAGTTCTCCAATTCAGAAAATCATTTTTATGTTTCATCTGTTGAATCTTGGCTAAAAGGTTTGTTGGCCAAAAATGTAATCTATTTTTTCCTTCATTTTAATTTTTAGATGCGTGTGCTTTCATGTTGTGTTTTGTTTTTGTGTTGTTTTGTGTTTTTTTTCGTTTTTTTATTTTATGTTTTTATTTTATTTGTTGTTTGTTGTTTATGTTTTTGTTGTTATGTTTTTTGAGTGTGTCGAAAGGGACAGATCAGGTATAAGCCCTAGACTTTTTTGGTGGACTAGATACCCTTACCTCCTTAAAACATACCCAAAAATAATACCTTGAAAAAAATGTTTTACACAAACAAAATAAACAACTACAATAAAAAAATAAAATTCTTCCATAAGAAGTAAAGAGTCGTCAACTATACAGACAGAAAAAAGATAAAAACAAAAAAAAAAGTGTATCGAACATAAGCACTAAAATAAATGAATGGTTTACTGATTTTTTAAAAATTAATGAATCACTAAGTGTAATTCTTGAATCCCTTGATGGGGCTCTTCGTAGTTTGTAATTCAAAGGGAAAGTGTAGCCTCAAATAATGAGAAATTATTACTAAAAAGTAAAACTGTGGGTGAATGTTAGTGGTAGTTCATTAAATTCTTCGAGTACGATCACTAAATTGATATTTGCTATTTGGCTTTAGGTGTGTTTTGCTGTTGCTTTTGCCTTACATCTTAAATACCTTTCAATCAACATATGAATAATGACAACCTTGGACCCAAATATTATATTTTCCTTTAAAAAATCTCAAAGGGAAGTCATTTGAAAGGCCCTATTAGTAAATGCCTTATCATCATTGAGTGAATGTGCGTTACCCATTTACATCTAATATTTCATGGATGACTGGATACACCTTGTCTTATACAAGTCATTGTTAAAGATAAAGATGGAGAAAGTCGTAGAGAGACATCATGGAAAAAGCACCTCACATGTATGGGAAGATAATGATCAATGACAAATACAATTGACTTCATAAGGATGGTGGCTTTCCCCAATAGAAACAAACATAGAAGAGAATTGTAAGATTCCATGGATGACTGAAGACAACTTGTATTATTAAAGATGGAAAAAGTCGTAGAGAAACATCATGGCTTTCCCCAATAGAAACAAACATAGAAGAGAATTGTAAGATTCCGTGGATGACCGAAGAGAACTTGTATTATTAAGGATGGAAAAAGTCTTCAAGAAACATCATGGAAAAACACCTCACAATTATGAGAAGATAATGCTCGATGACAAAACTTCCATGTAACAAAGCTTCCCTTATTCCGATGGAAGATTATTCTCTCGGAAAGTTGGATCATGGGTGTAGACACCTCCATGTGATAGAGGTCTTTATTAAAGGTGGACAAAAGTCGTAGAGAAACATGATCACATTTACGAGAAGATAATGCTTAATGACAAACACAATTGGCTTCATAAGAATAGTGGCTTTCGTCGACAGAAACAAATATAGGAGAAAATGAAAAGATGATTGATGGAAAGGCTATCCTTTTCCAAATTTGGTGCATTTGGCACGTCTACATGATAGAAAATATATAGTTTCTTTTTCCAAAAATAATCTGGTGCATTTGGAACGTCTACATGATAAACAATATATAGTTTTTTTCTCTCTAAAAATTATAACTTTTTATTAAAAAATATATAGTTTTTTTTTCCAAAAATTATAATTTTATATTAAATAATTGTGAAATTGTATTTTTGAGATAATTTGTTTTTACTTTTTTTTTAGAAGTTTCAATAATGACTTAAAAATTAGGTCATTTATATATCATAACTAGCTATCTTTATCATTCTAAATTCTATCCTTAGCCACCTTCCCAAATTGTCAACCAATATCATTAAAATTACTAACTTCTAATTTTTTTTTTAAGTTTCTTTAACTGTAGTGGATTGATCCCTCTAGATAGGGACACTAACCAGTTGCAATGCATTGCTCTCACTGAATTCCTATACTAAGCATGTATTTGGTTCAATTGCCCTCACTAAATTCTTGTGATAAGCTCATACTTGGTTCAATATGAAGCCCCGCATTTGAGAGTTTGTTTGCTTCCTTATTCAATTATATGCTAAAAAGTAAAAGCTTCACTTTGATTCATAGCTTATTTTATTTGAGAGAAGATGGGTTGTAGAACCATGTTTTCCGTTCTAAGAACACCAAGTATTTAGTTTGTTACCACTTGTGATTTTTTGTAAATTTAAATTTTTTATATTCTTTTTTATTTTACTAACTGAACCAATAATTTGAGTGTCATTATTTTAGCAAAATTATTAGAACCTTCTCCCACTCTAGACTTGAATGTGAAATAATGAGAGTCGGAAATATATAGTAATCTTCTTGCTCCACAAATTCTATGAACCCTCTATCTAGCCCCATAAAAAAAATCCCAAGCCCCTAATTTATCGATATTTGGAGGGATGATTTGTTTGATTACCTTTGTTGTTGTCAAAACCTTATAGTTATTGAAACTTTTGATGATTTGGGAGGAGACTTGACAAGTAGGCTTCTCTTGATCCTAAAATATTCCTACATTCCTAGATAACCATACTCCCCATGACACAAACAATGGGAGAGCTATAAAACTTTTGTATGACATATTTTCAAACCAATATTTCAAGCATTCTCCTATAGAATATTCTTTTCATCCTATAAGAAGCTTTAACTATACTATAACCTCCCTCCAAACCTATCTAGTAAAGGAGCAAGTTAATTGCTTTATTGTCTAACTTACATAAATGGAATTTTCCTAAACCATTCCAAATCCTCTTCTGTAATACCTCTCATGTCAAAACCTTATTTTTCATGGCAAACCACAAGAATAATCGTGTCTTCAATGGGAATTTTTTCTTCTAGGGTGAATTTCACCACCTTATTGAATCATCATTTCTATATTCCAACAAATTCTTATATCCCAACTTTAGAGTGTACTCCCTCGTAGCTCCATTCTTTTTCCAAACCAATTGATCAGTTTTCTCTCACAAATTGTTATATCCAACTTTAAGTCTTCCCATATATTCTTCTGAGTGGTGTGCCTCCTAGCCTTGAAGCCTTAACATTATTATTGTCTTCCATCCATGTCTCCAATTTGTAGATTTTGAGTCAGTTGCTTGGGCTAGAGTTCCAATCCCATGAGCTCTTAGGGTTTGATTCTTACCACCACAATCAATCCAAGGGTCTAAACCTAGTCTTATCCTTGAACCATCCCCTATTTTTAGGTAAAATAATTATCTACAATATGAAAGGTTTGAATCATTGCCTTTCAATAGACTAAAATATTATGGGTTTGTTTCACTAGGACCCTTATCCATTCCTTGATTGTGAGTAGCTCTAATTACTTTTCCTGTATGATCCTACTCCATAAGCCTACCTTTGATATTATCTTCCAAACACACTTGGTTGTTAGAGCCTTACTACATAGAAATATGTTCTTGAGTCCCTATCCTCCATTTTCCTTGGGCTTGGCTAAGGAGTGTCATTTAACTAAGGGAATACCTTCCCTTTTTCTTTTCCCTATCCATAAAAACCTATAGCTTAACTATCTAATTTTGTTCAAAAATCCCTTTGGTGTATGAGCTAAATATTGCTAATATACTGGTATCGCCTCTAGCACATACTTGACCACATTCAATCTCCCCCCAAAAGAGAGTCATTTGTTGCAACATACATTAATTCTTCCTTCCACCTTTATCAACCAATTTCAATCTTTTTTAGTGTAGTCATTTGGTTTCAAAAAGAACCCTAGATATTTAAACCCCTCTTGAATATCAAAATTGTTAATGGGAAAAAGCTGACCTGTTAATATAGTTGAATTAAACTAGAATCATGGATATTTTTTTAATATAATATATTAATAAAATATAAATATAATATAATAATATTGATATTTAATGGTTTAAGGAGTTTAGGAAAAACAATAGAAAGCAATAAGTTTTATAAGATAGATTAAGGTTTTAATATTTTAAGATTTTTTTATATTTTAGTTTGTAGGATTTAGAATAAATAATAGTGAAAAGTTTCACTATGTTTGTAGAGTTTAACATTTTATCAATAGAATTTAAGGCAAGTGGCAAGGAATGAATAATTTCATATTTGGTAGTTCATCCAAAAGAGGCCAACTATTAAGAAGTGAAAACATGTATATATCTACATCAGTGGTAATATAGTTGTACCAAGGGAAGGGAGATGTCGATGGGCGGGAAGTCATCTGCGGGGGAGCTGGGGAGCGGCTATGGTTCGATCCTTGGGCGCAGCGGAGCAGTCGGAGAGCACCAGGAGTCCGGAGGTTCGGAAGCATCCATACCCATTGAAGAAGACCGGGCTGACGACGGTGTCAGTCGGGGTAAGGACCCACCAGACAAAGGGGGTGGTGGGGCTCAAAAGTCTTATGCTCAGGCAGCGGCCTCAGAAACCCTAAACGGATTTTTTACCAAAGAGTTGTTTCTAGTTGGGGATGAGTTGGACATCCCGATAGAAGTCCTTTCAAGCTTCATGGAGTTTGAGAAATTTACCCTCATAGGCAAATTCATTGGCGGCCGTCCCGACATGGAAACCATCCGAAAGTGGGCAGCAAGCAAATGGAGGACTTCTGGTCATATGGAGCTAGCGGCCCTATCCGGGGTTTTTTTGCCATTAGACTGAACAATAAGGAGGATTACTATAAAATTTTGGCTGGTGGGCCATGGTTTCTGGGCCGCAAAAGTTTATTCCTTAGGAAGTGGGGCATGGATTTCAATCCTGACACCCAGAATATCAACATCGCCCCAATATGGGTTAGGCTCCCGAGTCTTCCCCTCTTTGGTTGGCATGAAAATGTTATAAGGGGTATTGCACGCTCCATTGGGGAGTTGGTCACCATTGACCCTCCTACCCGAGCTCGAACAAGGTTCGTCCAAGCCCATTTTTGTGTTCTGGCGGATTTGGAGGCGAAACTCCCAACTTCCATCACTCTTCGGTCTGGAGGTACCATTCTTCATAAACAAGCTATTGTCTATGAAAATAGACCAGCTTTCTACCCCCAGTGTCGGTCCCAAGGGCACCTCCAGTCCCATTGTCCTCTTCAAAAATTGGGTAAGCAGAAGCGTGAAAACTGTAATCCCCTGGAGCATGGTGAAGGCCAGGTGAAGCAGTCAAATCCTCCAAACGCGAAGGGCCTTGAATCTCCAGGCCCCTCCAGAGACTGCGTCGAACTCTCTCAGCCTGAAGAGAATCCCACTCTCCAATCGAACCCTGAGCAATTTGAAGCTGATAACCAACAAGGAGCAGACTCCCACTTGGAAAGTGAATCGCAAGAAGAGAAGGAACGGACCCCATCCCAAAATATGACTCAGGTTGTTTCTCTGCTCCCAGATATGGGTCATCCCGATTTCAGCCAGTCGAAGACACTGCTAGAAGATTACCTCCTAGGAAGGAGGGGTGAACAGTCCGGACACATTAGCCCCCGAAACACGAGGAGCCAAAAGCAAAGTGTGGATTTTGGTAGTGAGAGGAAGCAGGGTCGTCCTCCTAACAAAGACAGGCGAGACAAAGAGACAACAACAGACGTTGCAAATGGAACCCAGCGTTTGCTGGTTCTGGATGACTGTGACGTTCAGACGGACGAAGCGCATGCATCAAAACCTCCCCCTCAACAAGGAAGGGGAGGCAAGAAAAATCTCAAACTATCTAGATGAAAGTCCTCTCATGGAATGTGAGAGGACTAAACGGTGCAGCCAAACGAAGGTTAGTGGTTGATCTCCGTAGGAGGACTAACCCCTCCATCCTTATTTTGCAAGAGACCAAGATTGATGCTATCTCCTCTGATAAAGTTGCGAAGGCCATTTGGGCCAAGGCAAATTGTCTGTCCAGACTTGCAGTGGGAACAATGGGAGGACTCATGGTTTTGTGGGACCCATCGAGGTTTGAGGGCAGCCTGCTGTCAACTTCTAACAGAATCATCAATGTGTTGTTCCAGTCCAAAACCACCAATTTTTCCTGGATTCTGTCCAACGTTTATGCTTCAAATTCTGCCACAGAAAGAGCAGAAATGTGGAAAGCTATCTCTCAGATGAGAGAGAATTTTAGTAATTTTTCGTGGGTCTTAGGGGGTGACTTCAATTGTCCCCTTCATCCTTCGAAAAAAAAAAGGAGGGTCCGACCACTCCAGCCGCAGCTTGGAGGACTTCAGAGATTTTGTCTCTACTAATGGCCTGCTTGACATCGAACTCAAAGGGGCTTCCTTCACATGGAGTAACAGAAGGATTGGGAGCGGTTTGATTCAAGTCAAGCTCGATAGATTTTTCATTTCCCAAGAAGCCATTCCCATCCTTGGCGGGGCTATCCTTTCGGCACTTCCAAGGATTGGGTCTGACCATAACCCTATTTTCTTGGAGGTGGACGATGGGCCTATTTTTAAGACCCCCTTCAGATTCGAATCCATGTGGATTTCTCACAAGGATTTCAAAGGACTGGTTTCAGCGTGGTGGCAATTGAAGGTGGAAGGAAGCGCTCCTAAGAGGGTGGCTTTAAAGCTCAAAATGGTCAAAGAAAAGCTGAAGGTTTGGAATAAAGAGGTTTTCGACAACATTTTTGAGTCCAAAAAATCCATCTCGGAGAACCTGAAGGTTTTGGAGGAAAGGATGGAACTCGAAGGTTACACTGAGGGTCTCAGGGAGGAAGAGCGGAGCCTTTTGGTGGACTTTCATTCTATTCTCGCTAGGGAGGAAATCTTCTGGCGCCAAAAATCTCGTGACCTTTGGTTGAAGAATGGAGACTCCAACACGAGGTTTTTCCATGCATCTACTATGAGGCACAGAGGGGTCAACAAGATCAGAGAAGTGGCATGTAAGGATGGGCGCATTACCAGGGAGATAGAGGAAATCAGGAGCGAAGCGATTGACTTTTTTTAGGATTTGCTTGGCACTCCTCCGGACAGCAACTTTCAGGTCCAGAAATCTCTGCTTGCCAATTTTTTGACTAAAGTTCCCCATGAGGTAAGCATTAAGCTTTTGGAACCTTTTTCCTCGTCCGAGATTAAGGAAGCATTGTTCTCCATGCAACCAGATAAGGCCCCTGGCCCCGATGGTTTCCCCCCCGATTCTTCCAAGTCATGTGGGAGGTCGTGGGTCCGGATGTGTGCGATGCTATTCGGGTTATTCAAGCTTCCAGATCCATCCACCCAAAACTCAATTCCACCTTTCTTGCCCTCATTCCTAAGTCTCCCACCTGCAAAAGTTTCTCTGACTATCGACCCATCAGCCTGTGCAATGTTTTTTACAAGATTCTCACCAAGTCGATAGCCAATAGACTCAAAACCGTCCTCCCCCTCCTGATTGATCCTTGTCAGGGAAGCACTGTTAAAGGCAAAAACATTCTTGATGGTGTCATCACTGTCCATGAGACCCTTCACTCCGCTTACCGCTCCAAGAATGCTGCTCTTTTTCTTAAGCTCGACATGAACAAAGCCTTTGACCGGGTTGATCAAAAAATTTTGTGTGCAGTCCTCCTCAAGTTCGGCTTTCATCCCCATTGGATTGACCTTGTCTA
This sequence comes from Wollemia nobilis, assembly GCA_028583015.1. NCBI lineage: Eukaryota > Viridiplantae > Streptophyta > Pinopsida > Araucariales > Araucariaceae > Wollemia > Wollemia nobilis. The sequence continues at coordinate 1,835,198 of JAQPPZ010017145.1, read as the reverse complement.
CAATTGTATATCCACTCCCTTTTTTTTTGTTCTGGTCAACGGGTCCCCAGTTGGGTATTTCCAAAGCACCAGAGGCCTCAGACAGGGCGATCCTTTGTCTCCCATCCTTTTCATTCTTCTGGCGGAGGTTCTGAGCTGGTCCATGAAAGAGGCTCTTCGCCAGAACAAGATTTCTGGCATTGTGCCGACTTCTAGAGTTGATCCTGTCACTCATCAGCAATTTGTGGATGACACCCTCATCTCCACTGGGGCATCCGTTGCCCAAGCCAAATCGCTCAAGCGGATCCTGTCCCGTTATGAGCAAGCTACAGGGCAAAAGGTCAATTACATCAAGAGCAAAATCTACTTTATTAACACTCCCCTACGTAGGCAACTTTGGATTGCTAGAATTCTTGAATGCACTATTGATTCCCTGCCTACGTCCTATCTGGGGTTGCCTCTGTCTTACAGTGGGTGGGCCAGTGGAGATATGTGGAACATGATTCTTGAGTGCCTTCACAGGAAACTCGGCACTTGGAAGGGCAAGCTCCTGTCGCAAGCCGAGAAAGCCACCCTTACCAAAGCTTGTCTTCAGGGGATTCCGACCTACTTTATGTCGATGTTCATGCTTTCGATTGCAGTTCACTCCAAAATCGAGAAGATTCAGAGGACCTTTCTATGGTCTGGCAACGAAGAGAAATCTAGACTCCCCCTTGTTGCCTGGGACAAGGTGTGCTCGAGGATAGACCAAGGCGGCTTGGGGTTGAGAAGATCAAGACTTATGAATTTGGCTCTGATCGCGAAGCACGCTTGGAGGATTCTATCTAGCGACCCGATGGAGTGGGTTAAGCTGGTTAAAAAGAAGTATCTCGGCCCCAATTCCTTCTTGGATGTTGAGACCTCCCCCGTGGCATCGATTTTTTGGAAATCTGTGCTCCAAACCCGGCATTTGATCAGCCTGGGAGCCCGCTGGATTTTGGGAGATGGCAACCTCATTTTCTTTTGGAAGGACAGGTGGGCGTCAAAAGAAGCCCTTGGGTCGAGGGTGGATCTTGCTGGACTGAGAGGGTTAACTGACCCAAACTCCCAACTCAGGGTGGCGGATTTCATAGACCGGAGCACCCGTTTTCCTCAGTGGAAGCTTCCAGTTGTGGAGGGGTTTAATAATGAGGTTACCTTTCTTGCAAACATCCTCCAGTCGGTTTTAATTCCTTCTGCTAGGAGGAATGACAGAATCATCTGGAGTGGTACGGAGGATGGGCTTTTTTTTGTTAAATCAGCATATGAGTTTCTTACCACCAAGACTACTCTGGACTACAGATGGAAAACTGTTTGGAGGAAAGGGGTCGTCCCTAAAATCAACTTCTTTGCATGGATTGCTTTCCACAACAAAGCCTTAACTATTGACAACCTTCACAAGAGAGGTTTTGCTTTCCCCAACAGGTGTTACTTGTGTCTAGCAGACTGTGAGACGAGGGATCATTTATTCCTGCATTGCCCGTTTTCCCACTCTGTTCTTAGCATTGTCCTGTCCTCCTTCCAAATCCTTTGGTGCTCTCCCCGTTCCCTCAGAGATGCTTTCCACCAATGGCCTAATCCTTTCAAGAATCCTAAACTCCGCTTCCTCCTCGAGGCCTCCTTCCATCATTCAATTTGGCAAATTTGGTTAGAGAGAAATGCCAGAGTCTTTGGCAGAGCTCCTAAAGGGCCTCCTTCTGTTGCTCAAAGGGCGTTATCCTACGCCATCGAGAATTCTATTGTTGTTCCCAGTCCCCGTCCCCACCTGTCGAGCGAAGAAGCGATTCTCAAAATGATGAATCTCTGGTCGTTTCTGGATGTTGTTAAAGGGCCCTATCGAAGGAGTGTTATTTGGACCAAGCCCCCCGTGGGGTGGATTAAATTAAACTTTGATGGAGCGGCGAAGGGTAATCCTGGGCCCGCTGGTGCTGGGGGTGTTGTTAGAGATCACGATGGGAATCTTGTGATGGCCTACTATGAAGATTTGGGCTCCCAGACGAATCACTATGCCGAAGCCCGAGGCGCTCTGAAAGGTATTCGGATCCTCTCTGAGGATCCTCGACCTCTAATTATTGAAGGTGACTCGCTCAACATCGTGAATTACCTCCTTGGCACCAAAAATCCATCTTGGAAAGTCTACAACATCATCCTCGAGGCAAGAACGCTTCTCTCCCATCGTGGTAGGTGGAAAGCAAATCATATCTTGAGAGAAGGCAATTGCGTGGCTGACCACATGGCCAACAAAGGGCTCGCGACCACGTGTCCGATCGTGTGGCGGTCTCGCTTCCCTTTTGAGGTGGAAAGGTTGGCCAGAGCAGACATCCCGTCATGAGGTTTTCCTCGCGCAATTTTTGGAAAGCCCCTTTCGATGAGTATCGGGGTGGCATGGCATTTCTGTCTACTCCCTTGGGCGAGTGTGGACGCAAGTGTCTTGTGAAGCGCACCCCTGTTTCCAAAGCTATTTGTTTTTCAAGTCTCCAGGATGCACCAGATTTGGTGCCTTGTAGGCTCTCAACACTTTTTTCTCCACCAAGGCGGTCTACCTGTTTTGTCCGATCCTGGCATTGGTTCGTGGTTGACATTTCAAAGTACCTCTACTTGTATTTTCTTCCATTTTTCTTGTTCCAGAAGCAAAACCAGAAGCGGTAGTTGCTTCCATTTTTCTTGTTCCAGTTCTTCGGCCTCTACTTGTTGTCCTCTCGGGTTGTCCTGTTTCTTTTTTCTTTGGGTTTCCAGGCTTAAAAGCCCTTTTTGCAGTCTCCAAGTCTTTAGCATTAGGACGGCTTTACTTGCAATTAGGCTTATTGTTACAGCCAAGAGGTATGATGCATCATTAGAAATTTGGCTAATTTTGTACATAAGGTTTTGGGATCCTCTATAAAAACCCACTGTTAATATATTAAAATAATTACCAAAAAAAAAACTTGTATATATCTAGATCTGTGTTGTCATAGATGTTTTAAAACATTTGTTAAAATCCACTACAAAAATTAAGAAAGACACAATGGATGAGGAATTGTAAAGTGTAATTTAGAAGGAATTAAAGATATGAAGGAAGATGTTGAGGCATTTTTTAAAAAAGTGGTGAAAGATGTCAAGTCCAATCTAGGTAAATCATCTTCATGTTCCTTTAGTGTAAAATCATCTCCTTGAATTAAATATGAAAGTGGTATAGATTTTAACCCTTTCACTTAGGGGTTTCAAGAAAAGTGTCAAAGAAGTGGTGTAAATTAGGGTTTTTTAGGAAACATAAAAAGTAAGCAATGTGAAGGATGGCTATTGAAATTTAAGGTTTTTAGTGCAACATAAAGAAGAAAGTTGTTTTGATGTTATTCATTGAACTTTAGGTTCTCCAGGATAGCATATATCTACAAATAAAAAGATAAATTATGAACAATATAGAAAATGGAAGAGATGATAAAAATGAAAGCATTGGTGGTAATAAAAAAGTAGAGGAAGATCCTAAATGTAGGAACTAAGGGAAAAGGCAACTGAGGGCATCAATTTTTGAAACCAAAACCAAATATCACAAGTGTTAACAAGAAGTTTTCAAGCTAGGCCATAAATAATAAGTGATAATTATGAGGCATTATAATATTCAGGGTATGAATAAGCCCACCATCCGCCCACCCCCAAAACAAAAAAAAAATATGAAGGAATTAATATTTGTTATGGTACTAGATTTATTTTAATATAGGAAATAAACATAGGTAGAGAGGAAATTAAAGATGCATTAAAAACAATTTAGAACATGGGATATTGTCTAGTAGTTTCTTCTATGCATGCTTACGAGGTATTGTAACTATATAAGATAATCAAAAATAGGAAAATTGCTAGAAATAAAAACGATTGGTTGTTGGTCTTTTCTAAAGGAAAGAAAAAATATCAAAATTATAATCAAAAAATTATATGCTCCACTTGTATAACTACTCTTCATGATAGGTGTCAAAGGATCTCAACTTATTCATATCAAATTTAATGATTAGTTACAATTATATTATTTGGATTCTTGGGGGTGCTTCAAGATAACTCTATCTCCTTTATAAAAATGGTGGTATTTTTTACGATATAAATAAATGGAGGATGTTATTTCCTTTATCATATCAAATGGCCTTTTGGAAGCTATTCCTTCAAGATTTTAATATATGGGGGATAATAAGTATACTATTCAAACTCATAAAAGAAATATTAGACAAATATTCATGAAATAAAATTATTTTAATTACATCCAAGAGACAAAAATAGTCTATGGGATGAAAAGCTTTAATACAAGATGGGGTATAGTGTACAACCCTACTCCCTATTGAATTCAAACCTTGGACATCCTATTCAGAGTTCCAAAGTTTAATAGCATCTAAGAAAGAAAATTGTTCAACAAAGTCAAAAAGCTCAACATCCTCTTATCATCTTTTAGAGTGTTTTTTGCTATTGTTGATTTTGATGAGAAGTTTCCTTGTTTTTATTCTCAATTCTTCAAAAAAATTCATTAGTGATTTTACTTTTAGAGTGTCCTCATAGGTAATCCTAATGTCCTTGTATGCTTCACATTACATGATAAAATATTTTTCAGTCTCTACTACTGCTACTATGCAAAAGATATATTTGTTCTAACTGTCTCTTAAGGAATTATCCATATCCCAATTTCATATATGAGATGGTGTGAACTAGATCTTAGTTGGGCTATAAGTATTTTTCCTTCTATTTGATATTTGAAATCTATGTACTTCTTTTGGTTGTGTTCACAATTTGGGTTGAACTTGTTGATGTATAACTATTTTCTCTTCCTAAATTTTTAGTCCACATGACAAGTCTAAATTTTTCTTCACATACTATTTAATTTATTTTTTGGAGTTTGGGACCTAATAAAATATAATGCTCTATTTTACCATTCATTTATTATTTTGTTTCATCTATGTGTCTTATCTTCTAATTTATATTTTTTATTACCTATTTTGATAACCTACTATCTTCCATTCTTTGTATTTTCTTTAGGTACCCCAATAGCCTTATCATAGTTTTTGCTTCTAGTGGAAAAGTCCATATTTCAACAACTAAAATCTCATATGGGTCTAGTGCTTTAATTTTGAAATTATTTATAATTAGTCACTTTTGAATTCTTTCTATTTGTTTCCATTTAAAATTTGATGTATTACTAGCCCACACCTCACACCCATATAGCACCACTAGAATAACTAATAACCTAAAAGGAATATAATGGTTTACCACTCCCACAACTCTAGTTTTCTACCCCTAATTCGCAAGTGTCCATCATGCGTGTATGTGTTTCATCCTGCATATTTCCCAATTGAGTTTTCTTTGAAAATATAACCTAAGGTATTTGAATTCTATTACTAACTCTAGAGGGTTTCCTTCAAATAAAATATATGGATATTTTTACTCTATCCAAGTGGAGAAGACCATAATTTTAGTCTTGCTATTGTTTACCTACTTCCCAAATTCTTTACAAAAATGTTCTAAAGTTTTTTATGTTCTTTTAAACTTTCAAGTATCTTTCCAATCAAGATGAGTTCATCGGCATAGAGAAGAAGTTTCACTACATAATTAACCAATTGTATTCCCTCTCCTTTTATTTTTTCTACCAATTATTTCAATTTATCAATGTAAATGCCAAATAAAGTAGGTGACAACAGATAACCCTGTTTCACCTAATATCACTCCCAAAATACTTTGATAGTCCTTCTAGAGTTCTAGTTTTTGCCACCACTTGCTCATAAAGCCTATGTAAAATTACTTTGTAGTTGGTTGGTACAACAATTTCTTCCATTATTTTCCATAATTTAAATTTAGGTAATATGTCAAAAGCCTTTTTAAATTCCACAAAACAACAATAAACTTCTTCTTTTCTATATCCTCTATATATGATTTCACATGGTACCATCCTATCAAACAATTTTGTAAAAAGAGAATTAATCATGATGGTGTGGTAATTTGAAGGATTGTTGATGTCTCTATTTTTATGCAATGGTATGACTAGGTTGGTTAACCTCTAGTGGAAAGCCTTGTATAATGATGTCGTTACTTCATGAGCTACTATAATCTCATCTAAAATATATCTCCCTTTTACAAATATTATTTTCTCTTCTAAAATATTTTTTCTAATAGTTATTTTAATTGATTTACCATAACTTTGGAGATTATCTTATATGTCATATTACATAAGCTTATGGGCCTAAATGAATCAAAAAAAACTGCATCCTTCTTTTTTTGAATTAGGGTAAGATATATTGCATTTATTTTGTAAGGTATGTATTGTTTTACCCTAGACTATTCCACTTCCACCAATAAGAAATCATTCACTATTTCATAGATATATTTATAGAATGCTACTAAGTGCCCCTTTAGACCTAGGGATTTATCCTTATCAAAAGATAAAAGAGCTAAATGAATTTCCTCTAGAGTAATAGGCTCCATCAGTTTGCTATTGTATTCATTTTTTGTAACTGAAGGTACTTATTGTAGTAGTTTATCATTAAGAACTTCAATATCCTTTGATCCTGGAATATTCTAGTAAAAAAGTCTTACCTCCTTTCTGATTATGCTCTAATATTCAATACATAACCCTTCTATTGATTTATTTTTACTAGTTCTGGATGTTGATCTCTATACTATTGTCATCTATAAAAAGTTGTATTTATATATCCTTTTAACCAAATTTATCTCAATTTTAATCTCCAAAATATATCTTCCTTAACAAAAATATTATGATATTTACTAAGCAACTCCCTTTCCTTTGAGCTTGGATTATTTTGTTCATATTTTTAGAATTTTGAAAGTTTCTCTTTTATTTCTTTCCTCTCAAAGATGTTTCTAAAAGTATCCTTGTTCCATTCTTTTTTTTTAAGTGAAAAACCCCGTGCAAGGCCACTTTGGTATGAGAAACCACGACTAGGGGGTTCTACACCGTCAAAGTCACCTAGGAGTCGTGCTCGGCCCTGCCCGCACCAACATTATCAATTGGATTTTGGGTACCCAATTCAACTTTTTTGTAGGGTGGAGATTCGAACTTGGGACCTCCCTTGGAGGATTGCCCTCTCCTTGTTCCATTATTTTAATCTAGAAGACTTTGATTTAATTTGTTTTGAAAGTGTATACAACCCATCATTTCTTGAAAAATTCTACTTTTGTCTTATCATATCAACAAATTGAGGATGGTCTTCCTACATTTACTCATATTTAAAATATAATATCTTTTTAATTCACTTACCACCATTTTAACTCTTATTGGCTAGTGATCTAAACCAATCCTTGTCAAGGTATTGTTGGCAGTTTTGCACCATGCCACATTGGTTTTAAATAAATCATTGATTGTAATGTAAAAAATTCATGATTTCACATTTTGCTCAAAATGTTTAAAAACATTGCAGTCATTTCAGTTTTTATGTAATTTTTCATTCTGAAAATAAACAAATTAACCCCAAATTGTGACTTGGAAATCCGCTTCGAATTCACTTCGTCAAATTATCCACAATAGCAATCAAAAGATAAAAATGATTTCACTTCAGAGGCGAAGCGACAGTAAGAAATTGAAGGCTTTGAGACAAAATAAAATTGGCTAAGTGAAAAATGCAAATGCGTTCACCTCATTGGAGGGGCGAACGTCACGTTCGCCCATTGAAAAGGCGAACGCGCCCCAAAAGTAGGAATGCACCAAACAAAAAGGAGAATAAAAGGAACACATTGTGTTCGCCCCTTAAGTGGGTGTTCGCCCCTCATTTGGGCGAACATGATTTCAATATGCGTCATGGTCGCTTTAAAGTATTCACGATGGATCCGTTCGTTATTTTTAAAGGTGAATGGCATGGAGAGATAAAGTTTGGGCGACGACAATTTTTAAATGGTTTTCACCCTTACACTCAGGTAAAAGGGGCGAACGTCATGATAGATGCGGCAAAGATATTTTGAAGGTGAATGTTGTTTGTTTTTTAGCACATGTGATTAAATTTCTCCAGAGGCATGAGTAGAATTAAATGGGGTAAATTTTAATTATTAATTGCCATCATCTTCGGCAATTTTAGAGCTTGATTTTTCCAGTTGAATATTTTCTTCGGGTAACTACTGCAATTTAATGTTGGTGATGAAGTGGAAGCATTTTTGTCATTTTCAAGAACATCTTCTCGAAGGTTTTACTCCCTCTCCAAAGCAAATTGAATATGGAGTAAATTGCTAAAGTTCGTGTTTGATTTCTAAGAAGATGGAGGTGACTCAAATTTAATGCTACGGTGCCTGAATGCTATCATCTCAAACCGTTTTTAGGATCGTGTCTACCGAAAGAAGATTTCCAAGAAATGATGACTCATTTGATGTATTCAATGAAAGAGGCGCAAACCTCTATAAATACTAAGAAAAATTGCATTGTAAGGGGTTGGAAAAAATAGATATTCCTGCGAGAAAACACTTCAAGTTCTCTGTAGTAATAGTGAATTCAAAATAGTTGGATTTGCAAATGACTTGGTGTATTGTGGTCTTCTATATTACGCACTTCTTTTACATAGTTAACTTTATTATTTGTTGTTAGATTTAAATTCTGCAAGTTGGATTTAAATATTGCAAGTGAGAGAGTGAGTGTTGGAGTGTTGATCTGAAGATTACATGTGCGAAGTTGTACAGAAATTCTGTTGTTTGATCATCTATTTGCATGCTATTTTCAGCTTGGTGTGAATTCCTGCTATCAATCTATTCCCATCCTACACAGTCGGCCTGTGGCCATATTTCCCATTTCTTTATGCATTTTCCAATTTCTTTCCTGCATCCTTAGTCTTCAACCATTTTAGAATTAGTAAGGGAACCAACCCTCTCTGGAGATTGACATGGGGGACATCTCTTTCCTTCGGTCTTTCAATGTTGGTCGTGTCTAGGGTGCACAAACACAGTTTTGTATGATTAGGCAGATATTTGACCAACAGTTTTTGGCACGCCCGATGGGACAGATAGTTTCTGTCCCAGTAAGATCCATAGTCAGTGGAACAAGTATTATCCCAAGTTGACAAACCCACCGATGCCAACAGTTTTTTGGGACTTCAAAAGTTCCACTTTAAACAACGTTAAGGTTTGATGTTTGCCTTCGTGCTATAGAATTAGAACATCTGGCGACTCGATTATACTCAAAAATCTCCACACGTGAGTACAACGAAAGTTGTGTCTCATGAATACAAGATCGAAGGCCAAAAATCCAGATCACCAAATTGAGTTCTACGAACTTGATATCCAAAGGCTAGGGAAACATCCTCAATTAGCCACTTTTCATCGTACATCTTCATTACCTCATATATCCCATATACCGTCTGTCACATCATCACGACTAGCTGGTGTATTTTTTGCTCCCGTAAGCCTAGGTAGTACTGCCACTAGTCTTCCTCAACCTCCGCCCCACATGACTATTGGTATTCCTCGAGCTCCACCTCATATACCAGTCCACATGGCTCAGAATCCACCACCCAGGCAGTTCCCAACGTGGAATAGCTCAGGGGCTTTGAACTTACAAGCACAAAATCCAGTGCCCCAAGCTGCTTTGAAGGCTTTGCCGACCTATGACGGTACTAGAAAAATTGCGTATGAGCATATCCAAGATGTAGCTTCATTGGCGACCATCCACGATATAATAGATGAAGATGTGATGATAAAATTACTGGTATTATCGCTGAGAGGGAAATTGCTATATTGGTACCGATCATTGCAACCAGGTACTATTACATCATGGGATCAGTTAGCGGAGTTGCTGATTAAGAATTTCCATGAACAAGTTGATCCATACTCCTTGTTGCACCAGTTCACAATGATTCAAAGACACCCACAAGAGGAGATAGTCGATTTTAATGTCAGATTCACCCGGAGCTGGCAAAGAGTTCTCGACGGTCTACGACCCACACATGAGCAAGCTGCTTTCTACTATCTCAGGGTATTTAACACCAAAATCGGTATGGTCGTGCGTCAAGCCAATGTGACTACATTCCCAGACCTGTATACGCAGGCATAGAAGGCCGAATCTGATCTGATTGTTGTAGGTAGACTTCCCCCGAAGATGACTATGCCCATTGTTCCTGATCTTCCACAATATTTATATTCCAGTTCATTTTCATAGCCTATGCCTTCCATGTACCCAGTTCCCTCATGGAGCTCGGGTCAGCCTCAGATTGCACCTATTCTTGCTCCACGACATACGGCTCCAAGCTTCCCACAACTACCTAATCAGTCACTTCCACAATTGCCCGCTTCTATTCCCGCTCCTGCGCTGCCAGCACCACCAGTTCCATTACCATTGCCTGCGCCTCCAACGCCTTTGCCTCTACCTACACCCCCCACATCTTCTAATCCTGATCCTTTCACGGTGTTGTTGCAAGAGGTGAAATCTAATAACGCAGCCTTAAGGATGATATCAAATGAACTTACAATAGTAAGGAAGAAGCAAGTGAAGGCTGAATTTTGATCACGGAGATTCCAAACTCCATCGATCACTCGAGAGCAAGCATCTACTAGTAGAGGCCCTAAAAAGAGCACAACAGTGCAAGCAAATGAAGAAATTAGCACAACAGAAAGGGCGTATTGGTGCTCAACATGCAATGATCCTCATGGAGAAGAAACGTGCATGGTGCATATGAATTATGTACAAACGCTAGCAGAGAGTTCGACTGGAGGACAAGTCAATATGATCAGGGAAGCCAGTCACAATTTCATGATGTCATCTATAGAGCAAGTTTCGGTTCTCACACGGTCTGGAAAGAAACCAGTAATAGTAGATCCTGCTGAGCTTGAACCCTTAAAGGTGCCAGCGAAACCAAAGGTGCAGGATGAAAAACAACAACCTCCAGCAAAAGTGCCTATAGGGGTAGCTAAAGAGCAAGATTCCATCAAGTTGAAAGATTTGATGCCTAAGCAAACTCAGGGAAGGACACAAATGAGAGCATCTTCCTCACAACCTGTGACAACTACTCAAACACAAGATGAAACGAGAGAACAAGCCAAAGAGCGACTCAAGTACCCATATTTGACCAAGCGACAAAGGGTGGAAGCTACCCAACAGTATCGAGACAAGTATGAGCGGGTTGTAGAAGAGAAGGCTCTAACTATTTTGAATTATAATATTGTGGAAGAGATGAAAAATATTCCTGCAAAAGTAAGTTTGTATGATGCACTTCAATTGCCAGGACAAAGTTGACTCGTCGCAAGAATCTTTGAAGACTGCTAAAGATCAAAAGAAAAATCCTTCTCAAATAGTCTTGGCGCAAACGCTTCCAACTTCAGCTACGGGAAAAAATAGACCTCCCCCATTTTATTTATCACTCAGAATGGAAGGGTGGATTGTACACAACTGTATGATCGACTCTGGAGCCGCAACTACTATCATGCCAAAGGCAGTATGCGAAGTGATGGGGATGGAATATACAAGGAGTAGCCCAGGAGTGTTGCAGTTGGATGGAACTCCGATCAAGATGGTGGGAGTAATTAAGGATATTCCCATTGTCCTCCATAGTATGCCATAAATTACAATCATCCAGGAAGTGGTAGTGGTTGACCTGGAACCATACTTTAGCATGTGCCTCTCAAGGGAGTTCACAACTAAGCTGAGGAGGATATCTTTCCTTAGACTACTCGCATTTAGAGATACCATTCAAGGGAAAGAGGATTCACATTCATAATGAGAAGCCCTCACCTTTTCACATTGAGAAGCTAGAGGAAGAAGAATCTCCAGGAGCAGTTAACATGTTGACTGAGGAGATAGAAGAGGTTGATTTAATGGAGGAGGCATTGGGTGAGCTTCACCTCGAGGATGAGTTTTCACTCATGGATTTCAATGCGATGGTTGGAACGGACATTGGTTGCTATACTATAACTAAGCCAGAGCAAATTGAAGAGAAGGTTCCTGATTCTCCCAATCCTGTTGCAGATCAGTTATGGAGAATGTATTTTGATGGCGCCAGGTGCAAGAATGGTGCAGGAGCCGACGTTGTGTTGATCTCTCCCGAAGGGTTGCAAAAAACCTATTCTTACAGGTTAACTTGGGGTTGCACAAATAACGCAGCTGAATATGAGGCACTATGCCTTGGATTGAAGAAGGCTGAAAAGCTGGGCATCAAGCAGTTGCAGATTTTTGGCGACTCTGAACTCATAATTAATCAGATCACTAACAAGTGTGTGTCAAAGCAACACTACTTGAAGGCCTACCGCAATAGAGTGTGGGACTTGTTTGAGTCTTTCACTGCTTTAAATGTTCAGGCGATTTCGAGAGAGCTAAATAAACATGCAGATATTCTGGCCTCTCTTGGTGCTAACTACTCTCCTATGGAGCAAGTAGTTAGAAAGCCTAAGATAGTTAGGGTAATTTATAGACCCTCAGTTCCCGACAAAAATATCCATTGGCAAGTGTTTGACAATGATGAGCAGATAGTCAACTTCCTACTTAAAGAAACTGCAAGCGCTAATGATAGAGTTCTTGCCAAAGAAGAGAGAGAAGGGATGATTCAACTGAAAAATAATCACATCCCTAGGGGACTGATTACACTTGAAAGTCTGTTCGACCAGAGTGATCGGGTTGAGAAGCACAGGATCAAAGTAGATGCAAAGGAGTATAAAGAATTGCATTTGGAGCCTGAGAAAATCATCAAGGTTGGAATAGATGGCACCCCAGAAGAACTGGAAGATATCAAGAAATTGTGTTACGAGTATCCAGATATTGTTGCCTGGAGCTACCATGATTTGAGGGGTTACAATAAGAATGTGATCCAACATACTATAGAACTCCAGGAAGGGGTAAAACCTTTTTGTCAGAAACAATGACCTGTCAATCCCAAGATTGAAGTCCTCATGAAAGCTGAACTGTTGAAGATGTTGGAGGCCAAGATAATCTATCCAATCAAGCATTCAACATGGGTGGCTAACCTGGTCCCAGTACGGAAAAAGAACGGTGACATTCGGTTGTGTGTAGATTTTAGCAACCTGAACCAGGCATCACTTAAGGACCATTACCCTCTACCGCAGATCGATCAAATCCTTCATGTAGTAGCTGGCGCTCAGAGATTCTCATTGCTTGATGGTTTCTCTGGGTATAATCAAATTTGGGTGAAATATGAGGATCAATATAAAACAACATTCACCACTAAGTGGGGAACTTTTGCCTACCAACGGATGCCATTTGGACTGTCAAACGTCGGTGCTACTTTTCAGAGGGCCATGGACATCGCTTTTGGTGAGTTATTGAATAGGATTATTGTGATATATCTTGATGATATGACTGTGTTTTCACATCGCAGAGAAGACCACATTGCTCATCTAAGGCAGGTATTTGAGAAGTGTCGTGAGTTCGGGATTTCTATTAATCCGAAGAAGTCAATTTTTGTTGTCAAGGAAGGGAAGTTGTTGGGCCATGTGATCTCACAAGAAGGATTGTCAATCGATCCTGCAAGAGCGGAAGCTCTAATGAAGTTACCATTGCCTGCTAATAAAAAATATTTGCAATCTTTCTTTGGCCAAATTAATTTCATCCGTAAATTTATTTCTGATTTCGCTCAGGTGGTGAAACCCATGACTGAGCTTTTGAAGAAAAATGCTGAGTTTAAATGGACTGAGACAAGGAGACAGGATTTTAAGGAAATCAAGGAGAGGATTACTCAAGCTCCGGTATTGATTAATCCCGATTATTCTAAAGATTTCATTCTCTATGTCGTAGGCGAACAGGAGAGTTATGTTGTAGTTTTGACACAACGACAAGAGGATGGAGATGAGAAGCCAATTGCTTTCTTGAGTCAAGTTATTGCTCCTCATCAAGAGAAATATAATTTTATTGAGAAACAAGTATATGCGATAATGAAAGCATTGAAGAAATTTTGACACTTTGTTTCTCAGAGCAAAATGATTGTGTATGTCATACACCCTGATGTACGAAATTTTATTCTCCAAGGAGAATTAGGAGATAAGAGAGCAGGTTGGGTCACGAAAATTCAAGAATATGATGTGGAGATCCGACCAACGAAGCTGGTTCGTGGGAGAGCTCTATGCCAGGAGCTAGCCAAAAGTGCGGCCTCCGAATCATTTGATGTGGTGCATGAGAACAGCCTGGGTGAAAGCATTTGCGCAAATCATACTGCCAACGATCTTGATTGGACTGAAGAGATAATTGATTATTTTATCTCGGCATGAGTCCATCTCGCCTTGATGCTTCGCAATGGAGATTCAGGTTGCAAGCTCTCGGATATACTCTGTTGCCCGAGGGGTTATTTCACAAGAACATTGATGGAGTTCTTCTCAGGTGTGTGAGGGACTCCAAAAAAAAATTTTTAGAGGAATTTCATTCTGGACTATCGAGAGGTCATTACGCGGGAAGGCCTATGGCCTTAAAAATCATTCGAGCAGGCTACTTTTGGCCTACTCTATTTGTCGATGCACATAAGCTAAGTACACACTACGATAGTTGTCAACGATATGTTGGCAGAATCAAGAAAGGGGCATTGCCTCTTCGCCCGATTCAAGTAGAAGCTCCTTTTCAGCAGTGGGGTCTTGATTTTGTGGGAGTTATTGACCCACATTCTTCTGCAGAACATAAGTACATTTTGATGGCAACTGATTACTTTACCCGATGGGCGGAGGCCATTCCTACTAAGAAAGCGGATCAAGCAACTGTAATCTCTTTCCTGGAGGGAATCATCACTCGCTTCGGTGTCCCGGACTCAATTATAACAGATAATGGAACTCCATTTATTGGGGCCAAGATTACTGAGTTCGCTAGCAAATACGGGATTTATCTCAAGACTTCGTCCAATTACTATCCGCAAGGGAATGGCTTGGCCGAATCTACTAATAAGAATTTGCTGTGAATTCTGAAAAGGACACTAGGAGACAACAAACGGAGCTGGCATTTGTTGTTGAATCAAGCACTTTGGGCAGATCGCATTTCAGTTAAAAAGTCCATTAAAACTTCGTCGTATGCCTTGGTGTATGGGAAAGAAGCAGTTCTGCCTGCTCATATTGAGCTTCCGGTCCTTCAGACATTGCAGCTATTTCAGGAAGAAGATGAAGAGTTTGATCCCTTGAGTGCACGATTAGCACAGTTGATTCAGTTGGAAGAGGATAGAGAAAGGTCCTACCAGGAGTTTGTCGAACATAACAAGGAGATGCAGAAATGGTTCGAAAAGAAGTCGACCGAACGCAGTTTTCAAGTCGAAGATTTGGTCCTCAAGTGGAATGCAAAAAAGGCCAAGCCCGGAGAGCATCACAAGTTTGATGCTATTTGGGAGGGTCCTTTCCAAATCTCGGTTGTGAATTCCGCCAACGCTTACCATCTACAAGATATGGAGGGTTGGGAGCTTCCAATTCCGGTGAACGACCTTCATTTAAAGACTTATATCCAATGACGGAATCGTAATGAGGTACCTTTGTAAATATGTACATATTCATTGTTAAGTTTATTCATTTCAAAAAAAAAAAAAAAAAAATCACCCATTTCCTTGGGCGAATTTACAACAATAAAAAATAAAGAAAAAAAAATTGTTCGCCTCATGGTAGGGGCGAACGTAACGTTCGCCCCCAACCATGGGCAAACACATAAAACAAAAAAAAAAATTATTTCAAAATTTAAGAAACAAAAAAAATTAAAAATAAAAAAAATGTTCGCCCCATGGTGAGGGCGAACGTCATGTTCGCCCCCACCATGGGCGAACGTCCCTTAAACAAACAAAAAAATAATAATTAAAAAACCTTTAAAATTTTAATTAAAATTAAAAAAACTTTAAAATTAAACTTTAAAAAAAAACATAAAAAAAATAATAAAAAAATAAACATGACGTTCGCCCCATGGTGGCACGTTCGCCCCCTACCATGGGCGAACGCCCATTTAAAAAAAAAAATAAAAAAAAATTAAGTTAAAAAAATTAAAAATTAAAAAAAAAATGGGTGTTCTTGGGCGAACGCCCATTTAAAAACACAAAAAAAAAAATCAATGGAGTGTACGCCCCAATGTGGGGGAGATCGCCCCATTCGCCCCCAACGTGGGGCGAACGTTATGTTCGCCGCAATGTTGGGGCGATCCCCATAAAAAGGAGCGTCCACACGTGGACGCTCCTCCCCATAAAAGGGAGCTTGGACGCTCCTCTTCCCCCATTAAAGGGAAAGCGCCCACGCGAGCGATTTCCCCTCCATTGAAGGGAAAGCGCTCACGTTGAGTGTTTCCTCCTCTCCATTAATTAATGGAGAGGCCCTCCTTTCCATTAATTAATGGAGAGGGGTTAACAATAAAAAATTATTAATTTAATTAAAATTTAATAAAAACAAAAAAATTTAAAAAAACAAAAGGGTCGTTTGCCCAATGGAGGGGGTTCGTCATTGGGGGTTTGGGAACGTCCATTTAATAAAAAAATTAATTAAAAAATAAAAAAATAAAATTTTTTTAATTTAAAAAATTAAATAATATAATAATATTAAAAAAATAAAAAAATAAAAGCTATAATAAAATATTAGAAGTAATAAAAAATATATTAATAAAATTAAAAAAAAAAAAAATTAAATTAAAAAATAAAAAAACTAAAATCTTGTCGCCCATTCCCATGGGCAACCAAGCTTTAAAAAATTAAAATAATAATAATAATAATAAAAAAAATAAAAAAATAAAAGTTATAATAAAATATAATTAATAAAACTTAATAAAAAAGCAAAACATGCTTTAAATTTTTTAAGGGTTATTAAAAAAAAAAAAAAAGCAAGGAATCAAAGTCTTTAAAAGGAGAGCCTTCACCCCAGTTTCATCAAGCAGATCAGAAGTGTTCCGAAGGAGAAGCAGATTTAAGTGAGCAAACATTCCCTTTGATTTCCGAGATTTAGTGCAGACATATTGCCCTTCTCAAGACGTGGCGTTTATTGGAAAGCATGCAGACAAGTGGAAGTTTTCTTTCTCGGGGAAGCACAAGGAGCATTTAATTGGTTCAAGGGGCCAATTTATTTTTTCAAAGCAAGCTTCTACAGCCAGGGCACGGTCTACAACACAGTTATGCGACCAAGGAAGACGTTTTTTTGAAGCCGACCAAGTAACTCAGTATTTATTGTGGCGGTCGAAAAGGGGTCTATTTAAACAAGACAAGGTAACCCTTGCAGTTATTCTTCTTAATTTTTCCTGCTACCGTGTGTTTCAAGGGATTATTGCAGAAGTGCTCAAAAAGTGTGCGAGAAATTTGCTCGAAGTTTTTTTAATAAAAATGGGAAGGCGTGGCAAGGAGCCTCAAGAAGTTTTAGAATCTTCAGATCCGAAGAAGTCGAAAAGAAGAGAAACGACTACGAGGTCCAAGAAGGCTCGAAAAAATGATTATGTTGATTTGGACCCGTATGAAGATTCGATGGCTGGAATCAGTGACTGCGTCATCACTCATAAAGGAGTAGAAAAATTATGGCAAAATGTCGAATTTGCGATGCAGCAAGGATTGACATCGAAAAGTTGGTTAACAGTACCTTATCACTCATTGCTTTTTTGGTATTTATGCCCTCCAATACATCCTTGTCCCGAGCTTGTGTTGCTTGTTGCCAGATATTATGATCCTTCAACCAGGGTTGTCAGGAATGCGAAGAGGGAAATTCTTTTTACCATTACTCCCGATGAAGTCCGAGAAGCTTTTGCTCGTAGGTTACGGCCTCCCAACTATTGAGTCCATAAGAATTTGCATATTGATGAGCAATAAGACAAATATGTCTCCACCGTGGTCATGCGTCAGTTTATGGAGACTCAGTTGATTAAAGATCCACCAATGGGACAACTTCCAAACCTGCCTAGACCACTAAAATATTTTAAAAGCTTGGATATTTATTCCATGCTAGCATGGGTTGTGGGTTTGCCCTCAGATGATATAGTTCACAAATGGCAAGCGGTTGTGGCACAATGCATTTGTCGTGTAGAATTTTATTCTCCTTCAACCATGAAACAGGGCACCAATCCAATTTTCTTTGATTGGGCTGATTATATTTCACGGAGATTAAATTCGTAGTTGGAGAGCTTGCAGACTGGAGCAGATAAATCTTTCAAGCATACTTCATTTTTGGTATGGTTTTTCTTCTTCCAACTGCAGTGTCATTTTCCTTTTATTGTTGTTTCGACTACAAATGAAAAGGATGAGCCTTTACCGGTTTACCAGTGGACTTCTGTTTTATTGAAAAAAGAATCATGTTATAGCTTTAATAGTTTATTTCTGGGACCGACAATTGAGTTGCTTTGCGGTACCTATGAAAGAGTGCCGCGAGAATTGAAAGATATAATGGTTACTCAAGAAAAGGGTGACATTTTTCTGCTTACCCAAGGCGTGGTAGTGAGAATTTTTGGTTTCACGGGTAAGCCGTTCCTACTGCCATATTTTGCTACAGAGCATGTTTTTGCTATGGAAGTAGTGCGCCAATCAGATTACGTGAATGACATATATGGAGTTGGGCGCGGAAGCAAGACTACATGCAATATGTCATTTCAGTTTGGTGGCATAACAGTAAGTCAAGTTGGACAAAATCGTCTTCTTACCATTGCATTGCAGGATCTGGGGCTGATTGAGTTACCACAACGGTGGAGGTATGATCCTTTAGATAAGTTTAAAGACTTTGTCAAAATGAAATCATTTCATTGTTGTCCTCGACCGAACATTGAGCGTAATCAAAACAATTTTAATGGGCCGGACATGAACTGGCATATTGAGAAAATGGCTACACTTCCCCCTTGGCATGACTGCTATGAGCAAGAAGTAGAGTATAGGTCTCAAACTCCTCCGTCGGGTTTGTTTGACCAAGTAAAATCCAATAAGCCCGAATGGTCTGAAGAGAAGATAATGAATTGGTGGATAATGAGAGTTCACCGTGGAAAACCTACAACTGCTTACGGGCTCAAACTTGATGATGCCTTTTCAGCGGTTTATGATAAATATGTGGATTCCTACCAACCAGTTGCTTTCGCCAATATTTTGCCATACAGTTTTCAACAATAAGAAAGTGGTGAAAGCGAGATAGAAGAACACCATCCGTTGATCATAGAAGAAACTCCTAAGGAAGAGGAACCACAATATGCATTTCAGCGAAGATCTCAAAGGGCAAAGCAAAAGATAGAGGAAGTACCAAAGCCAAAAAAGTGTGATGTACAACAAGTGCCACTATTTCCCAAGGTGGCTAAGAAACCAAGGACTGGTGCCATCACTATTTCTTCAGGTGATGTTGCAGTTAATATGACTATTGTAACTTCTATCATTTTGGTGATAGTTGTTAGTGCTCCCATGGTGACTGAGGTTCCAACAGAGGTAGCACTGGAGCAACAAGAGGAGGATTTTGCGTAGCCCTTTCTATCACCACATCACACGGTGCTTGCGCCCGAAGGTACGTCTTCTCTCCCTTCTTCTTCTTCTCTTTTGGAGCAAGTAGTGACTATGTCAGTTTCACTTCCGTTAGTTTCTATGTCTGTTTCTCCACCCTTCAGTATGCCCTCCATATCCCTTCCACTTTCTTCATCCATCGTTCCCGAAGTCACTACTGCTCCTTCTTATGTTCCCTTTTCTTCGTCCTCCCTTTCTTTTAGTTCATATGCGTCAGGACCGAATCCATTTTCGCGTTCATCCCCATCTATCACTTCTACCATTTCTACCGAAGTTGTAAGTACACAAACTCCTTATCGGGTGAGCGTAATTGTTGTTAAAACCAGTTTACCCATCCATTCCACCATTTCTATTCCACCACTTCTAACCACCACGCCAGTTTCACAGCCTAACCACTCTGAAGCCCTCATTCCCTTCACCCCATTTTTGGAATTACAATCTTTGCCTAACATTCAGGTGGCATCCAAGCAATCAGATGTAGAGAAAATCAACCGAGCACATTTGAGTTCATCCCAATGGTTGAAAAGTAGGTGGCAAAAGGAAGCTCTCGAACCAACACGTCCTCTAAAGAGGGTCGCTTTTGATCCTGTTACAATGGAGGCTCATATCACCAAGATTACTCCATTGGTTCAGAAACCGCAAGGAGAATTGTTGCCAGATGAACTTATTTCTGAGACCATCACTGAAGACCTCACGAAGATTGATCCTGTGGAAAATATGGGCAATATTCAAGTGGACATGAGTTCAGTTTACTTGCATGGTGAGCATTACAAACAAAAATACTTTGATCAGGCCGATAGGATCATTGAACTCGAGATCGCCTTGGCTAAAAGTAAAGCACAAGAGGAAAAAACTGCTACAGAAAATGAGCATTTGAAGCGACAGGTTGGAGTGCACCTGAAAGAGAGATATGTAGCACGCATTGAGATGCACAATCTTTGCCAGATGCTTGAAGCTGTCCAGAGTCAGTTGGCAGAGACAACTATGCAGGCTGCAGGTTTTTCTCGTAATAACATCAAGGAAATGCACCTTTGCTCCACACAGTTGTGAGAAACTAGCTCCTGAAGCAGTTCAAGTGTTGCACTATCTATGGGTGGCTCATCTACACATACAAATGGGACAACAAATAATTGATAACACGGAGGAGTTATTGTCGCCACATCTGGAGATGGCAGTAAAAATACAGGCCTTGGCGAATTCCACCATGTATGTGAAACCTTTGAGCACAATGGATCATTCCTGGTCAGCTGCAAAAGTCACACTACGCAGTTATTTTCAGCAGATGGATCTAATGCGAGAAGGTCAAAAAATTCTCAATGTTATAGAGCGAGAACATACTATTTCAATGACTCATCTTAACGCTCTACGTGACATGGGTTTTCCAGAATTTATTGATGAACAGGGTGAACCTCTTCCACAAGCACAATTGGAAGCAGCATGGAAGCAGTTCATGGAAGATTCTTCGGATATTGATGCATGGGAAGAGCCAATCACATATGTTCAGGTCTTACTGTTCATGCAAAAGTATACTCATATGGAGCTTTCACTTTTTGAGTTAGCCCAGTGAGCAAGGCGCCTGAGTTTGGAAGATATTCAAAATTTGCGCTTCGTATATGAGTCCCTGAGCACTCCTTCTTTGTTTACCACACAGGCATGGGATTTTGTGGTCGCAGTTTATGAGGTTACTTCTGAGGCCCTCAAAGAACAAGCAGAGGTAGAAAAGGAAGCAGAAGCCACTGAGAAAGCAAATGAAGAGGAGGAGCATCATCAAGCATCTACATCAAAAGCATCATCCAAGGAGGTTGGGAAGAAGACTCAAAATCGCCCAATGGATTAAGGCTTGGGATCGCTTGCATCCATGCGAGCTGGATACCCCGAGAGCCACCAAAAATATTGGCAGTTTTGCACCATGCCACATTGGTTTTAAATAAATCATTGATTGTAATGTAAAAAATTCATGATTTCACATTTTGCTCAGAATGTTTAAAAACATTGCAATCATTTCAGTTTTTATGTAATTTTTCATTCTGAAAATAAACAAATTAACCCCAAATTGTGACTTGGAAATCCGCTTCGAATTCACTTCGTCAAATTATCCACAGCAGCAATCAAAAGATAAAAATGATTTCACTTCAGAGGCGAAGCGACAGTAAGAAATTGAAGGCTTTGAGACAAAATAAAATTGGCTAAGTGAAAAATGCAAATGCGTTCGCCTCATTGGAGGGGCGAACGTCACGTTCGCCCATTGAAAAGGCGAACGCGCCCCAAAAGTAGGAATGCACCAAACAAAAAGGAGAATAAAAGGAACACATTGTGTTCGCCCCTTAAGTGGGGCAAACGTAGTGTTCGCCCCTCATTTGGGCGAACATGATTTCAATATGCATCATGGTCACTTTAAAGTATTCACGATGGATCCGTTCGTTATTTTTAAAGGCGAATGGCATGGAGAGATAAAGTTTGGGCGACGACAATTTTTAAATGGTTTTCACCCTTACACTCAGGTAAAAGGGGCGAACGTCATGATAGATGCGGCGAAGATATTTTGAAGGCGAATGTTGTTTGTTTTTTAGCACATGTGATTAAATTTCTCCAGAGGCATGAGTAGAATTAAATGGGGTAAATTTTAATTATTAATTGCCATCATCTTCGGCAATTTTAGAGCTTGATTTTTCCAGTTGAATATTTTCTTCGGTTAACTGCTGCAATTTAATGTTGGTGACGAAGTGGAAGCATTTTTGTCATTTTCAAGAACATCTTCTCGAAGGTTTTACTCCCTCTCCAAAGCAAATTGAATATGGAGTAAATTGCTGAAGTTCGTGTTTGATTTCTAAGAAGATGGAGGTGACTCAAATTTAATGCTATGGTGCCTGAATGCTATCATCTCAAACCGTTTTCAGGATCGTGTCTACCAAAAGAATATTTCCAAGAAATGATGACTCATTTGATGTATTCAATGAAAGAGGCGCAAACCTCTATAAATACTAAGAAAAATTGCATTGTAAGGGGTTGGAAAAAATAGATATTCCTGCGAGAAAACACTTCAAGTTCTCTACAGTAATAGTGAATTCAAAATAGTTGGATTTGCAAATGACTTGGTGTATTGTGGTCTTCTATATTACGCACTTCTTTTACACAATTAACTTTATTATTTGTTGTTAGATTTAAATTCTGCAAGTTGGATTTAAATATTGCAAGTGAGAGAGTGAGTGTTGGAGTGTTGATCTGAAGATTACATGTGCGAAGTTGTACGGAAATTCTGTTGTTTGATCATCTATTTGCATGCTATTTTCAGCTTGGTGTGAATTCCTGCTATCAATCTATTCCCATCCTACACAATCGGCTTGTGGCCATATTTCCCATTTCTTTATGCATTTTTCTGATTTCTTTCCTACATCCTTAGTCTTCAACTATTTTAGAATTAGTAAGGGAACCAACCCTCTCTGGAGATTGACACGGGGGACATCTCTTTCCTTCGGTCTTTCAATGTTGGTCGTGTCTAGGGTGCACAAACGCAGTTTTGTATGATTAGGCAGATATTTGACCAACAGTATTAATTTTAGTGCAATTCCCTTCATCTAGCCAAAAATATGAGAGTATGCATCTATCTAATTTTTTGCTATCAACTTCTGGCTTGTCCTGTTGTTGGTCCATTTATATTTGTGCTCTTCAAACGCAACCTCCCATAGATATTATTTTGAATAAAAGCTGAGAAATCTCTCATACTTTGAATTATTTTCCTAATTCCCCCAAATTTGTCATCCAACTTGGTTATGGCATTCAAATATCTTATAATCATGAATTAGATTCTTGGAATTTACTTCTCACAAAGGCTTCAATCACACTATACTTTTTATCTACCTGACTAAGTTGTAGGTCAATACACATTGATAAGAATGAAATGAATATCCACAAAGTAGCATGTGACTAATGAGGCTATCCAATGCCTAATAAATTTTAATATAAATTAACAGTTTTAAAAATAATATAAAAGTAATAATTATTATTATATTTTCTATAATATCAAATGGTAAGAGCTTAATTGGTTAAATTCTTTTGACTTTCATGAAGGAGACTTAAATTCTAATCTTGTCAAGCAACACATACATACTTTGAAGTTGTCATGATACCTCAATGTGGTCATGATGTAATATAGGATGGGACCCATTTCAATTCCATATAACCAACTAAAGAATATATATATATATTCTTTTTTGAAAATTAATATTTACATATAATTCCAGTTGTCATTAATTATTTTTTAAAATTGTAGTTTTTTCTTCAAGAATGATTGTTTTATATCTAGTTAAATTAATTATTAATTGTTATCTTTTTTTCTATTGGTAAATAATAGGGTTTTGAAAGGGGCCCTTCCCTTTTACAACTCCTAGAAATCCAAGAATAACAAATGAATCAATCCATGCACAAAAATAACTTATCTTCTTAAAAATCAAATTCTACATTTTTTAAATAGTACAACCTTTTCTATCTAAAACAGTAATAGTAACCCACTCTATTGTTTTTTCTAAATTTTCCATCTAAAATTTTAGTAGAGTTGAAACAAGTACTATCTTTGGGAGTTTGCACCATCTAGTTATCAATTTTTCCATTTCCTTAGCCTCTTGAAAACATAATGCAACTATATCTTGCAAGAAATTATTAAATTTAGTTTGCAGATCATGTGAACAAATTGAAAATAAAGTTGTCATTAATCTGCAAACAGTGTCCCGCCAGCATCTTCATATTCCATAAATACCATAAACCCCAATATGCACCATCAGCAAGAACCATTTCCACCTAAGTTATTTTCCAAATTGAATTCTTCACCTTCTCGAATATTCCAAGATAGAAAATTTATTTTGTATCAAGTTGAGGAAGTTTTCCTCTTCCCAAAGACAAAATTATTTGCTTCCCATTAGCTACATCCTTAGAAATGACTCTGGTTCTCAATTCTCGAAGATTAGGCCTTCCTTGAGAAACTAAAATTCGTAAATCAACCTTCTTAGATTTCCTCTTACTTCCAAAAAAAATTGATAACTTTTTCCTCCTTTTCCAAATTCAAATCACTAGTAGAAGTCCATTCTCCATGTTCTTATCCTCCAACTCATTTTGAATAATTTTTATATTTTTATTTTATTTTCCATAGCCAATCAATGTCACATTATTTTGAGGAGTGGTTTCTCCCAAAAGCCTCATTTCTATACTTTTTTTTTATTCAACCCTTTTGGAGAGTGTGGCTCTTTCTCAATATTCTCTTCTACATGCAAAGAATAATTTTTTTTTCTTTTCAATCAAAGCCTCATTCACTGATTTATTAATACCTCCAGGTTGAGTTTCTAGAACAAACTCTTCTCCTCCAACAATACCATCCCCATCATGGGTATCAAGAAACTCAAAGCTATTTGAATATGGACAATTACTACTTTCACCAGTTTCTTTCTGCCCATAATGTCTCCTTACTTAGTTTCCTTACTCCTCCAAACCCTTAAGGGTTGTCCAATTCTATTATTTATTACTTTCTCGATATTTTATGGGTATATTTTCCAAATATGCCCTATGTTGCATAAGAGAATGGAAGTTTCATACTGAATCTCTTTTTTCCATTCCCTATAATCTGAAACTAACCTAATAGATATAGGTAGTGGTTCAGCCAGATCCACATGTACACAAAAATGGACCACTATCATTATGATCTGATATTTAGTAGTTGAATCAAAAGCAATTATTTTTCCATTTGCTTTATCTATCCCAATAATTCTATTATCATCTCAAAATTCCATTGGAAGCCATGGTAGACTCACCCATAAGGACATCAATTGAAGAGTGGTTGTGGCTATATTAAATCCCTAGCTCCATTTTTGTTAAAATAACCCTCTCCTATCCTTTCTTCCTCAAATTTCTTTGCTCTTTATTTTCCTTTGTGGGTATTGTCTGGGTTCCTCCCTTTTATCTTGTATCGCTCCAAATTTTTCGCATCCCTACCTTCAGGCTATAGGATCCGCGCCCGAAAGGAGGATGGGAAAAGGATGTCGCGGTACCTCGGACTGAGAGGACTTTGCGAAGGTCCCGCCTCTCAAGGGAGGTGTATTTTGATGATTTTTCGACGGATGGTGGGTTCACCAGGAAACATTTAATGGCAGCTTCCACGCCTAGGTTTTGGAATGTGTTTAGATGTGTTCGTTTTTAACCTTAAGCATTCATATCCTAGGTTTGGCCGAATGAATCTAGATTACTCTATATGAAAATGCAAGTTCAATGAATACAGAAAGCAGATTTAAAGACAAAAAAATAGAGAGATTACAGAATGCAAATGATGAATACCTGATCCGGATGTCTGAAGAAGATTCTGATGTTGAAGCAGTTTGGATCGTCTGAGATTCGACAGAATCATCTGCAATCAGACAAGATCGTCTGAGATCTGACGAAATTGTCAGAGACCTGCAAAACCGAAACAGATGCAAAATACAAAAAAGTGCTACAGTGCTAATAGAGGGAAATGATATAAAATGGCAGCAATGTTATCAAACTGCAACTTAAACACAGAAACATAAATGAATTGTGCTAATTTGATGATAATTAAGATTTAATTATGCACTTAATCTAAATGGGTGAACTCCAAATGCAAGATAATATAAAACACTAAATAGATTATCTAATTTGCAGAATAAAATGACAGAAAAAGGGTTGAGGAACGCAAACTTCATGCACTGATTGCCTTAATACGGACTACGACCGAGATCGTCTCGCATCAGTACGAAATCGCCTCGAATTCGACAGGTTCGCCTCCGATCTGAACAGGTTCGTCGACGACGATAGGTGCTGGCTCCAACTGAAAAATAGTGATGTACCTGCAACAAAATTGATGTGGAACTAGTGCAAATGCAAGATAGAGATGATTTAACGTATATGGAATTGAATTGCAGAGAATTTCAGCCAGGGGTTGGGAAGGGAAAATCCTAGAGACTAAATAGGCTTAGGGGGAGTAGTTAGGAGGTTGGAGATCATCCCAATTTGGGAGATCTCCAACGGGGGGAGGGTCCCAACGGCGCAGACACGCTTCTGCCCAGATTGGAGACCCGTTGGAACAGATTCCAACTTTGCAAAATCAGTTTTGCGACAAGATCGTCTGGACGTCCTAGTCCAGACGAAATCGTCAAATCTGGGGCGATATCGTCTGATCGGCGACGATATCGTCAAACGGTCAAAACAACCTCTAAAAATGGCACGGAAAAGGGGGAAACGGATTTCCCGATGGTTAACGGGCGGTTTGGGAGGTTAAATTTGAATTTTAAATTATTTACTAAGGTGAATGTAATTATTGTAATTTTACTGCGCCAATTTTAGGGTGCTACATTTTGCCCCCTCTTTAGCGAATTTTTCGAAGAAAATGCGTTAAAGATGAGTTCTTCTCGATCTACGAGAAAGCAAAAAATTATTCCCATTTTTAGGCGACGATTCTTGGTCGAATCGTACGATAGCTTACTATGGTGCCCCCTCCGTGTTTTTACCCAAATCGAACGTTTGAGGTAAAAACGCGGAAAAGCAAAAAAAATTATTTTTGAATAAAATTAAGAAAAATAGGGTAAAACCCTAATTCATTTTTACTGTTCATTTTCTAAGTTTTAGAGCTCTGAAGCAAAAAATGGTGGAGACGACGCACAGATCAACAGAGGTCCGGCACGGTCTACGGGTAAGAGTCTAAATTAGTCTAGAATGCTTTAATTTTAACTTTACATGTTTTTTAGATGAATTTTAGATGAATTTTGAGCATCGCGGCCGTTTTTGGGCCGTCGACGTCGTCGGGACGAAATCGTCCCGATTTCGACGAAATCGTCTCAATTTCGGCAATTTCGCCCGAGGGCGAAATCGTCGAAAGGGGGACGATTTCATCAAATTAGAGACGATTTCGAACTGCGAAATCGAAGACGATTATGCTCAAATTTGGGACGATATCGTCCAATAGTGGGCGATATCATCAATTGCACAAAGTTGAATTTTTAACTTGCATTATTGATTACTTGAATTGTTGATTAATGATTGTTTATTGTTTTGTTGTTTATGTTTGCAGAGAGGATTACTAAAGAGCAGAGAGTGGAAATATGGAGGTTTGAGAGACGACTTGGCCGCTCTGACACAGGCAGAGCGAGATCAGCTGGCACAGGCCGGCTTACTACATGTGGCAGAGATGCCACAAGTATCTACAGACATGGGGCTACTGACGGCCCTAGCAGAGAGGTGGTATCCGGGGTCCTCATGTTTCTGGCTACCGACAGGGGAGATGACTCCCACTTTGGAGGACGTATGGAGGATTTTGAGAATCCCCATACAAGGACGGCTGATTACTCCTACGGCCAATCAGGGCCGCGCTATGGGACGGCTATGCGGTGACCCGAGCTTCACCCTAGAGAAGGGCAGAGTTAACATCGAGGCACTACGCCAGATGCCTGGGGCATCTACACTCACACGGGTGCTGGCTGGAGTAGTTGGTGGACTTCTGCTGTGCCACCAGAGCGGGTGCAGGGTGCCATGGATGTTGGCAGATGTGGTCTGTGACATGAGAGACCACGGCTACAGGTTTTCTTGGGGCAGCTTTGTTCTATGCCGATTGTACAGGATCCTGTATGGGGTCGTGTACAAGGGCGGCCGATGTCTGGTTATGACATCGCTACTACAGGTTTGGTGCTGGGAGCATATTGCGGTGCGGAGGCCGATAGGGCTTCCTCTGATAGGGGTTGACGGGGAGAGGCCCCGAGTCTTCTACTGGTGGCTCCGAAGAGGGGCACAGCGGCGGATCGACCTGCCGATGTCCCGGAGGCTACTAGATGACCTAGTCCCGGACCAGATCACCTGGAGGCCATGGAGGGAGCATCCAGGGTGGCCAGAGGACGGACAGGAGTTGGCTCGCATCAAGCAAGTTTGCTGGTTGAGGATGGAGAGGGGAGAGGTGGAGCTCCATAGGTACGACCGAGTTTTGAGGCAGTTCGGTCTACAATAGGGGATCCCATCCCTCAGGGACTACGAGTTTTCCTGGACTGTCCGGGATAACACTACGGTTAGCGAGGCTCCCGACATGCAACGGTTTTGGAGCCAGGACACGGATGATGCCCCCATCCAGCTAGTGGATGGGGACGACGCAGGGGTAGCCGATGGCTACGATGCCTGGTACGCAGGCATCCACCCTCCTCGGATGACGAGGGCACAGGGTCCGATCCATGCAGTTGTGCATCGGATAGGGAGGCGACGCCAGGCGGCGATGGAGGCAGCCCAGGGTCACGGTGGGAGAGAGGTGAGGCGGCCACAGGCACAGGAGCGGCCATGGCAGAGAGAGAGGGAGAGGAGGGAGGTGAGACCCCCATCTCCATAGAGGCCACCATCGCCCGATAAGGGCAAGGGTGTGGATACAGGAGAGAGTAGTGAGATGGCTACTCTTCGGGCGGAGAGAGATCATCTGTAGGCTCAGGTGTAGATGCTACAGGATGCGGCT
This sequence comes from Wollemia nobilis, assembly GCA_028583015.1. Lineage (NCBI taxonomy): Eukaryota > Viridiplantae > Streptophyta > Pinopsida > Araucariales > Araucariaceae > Wollemia > Wollemia nobilis. The sequence continues at coordinate 1,806,389 of JAQPPZ010017145.1, read as the reverse complement.
GCACGACATCGGCTGAGGTGTCACAGCTACGAGATGAGATTGCACGCCTCAGGGCACGGGGCGGAGGGGCGAGCACACAAGAGCTGGCACGGTCGATTGCTCAGACCACGTTTTACCAGGGCATCTACTTCCAGATGGTGCCAGAGGGTCAGAGGGTACAGCTGCCAACCGACATTGCTGACCCTATCAGGATTGGGTCCTCGAGGACTACGTCTCGATCGAGGACGAGGACTACACAGACGGCGATGGGGCCACCTCCTCCACCTCAGGGCGGGGGAGGAGATGAGGCAGAGAGCTCGAGAGGCTCTCGAGGCTAGAGGGTTGGACTGACATTTGTATGATATGATTATTTTTGATAGAGGATTGAGTATGCCGAGGTACAGATTGTGGCATACCAATCTAGTTTTGATGATGTACATATGTTGATGATATATATATATGAGATATTTTTGATCATATGACTTGTGTCTTGTGTATGTTTATGATGCTTTTATGTTTTGATTGATTGATTTGATAATTGGATGTAATTATGTCGTTGGAGATATTATAATTTGAATGTCATGGTGATATTTTTAAATGAAATAATCTGATGTAACAAATTGATTGTTTATGATGAAATGTGATAAAAATAAAAAATAAAAAGAGACTTCTAACAATAATTTCAAAGGACATTGTCGCTATTATAGACCATTTCATGGAGTCGCTGCTCACTCGGTCGTCAAGCTAGTCCCATTTATAGAAATGTTGTTAAAAGTGAAAGAGTGCTTAAGAGACTATCTTAAGACTTTGTTGTGATAGTGCAAATGATAATGATGATGATGGTTTGTTTTCAGATTTTCATAAAAATGTTTGTGCATGAAATGATGTTTTAAAATGATTTTTGCTAGGCATAAATTCCTAAGGGTGATAAATTTTTTGGATAATTCTTTAGGAATTATACCATCATTGCAAAATTAAAGGTTGACATAATGACATGAAATAATGAAAATGTGTTTGCTTTGGAAAAGCATAATTTGTGTAACATAATGAATTAAGCCATATGGTTTTCATGATTTTGAATAAATGGGGAATAAAAATTGTTACAATGGTTTGCGCTAGGCATAGAATATGTAGGTATAGACTTATACCATCATCGCGAAAATCCAAAAAAATAGTTTTATTGCATGGTTGATTTTTGATGAACAGAAAATATGAAAATGAGGACTTGCGCTAGGCATAATATTTCAATTTGGGTTTTGAAACTATACCATCGTCGCGAAAGTCAATCAGATATATATGTATATGTTTTGTGTAGTTTGAAAGAAATTTTTTATTTTTCTATTATATAGTTGTCTTGGTGGTAAACGATTGTACTTGATTTATTCTCAAACAAGTTGCAAAAATAATATTTCAAATTATTTTGAAGATAAAAGTTAGATTTATAAGGAATCCCATGTGCATATGTGAATTCATTTCTGATCTTGATTTATCATAATGATACACAAAATCTCTCAAATACAAATGTGTGTGCAATTGCATTGTTCATTTACCAGTTTTTGAGCAAGATACTATGATACAAGTGATTTGAAGAAACCAAATAAGTGTTCATTAACCATGATGTAGATGCATATAACCATACTAGGCTACTATGTAGATCGGATTATCAAGAGCTAGCTAATCCATAAGCAGACATAGGTCTGTACAAAAGAAGGTCGCTAATGTGACAGACATATCGCCACGCTAGGAGTTACCCAAGGCCAAGCAGGTTGGGCACAAACCACCTGTTATGGGGCTTACCTCACAGTTTTCGAATAATTGAGAATTCCAGGGATTCAAGCTCATCAACCCTTCTTTTCTTTTCAAAGGGTAGGGAAAGGGATTTTATTGTTTTTTCTTTCTTGCTTTCTTTTGAACTTTGCTTATTTTTCTTTTGCTTGATTTTTGAGAGAGTGCTTGAAATATTGCTGAAATAACATTTTTCTTTTCTTTTCTTTTTTTCTTTTTTTTTTTTTGTTAGGGATACTTGCTCGGATTAGCTGTAGAGCAAGGGATTTTTATTCTGGGTAGGGGTGAGCTTGTCCTTTTGCCAATTCTCAAAGATTCTAGACCATGTGCATGATAGGATAGCAGGGGAAACTTTTCGCTCAAGAAATCAGCTTCTACTATGTAGCAAAACATGGAAATTACAAATATAATCATTTTATTGTGAAAAGATGTGCTTGGTTTAAGTAAATAACAAGATCAATTCTCTATGCTCAAACTTTATTTAATTGAATTTTGTGGACTTTGATATAAGAGAGATTAGTAATCATGCCGTATAAAATCAAGATATTTATTGTTGTGAGTGTGCAAGTGAGGGATTCAAAATAAATGCTAATTTATCCAAAATAAGTTGAAACATATAACTGCAATAATTGTAAGAAAATATATATAAATGATTTTTGAGAAAGTTTTGAGAATGTTGACTCTCTCTTTCTTCTTTATTTTATTTTGGTTTCGAAAGAGTCAAGCATATAGCTGTTTTTATATTTTTATCATTATTTTGATTTTTGTTTTGATTTTTGATTTTGAGCAGAAAGAACTTAACAAGTGCTTTAAATAAATGCAATAGATAGTTTTGAAGATTTTGGATGATTATGAATATTTTTGATGTTTTTGGATTTTTATAAATTTGAAAGAAATATAAGATAGTAATTTTGAACAAATATATACATGGATGAAATGACCAAATTTATGCATAGTAACGTTTAAGATGCAAAATATTCATGGGTTCTTTAAGTTCTTTACCATCTAAGGTAGATAATTTATATGCTCCTGATTCAAATTTAGCAGTAATAATGTATGGTCCAAGCCAATTGGGCTCGAATTTACCTTTAAGTTCCTTAGTTGCATTAGTATTTTTTTGATTTTCTTTTAAAACAAGGTCGCCAATCTCAAAGGATCGATGACGAACTTTCTTAGCATATGATCTTTTAAGCTTGTTTTGGTAAGCACGGAGATGCTCCAAAGCATTGATGCATTTTTCATCTAGGAGTTCCAACTCGATCGAGTCTACCAACATCGATATTCATCTCCTACTTCGGTATCTTGAAGTAGCAGAGCCAAAGAAGGAACTTCCAATTCAAATGGAAAAACTGCTTAAGCACCATACACCAAAACAAATGGTGAAGTTCCAAGTGGGGGTTCGAACACTAGTTCGATAGGCCCACAAGGCCGGATATAATTGAATGTGCCAATCACGGCCGTTTTATTGACCAATATTTTGAGAATTTTGATTAAGGTTTTGTTAGATGCTTCTGCTTGACCATTACCCTGAGGATAATAGGGAGTGGACCAACGATGTTGAATCTTATATTTTTGACATAATTTTTTAACATCTTTATTTTTGAAGCAAGTTCCATTGTCAGAGATGAGATTGGCAGGAATTCCAAACCTGCAAATGATTTGATTAAAAATAAATTTAGAAACTTGTGTGCCAAGTGCAGGAAGCTAAATGCATAGCTTCGACCCACTTCGTGAAATACTCAGTAGGCGCTTATGATGAACTTGTGTCCATCAGATGACATAGGATTGATTTTGCCAATAATATCCAAGCCCCATTTAGAAAAGGGCCATGGAGATGAAATAGCTTGCAGCTCTTGTGCAGGCGCATGGACAAGGTCAGCATGTTTTTGACACTTGTCGCAATGGCGCACATACTCATGTGCATCCGTTTCCATGGTAGGCCAAAAGTATCCTATCCGAAGGAGCTTTTTAGCAATAACACTACCACTAAAGTGTCCTCCACAAGATCCATCGTGGGCTTCACTCAAGGCTGATTTAGACTCTTCTAAGTTTAAACATCTTAATAGGATACCTTCAAAAGATCTCCTATATAAAGTATTGCCAATTATTACGAATCGACTTGCTCGTCGACGTAATAACCGACGCTGGTTTCTATTAGAATTGGCAGGGAAAGTCCCATTTTGAAGAAAATCAAATATGTCTGTATACCAAGGTTCAGGAGTAGTTTCATTGATTAGAAACACATCCAAAGGCTCTAAGCATGACTTATTTGAGGCGGGTTCCTGGAGTCGACGAATAATGATAGTGGCATATTCGTCATCTAACTCCAAGGGCAAGAGAGATGCAGCTGCGGCCATAGCATCACCGCACGGTTGCTAGTTCGAGGAATAGCTTCCAAGGTGACTTGATCAAATAAAGACATTAATTGTAAAACATAGGCCTTATATGGGCGCAGTTTATCATCTCTGGTTTGATAAACTTCATTAATTTGGTTTATAACCAATTGGGAATCACCAAAAACTAAAAGATGTTTAATTTTTAGTGCTAGAGCAGCTCGTAATCCAAGGATTAGAGCCTCATACTCAGCAGTATTGTTGGTGCAAGCAAAGGTCAGTTTGAAGGACAGAGGAATAAGATGTTTTTGTGGAGATATTAAAATAATACCCGCACCAGCCCCACTCATGCATCGGGCTCCATCAAAGTATAAGGACCATTGTTCAGGATGGTCTGCCTCTAATTGAAGGCATTCATCTGGAAACTCGATGATGAGGGGATGGGTAGACTCTAAGGGTGCAGCAGACTAATTGATCTCGCTATGATTTGACCCTTAACGGACTTCTGTCCTATGAATGTGAGATCAAACTCGCTTAGAGCAAGAACCCACTTGGCTGTGCGACCCGATAAATAAGGTCGACTCATGAGATACCTTAAGGGATCATATTTAGCAATGACATAAGTTTTTTGGCTAAGCATATAATGTCATAATTTTTGCGTAGCAAACACGACTGCTAGACATAGTTTTTCCAATGCTGTGTAGCGGGTTTCATAACTGATGAAGGTTCGGCTAATATAATAATTAGCACGTTCTCGCTTTTCATCATCAAGTTGGGCTAACATAGCCCCTAAGGCGTAATCTAAGCTGAAATATATAGGAGAAATGGGCGATCGGATTTAGGTGGTGAAAGCACAGGTGGATTAAGGAGGTATTGTTTGAGAAGTTCAAAAGCTTCTCTACATTCGGTATCCCAATTAAAGGGGACATCCTTCTTAAGGAGTTTAAGAAAGGGACCGGTTTTATCCGCCAACTTATCGATGAAGCGACGGATGGCTTGAAGCTTACCTTGTAAACTTCGTAACTCAGATATATTAGTCGGTGCGGGCATATCGATGATGGCCGCAATCTTGAGAGGGTCGATTTCAATACCACGTAAAGAAACTAAAACCCCTAATAGTTTGCCGGATTTAACTCCGAATATGCATTTTGTTGGATTTAATCGAATGAGATATTCTCGTAATCGATTAAAGACTTTTCTTAAATCATCTAAATGATTATTTTCAATAATAGAGCGAGCTATAATATCATCCACATAATCATGTAGGATATCATGCATCATATCATGAAAAATGTAGGTCATAGCTCGTTGATAAGTTGCACCGACGTTCTTTAAGCCAAATGGCATCACTTTCCAAAGAAAAGGTACCCCATGGGGTAATAAAGGTTGTTTTAGCCTGGTCTTCAGGAGCTATCCTGATCTGATTATAACCGGAGAATCCATCCATTAAGGACATCATCCCACTTTCGACAGTGAAGTCAATGATTTGGTCCATGTTTGGAAGAGGAAAATCATCTTTAGGGCATGCAACATTAATATCTCTAAAATCTGTGCAAACCCTAACTTTGGTAGCTTCTTTCTTGGTGACTGGAACTACATTTGAGATCCATTCAGCATAATCAATAGCTTGTATAAAGATAACATTCAGGAGTTTTTCTAACTCCCCTTTGACTAGCAGAGCCACTTTGGGATGCATTTTTCTAAGTTTTTGTTTGACAGGTTTAGCATCCGGATGGACCACTAGATGATGCATGACTACGGAAGGGTCTAGACTTGGCATATCTTCGTATGTCCAAGCGAAGACATCTTCATACTCTTTAAGGAATGCGATGTATTGTTCTTGTTTTTCTTGACTTAATTCTGATCCAATATTGATTATGTGAGGATTGTCCTCAGTTCCAATGTTAATTTTAATGACATTTTCTACCTCCATGTGTAGATCTCTTTCAAAATTAGGTGGGGCGGGTGAAACGCCCAATTCTTGTAATTCTTGTAAGGTTAATTTAGATAATTCATCTTGAGGATTAGTGGCCTCAAGTTGGGCTATAGTTGGTATAGAACCATCAAAATAAAACCCATTGTGTAACATCTCTTCAACAGAGACATCATGGAAGATATCTCCTTCCAACTCTTCATCGGGGTCAGCAATCATTTCAGGGTATGCTATGGACAACATGTTGCATGAAAACGACTGATTTTTAAGAGGCAAATCAACATGCCTATCCAAATAATCTTGATAGCATATGAGATGATCATCATCCTCAAAAGGAAAGGGTTGACCCTTACTAGGAAATAGGCCCACACCACAACGGGCAGGCCACGGTTCTACCTCGAAAGGTTCTTTCATGCCATTTTGGAAAGGTCCCAAGCCTTTCCCTTCATATCCCATTTTAAGCATCATGGGTTTAGCTTTAATATAATCATTGGTAAAATAACACCGAGCGTATCCTTCATGGTGAGTTTTGATATTTCGAGGGATTCTTCCCCAATCATATCCTTTATAAATGAAGGCACAACTCCCGACTTGGTAAGTACTTCCCATAGGTTGTGGGAGGCCCAAAGTACGAGGAGATGGCGGTAAGTTATTTAAAAGGTTTGAATCTTGCATGAAAGCATTCATTTTTTCTGATATTAAGGTTGTAGATAAATCTGGTAAAAGTTCATCAGAAAGGGCATAAGATGTAGAAGGCTTATTACCTATGTCTTGAGATGTGGAAGGTATGATAGATGTGTCTATAGGTCTTGAATTTATAAGGATAGAACTTGAAGGATTGGTTGTAGACTTAAGATCTGTTTGAGGTTCTAAAATAATTTGTTTAGAGGATTGTTGGTCTATATAGGAGGATGAAGTTAATGGAGGGGAAATAGGTGAAGTTATGGGTTTATGTTTCATAGTTTTAGATGAAAGATAAGAACTAGGTTGTGTGGATGACAGAGCTGGGCAAAATTGCACTCCAACAGGTTCTGCCAAAGCACACATATCAAAAGGTCTAGGGTCACCATGAATAGTGACCAACTGATTTTTGAATTCAAATTTAACACATTGGTGTAAAGTTGATGGGACCGCTCGCATGGCATTGATCCAAGGGTGACCCAAAAGTATATTGTACGATGCTGGGCAATGTACAATAAACACGGTTGTTTCTAGGGTTCTAGGACCAACTTGCAATGGGAGGGTAATAACTCCACACGTTTCTTGTGTTTCATCATTAAAAGCTTTGATAATCATATCAATTTTCTTCATTTCATCACTTCTAAAGCCAAATCGTTGGTAGAAGTCAAAGGTGCAAATGTTTAGAGATGAGCCATTATCAATCAAAACTCTTTTGACAGCTACATCTCCAATTAAAGCAGTAATGTATAAGGGATTGTCCTTATGTAAACTGTGTTGTGGGATATCTTTATCCCGAAAGTCAATACAATCAATCTCTCGAGTGATGATAGTATTGGCCATAGCTTCAGGTTGAATGTTTTGAGGTACCATCATTTGGCTCAATGTAAGCATCAACTCATCCCTATGGGTGGGAGAGGATCTTAATAAATCTAAGAGGGAAATTCTGGCCGTAGTATTAGACAATTGCTCATTAATGTTGTAAGGGGGTTTAGATTGGATATTAGGAGCATGATTCCCTTTATTAGGGTTTTTCAAAATGAATGGAGCCGATCCATCATTCTGGTTTGGTTCTTGTTGAGAGTTTTGAGCTTGTTGTCGAGTAACGACTCCAATGGTACCTACGATGTTATAGTGAAGACGTTGAACTGGTCTCGGTTGAGCATTAATGGCTTGTTCATTAGAAAGGAATATATTAGAAGAAGGTCGAGTAGTGACTCTTCTAGGGAATGGTTCTTCTGGAACATTAGCATCTGTTATGGGTTGAATAGGATCTCGATTCATTTTCAGAACTATTCGATTGGTTTGAAGTAATGTCTAGTTCACTTTCACTATCCGATTCTATATCACTAGAATCGAAAGTTTGAAAATTATGTAAGGGCCTGGTCGTAACTAGGGATAAGGTCGTGTCAAATATTTGAGGATCCTGAATAGGTAATTGTCCGCTAATGGTTCCTACATATCGGGTAGGAGGGGGAACATTATGATGTTCGATTTGATTGGCTACCTCTTTACCATGTCTTGGTAAAGGGTGTTGAAATATGTCTAGAGTTTGATTGGCATTTTGATTTTGATTTTGGGGAATGGTCTTTTGAGTATTATTAGGAGGGTTTTGTTTAGGTTGGAAGGCTTGTACTTCCATTTCATTATTGTCAATCAAATCTTGTATTTTATGTTTCAACCTTTTACAAGCGTTGGTAGAATGTCCAGGTCCTCTATGGAAATCACAATGCAAGTCAGCTCTGTATCCGGGTATAGTTGGGTCAGTTCCTGGATAGCTGGTAATTGGATCAAACCTCTTTCGAGCAATTGAGGTAAAATAGTTGATAAAGGTTGGTTTAATCTAGTGAATTCTCGAGGAGGCTTGTCAGGAGGTTTCAATATGAATTTTTCTGTTGTCTTCGTTGCATTGATATTAGCAACGTTTCTACTGTCAGTGACTCCGTCACCGACAACTTGTTTGTTTTTATATTGATTTCTAGATGTTTTCTCATCATCCTTCTTCCTAAGTTGGCCTCTCCTAATGAGGGCATCTTCTACTCTTCGAGCTAAATCTATAGCTTGATCGAAGGTAGTTAAAGTAGCAGTTGATAGCTCATAAGATATTTGTTCTTGTAAATTGTTGATGAAAATGTCCAACATTTCCCTATAAGGCAGCACAAAGTGCAGTTTTCCTGTCAATTGCCTCCATCTAGCTAAGAAATCGGCAAAACATTCATCCTTGTCTTGTTTTAAATTGTATAGGTCTTTAATAGTTACATGCCTCTCGATGTAGGCACTAAATTGATGGACAAATGATTCAGCTGTTTCTTCGAAGTTTCTCAAAGAATGAGTGGGCAACTGATAGTACCACTCTAATGCCATCCCACCTAAACTTTTGGGGAACATTTTTAGTAATAGCAAGTCGTCATGCGATATGTCGTGACATGCTATCCTAAACATGCGAAGATGCTCTATGGGATCTTCGGTTCCTTTATATATAGGCAGGACAGGCATGGGAAAATGCTTAGGGTATGGTTGAGCTACAACTATGGGATCCAAAGGTTGACTACAGATCTCTCGATAATTATACGAGGGACGGTAGGGATCTATTCGGTCCATACGTGAAGCCAATTGTTTCACCATGGCTTCCAGATTACTAGTTTGCCCCCCATATTGGTTTGGTAGGGCATTGACATGGGTTTTATGGGCGTAGGATGGAGGAACATGCAGATTAGATGCCATGTTACTGTTGTGTAAAGTATTGGTAGGAAAAGTATTATGGAGGAATTTTGAAGTTGGATTATGTTGTATTCCGGATTGTTGAAAGTTTGTATTTGGCTTTGTTTTAGGTTTTTGTTTATTTGAAGCATATTGCTCAATAGTTTGACGGAATAAAGTAGTGAAGGAAGGTTTCTTTTGTGTGGGAGTGATTTTAGGTTGAATAACAGTTTCCTTAGGAGGTTGGGTAACCTGTTGTTTTGACATGTTTTGAGCCATAGTGACCATATCCGTATTGGATGGCCCAGCCTTGTCACTTTCTTGATCAATGAAAGACAAGGGATTAATGCGCATATTAAACGCCTGTTCTATAGCTGCTTGAGCGTCACTGATTTGCCCTTTATCAAGGCGAATTGCCACATTAAGGTCATCAATGTTATCTATGAGAAATTTCTTGAAATGCTCCGCATTGTCAAAGGCAATAGTTCCATTAGGAGCTACTCTAGGGGATGAGGATCCATCCTCTTTAACACTTCCTTCTTGTTCCTTATCTTCACCTAAGTCTTCATCTGATTGACCTAGAGTTTCTCCTTCCGGATTTGTATCTCCAAGAAGGACATTTGGGTCTTTAGTTGTATCTTGTAACCAATCTTCTCCTTCTCCTAAAGTTTCTTTACCATTCCTAAGTTTAGGCATGGTGCTAAGTTTTGATTTCAGCAAATATATATATATATATATATATATATATATATATATATGCAACAAATTAAGAGGTATATATCTACTATATACCTACTACAATATTTTAAAAATGAAATGTTTAAGTTTTTGCTAAGTTTTTGATTTTTTAGTTTTTCTTTAATTTTTTGAAACAATACAATAAAGACAAGAAATAACACAATAAATGCTAGAAATAATTACTGAAGTAATAATTTAATTTTCTATAAACAACTTATGAATATCATTGATAGGTTCGAGTTGTTCAGGAGTCATGAAGTGTTCTTCTTCAAATTGAAAGTTTTCTTTTAAAAATTTGATGAAAAGAGCTATAGTGATGTTGTCTATTTCAGATGTCGGTTGATAAAAGTAAAGCTCATGGCAATACTCTTGATATAACATAGCTCTAGGAACTCTATTCCATCTTTCCCTATCTGTAAGAACAACCTCTTGGTCTTCTACACAACCTAGGAACTGGTGCACAATGGCTGCGTTCTCGAGGTATTCCTCGAAGGTGAACAATTCTGAAGATACTAAAGCTCTCCTATAGGCTAACCATCTATGGCAGGCTCTCTGAAGTTCATGATAAAAAACTAATTGATGAGGATCCAGGATTCTATCTAGGACTAGCCTCTTGATTTGCTTAAGTTGTGTGGACCTAGATGAAATGAGACTAAGTCTCCTATTCAGGCACACTAAGGACAGAATTAACTTCTATGGCTGCCAATTGATTTTCTACGTTTATAGTAATCGCTAACCTTTTCTTAGGAGCTACCATCTAAACATGTTTTCAAACTTAAATGTTTTAAAATGCATCTATGTTTCAGTTGTTCTATATATTTTTTGTTTTTGTTTTTGTTTTTGTTTTTCAAAAGGTTATGATGCATTCACGTCGGGTTCACCAAAATGTATCGCTCCAAATTTTTCGCATCCCTACCTTCAGGCTATAGGATCCGCGCCCGAAGGAGGATGGGAAAAGGATGGTGCGGTACCTCGGACTGAGAGGACTTTGCGAAGGTCCCGCCTCTCAAGGGAGGTGTATTTTGATGATTTTTCGACGGATGGTGGGTTCACCAGGAAACATTTAACGGCAGCTTCCACGCCTAGGTTTTGGAATGTGTTTAAATGTGTTCGTTTTTAACCTTAAGCATTCATATCCTAGGTTTGGCCGAATGCATCTAGATTACTCTATATGAAAATGCAAGTTCAATGAATACAGAAAATAGATTTAAAGACAGAAATAGAGAGATTACAAAATGCAAATGAGGAATACCTGATCCGGATGTCTGAAGAAGATTCTGATGTTGAAGCAGTCTGGATCGTCTGAGATTCGACAGAATCATCTGCAATCAGACAAGATCATCTGAGATCTGACGAATTCGTCGACGAATTCATAGAGACCTGCAAAACCGAAAATAGATGCAAAATACAAAAAATACTACAAGTGCTAACAGAGGGAAATGATATAAAATGGCAGCAATGTTATCAAACTACAACTTAAACACATAAACAAAAATGAATTGTGCTAATTTGATGATAATTAAGATTTAATTATGCACTTAATCTAAATGGGTGAACTCCAAATGCAAGATAATATAAAACACTGAATAGATTATCTAATTTGCAGAATAAAATGACAGAAAAGGGGTTGAGGAACGCAAACTTCAGGCACTGATTGCCTTAATACGGACTGCAGTCGAGATCGTCTCGCATCAGTACGAAATCGCCTCGAATTCGACAGGTTCGCCTCCGATCTGAACAGGTTCGTCGACGACGATAGGTGCTGGCTCCGACTGAAAAATAGTGATGTACCTACAACAAAATTGATGTGGAACTAGTGCAAATGCAAGATAGAGATGATTTAACGTATATGGAATTGAATTGCAGAGAATTTCGACCAGGGGTTGGGAAGGGAAAATCCTAGAGACTAAATAGGCTTAGGGGGAGTAGTTAGGAGGTTGGAGATCATCCCAATTTGGGAGATCTCCAACGGGGGAGGGTCCCAACGGCGCAGACACGCTTCTGCCCGGATTGGAGACCCGTTGGAACAGATTCCAACTTTGCAAAATCAGTTTTGCGACAAGATCGTCTGGACGTCCTAGTCCAGACGAAATCGTCAAATCTGGGGCGATATCGTCTGATCGGCGACGATATCGTCAAACGGTCAAAACAACCTCTAAAAATGGCACGAAAAAGGGGGAAACGGATTTCTCGACGGTTAACGGGCGGTTTGGGAGGTTAAATTTGAATTTTAAATTATTTACTAAGGTGAATGTAATTATTGCAATTTTACTGCGCCAATTTTAGGGTGCTACATATTTGAATGACCTCTGTTTACGATGGCCTAATCCCTTTAAAAAAATTTATGTCAAAACCTTTTGAACCTTCTATTTCCCCCATATTCTATGGGAAGTTTGATATGAATGAAATTCTAGAGCCTTTAATAAGTCCATCCATGATTCCAACTATGTTCTTTTTAGAGTTATCCACGTGGTACCTAAAAATATCTCTACTATTCAGGGTACTAGGTGGCTGGAGTCCCCAAGAGAAGATCAGTTAGCCAAGTCCCTCCAACTCCCTTCCTATAATATTTCCTCTCTCTCTTATGTGGTTGATCGCTTGATTATCAAGTGATCTAGTCCACCTTTGGTATGGATCAAGTGTAATTTTGATGGTGCTACCAAGGGTAACTTGAGGCCAACTGGAGCAAGAGGTATCTTTCGAAATCATACAAGATAGATATTGTTGGCCTTTGCAAAAAATCTCATCTAAACCAACCATTTTTTTGAAGCCAACCATTTTTTTGAAGCTCGAGCCCTCTTCCAAGGTTTGTCTCTCCTATCCATAATAAATTACCCTAACCTTATTATCAAAGGTGACTCTATGAACATTATTAGAAGCATTGTAGGCACCCATTCAACATCCTAGAACATCTCTAATTTAATCTCCGAGGTAAAGTTTTTTCTAAGCTCTTCCCCTAATGTCACTGTCCAACATGTCTTTAGGGAAGGAAACCAAGCCGATAACTTTCTAGCTAACCTGGGGGTTTCTTTGCTAACCTCACCATTTGGAATGAAAGTTCTCCTCCCCCCTAGTCAATGGTAATCCCATGCTTGTATCTATTTTTAAATTTTTTTCTAGGATTCGAGTTTTTTGGGTAGCCACATATTATCCATGTTATAGGAATCCTCCTCAAATTGGATAGCATTTTAGGACACGTCACTGGAGGTTTCATTGATCTATGGAATTTTTCTAAGTTCATAGGATTTATTTTCAACATACACTTTCATGCATGGCTTCACCTTGACAAAATGAATGTTTGAGACATGTGGATCTTGTGGCTCAACATGGAGAATGTCTTTGTGAGACATACGTGGAGATATTGTACTACATCATCTTCAATGAACACCTCATACAAAAATGTTTTGTGTAACGGATGATAAAATGGAGCCATCTATTATTTTACCCAGACATGTGAGCAAGCTCTACATGAGCCCATTGAGGCTTCCTCTTTTGCCCCTACGAGGGTTTCTATATTTTTTTTGTCTTTCTTCTTGGCTATTTTGAAGAAGGTGCTTCCTTTTTGTTTCATATGGTTGGGATCATTTTTCCGAACTAGAACTTTTCTGTAAAAGGTTACGGGATCCTTTCAAAACCCTCTTACCAATCAAAAAAATAACCCTCTCCTCCCAAAAAACCATGGGCCCCTCAACAAAAAATTTGTCAAATCCTTCAAATTTGTAAAGTTAAATAGAAAAAAATTATTAGGCAAATCCACCACTACTTCTTGCCCCATAAGTTTCCATTTATCTCGAATTCACTTCCTTGTTGTAACTAAATCTGGTCTACTACCCAAAACTTTCCCGACCAAAAACATTTATTTTCCAAATGACTTTGTTAGCAAAAACTTGTGGGACCTTAAGAGTAAAATTATTTTAATCTCAATCTGGAGATCAAATAAATCCTTCCTGCAAATTTTGACCTCTCTTCAAAACTTGTGCCCAAGAAGCACCACCCTTTGACATTTCTATTGTTGTCAAATTCATATCTACTACTCCTAGATCCAAAGGGTTAGAATTTATCCTATCTACTTACTTAGGGGTTTCTACCACAATAGAACTCTCACCTATCACCTTTTCTACTCCTATCCCTGGTCCTCCTGTGTCTTATTTCTCCTAATGTTCTTTAGCTTAGGAAATTTTCTATAAATAGTATTCAACGTACTCATGGTAAAGGTTTGAAGCATTGATAAACTCTAGATGAATACACTACTCTTCCATCACTCATACTCATCAAAAAAATCATCAATGCATATAAATCTTATATAATAATCATTAATTGTTATCTTATTTAAGATAAGCACAATATTTTCAATTGATATTTGGTCTAATTAATCATTAAATATTATTTATAATATAACTATAAGAGGTAAGGACTCACCATGTTATTTTCCTCTAATATCTTTATATATCATAACTTTTCTTTAATGAAATTTTGGTATAATTACTTTCATCCAAGAAAATCTAATCACATAACCTAAGCCCCCAGCCCACACAAGCATTACAATTTGGTCTATAATTCATCCATACAATAACTATATTTAAATCAAGTCCCTATTTCTAACTCAAATGCAAACACTTAACTCTCCCCTATGGCATTGATATGATTAGCAAATGGCACTTATAATGTTCATCTTAATATTACTTTTGTTGGACTATATTAATATGACACTTAAGGCATTTTATTTAAATGAATCACATTATCATGGTATTAACACTTGCATGAATTGAACCCTAGTGGAATCTTTGTGAGCTAAAAATTCTCCTTAATTAGAATTAAACCACATAGGCTATATTTATATTGCCTTGATATTACTTGTCAACATTTTTTTTATTTTACCCACGTGTTGTAGGTGAGTTGGAGAGGGTAGGGCAATCCTCCAAGGGATGTCCTTGGTCGAATCTCCACCCTACCAAACGTACATTGGGTACCCAAAATCAGTTGATAATGTTGGTGCGATCATGGTCAGGTGCGACTCTCGGGTGATTTTGATGGTGTAGACCCCATGGTTTCTTAGACCAAGGCAGCCCCGCAAGGGGTTTTTCACTAAATTCAAAAAATATTTTCTTTTTTTGTAATGAAATAATTTTGAGAAAACAATAATTCTAGTAGCAAATTCCAAAAACAATAGAAATAGCATACACAAGAACATTGTAATAAAAATATATTTTAAAAACCGTAAGTCCAATAAAGCATATCATTTCTATATTCCATACCTCAAAAACAATACAAGACACTCAAAGAGGGAAAAGTCTCCTAGCCACTTAATGAGGACAAAGTCTCTAATACAAATTAAAGGTAACATAAATTAGATAAATAAATGATGATCCAAGTATATCATATCTCTATTATTTATAGTCTAATAAAGTAACACAACCTAGCCCTAATACTCAAGGACTCACTATCCTAACTTAAGATATCGAGCCAATCAAAATACAAATAGTCAACATGGCTACATTAGGGTCATTACATGGCTTCCCCCTCAAAAATTATCCTAAAGCTAAAATTTATGAGGAATGATCATTGGTTCCCACATCACATCCTCTTTAGGAATATCCTTCCATTTCATGAGTAGCTCATATAGTCAGCAAGACCATATAATACATACACATGACTATAATATTGATTTTGGATTTAGTTTAACACAACATTTGTCATCCAACTCTAGAAACTCTATTTGGGATTACACCTTCTCACCTAATACCTGCTTTAGACAAGAAACATTAAAAATAGGGTATTTTTTATATGTGGGGGTAAGCTCCAACTAATATGCAACATACCTATCTAGAAAATCACCTTGTACATCATATGATCATGGTGCAAGCTTTTGACAAGACTGTCTTGAGAGAATTTTGCTTATACAACTCACCCACCTTGACGTGTCATTCTAAACAATGTAAATATTCTTATTGCTTTATACTATTTTGAATCTAACAAAGATTATTCTTGAGGAATTGGGAAATATTTTGTCATTGTTGGAGGACATCATCCACTTGAGCAACATAGAAATAACCCAAAATATAGCCTTCTAAAGATAATATTTTATGCCCGTACAATGCCTAAAATGGGGACATCTTAAGGGAAAGATAAGCATTAAACCACGTTTTGCTAATGGAATCCATTTATATTGCTTATCTTGGGAAAAGCGTCTTAGATATGTACCCAAGCACTTGTTCATTATTTTAGTTTGGTCATCAAATTGATAGTGATAGGAAGTGCTCATATTAAGTTGAGTACCACTTAGAGTGAACAATTCCTTCCAAAAGTTACTAGTGAAATAGGGTCAAGATCACAAAAAATAGATGAGCATATCATACAATTTAAAAATAGTCTAGGAATAGCTTGGTCACCTTATTGGTAATGAATTGAAGCTATAAGGCCCAAAATTGGACATACTTGGAGAGGTGATCCACTACCACAAAAAGCATTGTTGTTTTTTTTTGGTAGATAAGATACTATAGCATTAATACCGGGTTTTACAGGTTGACCCAAAACCTTTTACAAAAATCAGCCCAAGGTTGTTGATGAACATGTCCTTACTAAGGATCCTATATATGTAAAATCTACATGCCGCCAAAGCCATTACATCCGGTAAGGCACATAGCCTGTTATCAAAAAGAAACTTCCCATACAACATTTTGGGTATACCCCAAGAAAACACACCTACATCATAATTACAAAAAAAGAAACAGACACGGATCCCTTCCTTGAAATAGTGGAGAAACAAAAAGCTATAGACACACATAGCAGAGTACTAAAAAAAACTCCCACAAGCTCTGTATTGACAGTTACTCTTAATAATTCTTTGGTAATTGCTTTCTTCCGTATATGACATGCTTTGGGACCACATCTCGTCTTGGCCAATCAGCCTTGGAGAAGTGAACCTGCTGGCTAGATTTATGGCGGTGGCTATCTGGTGGTCCACGTGGCTCTGGTTCGAAGTCTTATATTGTCGTTTCTTTCCTACCCTATGATTATCAACCAACCTCAAATTACTAAGATGACTAGGAGCCATGTTATCTGACATGTGACTGTCCCCATTAGTCTTTGTGGTATTTCCAAGCAACATCCACCAAGACTGACAGCTCGGATAATTTTTATTGTGAGTCCATTTCAAAAAAGAGATGGGAATACTCATAGCCTTCGAACTTACAGTGCCTTCCCTATTGGTAAATTTGACTATCATTCTTGGCATTCTTGTTGAATAAGCTCCTCTACTTCGCTCGGGACACCGTGTTCCCATTTGAAAAGTTTGTCACCATCGACACCCAAATTGGCCAGCTTATCAGCAATTTTGTTAGCTTCTCGAAAGACATGTTGGGCTTTTATGTCCTGTCTTCCCTGGAAAAGGATCCTAGCCTCTTCAACAATTGTTTTAATCCTCCAAGGAGGTGTTTTCCAATTATTGAGGAGATTTATAACATGCATAGAGTCTCCTTCTACGATCAAATTGCCTTCTAAGTCTTGAGTCATTTGAAGGCCTCTCCACATAGCTCTAGCTTCAGCTTCATTGTTCGTCCTTGTTCCCAAATATTCAAAAAATGCAAGCATCATATTCCCATTATGATCTCGCACAATATCACCAGTGCCTACTCTACTAGGATTGTCCTTAGCCTCTCCATCAAAATTAAGCTTAAACCAACCCGTAGGAGGTGGGGACCACTTAACATTGGCTCTAGGGTTGACTACCCTAGGCACAGACTCATCTAACAAGGTTAAGCTTAAATATTGAGCAATCGTGGTCTCCTGCAGATGAGGTTTACGACTATCAAAAGGGATAAGGTTCACATTCTCGTTGGCAAAGGATAGGATCCTAGCAATGATAGTTTTATGATCATGGATAGACTCATTAAAGACTCTATGGTTCCTTTCTAACCACACCTACCAAAGATAGTGATTGAGACAAATTTTCCACATGTATCTAAGTCTTTGGCTTGAAAAGGGGTAAGGCCACTGGATGAACAAATCAAGTACGATGGCTGGTTTAACCCAAGAAATATTGAAGGCCTGAAAAACCCCACTTAGGACAGTCAAGGAAAAAGGGCACTCAAGGAAAATGTGATAAATGGTCTCCCAATTAGCCCTGCATAGATAACAATGATTAGTGATACAAATACCTTTACGCATCATATTATCAATGGTTAGAATTCTTCCTTGGATAACCAGCCATGAAAAGACTACAATTTTTGGAATTAAATTTTTTATCCAAACTAAGTCCTTTTGGAGGACAAAATCCTCGTCATCAAGCAGAAGCTTGTAAGCTGATTTAACAGTGAACTGCCCATTTTTCGTAGGAGCCCAGGTCACTTGATCTTCCTTGGGTCTCATGGGGATAAACTGTTTCCCGAGAATGTTACAAAGATCATTTGATTCTGCTTGAAATCCCTGAATCCTTATTTGTTTCCACTTCATTCTACCTTTGTCCTCAACCATATAATCGGAGACTTTTCTGCCAATGAGTTCTTCCGTGATATCTCTGATTTGGGCTAAGTTAGGATATTGCGTCAGTGGTTCATCCTTAGCCCACCTATCATTCCAACAATTTATCCTCTCACCATTGCCTAAAACCCATCTTAAACCTTTTTTGATGATTTCCTTACAATTGAGAATTGCTTTCCAAAAAGCAGAACCTCTGATTGGAACTGAGTCACTTAGAAATTCCATATTTTGAAGATACTTTCGTTTGATGATAGTTGTCCATTCATTTTCTTCACCAAAAATGAGGCACCACGCCTGCTTAGCTAGTAAAGCTAAATTCATATGAGCAATTCTCCTCAGACCTAAGCCCCCATTTTCCCTGGGTCTGCACACTTTGGTCCATCCTACAAGGTGTATCCTTTTTTTCTCCTCTGATCCAGTCCATAAAAATTATTTTTGGAGTTTCTCAATTTTTTGGAAAACCTTCACAGGGGCTTTGAAAATGGAGAGGAAATAGACTAGAATGCTCTGAAGAGAGGCCTTAGTGAGGGTCAACTTTCCTGCTTGAGATAGAAGATGACCTTTCCATCTAGCAAGTTTTTTTTGAATTCTTTCAATAACCCTGTCCCACATTGACTCTCTCGGAGAACCAATGAAAAGAGGGAGACCAAGATACAAAGTGGGGAGGTTTGCTATATCACACCCTAAAATTTTTGCAATCCTTCCTTGCCTCTAAATGGGGGTGTTCAAGAAATATAACTTGCTTTTACTAAAATTAACTTTTTGACCAACAGCATCCTCATAGAGTTGCAGGATGTATTTAATTCTTTTGGCCTCAACCACCGATGCCTTAGTCAATAGAAGGGTATCATCGACGAATTGTTGGTGAGAAATAGCCCTAGTGAGAGATGTTGCCTTGATTCCCGATATTAGCCTTGAACTACAAGCATTTTTAATGGTTCTACCTAAAGCTTCTGCCACAATGATGAATAACATAGGGTTGATAGGGTCCCCCTGTCGAATTCCTCTACGACTTTGAGAGTAACCAGCAGTTGTTCCATTAACCAGAATCGAGAACCATACTTTAGAAATGCATTATTTGATCAAATTAACCCATTGGTGGTGAAAACCAAACTTAAGGAGGACAACAATCAGAAAGTCCTAATTTAGCCTATCAAATGCTTTGTTCATATCAAGCTTGAGGGTAAAAACAGACATGTTAGTCTTATGAGCAAAGTGCAGAGTTTTTTATGTTCCTCATGCCTAGTAGTTTCATCAACATCACCATGTTGAATCCTCTGATCAATTATCTTCAAACTTTCAACAACCTATTTTTTATTTTCAAAGAGGTTCCCAAAGACCTCTTTGTTCCAAGTTCGAAGCTTTTCCTTAACAAACTTTAATTTGCTAGCAAGTTTAAAAGCTGCACTACCCCTGACAGTTGCTGCCACCACTGAATTAAGTTATCTTTGAAACTGGAATGTTTGATCCACATAGATTGAAATCTAAAAGGTTTCTTGAAGGACATAGAGTTAGGGATCTCCAACAAAATGGGATTATAATCAGAGGCAATTTTAGGAAGGGCTTGTAGGGTAGAATCACCGAACAAAGTTGTAGCCTCCTTTGATAGAAAAAACCTGTCAAGCCTTTCTTGAATGAGATGACACCCTATCTGTCGATTGCTCCAGGTATAATTCGCTCCTCTAAGTTTTACATCCATCAACATGTTGGAGTTCACAAAGTCATTGAACTCATCCATGCTCCTAATAGGTGGTCCATTTCCACCCATTTTGTCTGAAGGGTAAATAGGAGTGTTAAAATCCCCAACCAGAATCTAGGGGACATTATGGAAGATTTCACTCAGATTGCCTAAGTACTCCCACAGTAGAGCTCTCCCTTGAATTGAAGTCGGGGCATAAATATTTGAAAGGATCCACAACCTGTTGTTGTTTATTTCCTTAAATAAAACACTAAGAACCCTGTCATCTTTTTGAATAATGGTGCCTTCTACTATCCGGGGATCCCACAAAGTCATAAGGCCTCTAGACGCTCCTATGGATGATTTGCAAACCATCTCCCCTTGATTCCAAATTTTTTTTGCTACTTTTTTTATTGAATCTCATCAGTTTTTGTTTCTTGCAACATGATAATAGTTGGATTCACTTGATTTCTTATTGCATTGACTTCCCTGTGTTTGGGCAGGCCATTGAGGCCTCTCACATTCCATGAGAGGAACTTCATTTAGATTATTTGGGATTTCTTCCTCTCCCCCTCCCTTGAGGGGGTTTTCCTAATTTGTTGTCTTCAGAACCCGGAATAACCTATTGAAACAAGGTTCTCTATTTTCCATTGGCAATGTCATTATCAGTTTTAATTTTTTGATGCTCAGCATTTGATATTCTCCCTCTTATTTTTTCACTACCAAAATCTATAGGAGACTTCACAGTGCTCCTGGTTTGTTTAGGACTAAACTGGGGGGAGGCAATTTGTTGCAGAACCAGACTGCCATATTCCTCGGTCTGAAGAGTTTCACATATCTCCACCCCTACATCCAAATCTTCTCCTTTTTTCCTTGTATTCCCCTGGTCTATGGGACGGCCCCTCGATAGGATTCACTTGGCTCCTAGTGATGATGTTAGGGAGATGAGATTTTTTATTTTCCAATGCCTCAACTTTCTTCCTAAGTTCTTCAACATTAGGGTTTGGCTTTGGGATGCCCACTGGGCTTGAAGTATTTTCAGCATTGGGGTTTAAGGATCCCGACTTGGATGGGGATTCTAGAGATCGGGAATTAGGGTTTGGCTTTGTGATGCCCATGGGGCTTACAGTAATTTCAGCATTAGGGTTTGAGGATCCTGACTTGGATGGGGATTCTAGAGAGTCAAAAAGGTTAGCTTGAAGGTTATGGGCTTCCATGTCTTTCGATAATCCTCCTACTCCCATATTGGATAGAATTGAAAATTTATTTGAAACTAGAGGATTGGAACTTACCTGAGTATTTTGGTTGTCAACAACCTGTTGTTTTCCTTTGTCTTTTTAGTAGACATAGTTTGTCTGATTTAAATTGCCTCTGCCAAGGAAACTCCTCAAATTTTCTCTGTCTAGCATTTCCTGCTTCTGCTTTTGGGTTTATTGCATAGATGTCCTTGATTTTTGCATTCTACATAGAATGTCGGTCTATTCTCATATTCTACCGATTATTTTTGATAGTATTCTCCATACTCTAGCTCCACAAACCTTGGCAATTCATTATCCAAATTAGCATTTACGCATATTCGTGCATGAGTCATCCTTGTCGTGGCCAAGGTCGCATGGTCAATGGAGATCAGGTCCCCTATAGTTTTGGCTATGCCCTACAACCAATATTCATTGAAGAACTGGGTAGGTAGACTTGGGAGATGAACCCAAATAGGGGCAATGTTAATATTTTGCTTTTCAAGGTTGAAATCTTCACCCCATTGTCTGAGAAAAAGGCTCCTTTTGCCCAAAAACCAAGGACCTCCTGTTAAAATGTGGTTAGCATCCTCCATATTGTTAAAACGAATAATGAAGAACCCTCGAGTTAGAGCTACCAACTCCAAGCTACCTACCGGTCGCCATTTACCCATCGCCCAAGCCTTGATAGTCTCCATGTCCGGCCTACCTCCCAAAAACTTGCCTACTAGGGAGAATTCTTCCATTGAAAGAAAAGGGCTCATGGAACTTGTTGGGGCCAAAATTTTATTATTTATTGGAACTAGGGGCGGAAGAGAGAGAACCTCCTTTCTTTTTCCTCTAAGAGTCTCAACAAAATACAGCCACTTCTTGGGCCCCGCATTGTCCTTCGTATCTTTTTTATCGGGGTCTTTCTAAGGAGGGTCGGGCCCTCGCGTGATGCCCGCCTCCAAATCTATCGCAGCCTGACCGCCTTCCTCTGGATCCTCGCTTGATCCATGCTCAAGGTTCCCACCCACCCCTTCCGTACCTACTCTACCTCTACCGCCTTGGCTGAGATTCCTGCCCAAAAAATTCAAACCCTCACTCCCGTCGCACCCGCTAAACCTCAGCTCACTCAGTCCTCTTAGTATTATAATTAACAAAAGCATTGTTGTTCCCTTTAAATTGGAAATATCTTCAATTAATTCCATGGAGATGTGTTTCCACCGCATCGTATGATAGTTCACATTTACAAAATTCCATTGTATTGTGAATATATTAGTTCACCTTTTCAAACTTCCATTGTATTGTGAATATATTTGAGAGTTGTACCATCATCGACGTACTTTTAATCAGTCCAAAATTTGGAGGCTCTAGTATTTTTCTTGTTAAAGAAATGACCCTCTTAAATCTAAAATATTCCCAGTTTAAAACTTGCATGGCACTTTCCTTTCAAATGCTTTATTGTTTTCGAGCTTTTTATATTTTTTAATTTTCATTTCTAATTATTTTGCATGGTTGTCTTCTTATAATATATCAACCAACCATTTATTACTATTTTTTAAATTGATCAAATAGAATTGGAACAATATATTACATTAGGACCGTATAAATTATGCATGTATTATTTAGCAAGATTCATTACGAAAATTAATTGAGTGAGTTAATAGCATTTGATTAAATGTTAAGGTTTATCTATATAATTTAAATATTAGTTTATAGTATATAATTCTTCACTCTAATAACTTGCTCTACATCTATGAACCACCCATACAATAATAATTTTACATTTATATCACTCGTTAAAATTTGAAATTTTGTTTTTATATTAAAAGTTTACATTTTTAACAAAATAATCCAATAATATTTGATAATTTAATAAATATTTTGATTTGTGTCTTTTTATGATTTTTTTATTATCCTATTATCTATAGAAAAGGACTTCATATTAGTAAAACTATTGTTCCTACTATTTTTTAACAAATACATTTAAAGATGAATTTTACTATATATACTTGGGTCCCCTACCCTTGACAAATCGATACTCTCTCCTTTAGAGCTTGAGAGTTTACAAACAAATTCAATTATCATCTCAATTGAATTGTTATGGCTAGATACCTACATCTTTTTCATAAATAGTTTGAGTTTTTTATATTCATTTTTCTTAATCTTCTTCAACTTTCTTTGCAGATACAAATATTCTAAAATTAGCATCCTTCTTTACGTTTTCTTAACAGCCTTCACAATACAAAACCCCACCTCTACTATTTACGCATTGCATCTTAGTAGAGTAATATCTCCAAACCTTCATGATATCATAATCTGCTTTATCAAATCTGAATTGCTAGTTTCCTTCTTAAAGCATAAGTACAACCACAAAAATTGTAATAAATAGTTTATATGAAAACATATTAATGTTATAACAACAAATATTACCAATAGAAAACATTAAAGTAAATCTTAATCAATATTTGATTTAGGAAGTCAACATTTTCTTCTCAGCTCTGACCATGGAAAAGAGAATTTAACTTCATAATCCTCCATTAAAACCCTCTATTGGCTAGCCTATTTGCATATTTGTTTCCTTCCCTTAACATATGTGTAAACCTAACTCTTCAAACTCTATAGCAAGGTCTTGTATTTCCACAATGATATCTTGTATGTTTTATATAGCATTTACTTTTCTTCAATTTATATTTATTACTATTAGTGAATCGTCTTACATCCATACTTTGTTCAATTTCATTTTTTTGCATATTTTTAACTCTTCCAAAGCTGCCCAAGCTTTAACTTTATTATTTGTCTTAAATCCACTATTGAAAGCATAATGTGGTAAAATCTCACCCCTATTATTTCTAATTATTCCTCCTCCTTATGGTCCTAGATTTCCTTTAGATGCTCCATCAAAATTCAATTTGACCAACTCCACTTCTTGTGGTTTCCACTTTATATCCTTTGTCTTCCTTTTCTTTCTTCTATATCCAACATCATAATTTCATTTCATGACTTGACTCCATCTATCAAGGCTCTCTACTTCAATATTAGGGATTAGGTGAGTTGATAGGGTTGGTTTAGACTCCTCTATGGCTAAACAAATCTTCCTTTTCATTACCTCTAAATTGATTTCCTTTCCTTTAAATATTCTTCTATTCCTTTCCAACCATATAGTCCAAAGTATTGTATCTTTCTATATATCCCAGATTTTCTGTAATGCCTCACTTTTAAAAGTGCTCAGCTATTGCTTTAATCATTTTTCATTTGTCATTCATCACCATGCATTTACCAAACATATTAAGAATACATTGCCATAATTCCTAGACTATTGATAAAACATTTCTATGACCTACTAGCCATACAACTATTTTGACTTTTGAAATGCTCGAACTATCCCAAATATCTCTCCATATTCTTGTGCTCCCATTTTGTTGGTGCTTTACATTATATTTATTTCTTGTGTATTCTCTTGAGCTATTCAAATTCCAAATCAAATTATCCTTGGCTTCCTTTGGAATAATCATTATTGTTATCTTTCTAGTCAACTGTCTCCTAACAACAATGTATGGAATACTTGTAAAAAAATCTTCTTTCCATTGTATCTTCCTTCTAAATCTTGTACATAATGTTTGAAACACTTACCATATTTTTCTTGAAGTAATCTCATCCATGGTTTCAAAATTGAATCTAGATTGAGTGGTTTTTTATCACACCAAGTATCCATCCAAATAGAAAAAAATCTCTAGTTTCCACCACCCATATTAGACCTTTAATCACTAGATCAATTGATTTTTCCATAGTGTAGAATCATCTAGTAGTGAGAATGCACTAAAGATTAAGCTTGGGTCGGTGGACTCAATGTTCTTAGAAGAATTCTTTTCCATTGTGTTTGACTCTTTTTGCACAATTTTCAAATTATTTTTTCCCTTAGAGCTAAGTTTATGTTAGCAAATGATTAAGATTATCCCACAAGATTCAATCACAAGATCATAAATAATTCACAATAATATCATCAATATTCAATCACATATCAAATGAACATCAATCTCACATAAATCACATTGAAATCTTTATTGATAAAACTCAAGCAATGCATAAAGCAAAGCTTATTCGAGTTACATTTTACATGGCTTTGTCTCCAATATAAAGTTATGTGAGATTTTTCATATTACATGACTCTTGGCCTTTTCTCTCCTTAAATTCATGGGAGAGCTTGACTCTTCATATTCCTCTCTTATATAATAAGTCTCACATATTATATAAAGATAGTACTCATGATTGCATATAACTCTCAACTTCTAAACTAGACACGTCACACAAAACTCTTCACTTTCTAAGTAGACACCTCGCACACTTAAATACATGATACATGCTCACTCCTACTCACTTGACACATACTTTATACATAAATCAAACTCACACCCTAATAAAAACATTTACAATATGACCAAATAATGTAATTCCTCCAACACCCCCCATTACATTATTTGGTATGAAGGTCTTCAATTTCTCAATATTTTCTTAATTTTGGTTCTTAACTCGAGGACTCCTTTAAATTTGGGCACTGAATATATTCTTTTGAGCTAATATCTATAATTCTTATTCACAAGTCATCACAATAATATATTTCATTAATATTATACTTGACATTATCAAAATTCCATTATTCAACTCTATTGCATGTAGATTGTAATAATAATTTATCGTTATGTTCATCAACACTATTTGTATTTCCTTTGCTTGTACCCAAATTTGCTTCCTGAAGATCATTGGTTGTAATATGTTGTAAGTTATCTGTGTCACGATTTCGTTCGTTGCAAGTTTGTTTCCCAAACTCTTAATCAAATCTTCTTGTTTTGTGTTCATCTTTATAGATTTCAAGAGTAGAAAATGTCATATACATTAGCATACCTATATCAATAGGTAATATAAAAGCATTTATAGAATTTCATGTGGCTCAATAAATTTTGGACTTACATAATTGCCAAATGTTCCAAAATTTGCATCTTTGGCTTCTCTGAAAATTGAGTGTAAGTCTTTTATTTTCATTGATGTCTTTTTGTTCATCAATTTTTCAATCAAGTGTTATATGTGGAGCAAAATGGGAGCACCCTATTTCCTACTTGAAAGTCGTCTTCTAGAAGTACCTTGGATCCTGATGCGAAGTGCCCAATTAGTGTTGTTTCGTTTTGGGGATCCTAAGTCCCTTTTGCCAATCTTGATTCTCTTGAAAAGCAACCTATTGGAATTTATCATCCAATACTCACTTTGTTTTTGGAAAATCTAAGTCCTACTACTCCTCATGGCTTAAGCAAAAAGGTAATTTGGTTGCTTTTCAATTTATGACAAACTGACATCATATCTAGCTTCTAATTACAAGTGTGTTGAGTAGTCCTCCCTTGGTCAATCCTAGCATACAAATTTCTTTATATTGTCCAAATGTACTACCAAACCTTGGGTTCCATGTATGGAGGGGGAGGATTGAATGAGTTGAGATGTTCTACAAGAGGGGTGAAAGAGGAACTCCTCATGGCAATAGGTAATCAAGTGAGAGGGTTGACATTGTTGATGCCCTTCAAAATGTTCTAATGTTGGCTTTGATTCTTTGGATGACAATTCTTTCAGCACATACAATCATCATTAGTCAAATATACTCTATATGTGCCCGTTGATCGACTTCTAGTCTTTGAAATTCGAAGGATCAAACATACACAACTAGCCAAATGATGATACCCCACAAGACCCCCAAAACCTCCTAAAAAAAGAGTCACTAGAGATATATATATCTTGTTCTTATCAGCTCAATGAGATAATTAAAATGAGATAGATCCATCACAAGTTTCTTGGCAAGCCCAATTTTTTTTAGTTCGAGGATGCAAATAACTATGCCTAAATCACAATACTACAAAAGATATGAGTGGGAAAATGGTAGCTCAAAAAACGGTCAATTACTACTCAAATGAAAGACATAAATCTAGCCAAAAAGGATTCTATAATAGAGTAATTCACAACTCTGCTACCTTTTCTCATTGCCACAAGGAGCAAAAAGCGTCACTTTGATACCATTTGTGATGAAACAACTCCAAGAAAACCACCATTCCAAAAGTAAATTCCAAAATAACAACAAAAACACCATACACCACAATATTGCAATAGAACCAATTTTAGAAACTATAATCTATTGAAGCATCTCAAATCCAAATTCCAAATCTTATAAACAATCCAAGCCACTCAAAGGACAAAGTCCCCTAGCCACTTAGAGAGTGAAGTATCTTATGCACACTAAAGGTGATAGAAGTTAGACAATTGAATGATGATCCAACTACATTGCATCTATCTCATTTATAGTATAACAAAGTAACAAAACCTTACCCTAATGCTCAAGGGCCAACTATCCTAACCTAAGGACCCAAGCCAATCAAATTAAAGATAGACAACATAGGTACATCAAGGCTATTACACTTTGCTTCAATCTAGCTTTTAAGTTTATGTAATATTGATATATGTTGTCAATAGTGTGCCTAAATCCATATAGGAGTCAAGGTATAGTCACATGCAAGCAACCAAGCGCATTGTGAAACACCTCAGAATTACATATGTCATAGTAGGCTGGAATGTTTGTTTTCAAACTTATCAAAGCCTATTGCATATTTGTCTAAAAAGCAACCATCACCTTCTATATCATTGAAACAAAATCTAGATTAGTTCTAGTGACAACCAAAAAGTGATTTAGATCTAGATTTAAAACTTGCATAACAAAATTAGGCTTCAACAAAAGGACTTGGTCTCCATCTATGGCTAACATGAACACAATAAAAAGCCAACAAAGAACTCTTCCATGCATAGCAAGACAAAAACACAAGGTCCATACCTGATATTTACAAGAAAAAGTGTAGAAAGTAGGCATTACTCTCATCCATTAAAAGACTAGCATACTTGAATATAGTAGAATTTATTCTTCAAGCAAAATAATGGTGTAATGTCACTTCTTTTTTAGTCCATGCATTTGTGTTTACAAAGTCAAACTATTATGAACTTTTATTTGGCATGTTGAAAATATTTTATCATTCTACTAAATGAAATTAAGATCTTTTGCTAATTATTCACCATCTTCAAAGATGTCATATTTGTTTATTCATTTATTTTCTTAAACAAAATGTTACTTTTTCTTCTATTTTTAATCGTTTAAATACTTTTACGCGATTTGAAATGTCTTATCTATTTATCACCATTACCATTTTAACTTTCTATAAGCTAATTCAAGAAATACAAAGCCATTCACTTAATACTTAGAATAACTCTATGCTTGTTTCAGTGTGTTAAAAGCGTGCAATTTTTTGTTTGTAGTTTCATATCTTAAGATTAAGGCATACGTTTTAATCCTCGTCACTTTTGCCACATTTTTATTCAACCCTTTTAGACGAGATACTCTCCTCTCAATTTTCTTTTTATGTGCCATGTCTAACATCATAACATTTTAAAATTCTACAATTTAATGGAAATACCATAACCAATGATATGGTAAGTGTGAAAAAAAAAAGAAACAGGATAAATGACTGGCAACTTTTACTTTAAGATGATACACGGGTGACCACCATCAGAAGATTTATGTTCATTGAATTCTTATCGATAATTTCCAGTAAAGTAAAAAGTTCAGTGACTCCAGCAATATTCCTATCATAATGCATTAAAACATTTGTAGCAATTGTTTAGAGAACGTCAATCCAGAAAATTTATTCAATTATTTTTTCACCATTTAGTCAAATAACCATATTTTTGGCATGATTCAAAATATATCATTATTTAAAACATGAAAAGCATGTCAAATTTAGATCTTATAGAGAGCAAAGGAAAAAATTAAGCGAGGAAAGCAACAGAACATGCAGGCAACAAACTCTGCATATATTCTTGACCGTGCATAACGAAGATGCACATATTCGACAGATTATTATAATGCCGTCAGGGAAGGTGTTAAGTGATAGAAAAATTGGTTCCTATAAAAATAAATTTTCACATCATGCTTGATAAATTTTAAATGAGAGTCTTTTAGTTAAAAGGAGCCTGTCAAGGCTTTGAGAATGAATGAAAAGAACACTTAGATGAAATAATAAACCAAGGAAAGGAAAATTAAATTAACCCTAGTAACCTGATCTGTTACATTAATCCATCCAATATACTTCAAATGTTAAACTAGACACAAAAATACTAGTCCACAAACTGTTCCATCTGTCTGAAAGCTTGTTTGAATCTCACTCGATAGCATTCAGAATCAATTCTCATGTACACAGATATCATATGCTTAAGCTGTGAAAACACCTGTGTGAAAATCTACAGCCTCATGTCCTGCAAATATGATAAAATTGAAATTGCAAATCACTTAAAAGAGTACTATGTGTATTGACTGCATGACATTTTCAAAAGTTAAATGTTCCAGCTTACTATGTTTCTAGTTACTGCGTGCGAGTCCTACTGCTCTCAGCAGCTCTGACTTGATAGAAGTATGGATGTTGCTGTAAGATCATTCACATGAAAATTTATGAATATGACCACAATGTGATTTGATTTGACATAACATATAAAAACAACTAGAAAAGAGTTCCCTGTGTGCGCTATTGCATGACTGTCTATGTAAAGGTGGTTTCATTCACTGTATGTACTCTCATCCGGCAACAATAACCAAAAATGGAAGGAAAGACTATTCTCTGCTCACGTTTACCTGCAATGACTACTTAATGAAAGACCAATACATACAATGCAAACGAGAAAGAAGAAACAGAAGAAAAGAATCAAAACATAAAAGTAGCTGAACCAACAGAAAGTGACAATGTGGAAAGAAAAAAGGCAAGCAACTTAGATTACAAAAAGTTGATCATAACATAAACCAAGCACACGTCTTATCATGAAGAGAACCAGAGGCCCACATAGACCACATGCTTCATATAAGCCACACTTGTAATCCTGCTCATAATCATCTATTCCAATAAAGATATACTGAGAAGACCAAAAATAACCTAAGAGTAAAAGAAATATACCATCGCTTCTCTTGCAGTAAGCCTATCTTGATGGTCATAACGAAGAAGCTTATCCAGAAAATCAACAGCCTGTGAAAAACAAATGCTCAGG
Source organism: Wollemia nobilis (assembly GCA_028583015.1). Classification (NCBI taxonomy): domain Eukaryota; kingdom Viridiplantae; phylum Streptophyta; class Pinopsida; order Araucariales; family Araucariaceae; genus Wollemia; species Wollemia nobilis. The sequence goes on along the minus strand of JAQPPZ010017145.1, from coordinate 1,775,753 downwards.
AAGTGGACGCATTCCATGGAAACAAAAGCCCAGTATGTTAATAACTTAATATAGTAAAAAACCCAAAGAAAAATCAACTTAAAATTGAAAACGCAAGCAAACCTCTGGAGATACAAGATGCTGATTGTCGGTACTGATAAATTTTGACCATGGTTTCCTGCTATGCCTGCAGAAAAAGCATTTTCAACAGATACATAAGCAGTAACGAGATGCATGTAAGGAATCAAACACATATTTTAGAAGAATGCAACTTGCCATATAATTTGCGTAGTCTCTAATGTAGTGCACATCCACAAGAGAATAACAAAGCACTAGTAGAATAATCATACCTTCCAACAAGGGCTTCAAGTTGAGGATCAAGCTCAATGTGGTATTTGTTCAGATATGCATTTAACTCATCTGTACCAAGTACCTGCAAAACAACTCAAAATAACAAGAAACACAACGATCAGATCTATTTTCAAGTTTCAATATCAATGGAAATGATACAACAATCACTTAATGAAAATAAGATATCAATTTCAACTTGCTTATTCCCCCTCAAAGGGTACAGTGACAAATTAAACCTATGGGCCTTTGAAACAGCATATTGATACAAGGCATATACCTGTGCAAAAATAAACCAATAATCAAGATATGGAGTAAATGTCATTAATAGAATCATAGAAAATCCAATTTGGCAGAAAGAAGATGATGAATGACCGATCGTAATCGGGTTCTGAGCCGATCACTTGTGCCTCAGCCACCAGTGTATTGGATGTCCGGATTCCATCCCAGATAATCCCAGCCACTAGGTATTGGATGTCCGATTCCATCCCAGACAACCTCCAGAGATGGCTGCCTCCATGAATGCTAATGCACAATATGATACACAGTTTTTAGAGGGGGCAAAGGGAAGAAAAGCCTACACTACCATTCAAGATAGTCGATAATACACACACTGACCTCAACAAAAAACAAGCTATAAGACAACAAGGACCACAGTTACACAGAGATGAAACAATGACGCAATTACTCCTAAGCCAAGCACACTGCTATAAGAGGACTAACAAAGGCGCAATTACTTCTAAGCCAAGCACACTGCTATAAGAGGACTAACAAAGGCTGGTACGCCTACTGTGAAATGCATCTCATAGACTCAGCCCAACAACACATAGCAATGAAGACTTAAAAGAAACTACTTGTTCAGAACACACCAGGTTTATAACTGCTAAGCAAGGAAACAGGGTTCGCGCACCTGGTTGGCTGGGTTTGCGAACCCGCACCTGCAGCGGGTGCACGGTTGCATCCTAGCCGCACCCTGTCTGACAGGGTTCGGCTGCGACCAGTTAGGGTTCGGCCAACCGAACCCTGCCCTATTCGGGCATTAAAATGCATAAATTGTTTTTTGTTTTTATTTCTTTTAAGTTAATATGTGAGCCCAGCCTCACCCTGCCCATACAGGCTCTAAAAATATTGAAAAAAACAGATTAATTTTTAAAAAAGTTAATATTTAAAATTTTAAAGTTTTTTACTTTTTTAATTAAATGAACTTTATATTTTAAAGTTTTTTAGTGTTAGGTCCGAGGTGTAGACCAATTGGTTCATCCAAACCCCATAAGGGGGCGGAGGTCCAAGGTTCAAATCTCGGGCCTCGCCGGACTGAACGCTTGTCCCTTTCCTGGTGCTTTCAGCGGCGTAAAAGGTTTAAAATGATTGTGGCATGGTGGTTATAGGGGCGGACTGCGCGAAGATCTGTGTGGCAGCTTCTAGGGCGGACAGCGCAGAATACTGTGGCGGCCATAAAAGCTGGACAGCCTGCCCAGATTCGTGGCGGCTACCAATTCCACCATGTAAATTCAAAAAAAAAAAAAAAAAAATTTCAGTGTTTACGTGGGCCCAGCCATGGGTCCACCCAGCTCATACGGGCTTTAAAAGAAAATAAAAAATAAAACTTAAAAGTTAAAAACTTTAAAGTTTAAACATTTTAATTTTTTTTATTTTTAAAAGTTTATAGTTTATAGTTCTAAGTTTATACGTTAAACTTTTTAAGTTTTTAGTTTTTTATAATAAATATTAAATTATAATGTATAAAGTGGACTCCAATTCAGTATAAAGTGAATTGGAGTCCACTTCTATATAAACCCTTCTATAAGGGTTTCTATTTCATTTTAACCATTTGCACAAGTGAAAGTGAAAAGGCAAGACTGAGACGCAGACTTCGGACATCCTGTTGAATATCATATATGACTTTGACATCCTGTTGAATATCATATGAGTGTGACTTTGACATCCTGTTGAATATCATCCTGTTTCTATAAGGGTTTCTATTGTTATCTTTTTATGACTTTGACATCCTGTTGAATATCATATATGATATATGCTTTTATGATGCCAATGTGTATGATTTATTTATTTATTTTGTAATGTGTATGATTTATAAAATTATAAATTATAATTTATTTTATTATTTTGGATAAAAAATACATATATATATATATATATATATATATATATATATATATATATATATATTATTTTTTATATTAAAAATTAGCCGCAACCGCACCCAACAAACCCTATTTTTGGCGGGGCCGCACCCGCACCCGCACCCGCACCCCCGCACCTGGTAACCTTGCTGCTAAGAAAGGATTAACAGAACGAAGAGGCATCTCATAGCACTTAAGCCCACCAACACACAGTTCCCCTAGGCCACTGCTATCCTACAAGAGGTGGCTCATAACACTTAAGCCCACCAGCTCACAATTGTAGGACAATAGCCCCCCACACAATCTTACCAGACAGAGAAGACTTACAGACACAAACACATGTATATTCCATTCCTAATGCAAAAAGGTCAAGCTTATAGCAGGGATTCTCCCTTCAAATGTTTACATACATTAAAGCTCTACGCAGAGGAAAGAGTTTCCTCCCAAAAACCAGTCTTAGAAGACAGGTTCCAGTCTCTTTTTCATGTGCCCAAAGGCACTATTTATAGATTACAAAATGACCAGCTCTAAGCCTTGGTGCCTAAATTCCTACCTAACATCATCATTGCTATCCTAATTACAGTCGAGTCTGTTTACAAAGAAAAGCAAATCTACCTAGCCTAGCTACTATGCATCAATACTTGTGCTCAATTTCAGCTCCTTGATTGCAGTGAAGCAAATCAGATTCATTTTCTTCCCACCTTTTACACCTTATCTGTTGGCCATGGAGTCTTGATCACTAATGGGAAATCCTTGCAAATATCCTCAGGCTCTGTTCTGATTTCTGATTTCTGATTTGCTGATTATGCAACTGGTACTTCAAGATCTGTGATTTCTGATAGATCAACAATTAAGAGGGAATGGCCTCTGTATTTCTTCTGTTGGTCTTGCTTGTCATGTTCTCCTCTTCTGTTCCCAAGGCATTAACTTCATGGTTTGGCGCTTTCTGCTTCTGAGATGCTAATGTGAGACTATTTACTCGGAAGATGCCACAACTGTTGAGACGGTTCTCATAATTTTCCAACTTGCATGCTTTAACTTTTTGGGCATTTCCTTGATGATTTCATCTCTTTTGTTTTCAAGTGCTTCGTGTGAAAGCAAGCCATTCGGATCTAATGAATTTGGTCACTTGATTTGACATTATTCTGACTGTTCATTAAGCAATTCATAACTTCATGATTAGCGACTGATGGCATTTCCAAACCACTTGCAAGCAAACTGCTTGCAGTTGCTTAGGATTTGAAATTTCTTACATATAAGCTTCTGATTCATGTCTTCTATTGATTCTTAGGTGTCTCAGACAAATCGTGAGCCTCTGAACTTGTCCCTTGAGCATCTTTGGACATTTCTATTTGTGTACCTGCCTTCATGAGAACCAACACCTGCTCCTGCAGCTTGTGGGGCTCATCTTCATGTCGGAATAGGCCTAAATGCTAATCGTTTGATCCTGATCAATTAGGATGATCAAGTATAAGCAGATCAAAAAGTTGTTTCAAGACAAATCAGCATTCTTTAGGCAATTCAGATATTTCTGGCTGCTCTGCACAGCTGAATTTTGGGTCTAGACTTCTGTTTTTCAAATTTGAGGCCTTTCGGAGCTTCAAAACAGGTTCAAAATTTAGTGAACATAGTTCTTACCTCTTGCCAACATACTATTCAAAATAATCTTTCTGTTGGCACAAGAACAAAGTGAATCAGACCTACGATGCCTGAGTTTTGCTCTTCAGAAGGCAATCCTGTCAAAATTTTGAACACCCATATTGATTGCTAAGTCAAAACAAAGGTAGTGAGTAAAATTCGCTACATTCTTGGTGCCACTCTGGGTTGTCATGCTTGCTATGATAAGAACAAAGAATCTCTCGCCTTGTCCATTGGGCACTGGAGTCATCTGCAAAACTTTATTAACAGAAAATAAGCCAACTATGTACATATGACACAAGCGTTCAAGGCCGCAAGCTTTTTTTTAAGCCATTTACAGGGTAGGAAAAGTAGTTTCCCTTCTGTGCTCGTGTAACTTATCATGCACACATCTTCAAAATAAATAAATAAAAACTAGATGAAAGCGTAAACTCCGTGCAGTACTTGCCAGCCAATGAAGCGATCTTCAAATGGAGGCTCTTGATCATCCTTTTGGACTTCACCTGGCTTTTGATATTCTTTGAATGTGTGCCTAGCTGACTGACTGATCCCAATGTTGTTCGTCCCAATCATGCCTGTCCCAATTCTATCATTGTTCTTTCGATGGGCAATTTGATTGAAAGAAACTCAGCTTTACTCGAGTTTAGCTTCCTAAAATCATGGGAAAACAACCCATTTAAAAATTGAGAGCATCCTCGTAAATACTGCAGCCGTCTTTTTCTCCTTTTGGTTGTCATCCAGTAGGGTAAGCAAACTGCCAAGATTATATTGTGAAAAATTGAATGCTTCCATACAAGTACAGCACATGTCCTCATCCAGCTATTTGTGCTGCTCTGGTTCAGTTTCTTATTGTGAACTAGATTGTTCAAACAATGCATTATCAGTAAAATCCTAATAGCTTTCATTTCCTTATCACACTGCAGGTTGCACTCACCCTCCAATGGTGAAGAACCTTCCTGACATTCAATGGCATCCTCTAGTTCTTCATCGTGGGAAGCACCATATGCTGGTATATAAATAGAATTTTCAATAATAATAGATCCAGTATATGCTTCCTTTCCCATCTCCAATAGAGGCTTGACAAGTTCATGCCTTCCACCAGTACCCCTTCCTCTGAATAAGCATATTTAACTCTTCCTGAAGCAAAAGAAACCTTAAGATTGAAATTTTTCATTTCGGCTTCTTGAGCTCCACATGAAGATTTTTCTGGCCACAAAAAATCTCCTTCAGGCATGAAAGACGTTTTGCTTAGATATTTGTCATTTTTCTCTATTGAGCGATTAATCCTTTAGACCAAGCTTCTGACATCTTTCATCATCCTGTTGAGTAGTTCCTGCATTTTCTCAATTGGATCCTTCTACGTTGGCAATGGAACAAGTGGAGCTTCTGTAAAAGAGTGCGGGTCGGCAACTTGTTGATTTATAAAGAAGGAATTCCCTTGATTGGTCCTTGTTAGATAGGATGTTGGCAAGCTAGCCTGCATGAGCATTTGTTCTGCTTTAACAGCCTGATGACAAACCTTTTGAAATGTTCTTTGATTTGTTTGTTTGAGGAACCATGTTAAATCCGAGTGCAAGGCATTCATAGAACAAATGAATTCTTGCGCATGATCCATCCTGATGATTTCTGGAACTCTGCCCTATTGAAGCGCATATTGAAATCGTGGATGTCTTCAAAAGGTTGCTGGCTTATGTTGCAAAACGGCATATAGAGAGAAAAAAGACCATCTCTCCATCTTCAATGTTGAATGTAAGCAGTGCCCTATTTGCTGCTGCTGAATTCTGATTATAGGCAGGGGAGGATGAATGGCCTGCATCATTCCAATATGGAATGATAGGGTCATGCTGCTCAAAGCAGCTAGCTTGAGATTTGAATAAGTTGCAACTAAGAGTGTTCCCAAGCAAGGTCACCATTTAAGATAGTACTCTTTGAAATTTTGTCTTCTTTACTGGTTGTTTGGTGGCCTCAGTTGACTCAAAACCAACCTCTATAGCTTTTAGCTCAGAAGTGATTTTGTCACCATTTGACTACAATCTAGAACCTTCAAAATCACAATGCTTACTAAGCTCTCGATACGAGTCCTGATAGATTTGCATGCTAAAAACACACTCTGCACATGGTAGGTTATAAAGAGCCATCCACAAAATGTCAATATTTCACAGCACAGTGCTTGATATGGTTGTAAGTCCCACCAAGTTTATTCCAGTGAAAAGACCAGAAATCAAGACGGGGATCCCACCAGGCATGCCAAAATTACACTATCGGCACCAACACAATGGCTTTTCTAGGCTTTGTTTGCATATTGTGGGACCTTGACCGAATGATTTCAGAGAAATTGCACTCAGGCCCCACCAAGAGTGCCAAAATTACATTCCTGAGAGACTGATGTTAACAGGGTTTCTAAGTCAATCCCTTGCGTCTCGGCCACAAGTGTATTGGATGTCCAGATTCTATTCCAGACAACCTCCAGAGAGAGATGGCTTTGTGAATGCTAGTCTACAATAGGATGCAAGGTTTTTGGAGGGCAAAAAGGAAAGAGAAGCCTACACTAACACTATTTAGACCACATAGTCATGAAAAGCAATCAGTGCCCAACCATAGTCATGAAAAGCAATGCAGACTTAAAAGAAAAAAACTTATTTAGACCACACTAGGCAGAAGCATCTCATAGCACTTACACCCGCCAACACAGTTTCCCTAAGGCTAGTACTACCCTACAAGAGGTGCCTACTAACACTTAAGTCCATGAGCTCACAATTGTAGGGCAATAGCTCCCCACACATTCTTAACAGACAGAAGACTCTCACATAAATATGCATGTATACTCCATTCCTAATGCAAAAGGATCAATTTTACGGCAGGGCTTCTCCCTTCAAAATATTTAAATACATTGAAGCTCCAGAGGATTGGGAAGAGTTTCCTCCCAAAAACGAGTCTTGCAAGACAGGTTCCAGCCTCCTTTCCCTGTGCTCAAAGGCACTATTTATAGATTACAAAATGACCAGCTCTAAGCCATGGGGCCTAAATTCCTACCTAACATCATAAATGCTAGCCTAAATATAGTCGAGGCTGCTTACAAAGCAAATCAAATCTACCTAGCCTAGCTACTCTACATCAATGCTCCTACTCAATTTCGGCTCCTTGATTGTGGTGCAGCAAATCAGCTTCATTTTCATCCCGCCTTTTACGCCTTATCTGTTGGCCATGGAGTCCTGATCATTAATTGAAAATCCTTGCAAATATCCTCAAGCTCTATTTTGATCTCTGATTCGCTGGATCATGCAATTGGTACTTTGAGATCTGTGATTTCTGGCAGATCAACAATCAAGAGAGAATGGCATCTGAATTTCTTCAGCTCACCTTACTTGTGTTCTCCTCCTTTGCTCCAAAGGCATTAACCTTATGGTTTGGCACATTATACTTTTGGGATGTTGGCGTAAGCCTATTTGCTTTGAAGATGCCACATGGTTACTGAGATGGTAGTCGTTAATTTCTGAATGGTCAGATGAGCACTTCTAAAGTTTCAAGCAATTCAGACTTTTGATTAGCACTTTGAGAATTTCCGATTATGCTTGCTTGGCTCGTTGGGTGCTCCCTTGATGGCGTCATTTCTTTTGTTTTCAAACGCTTTAGGTGAAAACAAGTCATTTGTATCTGACAGCTTTGGTCACTTGATTTGACATGATTTTGACCATTTGCTAAGCCATTCGGAACTAAGCAAGTCACAACTTCATGATCTGGTGGCTGATGGCATTTCCAAACCACTTGCAAGCAGGCCGTGTGTGTCCACATTCGATTTGAAATTTCGTGCATCTGAACTTCTGATTCGCTTCTTCTAATGATGCTTAAGTGTCTCAGACAAATCTTCAACATCTAAACTTGTCCCTTGTGCAGATCTAGATGTTTCTATCCGTGTGTCTCCTTATTTCAAACTGCCACCTTCTCCTACAGCTTGTGGGGATCGTCTTCGTGCTGGAAGAGGCCCAAATGCTAAAATTTTGATCTAGTTTGCTGAGGATAGTCAATTAAAAGCAGGTAGGATGGTTTCTCCAAGATGAACAACATTTTTTAGGTGATTCAAGACATTTATGGCTGCTCTGCATTTAGTTGAAGTTCAGGACTGTACTTCTGTTTCTAAAATTTGAGGTCTTTGGGAGATTCCCAACAGGGTCAAAAGTTAGCAGACAGTTCGCTGGCTTTTAATAACATTCTATTCAAAATAAGCTTTCTGGTGGCACAAGAATGGAGTGAATCAAAGCTATGATGCTCAAGTTCTGCTCTTTGGAAGGTAACCCTGAACGTTGCTTGAATTTATCAACATAAACACCAAACAAGGTACCAAAAAGGACCAACATTGTTTTTGATGAGTAAAACAAATTGACATACTTTGAACAGATCTACAAACTAGTTTGACCTAAGAATGTTAAAGTGCCATCTCATCTAACACATGTATGTGTTTGGAAGGAGACATTTGTTGACATGTTCTCCAGGATTGCGCACAAACATTATGCAAAGCTTATTGAATCTGACCCCCAATTGAACATGCTAAGCAAGAGAGGTTTCAATCCAGGTTTCAATGAGATCGTGTCATTGCTTTAAACATTTTGATCCAGAGGAGATGTTGCATAATTGCAATTCCGGTAAGTTGAGGTGACTCAAACCTTGAACCTTGGACTTTGTCTCATTGTGCTGCTGCCTGCCTCACAGCTTCCTGCATGTTGCAGCAATGACACGATCTGACAGATCATTTGCAACCATCCAACTAGGTATTCCAAGCCCTTCTCCATGGCAGTTCCATCCATAAGGACCTGCTCCTCAATCACCTTCATATGACCCAGTGGGAAGGGGGGATAGAACTGTAGTTCCTTGCAAAGAGCTACTTCTAAATCCTGCATGCAATCGACAAGAAAGGGGCAACATCACATCACACCAATGTTCTTTTTGTTCCTTTGCCAATTACCTTCTCGTGCAGCCAAACATCAACATCTCTGAGCCCAAGAGAAATATAAATCTCCTTGAACTTCTTCCACAATTTGCTCTAGCAACATTGTCGATGGTCTCCTATAAATTCAAAAACGCAGCAAATGAGATCTACTCAGGATGACCAGTTGATTAGTTGTAAAGTGCTGGTTCAAAAACCCAGCTAGTCTGTAGCCCATTTATTCTTGTCTTCTATCCACTAGCTCATATCTTGTGCTAAAATTAAACCATAAACCTTTGTTAAAAGAGGAACAACCATAATAATCTGGCAATTTAGTTGGTCATTCTAATTTGAAAGTTTAAAATTTGGAACAATTAAACTTTCAAGTTCATCTTTGGGAAACCTTGCTTAACGAGAACCATAATATCTAATGAGATAAGATTTCCAATCAATTGTAGTGATTCTTACAACTTGCGACTCATATTTCATCAAAACTCTCAAGGGGTTCATTGGTAAAAGTCCAAGTCACTGAAGGCTTTTATTTAGAACAGAAAATTTTGAGGGTTTTTACAGCCATTTATCATAAATAGTCTCATAAAACATATCCCCAAGATAGCAAATCGTCCCCAAGAAAATAATCATTATATTGAGGTGGAAGTTCAACCCAAATGTACTGGTTTATTAGGACTGCTCTTGTGAATCCTAATATAAGAATTAATCTTAAACTCAATAGGGTCAGATCACTGGGGATTCACATAAACCTACCAAACTTTGATGATGAAATTTTCATTTGCTTGATTTCAAAGCAGATAGCCTCTCATAACTGCAAGTGGCATCCATGCTTGAATTAACTGTCTTATTTCCTCAGGAAATCCAAGAAAGAAGCCACACTAAAATTCCCAGTCATTCCCAACACATAAATCTGCACTCTATATGGGAAAGTAGGCCAAATCACAACAAAGTAATTAACACAGCACAAATCGGCATATAAACAGATAAACAGACCCAGGTGTTGTAAGTGAGTTGGAGAGGAGAGGGTAATCCTCCAAGGGAGGTCCCAAGTTCAAATCTCCACCCTACCAAAAAGTTGAATTGGGTACCCAAAATCCAATTGATAATGTTGGTGCGGGCAGGGCCAGGTGCGACTCCCGAGTGACTTTGACAGTGTAGAACCCCCTGGTCGTGGTCTCTCAGACCAAGGCGGCCCCGCAAGAGGTTTTTCGCTTAAAAAAAAAACATATAAACAGGAAGACAGAGTGGCATATTGATTGGCAGTTGGAAATCAATGCAATTGCCATAAAACCCTAAGATCCTTCTACAAAATTTACCATACTCTTACATACCTTACACAGCTATATATCATTAACTATTATTAGTAACATTTTTTATGGGCAAATTGGGGATTGAAATAAGGCCCTTTCCATATTACAATGCATTATCATAAACCACCTTATTGCAGGGGGTCTCTATTGGTATCCTTGTGCAGGGATTTGAACCTGGCCCATGCCCTTATAAAAGCAACCCATTTACCATTATTTGGCATTGCTTTGGACATCGATTGTTATTGCTATCATTATTTTTTACTATTAAAATTAGGGATATTTTCCTTCCCACAGCCCTCATTTCGACTCTTGACCCCTATTATATATGACTACAAATACTCTACTATTCATTGTTCAAAACAATTATCTTCCAAATATATTTATTGCTACCTTGACATGAATCATATGGCACAAGAGCCATTTAGGTTTTATGCCTAAAATCTTACTTTTAGTTCAATTGTGTGGCCTGTGGCTTTACATGCCTTTGCATTGTGGCCATTATTTTCCCCTATCTATAATTCGTTGGTTTGTGATCAACTAGGATATATCTTAAAAAATAAATTCAGCATAAGTAGTTTATAGCTAGTGTATGTCAAGTAATCAAAGATTTTGTTAAGTCTGCCACCACTATCCCTTCTATAGTCATACAGCTATTTAGAGAGGTCCAACAAATCTCCACCATGGGGCCCAGAGCATTGTGGTGCATAGGAAAACTCCCCAAACCAGTTTGTGGTGCCTAAAAATTATGTTCAGAGTTGCGTTGTGGGAAGCAAGGCAAACTGATGTCTCCCTTTCAGAAATGGTGAAGAAATGCACCTCATATAAAACATTGAAGTTTAAACACAGTTATAGATGGTGATGCAAATGCACTACAGAATACAAGGCTCTTGTATTAAATATAAAGCAATTGTACAAATGTTTAATACAAGGGTGCAACACTGTACGATGCAGAGCACTTTGTTCTGCTGAGGCAACAGGAACAGCCTGTTAGGAAAGGGGAAAACATAGGAACAAGAGAAAGGTCCAAGAAAACACAAAAGAAGAGAAAGGTCCAAGAAAACACAAAGAAGTTCCTACACTATCCTTTATACAAGATCTATACATAAGTCACAAAGCAGTCAAAAGGCAAAATGCTTCACCCTCCAACTGATCAAGAAGCAGTTTCAAAAACAGTTCGTGAATTACCTCTTCAGCTTCTCCTGCGTGGCACCAGTCCTTGGATGATTAAGCGGCTGAACTGGTCCTACGCAGAGAGGTGTCCAACATCTGGCGCTGCAAGGTTTGCTATTAGTCTCCAGTCCAAAATCTGTTGGATGTTGTACTAACACTGGCTCTAGCAGCGGAGGAAGGTATGGCGTGAGGAGTTCAACACGAAACACTGGACGCATCCCCAAGTAAGGTGGCAAGTCAAGGAAAAAGGCATTCTCACCTATCTGGCACTAAATGGTATAAGGACCATCGTGCAATGGTTTGATCTGGTGTGGACCGAAGAAGCATTTCTTCTTCAAGTGGAGCAAAACCTTATCTCCAACCTAAAGAGCATGCAGAGTCCTATGCTGATCATGGCACTCTGTGTACTTTTGTTATTGGCATTGCAAGATCTCTTCAACCTAAGTCTAACTGTTCTACACTTGTTGCAAAAACTTTTGTGCCTCGTCTACCTCCTTGATTTGTGTTGATGTCATGGAGCTAGTACGAATGTGGAAGGCAACATCCATTAGGCCGCTAGGATTTAAACTCGAACATGCTAGAAACAGGCTGGAAACTGTTGGTCACAAATCTGCCACAGGAAAGGATTTTGTATGCATACGCGCCCTAGACCTGGACCAACATTGAAAGGCCGGAGGGAAGAGATGCCCTCCGTGCCAATCTCCGGAGAAGGCCGGCTCCTATACTACGCTACTGGGGTTTTAAGATAAGAGTGCAGGAAAGAAATAAAAGATAAGAGTGCTGGAAAGAGATTAAAAGAGTGATGGTGCAGGAAAGAGAGAAAAATACGGAGAGAAATGCAAATAGTTGAATATAGTAGTGGGAAAGAACACGCAGCACAATAACTCGTCTATATCTAAACCAGAAGCAAATAATACAGAAGACGTAACAGAAACTAAAACTGCATATGCTTCTCTATGTATCCTCTGACCAAAATTCCAAGCACATTCCTCTTCCAATGCTAAAATCCAGATATCAGAATTACAGCAATCAGAAAAATAAATGAAAGCAGAAATACTTGCCAGAGGCAGCATAAAAAGAAAGCACAGATTCAGAGCCAAGGATCTTCTATATTGATGCAGAATGTCTAGTTACAGCAGCTTCTTTAGCAAAATGTTCCCCCCCTTTTTCATTACAATGCGTGGGTTTTTATAGAGGACCCAGCCCTCTGTATCATTAATGAACCCAATTTACAAGAATGCTAGGGTGGATTTGATAATGATGCTAGCCTACTTTTTACACTTGAGCTTTCTTATCCAATTTCCATTACTAGATACAGGGCCGCGCTAAGCGGGGAAATTCGCATTTATGAGCCGCAGACCTGTCCTAGGTTACTCCGGAGAATGCTCAAGTGGCTCCCAAAAGTTGCGCTGGCCATCCTCTGCAATCGATACTTCCCATCCTATTACCATAACTGGATACCGGGTCTTTCAGGCGAGAAAAACTGCATTTATGTGACACTCAAATGCCTTGGACAAATACCCAACCTCGGAATGTGTGCCCCTCGGGAGGAGCACTGTCGTCAGACTTGCCCTGGGTGAAGCTTCGCTGGATTTCCGGCTGAAGCATAGCTTCGCAATGAAATTGTGCCGAAGCTGAGGTCAGGGTGGTAGGCAGGTATTAGTGGTTCGCTGAAAGACTGCCTCGAAGATAGCTTCGCAGCTCAAACGACCCGAAGTAGCTAGTTTACTTATGAAAGGCATGATTAGTTTCTAGCTACGTTACTTCGCCAAGGGAGAGGCCAAAATACTGCTTCGGCAAGGAAATTGCCCGAAGCGGCTGACGACATGTTGTAGAATCTTCTTCCTTTCATCCTGACTGGGCGCTTCGCAGCGATCTACCTGCAAGGTGTTGGTTCGAGGGTGTTAGAGTAATATTCCATTCTTTGGGATATTTACCCTTTTACTCCACTAGGTAAAATAGGTAGTATATTGCATTATACTACATGTATTATTACATTTACTTTTCTACCACTTACCATGTAGATATTTACTGTTCTAAATATCTAATGGTAAACCTAGGTTAATATCTAAATATCCTATGTTAGATATTTTAGTTAGTGGTTAGCGCACATTTCTCTGAGCATGTTGGTTAGCGATTGTTAAGCCTAAAGTTGTTAGCATCTATTTGTAATCCTATATAAACTATAGGCTATGCTATTATAAGGTTAATTCAAGTTTATTATTTTGTGAGCACATATTTTATTTGTTGTCACTTACCTTGACCATCATTGGCATCAGAGCAGGTTGAGCGCGGATCCCGAGACGGCTCGCAAGAGCTCGAAGCCCTAGGAACAGCCCGCAGGGGCACGAAACCCAAGGCGCTGACTGATGTGGCATCCGATCTAGCCCTGGCACAAAACCCGAGGTGCTGACTGACGGAACCCGAGGCGTTGACTGACGTGGCGTCCGATCTGGCCCTGGCATGGAACCTGAGGCGTTGACGTGGATCTGGCCCTGGCACGAAACCCGATGCGCTAAGTGGTGTGATCAGGAAGGCTGGCACGTGCACGCGTAGCAGATTTCTATTGGCTGCAGTGGGCGGCAAAACCTTTGTCATCAGTTGGCGATTGCCTGAAGGCAATCACGTACTAAACGGTGCATTGGTGTTTTTAAACACCAAAATGTGCACCGCATCGTCGATGTGGGACTAAAAAGTCCCACATCACTAATATTCCGCCTGTTGGTGGAAGTGGGAGTCAAATACAGCGTGTTCCGCTGTACCTCCTAAGCCAGGCGCTAGCCCACCTGGTGGTTAGGGCCAGCACAAAGGCGTTTCCCGCGAGGTCGCAGGATCGAACCCCACAGGCGCTTCAATTATTTTTTTTAAACCCTTTCCGTCGGGAGGGATGAAATAAAGAGCTGATCCCGCTCTTTTGTCCTGCCAGTGGGGGTAGCCGAGGCGGGTGATGGCCCGCCACTAAGGCGCTCGTGGCGCGCCAGGTCGGGGGATCGAACCCCACACGCGCCGCGCCCAAAGCATTATTTTGCTCAACGAATATGGCGGCCACCCAAAACAAAGGTAAATTTTTTTTTTTGCTCATTACATTTTTTTTAATTATTTAATTAATAATTTATCCTACTTAGCCTTAAATCAATTTTTTTTTTAACCTTAATTAATTGATTTTTGAGCTTATAGTAAATTATTTTTTAAATTAATTAGACAAATTTGCAAAACAAAAATAAACCTCAAGGAGCATCAAAGTTTGCAAAGCAATAAGACACATTGTACATTTGTTTTCTCAAAAGTGGGATATAACACAATTGCAAACTGAAGGGGTTCTAATATCTTCTCAAGCCTTGTTCATTTAGCATAAAATAAAGGTTCAAAATTGAATTCTTTTTTGCCATATTATAAGACAAAGAGCTCAAAATTTTGTAAGTTTCAAAGGCAAAGTGTGCATTTGTTTTCTCCAAGGGGGGATATAAGACATAAAATTGCACAATACCTCATCTATATCTAAACCAACAACAAATAATACAGAAGATGTAACAGAAACTAAAACTGCATAAGCTTCTCTATGTATCCTCTGACCAAAACTCCAAGCACATTTCTCTTCCAATGCTAAAATCCAGATATCAGAATTACAGCAATCAGAAAAATAAATGAAAGCAGAAATACTTGCCAGAGGCAGCATAAAAAGAAAGCACAGATTCAGAGCCAAGGATCTTCTATATTGATGCAGAGTGTCTAGTTACAGCAACTTCTTTAGCAAAATGTTCCCCCCTTTTTTCATTACAATGTGTGGGTTTTTATAGAGGACCCAGCCCTCTGTGTCATTAATGAACCCAATTTACAAGAATGCTAGGGTGGATTTGATAATGATGCTAGCCTACTTTTTACACTTGAGCTTTCTTATCCAATTTCCATTACTAGATACAGGGTCGCGCTTAGCAAGGAAATTCACATTTATGAGCCACAGACCTGTCCTATGTTACTCCAGAGAATGCTCAAGTGGCTCCCAAAAGTTGCGCTGGCCATCCTCTGCAATCGATACTTCCCATCCTATTACCATAACTGGATACCGGGTATTTCGGGCGAGAAATACTGCATTTATGTGACACTCAAATGCCTTGGACAAATACCCAGCCTTGGAATGTGTGCCCCTCGGAAGGAGCACTGTCGTCAAACTTGCCTTGGGTGAAGCTTCGTTGGATTTCCGGCTGAAGCATAGCTTCGCAATGAAATTGTGCCGAACCTGAGGTCCGGATGGTAGGCAGGTATTAGTGGTTCGCTCAAAGACTGCCTCGAAAATAGCCTCGCAGCTCAAATGACCCACAGTAGCTAGTTTACTTATGAAAGGCATGATTAGTTTTTAGCTACGTTACTTCGCCAGGGGAGAGCCCAAAATACTGCTTCGGCAAGGAAATTGCCCGAAGCGGCTGATGACATGTTGTAGAATCTTCTTCCTTTCATCCTAACAGGGCGCTTCGCAGCAATCTACCTGCAAGGTGTTGGTTCGGGGGTGTTAGAGTAATATTCCATTCTTTGGGATATTTACCCTTTTACTCTAGGTAAAATAGGTAGTATAATGCATTATACTACATGTATTATTACATTTACTTTTCTACCACTTATCATGTAGATATTTACTGTTCTAAACATCTAATGGTAAACCTAGGTTAATATCTAAATATCCTATGTTAGATATTTTAGTTAGTGGTTAGCGCACATTTCTCTGAGCACATTGGTTAGCGATTGTTAAGCCTAAAGTTGTTAGCATCTATTTGTAATCCTATATAAACTATAGGCTATGCTATTCTAAGGTTAATTCAAGGTTATTATTTTGTGAGCACATATTTTATTTGTTGTCACTTACCTTGACCATCATTGGCATCAAAGCAGGTTGAGCGCGGATCCCAAGACGACCCGCAGGAGCTCAAAGCCCGAGGAATAGCCCGCAGGGGCACGAAACCCAAGGCGCTGACTGACAGAACCCGAGGCGTTGATTGACGTGGCGTCTGATCTAGCCCTGGCACGAAACCCGAGGCGATGACTGACGGAACCAGAGGCGCTGACTGACATGGCATCCGATCTGGCCCTAACACGGAACGTGAGGCATTGACGTGGATCTAGCCCTCGCACGAAACCCGAGGCGCTAAGTGGTGTGATCTGGACGGCTGGCACATGCAAGCGTGGTGGCTTTCTATTGGCGGCAGTGGGCGGCAAAACCTTTGTCATCAGTTAGCGATTGCCCGAAGGCAATCACATACTAAACAGTGATGGCCCGCAACTAAGACGCTCGCGGCACGCCAGGTTGGGGGATCAAACCCCACACGCGCCGCGCCCAAAGCATTATTTTGCTCAACGAATATGGCGGCCACCCAAAACAAAGGTAAATATTTTTTTTGCTCATTAATTTTTTTTAATTATTTGATTAATAATTTATCCTACTTAGCCTTAAATCAATTTTTTTTAACCTTAATTAATTGATTTTTGAGCTTATAGTAAATTATTTTTTAAATTAATTAGACAAAATTTGCAAAACAAAAATAAACCTCAAGGAGCATCAAAGTTTGCAAAGCAATAAGACACATTGTACATTTGTTTTCTCAAAAGTGGGATATAACACAATTGCAAACTGAAGGGGTTCTAATATCTTCACTAGCCTTGTTCATTTAGCATAAAATAAAGGTTCAAAATTGAATTCTTTTTTGCCAAATTATAAGACAAGGAGCTCAAAATTTTGTAAATTTCAAAGGCAAAGTGTGCATTTGTTTTCTCCAAGGGGGGATATAAGCATCACACGAAGTTGATCCCATGCCTTGAACATTTTTTCACCCTTCTTTTAGCGCTTCGGCAAAATTATGGCCTAATTGGGAGGTTCGCTTAGAAAATGGCCGAAGTGCTTGCTTCGCCATATTGAGGCCCGAAGTGGCGCTTGCCCTTCAGCTGGTTCGCAAGAAAGATGGGTCGAAGCAGCACTTCAGCAAGGATTTTTGCGAAGTGACTTCTGCTGACTTGGGGCATTTTCCATTGACTTAAAATGATAGCTTCGCAACTCTCCAGCCCGAACTGGATGTTTCGGCAGCCTCGCTAGCGAAGCGTCTCCCGTGCCTTAGAAATTTTCAGGCCAAAACTAGACTTTTTCTGATTTCCCTTTTGCGAAGCTACTCCTCTTTTCCTGCCTTCAGCGAAGCTTTCTGTTCTTTTCTGATTTTTGCTGGCGAAGCTCTTTATATACAGGGGGTTCAAAAATGGGAACCAAAATTGCTGTAGTGATACAAAATACAAGAAAAAGCAAGGGAACAAATTCATGAAAAACAAGAAAATATTTTACAAAATCATCTTATATCTCAAAATTTACCACCCCTCCAAGCAATGTGACAAAATTGTCAACAGGACCTATGGAGATGTGAATAGCCCTATTCAGGAATGTTGGATGTATCATCCTACGTTCAAAGGTGGTTATGGTTGTACATCCGAAGTAGATGCATTAACATCTTGTCAAACACTTCTATTTGTCCATTTGTCCCTTGATAAATGTTGTGTAGTATTGGAGCTTAGTGTCCACTAAATTCCAAAGATGGTGCCAAAAGTTGTTTAGGAACCACAAGTCGCTATCTAAGACTATCAAGCTAGGTAGATCAAAGTGAACCAAGACTTGTTAAAAAAAAAAAGAGGGTTGTTTCCACGACGCCTATGCTCTTGTTGCATGATGCCATGATAGCCATCTTGCTAAACCTATCCACGACAATGAAAATAAAGTCATGTTGGTTCTTGTTGGTTACGAATCTGCCATGAGGAAAGGATTTTGTGTTAATGCGCCCAGATTCGCCCACCAGCTAGAAAGGCCGGAAGGAAGGGATGCCTTCCGTGCCAATCTCCGGAGAAGGCCGGCTCCTTGGGGGGTTTTATGGTTTAAGCTAAGAGTGCAGGAAAGAGATAAAGGAACGGAAAGAATTTACAAATGTGATTGGAGTTGGGTGGGGGGAACTAACAGTACGGCAACACATCAATCACCATTACTTACTGCATCATAAATACAAAGCATGACCAGGAACTGCAAAACCTAAGTATACTTTCTCAGATATAGCATGTACGCACAACCTACAATGGTCCCCTAGCAAACATTCTCCCTACAAGGAGAACTAACAAAGACGGCAATGCATCAATCACCACTACGGACAACAACATAAACAGAAAGTAACCAAGAGATGTCAGAGCTGTGTATATGTGTTATGCAGAGAATTTATACGCACAACTACAATGGTCCCCTAGCAAACATTCTCCCTACAAGGAGAACTAACAAAGACGGCAACGCATCAATCACCACTACGGACAGCAACGTAACACACAACTGATGGAACTGCTACCACATCTATTCTATGTATCCTCTAATCTATGAAGTTCAAAAGTACTTGGCCACCAAATGCCGAAATGAATCAACAAGCCATGACACAAGCAATGCTTTAGGCACTCCGACCACCAAATGCTGAAACGAATCAACGAGCCGTGACACAGGAAAACGTAAAGCATAAATATAAAGGAGAGGCAAGGATAAAAAATAAAAGCAACAGAACGTAACCGTGCATACAATTTATATTTATAAGGTAAGCACGGTTACAATGGTTCCCTAACAGACATTCCCCTTCCACCCTTTACAATGAAAACATGGTGGGTTTTTATAGCCCGAGTCCCTCCCGTTACATTAATGGGCACAAAGTCCCAGTCAAACACTAGCTGACAAAAGCGGCGAAGGAGCTGCAAATGCTGACCTTTGTCGGACCGGACTGTACCCGCAGCATGGTCTTCCTGGAAGCTGGACAGCTACGTGGCAGCGTGTTGTGTAGAACTTCTTCTCGGCAGGAATGCGGGCAGCTGGAGCAGTAGAACCTCCAATCAGCTTTAAATGAGGCCACTGGCATAGGTAGTGCAGCCCATGCTCGTCCTTTTGCTCGGCACGTCTTGGCTCAAATCCCGAGCCGGACACTTGTCGATGATGGATGATGCCGTTTGACACGTGCCTCGCCTTGAAAGGCGCTTATCCAACTTCGCCCGGGATCTTAGCGCCATCGGGTTGCGCAGCGTAAAACAACAGCAGTCGGGAAGGCCTTCATGCCTTGGGTGTATTTCTGAGTTTGTTTCCCTACTGCGCACCTGTCAAGGGCGCACTCCGACTTCGCCGCGAAGTCGGGCTGCGCACAGTGAAAGCTGATTTCGCCGCCGTACGGACTTCGCCTCCAAAGACTTAGTCATTTTTCTCGCCACTCGCTACAAGGTGCGCTCGAAAGAGGGGCGAAGTTGAAATCGGGTGCGAACTTCGCACCAAAACTGGGCGAAGTGCGAACTTCGCACCAACACTTAGCCATTTTTCAGGGCAACTGCTGTCAAATTTGAGATCCAACTGAGGGGCTCCAAGAAAGGGGGGAAGAAAGAGAATGTAGGGAAGAGAGAGAAAGGGAGAGAAGAAGAAAGGGGAAGAGAGGAAGAGGGAAAAGGAAGAGCAGCACTGCTACAAAACTGAAAACATTGCACCCCGTGCAAAATGTGGCAACATTTCTGGCGGCTCGCGGGGTGTCGAGCTCGCCTCGGCGCAAAGAATCCATGCCTTCATCCATTGGGTGCAGAGGAACTTGCTTCCCCTGCTTTTTGCTGCTCTAGCCGTTCTCCTCGCGGCAACTGTTCTTCAGATTCACCTTCGTCAGTTGCCTCCTCAGAACCATCTTCCGAAGGCTCTCCAGCTTTGGCTTCTGCCTCGCAGATGCGGTTGTATGCGGCCTGGGCTTGGCCCCAGGCTTCTGCTTCAAATGGCCGGCGGTCAGCAACTTCTTCTAATGCTGCGTGGAAAGCAGAGACCGCGTGCAGGTCGATGGTGAAGTATCTTTTTCCTAG
The DNA here is from genome assembly GCA_028583015.1 of Wollemia nobilis. Classification (NCBI taxonomy): domain Eukaryota; kingdom Viridiplantae; phylum Streptophyta; class Pinopsida; order Araucariales; family Araucariaceae; genus Wollemia; species Wollemia nobilis. The sequence continues at coordinate 1,755,360 of JAQPPZ010017145.1, read as the reverse complement.
CTCCTGGAAGTAGGAGCTGATCTTGCAGCATTTGGACACCATCTGGGTGACCTGACTTTCCTGAATTGGCTCAACCCAGCCTATCAATCTCAGCCGTATCCGCCTCAAAGGACCGCCAATTCTTTTTCACTTGCTCAAGGGTGAGAAACTCACCATTCTCAACAAAGCCCGGGCACCCTAGTTCGGAAAGAGCGTGAAAGGGAGCCATACAAATGTCTCTTTCATGTTCAAATGCGTCCAGCATTCGTCTGGCAACCCTCACCTCTTCTACTTTCTTAAAATATTTATGCAAGGTTACCCTTGCATCTGCCCATTCTGCACCGAATGAGGACATGGGGGAGAATTGGAGGCCATCGCGCTCGCGCTCTTGAAGATTTATTGCCAGGTCCAGCCCATTGCTTCGCCTGGCGTTCGGCCTCCTCTACCACAGGCTTTCCCTGGGCAGAAACTTCTTGAATTCTGGATGCGAAATCCAGAACTGACATAGCCTTATACGTGTGGGGCTTGCATCCCCGCAGCAGATCAGCCCGCATCCCCTTAACTTTGCTCTTCGAAAAGACCGTCGCTTGAGATGCTTTCTCTGCAGATTGCGATCGCGCCTGTTTCAAAGACTCCCGGAGCTGAGAAATCTGCTCCAAGGCTGCCTCGCTTTTCCGCTGCGGCTTCTTGCCGAGAAGCGGCCAGCCGGGCTTTTAATTCATCTATTTCTCGCTGCGCCGTCTTCCACTGCTCGCTGGACCCGGACAGGTCCTCTTCAAGCTGTCTTGTCTTATCCCCGCAACCCGAAAAGCTCTTCCCCGTTCCCTCCGCGATTTTTGACAAGGAGATTATCCGCTTTACGGAGGATTCCCCGAATCTCGTATTGCTAGCGAATATCATCAAAGCTCTTCTCCTTTGTCCTGGAGCTCGTAGTCCGCCCCCGGTCATTTCCCCGGAGAGGCTTCTTCACTTTCGGGATTATCTTCTCTCGTTGTAAGCACTCTCCTCTCGGGTTAAACTTGGTGCGCTTTACCGGGCGGCTATCTCTTCAGGTCTCCTCCGCTTCAGGTTTTGGAGGAAAGAGATAGGGTATTCTACAGCTCTCGTTGCCAGAGGCAAATCATCCGTATTCTGGAGGTCGTCCATGAAGTCTGGTTCCCCCAGCCTAGGGTTCCGCTGAGACGTCTCTCCTGCGGGAATGGAATCAGGAGGAACCGGACGGACTTTGGAAGGATCGGCCGCTTCTGAGGGCGACCGGGAAGTGGAGATGGGAGCGGCTGATGCTGAAAGGGTTTCAAGCGGCTGAGGCGGTGGATGTAACGGTGAATGCACGGCTTCAGCACTAACCTCAGGCGAAGGGTTTGGGGTTTGACTCATAGATAGGGAAACGTTGGGGTTCTGAGCAAACTGGTCGAAAGAATGGGGGCCGCTAGAAGGGTGTGGAGATGGGGAGGAAGATGCGGCCACGGCTTGCTCGGATTGAGCGGGAGATGGAGTAGGAGTAGGGCTAGATGAGACCAGAGAGAGTGGGGCAGCAAACGTACCTGCGGGCTCCGCCTGAGCCGATGCTGGATGGATGTCTGCGATTCTGGTTCCGGCGGCTGGCTCGGGACTGCCCAGAGAAACAATCTCTGGAGCGGCTGAACGCGGCTGCGGCTCTGCGACCGATCGCCGCACCGTCGACTAAGGTCGCCTGATTTTTTCAACTCTCTTCCTCTTTTTATTTTCCGGAGCGATGGCCGGATCTGGGGAAGGAGATGAAGCAGGTGCAGCAGGCGCTGATGTTCCCACGGTAAACTTGTACCGGGGTTTGACTTGCAGAAGGTCTGCCGCAACCGGTCTGCTCTCTGGCGGCGCTGGCGTCTTTTGTGCCCGAGGAATCACCTCGGGCGTTACCTTGATTAATTTCTTCGCCTTTTCAGGCGCCGCCTTGGAAGCCACGGGTTGCATTGGGTCCACTTGGATGTCTGCTGGGCCCGCGCTGGCAGTTGCCGAAGTGTACAACTGTTGGGAGGAAGACCCTCCTTTATAACCCTCAAAGGGACCTCGGGGAACGTAATCTTGATATGCGAATGGCCGCCAGCTGTCATGGTGCTGGTCATATAGAGCTGAAAAGTCGTCATCAACGGCCAGATTTCTCCCGGTGGATTTGTCGTGTCGCGTGCGGCACCTCATCTTCCAAAGATTCAATAATCTTTTCTTTTGGCCAATTAAGGCCTCCTATCTTGGAGATGAATTTTTTAAACCCCGGAGAAGAGAACTTGTGGTCCGGGTTTCGCTTGGGGTCATATGCTACCTCCTCGCAGTAAAAATCCTGCCACGGAGGCGAAGCTTCCATCAAGTCAATTTCCCAGTCGAGGTCAACATGGACCACATCGCATCTGTCTTCGATTATATCCGCCCGGGGGCAGATATGCGTGAACTTTCCCCTTATCCCGTACGGGTCGTACTTCCAGCGCTGCGGCAACAGAATCAGGCCAATGCGAAACAGCTCCTGCTCGAGATAGACATGCTGTCCTACCTCGAAAATCTCAACGTTCGCCCAGGAAAGAGGATATTGAAAGATCTGACCCCTTTTCTTTCCCAGGCCGAACTCCTCCTCAACGTAATCCATCTGACGGGCAACCTCCATCCCAAACTGATGATCCGTGCACCAGTAGGGCAGCAGATGAGGTTTGCCCTTGAATCCGTAGATTCTGACCACAATCCCCTGCGTCAGTCTAAAAACGTCCCCGAGCTTCTGATTCAACAAAGAGTTCGTCATTTCCCGCGGGGGGCGAGGGATCTCGCCATCGCTGAAGACTGACATGACCAATCCCAGAAAGTTGAAGTTAAACTTGTAGTAAGACCCTTTCCGGTATAGGTCATCCGTCCAGTCATAGACGGGCTGTGGCTCTCCCCTCTCATTGACCTTCTTCAGGTTCGGGATCGGCATCCGGGAGTGCAAATGATACAAACATAGCCAAGCTAGGAAGGAACTGAACCGAAATTCAGTGGACTGCTTTTTCTGGAGCTTCACCAGGCTGGAGTGGATGGCGTATGCAAGCCAATCCGCCCAGTCGAAAAAGATGGGGCGCTTTCCACTTCTCTGCGCCGCTGGTTCGTAGGATTCTCCACACAGGAGACATTCTGCCAGCGCTAGCTGGTACGGCTGTACCAGCTCATCAGAGTCGCAGCCGAGGACCCACGCCAGAATGGTGTATAAGTATTTGCTCTGAAACCTCGCCAAGGGCATGGGGCCGGTTGGCCACTGTCCAGCTGCAAGCGGGGCGTTCAGCTCTGAATTGAGGAAATCCCTCATCCTTTTTGTATGCATGAAGCGTCCCGCTTGCTCGCCCAAATTTATCTTTCTGACGATTGTGCTGGAGTCATACTCCAACCCTGGGGCGAAAGCTGGCTGGATAGTCTCCTTGCGCAGCGCGAACAAGGGTTTACCGCTGGAGCTGCAAATTTGCCGGGTAGCTGGTCTGTAATGTCTGACAATCAGGTCTACCAGCTCCGGGCATTGATGGACAGGAGGGCACAAGAACCGGAAAAGGTTTGACTTGTACGCCGCCCCGAAATGGTGAGAGGGCGAAACCTTGTCAGCCCAACTCTCCACATTTGTCCGCAGCTTAGTCAGGCTCATAGAAAACGAGCCGTCCTTGTATCCCGCCAGGTAATTTACCGGAGGTGGTGGGGCTTGCCCACGCTGTACTTTCTTTGGCCGGGACTTTGACTTTTGCTCCGGCGGTGTTTCACTTCTGAAAACACTTGGCTGCGGTAAATCCTCGGGTTCGCACCCTTCGCTGGATTGCGCTGGCATTGGCATCTTTCCTCTGTCCATCTCTCCGAAACAACAATAATTACGAATTCAGGGCGTCTGCAGCAGATTTCGCAGTCACAGGAATAATCTGCACAGTTTGGCATGTCTGGATGCATCTGACCCCCTTTTCTAGATAATGACAGCGTCATTAATGTCGCGCAGGAGGGGGTAGGTCGGCTGGCAAGTGAAGGAGTTATGTTTCTTGGGTGGCCGCGCAGGAGAATGTTTTGAAAAATGTATCCCGGCTGCCGTGCCATGCTTCTTTGATTGCACTTTCATTGAGGACTGTGCAATCATTAAATTTATCTTGAACGCTGCGCCATGGCTGACGTCACTGCCGCAATCTGGGCACACTGCTCAAGAAGTAACCCCTTTGGTGCGGAAACCCATCTCTAACTGTCGCAATGCGCCTTGGGCTCATGCTTGGAACTTTTAGAATATTTTATTCATTTTTTAAAACCGTCCGAGCTGGCCCAAAAAACAAGGCGCAATCGGACTTCGCCCAAAGTTGGGCGCGATCCGACTTCGAATGGACTTCGCCCAAAAATCGGGCGCAGTCCGAACTGCGACTTGCATTGAGACTGTTTCCCTCTTCTTTTCTTACTGCGCCCAAGGATTGAGCGCAGTCCGGCCCTTTGCAAACTTTGGAAGAATTGGCGAGTACTTAGAGTTTTATTGCCTCTTGGGACCGGGTGCACGAGCTGCGCTAAGAAAATGGAGCGCGTTCGGACTTCGCCCAAAGTTCGGGCGAAGTTCGAACTTCGCGCGAAGTTTGCACTTCGCGCGCGAGCTGCGCGCAGTTCGTACTTCGCGCGCAAGCCGGCGAAGTCGGACTTCGCTCAAAACTGAGCGCAGTCCGATCACTCGTGCCCTTGCAGTTTTCTCCCTTCAAACTTCGCTCTTTGGCTGGCGCGCAGCCCGACTTCGCTGCGAAGTCGGGCAGCGGCCAACACTTAGCCGTTTTTTGCTTTCTTCTTCACTCAAGCAGCCCCTTCACGAACTTCGCCCTTCCGAGGGCGACAACAGACTTCGCTGCGAAGTCTGTATTCTCTCCCATGTCGCAGTTTGGCTCAAACAAAATAAAAACCGAAAGCCGGAAACCGTACATGCTGGAAAAGCAAAAATGCATAAGGGAAATTTTTACAAAGAAGGGCCACTCGGCACCTTCAAGCAATGGTAAATTTTTAAGTGGAACCCGTTAATAGGGATAGGTAGGAGCTGACCCTCCATATCCCGAAGTACATAGGCATTGAACTGGTTCACCCGGCAATCTGATAAGGGCCCTCCCAGAGAGCATCAAACTTCCCGTGATTGCCCGGCTTTGCCTTATATGAGTCCCACTTCAGCACTGTGTCCCCCGATTTTAAAAACTCGGGCAGTGGTGCTTTTGCAAACCAGCCTTGAGTGGCTGCAATATGATTAGTGAAGGCCTGGTATGCTTTTTCTCTGTCTTCTTCCAACTGCAGGAGTTGGCACAGTCTGTCGTCCACCGGGTCTCCACTGCTCCTGTCTTCGTCCAACATCCATAGGGCAGGGATTTCAATGTGGGATGGCATGACAGCCTCTTTGCCATAGACGAGCGCATAGGGGGACGTTCTGATGGATTTCTTGAATGAAACTCTGTCCGCCCACACGCCCGGTTCAGGAGTAAATGCCAAGTCCGCTTGTTCCCGTCAATGGTCCTCCTGATGATTTTCAGGAGGTTCTTGTTAGTAGACTCGGCAAGGCCATTCCCCTGCGGGTAGTAATTAGAAGACATCTTGTGATAAATGCCAAGTTTGCCAGTGTACTCCGTGAGTACAGCGCCTGCGAATCCCGGACCATTGTCCGTCACAATTGACTCTGGAACCCCGAAGCGGGTAATCAGGCTCTCAAGGAACCTGATGACTGTTTCTTGGTCTCGCGTTCTTGGTCGGGATTGCCTCCGCCCACCGTGTGAAGTAATCGGTGGTCGTAAGAATAAACTTGTGTCCGACAGAGGAACTAGGCGAAATCACCCCAATGAAGTCTAGACCCCATTGCTGGAACGGAGTCTCGGCCTGAATCGGTTGAAGGGGCAGGGGTGCTTTTCTGTTTCTGCCAAAGAAACCTCTGGCATTGATCACACTTGGAACAGACCGCATAAGCGTCTGTAAATAGAGTGGGCCAATAGTACCCAACTCTAATTATTTTTAAGGCCGTAGGCCTTGCGGAATGATGACCCCCAGGCATCCCGAAATGAAAATCTCCGAGGACCCTGGGCTGGTCTGATTTTCTGACGCACCGCAACAGGATGCCGTCGATGTTTTTGAAGTAAAGCCCCTCGGGGCGAAGAGTGTACTTAAGTGCACCTAGCCGAAATCTCCTTCGTTGTGAGGCGTTCAGGTGATCTGGACATCTTCCGGTGCAGAAATATCTCACCAGTTCATCTGTCCAATCACTCCCCTCCGATAAGGAGTTGGCTAGGTAGATGCGTGTCGCCGTGTCCTCCCACTTACAAGCGGAGATGCCGGCTACGCCGCTTCGGGCCAATTCCCCGACACAAGGCTCGGCCCCCGATAAGCTTGGTGGGCCGCACTTCGATGTCGAACTCCCGGATTTTTGCAATCCATCCCCGCTCTCTTGTGACCCGGTTCTCCTTGTATGATGAAGCTTCGAACGTCCGGGTGAATCACAAAGACAGCTGTTTTGCTCTGGGAGACAAAATGCCTGAACTTTCGGAGGGATTTCATAACAGCGTGAACCTGCCGCTCTATAAAGTTGTACTTTTCCTCATGCGGCTGAATCACTTGGCTCAGGAACGCTATGGGGCGCTCCTCGCCATCGTCTCCCTTCTGAGTTAGGACTGCAGCGTAACTTTCGGGTTCTCCCACTGCATAAAGGATGAAGTCCTTGGAGTAGTCCGGGTTTATCAACACCGGAGCTTGCGCAATTCGAGCCTTGATTTCCTCGAAGGCTTGCTCTCTCTCATCACTCCATTCGTAGAATTGTATCTTTTTTCAGCAGCTCGGCCATAGGCTTGATCACCCGTGCGAAGTCCGGAATGAACTTCCGCACGAGTTAATCCGACCGAAGAAGGACCGCAGCCCTTTTTTATCGATGGGGCCGGCAAGCGAAGGAGGGCTTCGCTCTCGTCAGTGGTCAATGGCGAGGCCTTTCTCGGGATGACATGTCCCAACAGCTTTCCTTCTTTTACCGCGAAGACAGACTTCTTCGGGTTTATAGAAATGCCGAATTCTCGACACCTCTCAAATATTTGCCGCAGGTGGGAAACATGATCCCCTCTTTGGTGAGAGAAAACAATCATGTCATCAAGGTAGATAACAATGATCTTATTGAGCAGCTTCTCGAAGGTCAGGTCCATGGCCCTTTGGAATGTGGCACCAGGATTGGATAAGCCAAAAGGCATGCGCCGATAGGCGAACGTCCCCCACTTGGTGGTGAACGCCGTCTTATGCCGGTCCTCATCTTTGACCCAAATCTGGTTGTAGCCGGAAAATCCATCTAAAAGTGAGAATCTCTCGGGCTCCAAAGAACGATATGTAGAATCCGGTCGATTTGGGGAAGCGGATAGTGGTCCCCCGAGGGAAGCCTCGATTCAGGTTTCGAAGTCGACACGTAGACGAATGTCGCCATTCTTTTTCCTCACGGGCACCAAATTCGCGACCCAGGATGAATGTTTGATGGGGTAGATGATTTTGGCCTCCAACATCTTCAAAAGCTCGGCTTTCATCATGGCCTCAATCTTCGGATTTACGGCCCTCTGCTTCTGTCGGAATGGCTTGGCGCCATCCTCTAGCTCAATGGTATGCTGGATTACATTTCTGTCATACCCCCTCAAATCCTCGTAGCACCAGGCCACGATGTCGGGGAACTCTTGGCACAGTGATCTGATCTGCTCAAGTTCCTCCGAGGTGCAGTCCGTTTCGACCTTGATAGTTTTACCAGGTTCAAGTTCCAGGTCGGCATACTGCTTAGGGTCTACTTTGATCCCGTGAGATATAGCTCGTCATTCCGATCAAACAGACTTCTCCAATGTAATCACTCCTTTTGGGACATGATTATTTTTTAACCGTATCAACCCCTCATATTGCTCGTCATCGTGGTCTCTACCTTAGATTGAACCAACTTCGTTAACCAAAAATGTGACGATCTCCTCGTCACAACCGAACACCCGCCATGGGTGTCCTTATCGTGCACGTAAGGCCTCGTAAAATAGTGCGAACCGGCTTCGGTTTCTGGACAACGTCATCAGCCGGAACGTACCTGGCTCCAACAGACGCCAGAATGTCAGCGTGTTTGTTTTTCTCACGCGATATCGCCTTGACATTCAACGAGTCGAACGACTCCATCAGGTCCCACACCCGGTTGCGGTACGCCCTAAGATAGTGCTGTTTGGAGGCGCACTTGTTCGTAACCTGGTGACACACCAGCTCTGAATCTCCAAAGATCTGCAGGTGTTTAATCCCCAGCCTCTCCGCCTTTCGCAAACCCAAGCACAAGGCTTCGTACTCCGCCGAGTTGTTAGTGCAGCTCCAGGCCAACCTGTAGGTATAGTCCTTCTGGATTCCGGTCGGAGAAACCAGAAGCACCCCTGCACCGGCGCCATTTTTGCATCGCGCGCCGTCAAAGAAAAGCTTCCACAGCTTCTCAGGTGCAGGTCCCACTTCTTTTGCAGCTGACTTGTCAAGCCTCTCGGGCTGTACGATGGAGTAACAGCCCTGCTCTGTCTCAATTACGGCATTGAAGTCCCGCAAAGAGAACTCATCTTCAAGCTGTAGCACTTCGAAGGCTTGCTCAGTCAGCTCTACTGTCACCAGTTCTTCCTCCGACAACTGAACCATGCAGTCCAACTCTCCTCCGGGTATCTTCTCTACTAGGAAGGTGGAAGGCTTCTCATTGAAAATTTTCAGTCTCCTTCCTTTGAAGGGCACTTCCATGTGTGAGTAGTCTAGAGACAGTACTCGCCCAACTTCGCAGTGAACTCCCGAGAGAGACACATGCCGAAGTAGGGAGCCAGGTCAACAACCACGACCTCTTGGATGACCACGATGTCGAGAGCCTTGTGCAACCGGATAGGGATGTCCTTTATGACACCAACTGTCTTGACAGGGGTGCCGTCTAATTGCAGCACGCCTTGGCTGCTCCGTGTGTACTCCATCCCGATCTCATCGCAGACGGCTTTCGGCATCACAGTCGTGGAAGCACCAGAATCCACCATGCAGTTGTGAACTATGTGCCCTTGCATCCGTAAAGACAGATAAAAGGGAGGCGGTCTGTTCTTCCCAGTGGCTGAGACTGTCAGAGGTTGAACCAGGACAGCGGGCTGTATCTGCTTGCCGCTCTTCATGTTCTTCAGAGATTCTTGCAAAGCAGATCCACCCGGCCCGGGAGCGTAAGAGCATCATACATGCTGATTCTAGCATGTGTTCTTTTCAACTCGTCTACTATGCTGTAGCCCGAGGTGCTAGCTCCTTCTGCTTCTTTTGCCGGCTCATACTTCGTCCGGTACTGCTGGGTAGCCTCAACTCGCTGTCTCTTGGTCAGAGACGGGTACTTCGACCTTCTCCCCGGGCTTGTTCTTTGGTTTCACTGGAGGCTGAGGTACGGGAGCTTTAGCCGGAACTGGAGCTTTTGCTATAGGAGGCTTGGCTGGAACAGGGGCAGCCTTTGCCGAAGGAGGCTTGGCTGGAGCTTTATCTTTGGATGCCTTCTCCTGGGCCGTGTAGGGCCACGACCGCTTGTAAGGTGGCAGCCCACCGGCTGCGGTTTTTCTCTTCTGGCATAAACTTGCAAAGGCTTGGCAGCATCTGCGGTTTTCTTTTCTTCCTTGGCGGGCGGCACTAAATTCTCCTCTGGGAGGGCAAAGTTGGCTTCGCCGTCCAGGATCATGTAGAGTTCATCGTCCTCTATGGCGCTGCCGGCCAAAGTCTGGATGTAGTGCTGGTGCAATGTGCAGTCTTCCTCCGAATGCGGGTCATTGCACGTAGTGCACCAGTTAACCTGGTCGGAAGGACCAGGCGGGTCTTCTATAGCAAGATTTCTCGAGGCGGACGCCTCCGCAACCGGTGCTCGGGGGCTTGTCTTTTGTCGGCGCGGGGGCGCATATGGCCTCCTAGGAGCGAGGTCCATCTGGGCCTGCTTCTTCTTCAGAGCGGTCATGTCATTGGACATGGCATGATATCCTGAGGCCAAAGCCCGCACCTCCTGGAGGATTGTATTCTGAATGCTACTGTCAGGAGGCGGCAACTGTGCCGGTGGAGGCAATGCGGCTAATGGAGGAGGGTTGGAATAAGGTGCGTACTGAGGGGGAGCAGGAAGTGCTGGAAAATGCGGAGCAGGAGGAGGCGGGTGAGGATAATGCAATTGAGGCGGGCCGTAAGGAGTTACGACCGGCGCCGGATTCCACCGTCGTCGGGGTTGCTGTCCCGATGTGGACGGCGCACCACCGGTAGCGTGGAGGATACCGGGATCCGGGGAAGTCAGGATGAATGGGTTCCTGCACCCTGGACGGGAGTCTGCCGATAGAAATAATGTCAGCTTCAGCTTGCTGGGCAGCCTCGTACAGAGCAGGAAACTCGTCTATTCTGGCAATCTTCAGCAGTAGGCATATGTCTGAGTTGAAGGATCTCAGATAGTAGTGAGCAGCCATGCCAGTTGAAGGCCGAAGTTCGCGAGGTACCCGTTTCCAGGATCTCGCAAACCTGATGTTAAAGTCAGACACCTCCTCTTGAGGGTGTCTCTGGATACTTTGGAACTGATGCAAGCAAAGAAGTAGGGTCAGCAGACTCGTTGCATCCTTTCACGAGCCTTCTGGCAAGCTGGGGCCACCTCCCGTGATGGATCCCTCTGGCAGCGATCTCCACCGAGAGAGAAGCTTTCCCCTCAGGGAAAGGGCCAGCAGACGGGTCTTCACACTCTCATCAGTAATGGAATGTAATGCGGCCAGGGCAAGGATGTCCCGGATGTGCTCGTACGCCGTCTTGCCGTAGCCGTCGTATGTAGGGATAGACTTTAAAGCAGCAGGGGGCACAGCTTGCCGTCCGACCAGGGCCAAGGGCCCTGTAGAGTCCACCGCCGGGAAGAGATCATCGTCATTCTGCTGTTGAGCAGCCATTTCTTCTTCTTCTCCTCCGTCGGTTGTGTACTCAGTGTCGGTACTTTCCGAGGATGCAGATGCCTCTTCTTCCTCGGCCTCTTCTATTTCGTACTCAGCTCCTCCGACCTCGGCTTCGGCTTCTTCTTGAATTTCAGCCTCGGCTTCGTCGACACGAGCTTGCGGATCAGCCAGCCTGGCAATTTCGCCTCGAGCGTTGATGTCCAGTTCGTAAAAGTCAGGCGGGCTTCTCGGATCCCTTGCTCGCCACCTTCTTGTTTGCATGAAGGTGCCTGGGACCGGTCTTTCGGACTCGGAGGATTTGTTCGTGCAGTAGTCGCCAGTGTGTCTCGATTTTGAACAAGCAATGAAGCGAACACCAGTGCTTCGATTCTGTTTGGGGGTGGGAAACTTCCTTGGCCCACCGAGTGCTCAGAAACTGTTGCGCCAGGTGGGGACTGATCAGAAAATCTCTCTTCAAATGTGGGACCTTGGTCCCACCGGGCGTGCCAGAGAAACTGTTGGTTACGAATCTGCCATGAGGAAAGGATTTTGTGTTAATGCGCCCAGATTCGCCCACTCGCCTAGAAAGGCCGGAAGGAAGAGATGCCTTCCGTGCCAATCTCCTGAGAAGGCCGGCTCCTTGGGGGGTTTTATGGTTTAAGCTAAGAGTGCAGGAAAGAGATAAAGGAACGGAAAGAATTTACAAATGTGATTGGAGTTGGGTGGGGGGAACTAACAAAGACGGCAACACATCAATCACCATTACTTACCGCATCATAAATACAAAGCATGACCAGGAACCGCAAAACCTAAGTATACTTTCCTGTATTAAGCAGTGTACGCACAACCTACAATGGTCCCCTAGCAAACATTCTCCCTACAAGGAGAACTAACAAAGACGGCAATGCATCAATCACCACTACGGACAACAACATAAACAAAAAGTAACCAAGAGATGTCAGAGCCAGGTATATGTGTTATGCAGAGAATTTATACGCACAGCTACAATGGTCCCCTAGCAAACATTCTCCCTACAAGGAGAACTAACAAAGACGGCAACGCATCAATCACCACTACGGACAAGCAACGTAACACACAACTGATGGAACTGCTACCACATCTATTCTATGTATCCTCTAATCTATGAAGTTCAAAAGTACTTGGCCACCAAATGCCGAAATGAATCAACAAGCCATGACACAAGCAATGCTTCAGGCACTCCGACCACCAAATGCTGAAACGAATCAACGAGCCGTGACACAGGAAAACGTAAAGCATAAATATAAAGGAGAGGCAGCATAAAAAATAAAAGCAGTAGAACAGAACCAGGCATACAATTTATATTTATAAGCAGAAGCACGGTTACAATGGTTCCCTAATAGACATTCCCCTTCCACCCCTTACAATGAAAACATGGTGGGTTTTTATAGCCCGAGTCCCTCCCGTTACATTAATGGGCACAAAGTCCCAGTCAAACACTAGCTGACAAAAGCGGCGAAGGAGCTGCAAATGCTGACCTTTGTCGGACCGGACTGTACCCGCAGCATGGTCTTCCTGGAAGCTGGACAGCTACGTGGCAGCGTGTTGTGTAGAACTTCTTCTCGGCAGGAATGCGGGCAGCTGGAGCAGGTAGAACCTCCAATCAGCTTTAAATGAGGCCACTGGCATAGGTAGTGCAGCCCATGCTCGTCCTTTTGCTCGGCACGTCTTGGCTCAAATCCCGAAGCTGGACACTTGTCAGATGATGGATGATGCTGTTTGACACGTGTCTGCCTTGAAAGGCGCTTATCCAACTTCGCCCGGGATCTTAGCGCCATCGGGTTGCGCAGTGCAGAAACAACGCAGTCGGGAAGGCCTTCATGCCTTGGGTGTATTTCTGAGTTTGTTTCCTCATCACGCACTCGTCAAGGGCGCACTCCGACTTCGCCGCGAAGTCGGACTGCGCACAGGTGAAAGCTGATTTCTGCCGCCGTACGGACTTCGCTCCAAAACTTAGTCATTTTTCTGCCACCTGCTACAAGGTGCGCCTAGAAAGAGGAGCGAAGTCGGACTTCGCACCAAAACTGGGCGAAGTGCGAACTTCGCACCAAAACTGGGCGAAGTACGAACTTCGCACCAACACTTAGCCATTTTCCAGGGCAACTGCTGTCAAATTTGAGATCCAACTGAGGGGCTCCAAGAAAAAGGGGGGAAGAAAGAGAATGTAGGGAAGAGAGAAAAAGGGAGAGAAGAAGAAAGGGGAAGAGAGGAAGAGGGAAAAGGAAGAGCAGCACTGCTACAAAACTGAAAACATTGCACCTCGTGCAAAATGTGGCAACAGTTCTTGGTGGTTGATAACCTTGAGAAAATCCAACTGATGGATTTCCAAGGCCTAGAAGGCCCCTACAGTAGTGTGTAGATCCTTGTTTTCTTGTTCGTTAGTTTGGTGATGCTACATGGTGCACAAAATTGAATGTAGAGCTTCACCTCTTAGCACATGTGAGGCCAATGAAAGAAATGTAGTACCAATGCAAATGTCTTGCTACCGCCAAAGTGTCCAGCTACCTTCGAGTAGTGCGCCTCCCAAATCAATAGCTAGTACAATGTATCAGAGGGAACATTAAACTTCCTAGGAGGAAACAACCACTTGTCTTAGAGGTGATGGTCAGGTGTTACCTTGCCTTCTATCAATTGACAACAAATGTCAATAAAGTCAATGTCTGAGGGGTATAGCATCTACTAGTCATTGAGGCCATGCCCTCAAGTGTCGAGAAGGTACAATAGTGTATGTACCAGTGAATGGCTTAGACAATTTGCTACCTAATTCTCCTTTCCCTTGCAATGTTTGATCACAAGGTGGAACTGTTGCAAGTAAGGCATTCATTTCATATGCGTAGCATTCTCTAGTTTGCTCTATGAATACAAAAATTGCAAAGCCCTATGATTAGAGCATACATAGGTTTCCTTACCCATAATGTAGTGGCACCACTATCATATAGCTTGAAGCCTTGAACAATGGCATAAACTCCTTGTATGTGGAGTAGTGTCAAGTTGGCCAAGAGTCTCAAAATGGCATCCCACCAGATGCCCATTCTGGATCAAGATGGTGGCAAGTGCATAATCAAATGCATCAATCTTGAGCTCAAATGACTTAGTGATGTCTGGCATGGCTAACACTAGTGTTGAACAAAGGCACTGCTTCAGTTCTCTAAATGCTTGTTGTTGTTGCACAGTCTAATGGAACTTCACCTTCCCACATGACTTGGTTCAATGGCCATAAATCATGTGAAAAGCCCAAGACAAACTTGTGGTAGAAGATGGCAAGACCGAGAAAAACTTTGAGCTTTGTCAAGTTCTTGGGTGTCGGCCATTCTTGAATGACATGGATCTTCTCTAGATTATACGAATTCCTTGTTGATCAATGATGTAACCCATTTATGAGATCTATGTGATGCCAAAGGTGTACTTTACCAAATCCACTTAAAGGTTTTGTTGGCTCAAAGTATCCAAATCTTGGCACACATGTTGCAAATGTTCTTCCCATGTCTTTTTGAACACAAGGATTTTATCCAAGTAGACAATGATGAAAGACCTTATGAATAGGTGCAAAACGTCATTCATTAGGAGCATCAATGTCGTCAAGGCATTGGTCAAGCCAAATGGCATAACCATCCACTCATAAAGTCCTTCTCTAGTCTTGAAGGTCATCTTCCATTATGTCAATGGAGTTGACAAGCACCTAATGATAACTTGATATGAGGTCAATATTACTAAACTATTGAGCCTCCTAGAGTTGGTCCCACAAATCAGCAATACACGATAGTGGGTACCTATTCTTCACTTTGGTTTTGTTGAGTTCCCCATAGTCAATACATAACCACCATGTCCCATCCTTCTTTGGCACTAGCACAATGGGACTACCACATGGCAACAAACTTGGCATAACTTTTCCCTAATCAATCCACTCTTATATCTGGTATTGGATCTCATTGTTCTCCCAAACCGATCAATGTTACAGAGGACGATTGGGAAGTGTAGAAGTTGGGATCAAGTCAATCTAATGCTTCACTATGCAATGCAATGGGACTCCCTTTGGGATAATCAAAAATAACAAAATATGGGCAAAGCAAGGCATGGCAAGGGTGAACTTCTTGACGCCATGGCTCTCAAGATGAACCATCACCAAAAAAAACTTTTTGGCATGGGAAATAAGCTTTTTGCATTGCTTTATTGAAATCAAAGTTATCATTTTCTATGGTAGGCACTTTGGTATTGTGTATGTTGTCTCTCCAATTTGCATGGACCATTGTTGCAAACAAGCTTTGTACGTCACTTGGCAATCACAAGGTAAAGTCTTCCCAACAAAGACATCACAAATGTCCAATGTTGAGATGTTACAGGTGATTGTGTTGCATATTAGCTTGATGCCATACTCGAGGATGCATTGGTTACAAACCTTGAGGGTGTATTGGTACCAAACCCCAATTCCATTCCTTAGATGAAGCCAACCCAAAGAGTAAGGTTGTGGATGCAACGTAGTTTTGAAACCAGAGCACTTGATAATGTCTCAATGATGTTCGTTTGGTTCCCTTGAGCTCTAGCACTTAGGCATGTGGCATCTACCTCCTTTTCTTTATCGAATGAGGATGAATAGTCATTTTCATCTAGACGTAACCACCAGTATCTTTTGCTACACTCGACACTACATCATAGTGAGTGAGTTTTGTGGTGATTGCACCATTTGCTTCCCTGCCTTCTGTTTACCCTTGTCTTCTGTTGAAGAATTCTTGGGCTTAAATGTTGCTAAAGGTCGATTGAGCGTTGACACATAGGCAGTTGTGCTACTAGCGGCCTCTGCTGTGGCATCAACATTTTGTATGTGATAACGTTGGGCCCTTTTTTTGGGCTCACGACCTCTCCCAACTTCAACACAAAGCAAAATTCTTGTGCCAAGGAGGCCACTACAAGGAAATCCATCTCCAAGCAAAGATGGTACTGCAATCCACTAACGTACTTGAGCAATTGATGCTTCTCGTCGTTGTCAACATGCAAGTCACTAAGAAGTTCATTGAATTCATCAATATATTGTTGAACAAACTAGTCTCTACGCTGGCATGGCTGCTAAAAGTGCATGTATTAATCTTTATAGTTGTGCAAAGGGTAGAACTATTCACGAACCAACTTGACAAAAGTTGTCCATGAGGAGACTAGGGCCTCTCCATCTACAAGTCTACTACTAGTGGTTTCCCACCAACAGGCAACCGATTTCAACATCTTTAAGACCACAAATGCAATCTCGTTAGAGTCTATTGTCCAAATCTTTGGCATTGATCTGTCTGGAGAAAATTGGAATGTCAATCGTGGTCTACACCTTTAGAGGGTCGTGGCCCCAAAAAGGCACAAGGTTGGTAGTCATGGATAGGGCTCCCATATGAGATCCAGGAACTACCCAAAGAGGGTATTCCTTTGTTCTTTCAAGGCATCTCGAATGAACTTCATAACTTCTTGTGTCTTGGTCTCTGTTTGTGCTGCAGATTTCTCAATTTCTGATGTTCCTTTGCAAGTACAATGTGCTTAGTTATTCGGATACAGAATCTAATATGAATCCTTGCTTTTTGTACCACAAACATGTATGAACAGACAACCAGTGATGAAGCTTACTAGCAGGTTCTGTTCGAAACAAATATGACTGCAAAGAAGATGAACAAAATGAAGAAAAAAAACGAGCGAGAAATCTCTGATACCAATTGATCCGTACCATGGGGCCCAAGATGTGGTGGTGTGAAGGACAACTCCTAGAACTAGCTTGTGGCACCTAAAAGTTGTGTTCAGAGTGAGTTGTGAGAAGCAAAACACAACGATGTCTCCCTTTTAGAAACAATGAAGATATCACCTCATATGAAACAATAAACACAGTTAAAGATGATGATGCAAATGCACTGCAGAATACAAGGCTCTTATATTAAATATAAAGCAATTATACAAATGTTTAATACAAGGGAGCGGCATTGCAACAGGAAAGGCACTCTGTTCTGCTATGGTGACAAGAACATCCTATAAGGAAAGGAAAAAAACAGGAGAAGGAGAGTAGCATGAAGGAGAAGGGACCAAGAAGACAGAAAGGAGTTCCTAAACCTTCCTTTACACAAGAGCTATACATGAGTTACAAAGTAATTGGAAGGTGAAACGCTTCAGCTTCCACCTGATCAAGAAGCAATTTGTGAACTACCTCTTTAGCTTCTCCTGCGTATGGACCCAATCTTGTAACGAATAGGTGAATGAACAAGTGGTGGAACTAGTTCTGTGCAAATAGGTGTCCAACATCTAGAATTGCAAACTCTGTTGTCAGCCTGTCACCAGATGATGACACAAGAAGTTAGCACCTGATGGTTGTCAGCTTTTGAGTGTTGGCACCAAAGAAGGCATGGCACCATAGTGCAGCTGGCTGCTAGCCATTTTGATGAAGATCCTAGATAGGTGCCAAGGTTGCAAGCTGGGATGGCTTTGGTGTCATGTTCCTTGGAACTTTGAGCAACCCCTGCTTTGCCCAAATCACCAAAGTGAAGGGCTAATTGAAAAAGAAAAGTAAGGATCGTTCCTCATGGTTCAAGGACAAAACCTTCTAATATAAAAGGGCATGTTATATAGCTTAAATCACTGTTCATTATTACCAATTGCTATCATGTAAGAGTATTATCCATTAAACAGACCCCTTCATATTGTCTTACTCCTATTTATACATAGTTCTAGATATTTGTATGCTGCGCATTCACGATAAATATATTATCATCATAGATGCCTCCTAATGCTGACTTAAGCATGCATCATACGTTCATAGAGAGAAATGAAACAAAAATAACAAGCCTTCTAATATGCAATTGGTACTCTAAAACATTCTCTGCCCTACGGCACACCTTTGCAATCTTAACTAATTGGTCGTGGTTATCATGCCCATAGAAAAATGGCTCCTTCCGAAATATCTGCACAAATACATGACAAGCGTAACAAATTATCAGAACAAGATAAATATTATTTAAACAAACAATATCCCCAGTTAATATTTTTTGAAGATTATGCAAAACCATGCGTAAAGCTTGAATAATGTCTCATAAGAAAGGTTAATTAAACGCATGAATAATTAAATAATTTGGAACAGCAAGAGTTTGTTGCTCACCATCCCAGCAAACATACAACCAAGGCTCCACATATCCAGAGAATAATCATAGTCCTGGAGATCAACTAGAAGCTCAGGACCTTTGAAATATCTGTTCCACAAACAAAGAACAACATCTGATCTTTAAGAAAAAAATCATCTTTTTAATTTCTTTAAAAAATAATAAATATCTATTAGACATCTATAGAATTTTAACATCAAATCTTTAAATATTTTAATAACCTACACAAACTAGATGGTGAATTTCGTGTGTGTAAGTGTGTGAGAGGGAGGCAGGCAAAATGCTTTAAAGGAAAAGATATCTCATATGTGCTTACTACAGTCTTTGCCTTCTAAACTAAGGGTTTTGTTCACAGCCTCTTCATATGTGGTAGAGGTTATGTTTCAGTAGAAGCCCTTCAAGGCAACATCTCTTCTAAAAGCCATAAATGAACTTCACAAGTACTTTTCTTCATTCAAGCTTTCAACTTCAAATTACATAATTCAGCTTTCTGTTCTTTTTTCTACTTTAGATAACTCAAAATCTTGTAGTTTTAGTTGTTTCTCGAGTCTTCCTATTGTAATGATTAGAGGGGAAGCTTTTGCACCAATTATTACTGGTGTCTCAGTCTACCCTTGCAAGCCTGGTGTTGGCAGTAGAGCTTCCTCTTTGTAACTCAACTCAAACAACAGGTAAAGTGTTGGTCTTAAAAAATCACAAGAAGTTTATAAATTCTATTCCATTCAAACTTACCAAGAAATTCCCAGCTGATTAACAATTTCCTCTCCTTTTGATTGTGGGACTTGTATGGTATCTCTTCCTCAAGGATTTGCTCTCCATGACTTGCAATGCATCTTTAAAATCTTCAAAGCATTTTGATTTGACTATTTCTATCCAAAACATCAACTGCCATGAATGCAATGATAACCAATTCCCACAAGTGGTTGAGATCTTGTAAACTCTTCCCAAGAACTTTCCTTCCTGTGCTCCCACAAATGTCATACTTTCACAATGCTGTGCTTCAATCAAGTACAAATTCAGCAAAACATTATGACAGAGTAGTGCACTTGACCAGGACACAACAAGATTCATGGTACCAGTGAAAAGTCCACAGTTAGGTTGGAAAGCACAAGGATACAGAAGATATATGAGAAATGAAATGGTACTTTTGCATTTTTGTATTATGTTAAAACGGAGTACAGGTTGAACACCAGAATAGGGAGCATAATGTCCATGATGTTGAATGAGGGGACATCTTTATCATGTTCAGGTCACCTCCACTTAGAACACAAAATTGAAGATGGCCAATATTTTCTTTTTCCCTCTTTTACTGATGTTACGCACACACACACAGACCTAAGACCACAAGGGGCATTGTCGAGTGTGGAGGAGACACGAACCCTTGACCTCTTCACAGCAAGTGCCCTCACTCACCACTCCACCAAAGCAAATATTTCACTTCAATGACTAAAAATTCACATGCTATAAATATTGTTTAAAACCATACATGCTTGTATATTTTCTTTCACCAGTCCACCAAAGCAAATATTTCACTTCAATGAATAAAAATTCACATGCTAAAAATATTGTTTAAAACCAGACATGCTTGTATATTTTCTTTCTGAGAGCATCCAGCATATGCAACCTACCTCGATGCCACACGAACATTGTACTCCTTTCCTGGATGGTAAAATTCTGCAAGGCCCCAATCAATGAGGCGAAGCTTTCGTGCTTCATGGTCTATCATTACATTATGAGGTTTAACATCACGATGCATAATCCCTTGTGAGTGGCAATAGTCTAGAGCCTGCACATTAAATGATCTTATCTTAATAGTTGACAATTCACAATATGAATATTCATGTTTTCTGACAAGCATGAATTTGCCAACATGTAAGCTAAAGGAAAAAAATGCTGCCATGTTGTTTTTATGTTGATATATCATGGATTAGAAGAAGTTGAACTCAATTAGAAGTAAATTAGAAACTACAAGGAAAAAATCCAAGTTCTTTGCAGTTTTGATCAATGAACTAAAAACTGAGATTATACCAAAAAAAAATATAATTTAAAGAAATGTGAAGTACTTGTTATGTTGTGTAGAGATAAACTAAACTTTTATATGGGACCATAGTCTAGAAGTAAGGTAAAGCACATACTGCCATGATGAGCAAGATTCAAATACAAGCAAGCAATGATCCTTTATAAAGAGTGGATGGCTTCTTGTGAACCCGCAATAGTCGAGAAACAGACCAATGACAAACTTCTGAAAAATATCAAGCAGATAAAGGCCCAGGCAGACCCTGATCCTTCCAGGGCTCAGTCAGACCATCATAGGCCTAAAGTACAACCTGGCATGCCTCAGGAGGGGTATGGGCCAAAGGAAAACACCAATAATATTAGGATGATATGGCAATGACAACAAGGCAAACTACTAAATGAACCAAGATTGGTCGTAGGGTGTCCCTAATAGGTCCCAAGCAGAACAAGGTAGGTCCATATGGACCCCATCAAACCCCAGGCTGATCCTATGTGAAGCCAAGCAGACTCAGGGCAAAATGTCCCTGAGCAAGGAACAAGCAGACTTGGCAAAATCAAGAAAAACAGACCACTCCAGGTACTGAATGGAAAAATTTCCATGCAGAAGTAGGTAGGCTCAGGCAAGAACATTACAGGCAGCTCAGATAAAATGGCACAGTTAAGACCAAGAATGACTCAGGTGATTGACGTAGACAGACTAAAATCAGTTCCCTAAAAAGCACAGTAGGTTTAAACTTTACACAAGACGCCCTCAAAGACAGACCCAAGGAGATCCCAAATGGGGGCAAACAGTCTCAAGCAATACTGCCATAGCAATTTATCCAAAGCCCAAAAACACAATAATAAGAGAATGTCTCATAATGAAATTAAAACTGACTTTGCAATAGAACTATCTTAATTTTAAAAAATACATGAGTTACAGTTGAAATGAAAATTTGAAAGAGTTATTAGATAATGTCCCGAAGGCCTGTCAAGTTTTGTTGAAAGTTCTAAACATTGAGATCACAGCTTTATAAAGAGAGATGTACTTCATATATCTTTTTGCTAGTGCATGTGAATCTACTCATAGCTCCTCTTAGATATATTAAAAATAACTCAATCTCCATACTGTCTCAGAAAAGAGGGAATTTTCCATCTTTAAAAAGGGTGAAATATAAATTATATTAATTTCCACAATGGACCAAAGCACTTGAGTGAGACTGAAAGTTAAAGTAATAGCTAATCAGGAGTACTATAAGAATATCCAGCAACCAACTGTAAAGAAACTAAATGGTAAAACAAACACCAGCAAGCAATATTTATCACATTTAAAAAGTATGATAATTATAATGACAAAAGATATACCAAATTCTGCAATTCAAAAAAGCTTAGAAAAGGCTTGAGACCATATAACATACAAAATCATAAATACTCCAAACTTTCAGCAGTATAATTTGGTCCTTAAAAGTGTGCAAGCCTGAAGCAAGCCTCACCATTTCTTGTTTTATATCTTTGGGGAAGAGCAAGGAGAGTGTGAATAGGAAGCAAGTGAGAGGAAGGAGCCCTCATCTTTTCTTGCTCAGATATTTGGGAAAATTCAAAAAATATAGAAAGGAAAGCCATATTTGAAATCCCTAATGGGAAGTTTGGATGCCCAAGCTGGAGATAAGAGGAAGCGCAAATATATGGCAAGTCCAATCCAAGGAGCAGATGTTACACCAGAAGTGATTATAAAGGATGAGATGATAGAGCATGATATAATGGTTCTTAAAAACAAAAAATTAATAGGTAAGTTGTCTGGATACTAGCAAAGGCTTTTAGAGATTCAAAATTGGATCAAGTGGAAGTGGGGATTGAATATAAATTATTCTATGACTTTTTCCTAAAGGTTTTTTTCCTCATCATCTTTTCATATCCAGACAGAAAATTTTAAAAAGCGTTCAGTATGGATTAATCTTTTTGGACTTCTATATCAGCTTATCAATAAGGATATTTTAAAGAATATGAGCAATACCCTAGGAGAGTTCATTCAAGAGGACGAACTACTACGAAACGAAAGAATGTTGTATATACCTGGATATGTGTTACTATGAATGTTTTAAAACCTTTGTCACAATCCATTAAGATTAAATCCAAAACAAAAAAAATGGGATCAATAAGTGGATTATAAAAACATTGTATTCGAATGCTGCAAATGTTATGAGACTGGACACATGGCAAGAGATTGAAAATTGAAAACAATGGAGAAAGAGAAGGAAAATTTTGATCATCAGATAAGCTTCAAGATGAAGCAAGATCATACTGTAGTAGAAGATGGAGTAGATCAAGGATATTCCACTCCCAAAAAGAGGCAAAGAAAGCCTATCTATAGCATCAGATGACAAAGGCCATCAAAGTTCCCACGGATCAATAGTTAGAAGAAACCACGAAAGGAAGTACAATGGGCAAGTTCAAATTCAGAAGGAATTAAAGCTGCAAAGGAAGACATGAAGGAAAATTTTAAAACAAAGGAGGCAGAAGAGGTCAAGTTTATTCCAGGTAAATCGCCTCATTTTCCTCGAGTAGTATAAAATCCTCTCCTCGCAACAGAAACTAATGTATTTCAAAGTGGCATAGCAACATCATGGAACAATAGGGCCAATCATTCAAGATACCAAAGTAGATCAGCAGAAGCATGTAGCCAACAGAGCAGTTATGGACATTTAAGTGGTATAATGACAGCATGGCATCATCGAAGACCACCACCAATCAAGATTTCACTTGGATGGATGGATGATCAAGATTGGTACCAATTGTCAACATTGCTTAGAAGATCATATTATTTAGTTTCTTCTCATGTTTTGAGGATGAAACATTTGTAAGGAGGGTGGAATCCTATGGTACCTAAGAATAGATAAATGGGGATATGATATTATTGTACAAGGGTATTATGGATAGCTAGCATGGGCCACACATAACCCAAGGTTGATTTTATTACTTATTATATTATAATAATGATTGGGATGAGGGTTTAGTAGTCGGCTCCCCAAAGTAGCATTAGAAGTTGAGTATATAAAGAAGGGATACTATCATTGTAAGGATCATTATTCACAAAGTATTATCTTGTAATCGTCTTCACCTACGAAATGGCTTATGAGACCTTGCCCTCTCTAGGTAACACTCTCGTCTTGGAAGATCTAGTGGAGTTATTCCTTGAGGACTATTGATGGTGTTGATGTTAGGAGGTGAAGTCAATATCCAGATCTCTAATGTTCTTCAGCAGAGTGGTGCATGGTGGTGCAGCTTTTAAAGTGCTTTTGCTTGTAAAGCTCCTTTTGTTTTTAAAAGTTGCTTTTGCTTTTAAAGCTGAATTTGCTTTTTAAAGCTGCTTTTGCTTTTAAAGCTGCTTTTGTTATAAAATGCAGTTGATAAAAACAGTTTTTTAATAAAATGTTTTTATCTGGAATGTGACACGGATTTTTTGGAATCTTCCTTTGTATTTTGTAACGTCCTACCCGGATCTGTCTTAGAAATTTTTTTTTGGATTTTTGCTATATATAATTTCTTTTGTATTTTTAAATATAAGGTGAAGAACAAGGATCTTCTAATCAGCTAATTTGAACACACTGTTACTGCAGAATTATACAGTCTACACACCAGAAGCTTGAAATAGAAATAGGACTAATACTAATATCCAAAACCCATCACAAAATACACTCTGAAATATAACAGTTCATACATTAACTTCCAGAATTTAGCATCAGAATTGTACCAGCTGATCAGAGTTGACTGCTACAGGCTCTTTCCCCACGTGGTCTGGGCTGCTGAGACTTCCTCACTAATGTTCGTCCCCTTGAGACACAGTAGTCACTCCCGGCACTAAGCGATTTGGCTCAGATCTGACACGTCCTGCCTCTGACAGCAGCAGTCCGGACTAATGATGACTGAATGCCCTTTTTGTTCTGCTGATACTCCTCTCTAATAGCCTCGAATATGCCTATCTCTGACTGTTGTGAAGAAGTTAGAACCTTCCAACACAAAACCTGATGCCTGCAACTCAAATCGAACCAATGATGGCCCTGTATGGTACGGCCCAGGAGGAAGCTGGCAGTAAATGATATCAACTGAATATTATGCCACAAACCCTTGCAATTCTCTGCTCAAACTTCTCAATGCTACCTTATTATAATTTCTGGATGAAATCACCACAACCAATCCGCCAGGGGTAATATTGCATACCCGAAGAGGATGTCCTCACTGGAAATGGTCGTCCCCAATGAGCTTGACGCCTGCAAATTATCTCTGCAAGAAGTCTCCAATATATCCCCAAGCTTGTCTTCTAATCTCCCTTAAAATGAGAGCCAAAATCCCAATTTATAGAATTTCCGATAAGGCTGGTGGCTTGGAGGGAACTTTTCAAATTTCAAATTAGCTTCTAGAATCAACTTCTAGAATAATCTTATATTTTATCATTATGACGTCCTTCCCCTTTTTGCACTAGGAAAGTCACTTTATGATTTAATATTTATTTAGTGACTTTTAATGACCTTTTCCTTCATAACATAATAACTTATATAAAATTAAATATTTAATTTAATTTTATATAAATAACTTCCGGACATTAAAATTTCTAAGCTTCACCACTCCAAACCACAAACTAATCACGGATTTGGATACCCATTAAGCCAAACAATCCAATCGTACCTTCCGCTCTGGCAGAAACCCTAGCATGGTGACTTACTATAAATAGTAAGTTTCCTCCCAAAAGCCCAATAAGCCACCAAAATCGACCACTGAAGACGATCAATGGCCCCGGAAAGGACTCCCAACCATCTCACTTAGCCTACGGGAGCCCGTGAGTAGGCTAACCTCGTCTGTCAACCAATGAACTAAGAAGGGGACATTACAGTCCGCCCTCCCCGAAATTGCTTGCCCTCAAGCAATTTCAACCCTGGATGTTGCAACACTTCTTCACTTTCCCATGTAGCATCTTCTTCTGGCAGGTGCTTCCACTTGACTAAATATTCTGTAATCACCTTCCCTCTTAAAGTCTTCTCTCTGAAGCTGATGATGGCCTCTGGTTCCAAGACTAGCTTTCCCTCCTCATCTAATGGTGGTAGCTCTGTAGAAGGAGTGATATTATGACCGAGAGCCTTTTTGAGGCGGGACACGTGGAAGACATTGTGGATTCTGCTGCCTGCAGGTAACTCCAGCTCGTAGGCTACCTCTCCAATCCGTCTGATGACTCTGAAAGGCCCATAAAATCTCGGCTTCAATTTTTCCTTTCCACTTTTTTTGAGGGTTGACTGTCTGAAGGGCTGCAAACTGAGATATACCATGTCGCCAACCTCAAAGCTACGTTCCACCCGCCGCTGGTCAGCATACAACTTCTGTCGGTTCTGGGCCTGGTGTATGTTGTCCCTCAGGGCTCTCATGATGTCCTGACTGTCCTGTAACACCTCCTTAGCTCTGGGTACCCTGCTGTCACCAAGCAATAGATCTATGAAGTTCGGGGCCTCATAACCATACAAAGCTCTGAATGGAGTCATCCCTATAGTCATGTGGTGAGTGGTGTTGTAACAGAATTCACTGAGATGCAACCACCTTATCCAAGCATTCTGCTGACCCGAGACATAATTTCGAAGGTATCCCTCCAACCACTTGTTCACTATCTCTGTCTGGCCATCGGTTTGAGGGTGATAGCTGGTGCTAGGAGTCAAATCTGTACCCCCAAGTCGGAATAACTCCTGCCAAAACATGCTCAGGAATCTGCTGTCTCGGTCACTAACAATGGTCCTAGGCATCCCATGTAGTCTAAACACCTCTCGAAAAAATAATTCAGCTACCTGAGCTGCTGTATATGTGGCTGAAATTGCAAAGAAGTGCGCAAATTTTGTCAGCCGGTCAACTACCACATATATACAATCTTTACCCTGCACCTTGGGCAATCCAGTGATGAAGTCCATGGCAATTCCCTCCCATTTCTGGTTAGGAATCGGTAATGGCTGCAACAACCCCGTTGGATACGTGTGCTCATTTTTATTCTGCTGACAGATGGCACACTCCCTCACATACTGTAGGACCTCATTCTTGAGCCCCTTCCAAGTAAATCGCTCCCTGATGCTCCTGTATGTTTTGAAAAATCCTGCATGTCCTGTTGTGGGATCATCATGGAAACTCTGTAGGACCTTCTTCTTGAAACTGGAGTTATGCGATAGAAAAATCCGGTCTTTGTGCATAATCAGCCCCTGAACCACTGTATATCTGTCATCCACTGTAATGCCATCCAGCAAACTAGACGTCCAAGGGTCCTTAGCATACTCAACAGAAATCTCGTCTCTCCAAACTGCAGAGACTTCCGATATAGCTCCCAAATATGGTCTCCGTGACAAGGCATCTGCTACAATGTTCTTCTTACCTTTGACATACTCGATGTCAAAGTCGTAAGCCTGTAACTTACTAACCCACTTCTGCTGTCTCTCGTTGAGGTCCCTCTGGTTCAGGAAATACCGAAGACTGTTATGATCAGTTTTCACTGTGAATCGACCTCCCACTAGATATTGTCTGAACTTGGCCAATGCATGCATAATGGCCAACATCTCCTTATCATACACAGAATATCCCCGCTCAGCACCTTGGAGCTTCCTACTTTCAAAGGCTATCGGATGCTTGTTCTGCATTAGCACCGCTCCGATCCCATCTCCTGAAGCATCACACTGAAGTTCAAATGGTTGGGAGAAATCCGAAATGGCTAACACGGGACACGAGCACATAACCTGTTTGAAGTGTTCAAAACACTTTTGAGCAGTCTCTGACCATGTGAAAGCTCCCTTCTTAGTCAAATCCGTGAGCGGGGCAGCTAGTTGTGAAAATCCTTTCACGAACCTCCGGTAAAATCCACACAGTCCGAAGAACCCCTTAAGCTGAGTGAGGTTCGTAGGTGTAGGCCATTCCATGATGGCTTTGATCTTCTCAGGATCCATACGCACACCCTCAGCACTAATGATGTGTCCCAGATAGAGAAGCTCCGTCATACCAAAGTCACACTTTGACTCCTTTGCATAGAAATATTCCTGCTCTAATATGCTCAATACCTCCTCTAGATGCTGCAGATGCTCCTCCCAAGTGCGATTGTAGACCAAAATGTCGTCGAAGAAGATCAAGACATATTTTCTGAGCTGCCTGTTGAAGGTCCTGTTCATACAGGACTGAAATGTAGCTGGGGCGTTGGTTAGGCCGAATGGCATAACCAAGAACTCGAAGTGGCCAAGGTGACACCTGAACGCAGTCTTCTCTATGTCCTGTTCCCGCATCCTGATTTGGTGATATCCCGACCTCAAGTCAATCTTCGAGAAGTAGCAAGCACCGTGGAGCTCATCAATAAGCTCATCTATACGAGGGATAGGATACCTGTTTTTTATTGTCCTCTTGTTCAGCTCCCTATAATCAACGCACATCCTCCATGTGCCATCCTTCTTTTTTACCAACACAACGGCTGAAGCAAAGGGACTCTTACAGGGACGAATATGCCCCATGTCCAAAAGCTCCTTGATTGCCTTCTCAATCTCGTCCTTATGCCTCTTATGGTGCCTGTATGGTGTAGTGATGACGGTCTTCGCCCCATCCTCCAATTCTATGATATGTTCTGTTCCACGTTCTGGTGGCCTCCCAGGTGGTATGTCACTAAACACCTTGGCGTGCTTGGTCAAAATCTTCTGTATCTCCGGATGATAAGTGACTATCTGTGTTTCCTTACCGGCTGGCATGATCAGGCACTCTGCTCCCCATTCAATCT
The DNA here is from genome assembly GCA_028583015.1 of Wollemia nobilis. Taxonomy (NCBI): domain Eukaryota; kingdom Viridiplantae; phylum Streptophyta; class Pinopsida; order Araucariales; family Araucariaceae; genus Wollemia; species Wollemia nobilis. The sequence goes on along the minus strand of JAQPPZ010017145.1, from coordinate 1,727,575 downwards.
CATCATGTCTAAAGAGTCTCTCCATGCGTCTCATAGAAACAACTCTTGGTCCTCCATCTGACATCCCTCTTAGGACAATTTTCCGACCAATAACCTCAAACTTCATCTCCATGGCATGCAGGTTCATAGTGAATTCCCCCAAAGACTTCATCCACTGCATTCCTAATATTGCATGAGTGTCACCGATGTTGACTACATAAAATTCATCATTGAGATCATATTCCCCCAATCTGATCCGTAGATTAGATATTTTCCGGTCACACTGAATTGCTGATCCATCCGCCACTAACACCCTGAATCCATCAAATTTTTCTGTCTCTATTCCTTTTTTGTCGATCAGCCCTGCATCAATAAAGTTGTGCGTTGCTCCGGTATCAATTAAAGTGACTATTCGCTGCCCATTCAGGATTCCTCGAACTTTGAAGGATGTTCCCTTCTGGAAGCTATACAATTGAGCTATGGTCTCACTCTTCTCATGCTCTTTTTCTGATTCCTCCTCATCGCTGTCCTCTGAATCAATTTGCTGATCCGATTTTTCTGATTCTGAAGTCTCCACTTCAAAGTATTCTTTTTGTACCATTTTTCTTGCCTGGACCTTCCGAGAGCACTTATGCGATAGGTCCCATGGTTCCCTGCAGTGAAAACATAATTTCTTTTTCCTTAGTTCGTTAAGTTCATCATTCCCTAGCTTCTTTTGCTCGACCTTTGACTGCTGCGGATGTTTGTGAAAATCTTTCTTGTCTTTTTCTTTGCTGCTCTGAAATGGTTTGAATGAAGGTTTATTCTTCGGAACAACAAACTCCATACTGCGGGCCTTCTTCATTGCTTCCTGTAGAGTTTGGGGCTCAAAAGCCTTTACCCAACCGCGAACAGGTTCGGATAAACCTTCCACAAAAAGAATCACCAGTCTCTTTTCTGATATATCCTGAACTCTAACTGAGAGTGCTTGGAAATCAGTGATGTAGGAGTCCACAGTGCCAAATTGCTTCAATTGAGCTAACTCCCTGAAGTGAAGCTCCGGATCCTTCTTGTCAAAACGGTCTATGAGCCTGTTGGTGAAGTCTTCATATGTGGTAATCAAATTATGACCCAAGGTGGTCAAGCCATGAAACCACCAGTCATGTGCTGCTCCATCCAAATGGAGTGTAGCAAACTTAATTGCATCCTCCTCCTTCATGGGTCTCAAAGACAAGTAGTTGTCTAACTTCTCTACCCAAGCCCTGGCTGTGCTCTTCCCACTACCATCAAAGTGTGGTATGGTAAGCTTACTTAAAGCATACTGTAAATCAGATTGTGCCGGAGTTCTTCGTTGTTCAAACTGAATACCACCTTGTTCAAAACTCTTCCTCTTATGGTGGTAATATTTATCAAAGGACCAATCTGCCTTAAGTGCTTCTGGAAGAGTTTCATACTGTCGATGCCACTCCATGACCATTTCATCAGTAGGAGGCTGATTATGTGGCGCCTCTTGTACTAGATTTTCCTCTTGAGGAAGGAAAGAAGGCTGCGTAGGGTGTGATGTAATGACTGTATGCTGAAACTGCCTTGCTGTATTCTGACTTTCCTTGGTAAAAGTTCGTCTATTAGAGGTACTAGCATCCCCATTCTGAGCCCGTGAGTAGGCTAACCTCGTTTGTCAACCAATGAACTAAGAAGGGGACATTACATATTTCTATAAAAAAAGGAATGCCCCTTTCATTATTACAATGCAAATGTATGAAAGCTTGCTGAGAATAATAAAAGTGAAAAGTTGTCTTGCCCCATGGTTTTTCCCTGCACATTGTAGGCTTTTCCACATAAAATCTCATGTACTGTTATTGTTGTTTAGCTTGCTTGCTTTTAATTTCCTAACATCTGGTATCAGAGCAAGGTTCTTTGAAAACTCGTTGGTCAAGGTTTTGTGCGAGTGGGAGCTGCAACAATGATAGGAGGTGTAACCAAGTTCGAGATTGAGAAGTTTAATGGTAAGAACTTCGCCCTATGGAAGATAAAGGTGTAGGATTTGTTGGTCCAGAACGACCAAGCCCTAGCCTTGGATGGCCTACGAATAAACCTGACAACATGCAAGATGAGGAGTGGTTAAATCTAGACAAGAAGGCGATGTCTACAATTCATCTCTGCCTAGCAAACTTTGTCTTGTTCAAAGTTGCTGAAGAAAAGTCTGCAGAATCCCTCTGGAAAAAGTTTGAGAAGTTATATAAGACTAAATCAGCAACAATTAAGGTCTTCTTGAAAAAGCAGCTTTATAGCCTGAGGATGAAGGAGGGTTCATCTGTGGCAGATCATCTGAATGAGTTTAATACTCGAATCAATAAGCTGGCCTCTGTTGATGTGAAGATGAAGGATGAAGATAAAGCAATCACCCTACTTTGTTCTCTTCTAGAAACCTGGGATCATTTGGTGATGACCATCAACAATGCATCATTTGGAGCTCTAAGAGTTGATGATGTTGTAGCCGCTTTGTTGGCAGAAGAGTTGAGGCGGAAATCGTCTTTGGAACCCTCGACCAATGAAGCCCTAGCTGTGAGAGGTCGATCTAGCATAAGGAGTCAACAAGATAGATCACAATCCAGATCTAAGTCAAAAGGACGCAAGCTAAAAGGGAGGTGTTGGCATTGTGGGAAGCCAAGGCACTCGAGGAAGGATTGTTGGCATCTGAAAAAGGAGAAGAATGGTGAAAAGCAAAATCAACCATAAGCTGAGGCCAATACTGGAGATGCAGTAAAGATGGCAACATGTGAGGCCTTCTGTACTAGTAGCAACGGATCTTATATTAGATATCTGGGTTTTGGACTTGAGAGCATCTTTCCACATGTCTCCACATAAAGACTGGTTTGTCAAATATCAATCCTATAATGGAGGGATGGTCTATTTGGGTGATGATCATCCTTTAGAAATTGTGGGAAGAGGGGACATAAGGATCAAGCTAGACGATGGTAGAGAAAGGATGTTATGTGATGTACAACATGTGTCTACTAAGCGGAAGAATTTGCTCTCGATCAAGATGATGGACAAGTTAGGGTATTGTACAACTTTTGGTAATAATTATTGCAAAATTACCAGAGGATCCCTAGTAGTAGCAAAAGGAGAACCTTATGGGACCCTATATCGTTTGTGTGGTCATATGGTAACAAACCATGCAGCAACATCAACTTCAGGCAATGCTCAAGATGGAATAATGCTATGGCATCAATGCCTAGGGCATATGAGTGAAAAAAGGATTATGTTGTCTAGGATTAAGTCTTGCAATTTAGACTTGTGCGAGCACTGTATTTTTGGCAAACAAAAGAGGGTTCGATATACCGCAAGTCTTTGGTAAGAGTTCTGATTTTTTTGCAGCTTATACATTCTCATATATTTGGACCAGTCCCCACTCGATCCTTAAAAGGTACTAGATATTTTCTAACATTTAGAGATGATTATTCTAGAAGAGTAAGGGTTTATTTTCTAACAAAGAAGTCGGAAGCTTTGGAAAAATTCAAAGAGTTAAGACAAGAGTAGAGAAAAGTTTGGGCAAACCTATTTTATGCCTCAGGTCAGATAATGGGGGAGAATATTGCTCCAAGGAGTTTGATCAATTTTGTACGCAAGAAGGGATTAAGCACCAGAATATTGTGCCATATACTCCACAGCAAAATGATGTGGCTGAGCGGATGAATTGCACAATCATGGAAATTGAAAGAAGCATGCTCAGCACATCTGGGTTGGAGAAAAGGTTCTGGGCAGAGGCTGTTAATACAGCTGCTTACCTTATTAATAGGTCACCTACAGTTGCGTTGGATGGACAAATTATGGAGGAGGTTTGATGTGGTAAACCAGTTAATTACTCTCATTTGCGTACCTTTGGTTGTGGTGCTTTTGCCCATGTGCCAAAAGAAAACAGGTCCAAACTTGACCCAAAGTCAAGGAAATGTGTTTTCCTGGGCTATGGAGATACAGTGAAGGGGTATAGACTGTCGGATCCTACTACCCACAAGGTAATTATTAGTCGGGATGTTATTTTTAATGAAAAATCCATGCAAAGGAAGGAGGTACAACAAACACCTGAAGTTGTACCTGTTGAAGTAATGAACAAAGCTGAAAATGAAGATAAGGTTGTTGAAGTTTTTGATCAGCAAGTTCAGCGGCCTGAATAGGCACAAGACCAAAAGCCACAACCAACGGAACATTAAGTTAGACGATATACACATCCACAAAAACATCCGGACAGGTATTCTCCTGATTTTCAATCCTCTTTTGCTTTGTTAATTGATGATGGTGGGCCTAGCTCGTTTCAGGAAGCTGGAGAATATAAAATTGCAGATAAGTGGAGGAAAGTCATGGACGAGGAGATGAAATCACTATGGAAGAATGAAACGTGGGAACTTGTGGATCTCCCACCTGGAAGAAAGGTTGTTGGTAACAAGTGGGTATACAAAGTAAAGAAGAACAGCGATGGGTTGTTGGAACAATATAAAGCTCGCTTGGTGGTAAAAGGCTATGTGCAGAAGTCAGGTATAGACTTTAATGAAATCTTCTCTTGAGTTGTGAAGTTGACTACTGTTAGAGTTTTACTTGCACTTGTGGCAACACAGGATTTAGAGCTGGAGCAGCTTGATGTAAAAACTGCTTTCTTGCATGGTGATCTCGAGGAGTAGATTTATATGGATCAGCCTAAGGGTTATGAAGAAAGAGGCAAAGAGCATTGGGTTTGAAGACTCAAAAAATCTCTGTATTGACTGAAACAAGCGCCACGGATGTGGTACAGAAAATTTGACACCTTCATGGAGAGCCAAGGTTTCAGTAGGAGTGAAGCTGACCATTGTGCATACTATAAGAGGTTTAATTATGGCAGTTTTATTATCTTGTTGTTGTGTGTTGATGATATTCTAGTTGCAAGGGGGGGTTCGAGGATCAAGAGGTGTTGCTGCTCTTATCAGGGATAGGCTCCAAGGTTCGGTTTCCCTGGTTTCAACTAACCCCCACTCCAGGTTTTTATGGATTAAAATCCATCGTCACCCACCTCTTTCGGATATCTACATTGCCACCTGTTACTTTCCCCCCACCATATCCAATTTTGCTATTCACACGGACGGGGACCCTTTCCAGGATCTCTATGAGGACATTACTAGATACTCGCCTTCAAGGAAGATACTTCTGCTGGGAGATTTTAATGCTCGGACCGGACCTATGCAGGTTTCTCTTCATGACCTCACAACCGATGAGATGCAGACTCGGGAATTGGATCTTGAGGACCTTGGTTTTGCTCGAACCTCCAACAACACACAAGTGACTGCTTACGATAAGCATCTTATTGAGTTGGGTGAATCCAACAGGCTAGTTCTTCTCAATGGTATATCTTTTTTTCCGGATTCTAGTGGGTTTACTTGCTTTCCTCATAGTGGTGGAGCTAGTGTCGTCAACAATGCTATTTCCTCTACCACCCTCATTCCATTCATTTCCCGATTCAATGTCTCTGATCACCCTTTCCCCCTTATTCTCTTACAATATCCATTGTTTCCCTTCCTGTTACTCCTCCCCCTCCTCCCTCCCCTTCAACCCCTCGAGTCATGGTCCAAACTATTTGGAAGGTTGCTTTGGACTCATACCCCCACACTATTCGTCCTCCCCCTCGTCCTCGTCCCCCTGGTCATTGCCCCATGAACATCTGGTATGATGAGGAATGTAAGTTTGCCCACCGTAGGTTGAAATATGTCATTCGGAATCCTTCCCATCCCTATGCCATTTCTCACAAAGACTACAGGATGCTTTTTCGAAAGAAGAAGCGTCTCTTCCTCTCTCGGCATCGACTTGATATTATCCACTCCCTTCAGCATTCTCCTAAATCCTTCTGGCGCCTTATCCTCCCCCGTGATCGGATTACTCATGATATCGATCTTTCCTCTTGGACCATTCATGCCTCTTCCCTCTATACCATCCCAAATCAGCCTCCTATTACTGTTCCCTCCCCCCCTCCTCGTGCCACCTCTTTTCCACTGGTCTTGTCAAGCAGGCTATCTAGAAACTCTGTACGAGCAAAGCAACAAATTCGGATGGGTTACAGGCAGAATTTTTGAAGCATAGTATTGATCCTCTTGTTGGGCCCCTCATTGATCTCTTTAATCTTATCGTCTCTTCTGGGTTTCCTGATTCCTAGACTCAGCATATCATTCACCCCATTCATAAGGCAGGTGATCCCCATGAACCCAATAACTACAGGACTATCATGATTGGGCATATCTTTGCCAAGCTCTATGCCACAGCATTGGATGTGCTTCTCTCCCAAAGGTTGGAGGAATGGGGTTTCAGGGCTCTTGGCCAAGCTGGTTTTCGACAAGATCACCAGACCACAGATCACATTCTAGTCCTTAAAGCTATTATTGAGGAGGCGCGTTCCAGATCCTCAAATGTTTATTGTTGCTTTGTAGACTTCAAGAAAGCTTTCAACACGGTGCCTCGACATTTACTTCTTGAGAGGCTTCGATCAGTTGACATCTCTGGGCAGCTTTTGACAACGGTTACACGGTTATATGAGAATGTGAAAGGTCGGTTTTGCTCCCCTCAAGGGTTTTCAGCCAGTATTCTTAGCACCATAGGAGTGAAACAGGGATGCTCCCTTTCCCCGACACTTTTTGGGATCTTTATCGACAAGCTTGAGACTTTTATTAGGGAGAACGCTCACCCAGAGGATGGTTGCCTTCTTCACCATGTGCTGATTTCTATTCTCCTCTTTGCTGATGATGTTCTTTTGGCCTCATCCCTTGAGGGGCTTCAACGTCATCTGAACACTCTTGCCGCTTTTTGTGACTCGATACGGTTGATGGTGAATCTTTCTAAGACCAAGGTTATGGTATTCAAAACTACAAAAGAAGCTCTATCCCATCTCCACTTCCTTTTCCAGGGTCAGGATGTCGAAATCACCACCTCTAATGTGTATTTGGGGGTTCTTTTCACTGGTCCCACTTTTGGTATGAAACTGCCGCCCAGGTCCGAGTGTGTAAGGGGTGTGCAACTTTGTCTTTGCTAGAGAGGAATTGCTTCAAAGCACATTTTCAGGATATACCTGTGAAGATGAGGATCTTTGACGCCTTGGTCAAGCCAACTATTACTTATGGGTCAGTGGTTTGGGGCCCTAGTCTTGGCCCGACTGAGTGGACACGGGTTGAACGAATCCAGACACTCTTTCTTAGCCGATTCATTCGTTGCAAGGGCACAGTCCCCCGTAATATTATTCTCATAGAGTTTGAGGCTTCTCCTCTCCAACTTGAGATTATCTTCCTGATTATCGGTTATCTTCACAGGATCCGTACTTTCGAAGATACCCTTGAGGGTTGCAGGCGGTACCCTTACCTTGCCCTTCGCTCCTCGATGGAACTCTCTCCGAGTTCTCAAGGAGGCCGAAGGAGTTGGTATTTTTAGGTTTCTGCTCTCCTGGCCAGCATTCAAATACGGATAGACAGGCTCCCCCCTTATTCTTTGGGGGTTCTCCCCCCCTCTCGACTTAGTAAGGAGAAGATGCTCCATGAGATTCGGAAGGATGTTAGTATCCACTCTCCAGTACACCATATGCACATGGATCTCTCCTACTGCCCCTCTTTCCCCCAAGTTGTCTTTCTACCATGAGCACTTCTTACAGATACAGGAGGGCAAAATAGTTCCACCACAATACCTTCAGCAGCACACCATGCATAGTCTTCGAATCACTATTGGACAACTCAGGGTGTGTTCTCACCAACTCCGGATTGAGTCAGATCACCATCTTCCGACAAAGGAGCGGATTTGCTTGTTTTGCTCCTTGGGTGAAGTTGAAACCCTTCATCACTTTATTTTTTGTTGTCCCATTTATTATGAGATCCGAGGTAGGTTTCATTGCCTTTTCAGGGACAACTCTCGATCTGTTTCTACCTTCTTCAGATACCCGGACCAACGTTGTCTCGCACTCTTTCTTCGGGAGATAACTCAGCTTCGACGACATAATGTTCTCCAAATGGATCTCACCCTCCTCAACATCAGCTCATCACAACATACTTCACCAACTCCGATGGACCAGGTGACTTTGATCGAAACGCCCCACATCATCCAGTTCGAACAGAAGCAGGGTCACTAGACAGCGCACCAACAGTTTGTCAGGGTTTCGAACTAGCTATGGGCAGAGATATATCATGGACTTCTTCAGCTCCGGTACTTCGGCCTCGACTGTTAGGAGAGATTAGTTTCCGGGGAGTTCTCAGAGCTTGCCCCTCCTGGGCTTCTCCGTCCCCCCTCCTCTCTCTCTGTTCTTCTTGGCGTGCACTCCTCTCTATTGGACTACAACCCTCCCCCCTCTGCTCTCCCTTTTCTTTTATTTTCCCTTTCTCTTTGGCCCGTTTTTCGGGTTTCATCTTGTATTTATCTTAGTTCTTTCCTTTGTAGGGCTTTTTAGCCTACTAGCTGGCAGTCATTATTGTACTTCTTATAGTCCCTTGGGTCTTATTTTGGCCCACTGCGGACATTAATAATATTTCATTTCATTTCAAGCCCTAGCATGAAGAAAATCAATGATCTTAAGGCTCAGATGGCTAGGACGTTTGATATGAAGGATTTAGGAGCAGCAAACCAAATTTTAGGGATGAATATATAGAGAGACAGAGCAGGAAGGAAGATTTGGTTATGTCAAAAGACATATATAGAAAAGATTCTGCTTCACTTCAATATGCAAAATGCAAAACCAATCAATACCCCGCTTCCTCCACACTTAAGATTGTCTTCCAAACAATGTCCTAGAACAAAAGCGAAGAAGACAAGCATGTCTCATGTACTGTATTCATCAGCAATAGGAAGCCTCACGTACGCCATGGTGAGCACCAAACCGGATATTTCCCAAGCAAAGGGAGTAGTCAACCGGTACATGGCGAATCCTGGTAAGGAGCATTGGAATGCAGTGAAGTGGATATTTAGATATTTAAGAGGCACTTCAGATGTTGCCATTTACTTTGGATCGGCAGATTTGCTAGTTAAATTTTTGTGGGATCTGATTATGGTACTAGAGATAGAGATGGGCGAAAAATCACTACAAGATATACTTTCAGTCTTGTTGGTGGAGCTGTGAATTGGACTTCTAAGTTGCAATCTGTGGTGACTTTATCAACCACTGAAGCAAAATATATTGCAGCAACTCAAGCTAGCGAAGAGGCAATTTGGCTAAAGCGACTGTTGGGTGACTTCAAGATAATGCAGGGGAATATTGCATTGCATTGCGATAGGCAAAGTGTTATTCAATTAGTGAAGAACCCAACATTCCATGATCGCACCAAACACATTAATGTTCAGTACCATTTTATAAGAAATGTGGTGGAAGAAGGTAGGATCCTGTTGGAAAAGATTGATACTGAAGTGAATCCTGCAGATATGCTTATATAGTCAATCAAGAGAGAGAAGTTTGAGTGGTGCAAAACTTCTCTGGGCTTGCTGAAAACGTGATAAGGGTAAGCATTGGGCAATTGGCACTTGGATGGAAAACAAAGGCAAAGAATTCTTGTATATCGACTTCAAGCGAGAGAATGTTAGGAGGTGAATTCAATATCCAGATCTCCGATGTTCTTCAGCAAAGTGGTGCATGGTGGTGGAGCTTTTAAAGTGCTTTTGCTTTTAAAAGCTGCTTTTGCTTTAAAAGTTGCTTTTGTTATAAAACACAGTTGATAAAAGCAGTTTTTTAATAAAACGTTTTTATCTAGAATGTGCCATGGCGTTTTTGGAATCCTCCTTTCTATTTCTATAAAAAAAGGAATGCCCCTTGCATTATTACAGCGCAAATGTATGAAAGTTGCTGAGAACAATAAAAGTGAAAAGTTGCCTTTTGCCCCGTGGTTTTTCCTTGCACACTGCAGGGTTTTCCACGTAAAATCTTGTGTATTGTTTATTGTTGTTTAGCTTGCTTGCTTTTAATTTCCTTATAATTGTCCTACCATAAGGGTATTATCTATATATGTGTCTTATTGTGTGGATTATCTTTGTGGAATATTATTTATGGATGAATGATTTGATATTTCTACATATTGATGAATGATTTTTGTTAATGAGAATAAAGTTTCGTTACAAAATGGTTATCCCTTGCACTTTAGCATTTCAAGAGCAACATAATAAAGAAACGAGCATGGAGGATTTTCATAGTAATTTAGGGTTTTAGGGCAGCATAAAGAGGAAATTACTACGGAGGAACGTCCTTGCACTTTAGGGTTTCCAAAGCAACATAAAGAAGAAAGTGCTTTTGAGGTTATCCTTTAGAGCAAGACAAACTTATAGATGATAAGTCTCACTATGAATAGTATAAAAAAAATGAAGAGATTGATGAAGATAAAAGTGTTGATGGGAATGAAAAAAGGAGAAGAAGATCCAAGAAGCAAATATAGAAAAGGAAACTCAAAGGGATATTGATATGAGAAAACAAAAGCAAATATTGCAAGTGTTAACAAGAAGTGGGCTAAGCCCACAAATAAAAACAAAAAATAATGATGAAAATGATATCTTGGAATATTAGGGGCATGAATGAGACCCCTAAAAAAAGAGGTATCGGGGAATTGGCAAGTTGTTATCGCCAGAAGGAAACCATGTAGCATATTTATTTTTTAATACAAATGGTATCAAGGAGTTGATTGCAAAAACTTAGCGGTTTGAGGAAGATGAAGGAAATATTTGATTGAAAGGCAAATGAAGAATATCTTTGATAAAAAGGAAAACTAAATATGGGTTAATTAACTTGACAGCAATGTAATAAGACCAATATAATGTTTTGTTATTCTGATGAGAGTGGGCCCCCAATTGAAGCCATACATTGCTTATTAATATATATGTTGGAAATAGAGTCTATTCCATCATTTGGGTTATGTAAATGTATTTTCCAAGATACATATTTAGATTACTTCCTGTGCAAGTTATCTAGTTACTTCATGCAATGTAATAATGCACAAGTGTCAATGTGCAAGTTGTCCCTTGCACAGCTAGATAGAGTGTTGGCCAAGTATCCTATTTTTCCTATATAAGGATGGCCTCTTAGATAGATAGATAAGAGAGACGGGAGACATAGTCAGATAGTTGAGCTTAGTGGATAGTGTAGTTTTGTGTGCCTCACCATTCATTGGTGATGGATACAATGTAGATCGATAGCTTTGTTAATGGAGTGATCATTTCCTCCATAGCTACATTGTAATCTTTTATATGATTTATATTTTCAGCATACTTCAGTCATCTAGCAGATTTACTTTCTTTCATGTTATTCTGCATCTTGTGATTGTTATCTCCCAAGGCTCTTCATCAAAAGCTAATAGTGGTATCAGAGCCACGGTAGATGTAGTCTATGTAGGTCAATAAGGAAACCACCATTGTTGGTTAGCCTGAGAGTTTTATCAAACTGATGCGCCGCTGGACCAGCCACTGACAAAAGATCTCAGAAGAATCTAGGTGGTAAATTTTGGGAGAGTCAAAAAGATACGATTGAAAGGAATATCGGTTTCAGAAAATACTAAGATCATTTTTGTCTAGAGTATTTTCTAGAGTTGTTAGGAAAACTCGTGAAGACCAGGACTCAGCATTCAATCCACTAGATTGACAAATCATCAAGTGAAGATCATCCAGGTTATCTAGAATTTACTAATTGGTGCATAAAGTTTCTTTTTTTGCAAGAAATTTATTCTTAGAGGACTGGGACTCCTCCTACGACAGAAAGCTAGGAGACTCCAACTTCGTTGCCCGAAGGTCGACGTGCCCTCATAGTGTAGAGGTTAGTTCATTGTGCAAGAGAAGAATACTGCGTAAGAAGACTTCTAGTGAAGCATCGGGGTGAAGATAGGAGACTAAAGATCTCCATTGTTGGATTGCAGAATTCCACAGTTGAAGAACAAGCCATAGGAGCCTTGATACATAAAGGCCACAGAAGCCTTGAAGAAGAAGCCACAGAAGCCTTGTACTGAAAAGGCCACAGAAGCCTTGATACTAAAAAGGCCATAGTAGCCTTGATACTGAAAATTCAATAGAAGCCTTAGTACTGAAAAAGGCCACAGGAGCCTTGATATTGAAATAGGCCACAGAAGCCTTGATCTTGAAGAAGAATTCGAGAAGAATATATGATTCAGAAGCAGACTAAAGATTTCAGGACTAATATCTTTGTTGCAAGAACAGAAGATTCAATGAGTTAAGATACTTCCTACAAGAAAGTTAGGAAGAGTATCTTCTTAGAATCATTCTAGCACTTGCAGTAACAAGGAGAAGACTGAAGATTTCAAAGACCTCGAAGAAAGGTCTCATTACAAGAGCTACAAATCCTAGAGATTGCAGAAGTGAAGAAAAGGCCACAGTAGCCTTATAGCAGACTCAAGGAAGAAGAGACTCCATGCAGAAGTAACACTTGGCATTATGGTCATCATTCCTCTCTCAACGTTCTAGAAACTCCCACGCAGGAGTTACAAGCAAAGCAGTGATACTTGGTATTCTCCACCAGCTTCACACGAGTGACCATACGTTTTCGGATTTCTTCAAGAGCGTTGAACAAAGGACTTGGAGCATTACATAAAGACGGGAGCGCTCACTTGTAACAGTCATGACACGTATCACAATGTCTATGATCAACTGTCCTTAAAAGGCATTTGAAGTCCAAGTTCAACGTGTGTGAGTGAAGCGCAGTCAAAGACATCCAAAGAGGGAGCGAAGCATAGTCAAGGAAGGAGTGAAGTGCAGCAGAAACATCCAAAGTGCAGCGTGGAAGATAGGGGAGAAGGAGCATTAAAAGCTCCCCCATTTTTGAAGGTCAAACCTTCAGCACCTACGTACCAGCATTCAAGACCAATTACTCCAAGGAATCTCCATTAACTCAAGCACCTAAGGTACCACTTATATGATGTTATACTCAACCGCAGAAAGCGCCAAACATTGAGGAGATATTGCATCTAAAAAGGTAAGGTCTAAATCCCATTTATTATTGCTTTCATAAGTTGGAGATATAAGGGTTATAAACTAAGGTTAAAACTTAGTTTTTGAAAGCAAAAGGGGTGACTTATCTTATTAAATTAATATTTGCAATCTTACTTAGGAGGAATAAGGAATTCAACTTGGATTAAATTATTTTGCAAATATTATTATCATTTCTCTAATTTTCCAAACTTGGGAGCCACAAGGATTACTCCATCAAATTTATTTTATTGGAAATTAGAAATAATCCAAGGGATATAAAAGAGGTTATTAAGAGTTTCTATTAAAATTGGATAAATATATTTTTACTTGTCTCAAATCTTCAAAAAGGGACAAAAGAATTCCAACATCAAAACCTCTTCAAAATTGAAAAGGTGCTTAGTTCAATTAGGAGTAATAAGGTGTTAAAAAGTTGATTTTTGATTCTTACAAAACTTGTACAAAATCAACCAAAATTGAACTATATTTTTACAAAAAGCAGTATATCATACATCAAAACACTAAAGAGCCATTCTATCTCAATTCTTCAAGTTCAACCTTTCAAATGGGTAAAGGAATGTCATACAATGATTGTAAAACTTGCTCTGATAGGAACCAGTTCACAAAGCATAATCACAGGTGGTTTATTGATTCAAGAGCTAGTCATCATGTGACAAGAAATATACAATGGTTTGACTGTCTTGAGGTTACTAAAGGTTACAGATTAAGAATTGCAGATAGCCAAACTTATCCTATTCGTGGATATGGATGTGTATCTCCAAGTAAATCTTTTCCAAATCTTCTACTACAAAAAGTATTGTATGTTCCTGGATTAACATTCAATCTCATCTCAGTGAGCAAGCTAGTAGAAAACAACTACATGATTAACTTTGGATATATGAATGGGATCAATACATGTCTCATTATGAATCACGATGGAATAAAAGCAACAGGTTCAATCCATGAAAATACCTATATCCTAGACTCAATGGAAATCCCACAAGATATTGTGATGTTACAAAATGCTTCTAACTTATTTGCAGAAGAACAAGTTGAAGAAAATGAAGAACCAGTACATCAAAAAGGCAAGTACAGAAGAATCAAAAAGATGAGAGGACAATTGCATCATGCCCTACTCATTCATCAACAATCAGAATCAAATGAAGATACTTGCAAGGAGGACTATAAAGGTGGTTGGATAGAAGATGAATCTAAACATGCCGAAGATCATCCAATGAAGAAGGCCTAGCTGCAGCATACTCTGCATCATATGAAAACACAGATTATCTGTTGAACCTGAATACAAAGAATGCAGAGGAAGAAGACTACAAAGATCAAGCAGAAGAAGATGAAGAAGATCCAGTCTTCAATACCCAAATAATGTAATACAGGGGGTGTTGGAAATAGAGTCTATTCCATCATTTGAGTTATGTAAATGTCTCCTCCAAGATACATATCTAGATTACTTCCTGTGCAAGTTATCTAGTTACTTCATGCAATGTAGTAAAAGCACCAGTGTCAATGTGCAAGTTGTACATGTGCAAGTTGTCCCTTGCACAGCTAGATAGAATGTTGGCCAAGTATCCTATTTTGCCTATATATGGATGACCTCTTACATAGATAGATAAGAGAGTCGGGGGACATAGTCAGATAGCTTAGCTTAGTGGATAGTGTAGTAGTGGACAGTGTAGTTATGTGTGTCTCACCATTCATTGGTGATGGATACAATGTAGATCAATAGCCTTGTTAATGGAGTGCTCATTTCCTCCATAGCTACATTGTAATCTTTTATATGATTTATATTTTCAGCATACTTCAGTCATCTAGCAGATTTATCTTCTTTCATGTTATTCTACATCTTGTGATTGTTATCTCCCAAAGCTCTTCATCAAAAGCTAATATATAAATATATATATATTTGGTCCTTAACGGCATGTGACATCTGCCATTCAAGCCATCTTTCTCCGTGTCCCCATTCCATTACCCCTAATTCCATTTTAATCTTACCATAGAACAACGCATATTTCCAAAAGTATTACTTGTTGTCACATTTTGCACAGGGGTGCCATGTTTTTAGCTTCTGCATATATGCTGCTCTTTTCCCTTCCTTCACCTCATCTTCCCTTTTCTTCTCTCTCCCTTTCTTCCCCTTCCTTGCAGCTTCACTCCCTCTTCTTCTTTCCCCCTTTCTTCCCCCAGCAAAACTTCAGCAAGTGTGCCTTGAAAAGTTTCTAAGTGTTGGGGCGACACCCGACTTCGCAGCGAAGTCGGAGTGCGCCCCTCAGTTGGAGCGCAGTAGGGAACCCGAAGTGCGCAGCAGGACAGGAAATAATTGAAAATTTGGCTAAGTGTCAAGGGCGACACCCGACTTCGCAGCGAAGTCGGAGTGCGCCCTTCTTCCTGGGCGCACTAGGGGAACGGTCTGTCAGAAATTCAGCTAAGTGCTGAGGGCGACACCCGACTTCGCAGCGAAGTCGGAGTGCGCCCCTTTTCCAGTGCGCAGTCCGAACAGCGGATGAAGACAGCCAAGCACCGGTGCGCAACCCGACTTCGCGGCGAAGTCGGAGTGCGCCCTTTGACCGGTGCGCAGTTGGGTAAAGTCAACCCGAGAAATTTGCTAAGGCAAGAAGGCCTTCCAACTGCGCTGTTTTCCTCCTGCGCAACCCGATAGCGCCCGGATTCCTGGCGAAGTTGGATAAACTGCCTTTCAAGGCAGACACGTGTCACACCTCAACATCCGACAAGTGTCCATCTCCGGGATTCGAGCCAGGACTTGACCGCGCAAGGACAAAGCATGGGCAACACTACCGGCACCATCTGTCATCATTTAAGCCGATGTGAAGTGCCATCTGCCGCACCTGCCCGCATTCCTGTTGACCGGAGACTTGACCCAACGCGCTGCCACGTAGCTGTACCGCCTTCAGGGACACCATGCTGCAAGGACGAGTCCGGTCCGACGAGTCGGCATCGGCGGCTCCTCGGCCGCTCGTGTCGGCTACTATTCTTGTGCGGGACTTTGTGCCCATGAATGTAATCAGGGGAATTTTGGGCTATAAATACCCACCACTTTTTCATTGTAAGGTGGTGGAAGGGGAATATATTGCTAGGGAACAATTGTAGCTGTGCGTTTGCCTCAAATACAGACATATATTTGGCTCTGCTTACTGTCTTTTATCTTGCATGTTGCCTCTCCTTGTCATTTCTGCCTCATGTTTCTTGTGTCATTGCTTGTTGTTGTACTGAACTCTGGACTCCAGCATTTGATGGCCAGGTATTCTTGGAATGCATAGATAGAGGATACATGGGATCGTCGATAGCTGTAGTTTCAATGTATGTTTGTAGATGAATGCTGTTAGTAGTGGTGATTGATTCGTTGTCGTGCTGCTTATTCCTCCCACCCAACTCCAATCATATTTGGAATCCCTTTCTGCACTTTTATCTCTTTCCGCATTTTTATCTCTTTCCCTGCACTCTTATCTTAACAAAACCCCACAGGAAGCCGGCCTTCTCCGGAGATTGGCACGGAAGGCATTCCTTCCTTCCGGCCTTTCAATCCGGTGGGCGAATGCGGGCGCAATAACAACAAATCCTTTCCTCATGGCAGATTCGTAACCAACAGTTTCTCTGGCACGCCCGGTGGGACATGGTAGTTTCCCACCCCCAAACAGAATCGAAGTACTAGTGCTCGCTTCATTGCTGTTCAAAATCAGAGCACCTGGCGACTCTGCAAATTATCTGAACATTCTCTGAGTCCGCGAAGACCGGTCCTAACGCCTTCATGCTAACAAGAAGGTGGCGAGCAAGGAACCCGGGAAGCCAGTCTAACCTTTACGAAATCGACATTGCCGCTCCAGGCGAGCGCGTCAGGCTGGCTGATTACCAAGCTCGCGAAGAAGAAATCCAAGAAGCAGTCGAGGCTGAAATCGAAGAGGCCGAGGCTGAAATCGAAGAAGTTGAGGCCGAAGAAGAATCCACATCTTCGGACAGTTCCGATACTGAGTACACTACCGGGTCAGAGGAAGATATGGCTGCTCAGCAAGATGATGATGATCTCTTCCCAGCGGTGGACTCTACGGGGCCCTTGGCCCTGGCCGGACAGCAAGCTGTGCCCCCTGCTGCCTTAAAATCTATCCCTACGTACGACGGCTACGGCAAGACGGCGTATGAACACATCCAGGACATTCTCGCCCTGGCTGCGCTACACTCCATTACTGACGAAAGTGTGAAGACCCGTCTGCTAGCCCTTTCCCTTAGGGGAAAGCTTCTCTACTGGTGGAGATCATTGCCAGAGGGATCCATCACAGGGTGGCGACAGTTAGCCGACAGACTCGTGAAAGGATGCAACGAGTCTGCTGACCCCTCTTCTTTCTTGCATCAGTTCCAAAGTATTCGGAGACACCCCCAAGAGGAGGTGTCAGACTTCAACATCAGGTTTGCGAGGTCTTGGAAACGAGTCCCTCGCGAACTCCGACCGTCAGCAGGAAAGGCCGCCTACTACTACCTGAGGTCTTTCAACTCAGACATTTGCCTGCTGTTGAAGGTCGCCAGAATCAACACGTTCCGTATGAGGCTGCCCAGCAAGCTGAAATGGATATCATTTCCATCGGCAGGCTTCCACACAGAGTACAACCGCCCATCTACCCTGATTTTCCCCGATCACAATATCCGTCAGCTTCTGGTTCGGAGCCGTCCACTTCAGGACAGCAACCCCAGCAGCAATGGAACCCGGCGCCGGTCGTGAACCCTTACGGCCCGCCGCAGGTTCATTATCCGCCTCCTCGTCCTCCACGTTTTCCAGCACTTCTTGCTCCTCCACAGCATGCACAATATTCAACTCCTCCTCCATTGGTTGCATTGCCTCCCCCAGCTCAGTTGTCGCCGCCTCCCGATCATGATATTCAGAATCAAATTCTTCAAGAGGTACGGGCTCTGGCCTCTGGCTATCATACCATGTCTAACGACATGACTGTTCTGAAAAAGAAGCAGGCCCAGATGGACCTGGCTCCAAGGAGGCCATATCCGCCTCCGGCGTTGACAAAGGATCGGCCCCCTGAGCAACATTTGCAACGGCGGCCCCCTCCGAGGAATGCTGCCATTGAAGAGGAACCTGGTACTTCAGACCAGGTCAACTGGTGCACCACGTGCAACGACCCGCATGACGAGGATGACTGTACACTGCACCAACACTACCTCCAAACCTTGGCCGGCAGCGCCATTGAGGACGAAGAGCTCTACATGATCCTGGGCGACGAAAGCAATTTCGCCGTCTCAGACGAAGTTCCGATGCCGCCTCCTGCCAAGGAAAACAAGAAGTCTGCCGAAGTTGCAGCCAAGCCTTTAAAGGTGTACGCCCGGAGAGATAAGGCGCAACCTGAGGAGCTACCGCCCTACAAGAGACTGTGGCCTTACACAGCCAAAGACAAGGCTCCTCCGGCGAAGACTCCCGCGGTCAAGCCTCCTGTAGCCAGACCTCTTCCGGCTAAAGCTCCCAGCTGCTCGGCCTCCGGCTGAAACAAAAGAACAAGCTCAGGAGAGGCGAGATATCCGTCTCTGACCAAGAGACAGAGAGTTGAGGCCACTCAACAGTACCGGACGAAGTATGAGCCGGCGAAAGAAGCAGAAGCAAGCACTTCGGGCTACAGCATAGTAGACGAGCTGAAGAGAACTCCCGCAAGAATCAGCATGTACGATGCTCTTCAACTCCCAGGCCAGGTCGATCTGCTGCAAGAATCCCTGAAGACCATGAAGAACGGCAAGCAGATACAGCCCGCTGTCCTGGTGCAACCCCTAACAGTCTCAGCCACTGGGAAGAACAGACCACCTCCCTTCTATCTGTCATTACGGATGCAAGGGTACATAGTACACAACTGCATGGTGGACTCTGGTGCTTCTACGACCGTAATGCCGAGAGCCGTCTGCGATGAAATCGGGATGGAGTACACAAGGAGCAGCCAAGGCATGCTGCAACTAGACGGCACCCCTGTCAAGACAGTCGGTGTCATAAAAGACATCCCCATTCGGCTGCACAAAGCTCTCGACATCGTGGTCATCCAAGGAGGTTGTGGTCGTTGACTTGGAACCCTACTTCGGCATGTGCCTCTCCAGGGAGTTCACTGCGAAGTTGGGAGGGTATCTCTCTCTGGACTACTCGCACATGGAAGTGCCCTTCAAGGGAAGGAGACTGAAGATTTTCAATGAGAAGCCTTCCACTTACTTAGTAGAGAAGATACCTGGGGAAGAGCCTGAGGACTGCATGGTTCAGCTATCAGAGGAAGAAGCGAGTAGCAGTGGATATGACGAGCAAGCTCTCGAGCAGTTGCAAGTAGAAGACGAATTCTCCTTGCGGGACTTCAACGCTGTAATTGAAACTGAGCAAGGCTGCTACACCATTGTTCAGCCTGAAAGGCTCGACAAGTCAGCCAGGAGAGAAGTAGGACCAGCACCTGAAAAGCTGTGGAAGCTTTTCTTTGACGGCGCACGATGCAAAAATGGCGCCGGTGCGGGAGTACTTTTGGTTTCCCCAACCGGGATCCAGAAGGATTACACCTACAGGCTGGCCTGGAGCTGTACAAACAATGCGGCGGAGTACGAAGCCCTGTGCTTGGGTTTGCGAAAGGCGGAGAGACTAGGGATCAAACATCTGCAGATCTACGGAGATTCAGAGCTGGTGTGCCACCAGGTCACGAATAAGTGCGCCTCCAAAAAGCACTATCTCAAGGCGTACCGGAATCGAGTCTGGGATCTGATGGAGTCTTTTGACTCGTTGAATGTCAAGGCTATTTCACGAGAGAAAAACAAGCATGCTGACATTACGGCGTCCGTTGGAGCCGGTACGTTCGGCTGATGACAGCGTCCGGAAGCCGAAGCTGGTTCGTACTATTTACAGGCCTTCTGTGCCTGATAAGGCCACCCACTAGCAGGTGTTTAACTGTGACGAGGAGATCATCACATTTTTGGTAAATGAAGCCTGTGCAATCGAAGGTAGAGACCCTGATGACGAGCAATACGAGGGGTTAATACAGTTAAAAAATAATCATGTCCCAAAAGGACTGATTACTCTTGAGAGTCTATTTGATCAGAACGACAGAGCCATATCTCACCGGATCAAAGTAGACCCGAAGCAATACGCCGACACTGGAGGCTGGAACCCAGGAAATCAATCAAGGTCGGGACAGATCGCACCACGGAGGAACTCGAGCGAGATCGAGCATTGTGTCGAGAGTTCCCGGACATAGTAGCTCTGGAGCTACCGGGACTTGAAGGGGTATGATAGAGAAATAATCCGAGCATACCATTGAGCTAGAAGATGGCGCCAAGCCATTCCGGCAAAAACGAGAGGACCGTCAATCCAAAAATCGAGGCCATGATGAAGGCCGAGCTCTTGAAGATGCTGGAAGCCAAGATCATCTACCCCATCAAGCATTCATCTTGGGTTGCGAACTTGGTTTCTGTGAGGAAGAAGAACGGAGACATTCGTCTCTGTGTGGACTTTAGAAATCTGAATCGAGGGCCCCCTCCCCTCTTTTCTCCCCCCCCCTACTTTGATTGTTTTCTTTTTTTTTTTTTTGTGGGGGGGTTTTTTTTTTTTTTTGTTTTTTTTTTTTTTTAGCGGGGGGGGGGGGGGGGGGGGGGGCGGGCCCGAAAGAGGGGTTCCCCCACAAAGGGGGAAGGTTCCCCTATCAGCGCATGCCTTTCGGCTTATCCAATGCTGGTGCCACATTCCAAAGAGCCATGGACCTAGCCTTAGAGAGCTGCTTAACAAAGTAATTGTCATCTACTTGGATGACATGACCGTTTTCTCTCACAAGCGAGAAGATCATGTTCCCCACCTGCGGCAAATATTCGAAAGGTGTCGTGAATTCGGCATCTCCATAAACCCGAAGAAGTCTGTCTTCGCGGTGAAAGAAGGAAAGTTGCTGGGGCATGTCATCTCCGAAAAAGGCCTAGCCATAGACCCTGACAGAGCAGAGGCCCTCCTCCGCTTGCCCGCCCCGATCGACAAGAAAGGGCTGCAGTCCTTCTTCGGCCAAATCAACTTCGTGCGGAAGTTCATACCGGACTTCGCACAGGTAATCAAGCCCATGGCCGAGTTGCTGAAAAAGAATACTGAGTTCTTATGGACTGAAGAAAGGGGGCAAGCCTTCGAGGAGATCAAAGCTCGAATTGCACAAGCGCCGGTGTTGATAAACCCGGACTACTCCAAGGATTTCATCCTGTATGCGGTAGGAGAACCAGAGAGTTACGCCGCAATTTGACCCAAAAAGGAGACGATGGCGAGGAGCGCCCCATTGCGTTCCTGAGCCAAGTGATCCAGCCACACGAGGAAAAGTACAACTTCATAGAGCGGCAGGTTCACGCTGTCATGAAGTCTCTCCGAAAGTTCAGGCACTTTGTCTCCCAGAGTAAGATCACTGTCTTTGTGATCCACCCGGACGTTCGAAGCTTCATCATACAAGGAGAGCCGGGTCACAAGAGAGCAGGATGGATTGCCAAAATCCAGGAGTTCGACATCGAAGTGCGGCCAACCAAGTTAATTAGAGGCCGAGCCTTGTGCCAAGAGCTAGCCCGAAGCGCGGCAGCCGAGATAGCCGCCTGCGAGTGGGAGGATCCAGCAACACGCATCAACCTAGCCAACTCCTTACCCGAGGAGTGCGACTGGACAGATGAACTGGTGAGATACTTATGCACCGGAAGATGTCCGGACCACATGAACGCCTCACAAAGGAGGTTTCGGTTAGGTGCTTTGAAGTACACTCTTCGCCCCGAGGGGCTTTATTTTAAAAACATCGACGGCATCCTGTTGCGGTGCGTCAGAAAATCAGACCAGTCTAGGGTCCTCGGAGAATTTCACTCCGGGATGCCTGGAGGTCATCATTCCGCAAGGCCCACGGCCTTGAAAATAATCAGGGTTGGGTACTACTGGCCTACCCTGTTTCAGACGCTCATGCGGTCTGTACCAAGTGTGATCAATGCCAAAGATTTCGTTGGCGAAGCAGAAAAGCACCCCTGCCCCTTCAGCCGATCCAAGCCGAGACTCCGTTTCAACAATGGGGTCTGGATTTCATCGGGGTGATTTCGCCGAACTCTGCAGCGGGCCACAAGTTTATCTTAACCGCCACCGACTACTTCACGCGGTGGGCAGAGGCGATCCCCACGAAGAATGCTGACCAAGAGACGGTCATCAGGTTCCTTGAAAGCCTGATTACCCGTTTCGGGGTCCCAGAATCAATAGTGACGGACAATGGTCCGGGGTTCGCAGGCGCAGTACTCACGGAGTACACCAACAAATTTGGCATCTATCACAAGATGTCTTCCAACTACTACCCGCAGGGGAACGGTCTCGCCGAGTCCACCAATAAAAATCTGTTGAAGATCATTCGAAGGACAGTAGAGAAAAGCAAGAGGACTTGGCACCTGCTCCTGAATCGGGCGCTATGGGCGGACAGAGTTTCATTCAAGAAGTCCATCAAAACGTCCCCTTATGCGCTCGTGTATGGCAAAGAAGTTGTCTTGCCAACGCACATTGAAATACCCGCTCTCTGGATGCTTGACGAAGAAAGAGGCAGCGGGGATCCGGTGGAAGACAGACTTTGCCAACTGCTGTAGTTGGAGGAAGACAGAGAAAAAGCGTACCAGGCCTTCACGAAACACGCTGAAGCAACACAAGGCTGGTTCGCAAAAGGCACCACTGCCCGAGTTTTCAAAATCGGGGACTTGGTGCTGAAATGGGACTCGTTGAAGGCGAAGCCCGGCAACCACGGAAAGTTTGATGCCCTCTGGGAGGGCCCCTACCAAATTGCCCGGGTTAATCAGTTTAACGCATATCTGCTTCGGGACATGGAGGGACATCCTCTCCCCATTCCCGTCAACGGGTTCCACCTGAAAATGTACCACCACTGAAGGCGCCCGGAAGGGCCCTTCCTTGTACAGATTTCCCTTCTTGTATTTCCAGTTTTCCAGCATGTGAATATTTCAGTTTTTTATTTATAGTTTAAGTAGCCCAAGTCTGAGGCAAAAACCCGACTTCGCAGCGAAGTCGGGTAGCGCTCATCGAATGGTGCGAAGAGGGAAGGGAGCAGTTAAAAGAAAGTTGAGACGCCTGAAACGCCTAAGTCTGGCTACCCACCCGACTTCGCAGCGAAGTCGGGCTGCGCCTTCCCCAAAGGGCGCAGTCGGATGGCGGACTTCAAATATAAAAGCGCCCCCTAAGTTTGCACTTCGCCCATTTTTCGGGCGAAGTCCGTTGGCGCCCCCGACGTTCGCACTACGCCCGAGCGCAGTCCGCACTCTGTTCTTAACAAACGTCGGCAAATCAAACTGCGCCCATAATTGTGGGCGAAGTCGGATCGCGCCCGTTTTTTGGGCGAAGTCCGAGTGCGCCCCCTTTCTTGGGCGCTCCCTGGTAAGCTGGCGCCTAGAAACGTGAAGTCCAAGTTGCGCCCGTTTTCCGGGCGAAGTTCGGATTGCGCCCGTTTTTGGGGCGAAGTCCGAAGTTCGCCCAAATTCTGGGCAAAGTCCAAAGCGCGCCCCTTTTTCGGGCGAAGTCGGACCACGCCCCCAATTCCGAGCGAAGCCGGACGGCTCATCGCGGACGGCGCCAAAAGTTTGTAAGTACGGGCCCGATGCAAAGTTCGACACATGGCAGGGTCGGGTAAATTAATTGCAAAGTCTTTTGGAAGGTGTGCCCAATTGACGCCAGTGACGTCAGCTACGGCACATGGTTCGAGAGAGTTTAAATGATTGCGCAGATTCCCATGAAGATACATTTAAAGGGTAAGGCGCGCTTGGGCCAACGACTAATAGGAACGTTTTTCAAAAAAACGGGCCCATGCGCAGCCGCCAAGATCATAACGCCTCCACCAACCAAAAGCAAACTGCCCTAACTCCCTCCCTCGCGCCATTAATGAGCAGTTGCTGTCTACAAAAGGACCCTGGCACAGCCAGAAAATTCATAACGTTCGAAGCTGACTCCCGGACTACAGAGAATAAAGCTGACAAGCTCTGAAGCTGCTGTTCCTGTCTCTGATTGTCTCGACGAGGATGAAGGGAAAGCGCCCGTACAGGCGCAATCTAGCAAAGATCTGCGCGAAGCTGACAAGTCTCCAGAATCCAACGACCATGAGAGCGCAACGCCTCGGAAGGGCAAGAAAGCGAAATCCAGAACAAAGAGGCGCGTCGCTGGCCAGACTCCGCTGCCGCCAATCAATCGTCTGTCCGGGTACAAAGATGGTTCGTTCTCTATCAGTCTCACAAAGCTGCGTCTAACTATCACAAAGTGGGTGGGTAAGGTTTCGCCTTCCCACCACCTCGGAGCCGCATATAATTCAAATCTTTGCCGGTTCCTGTGCCCTCCGACCCACTGGTGCCCGGAGCTGGTTGAGGTGATTGCCGAATATTATAAACCAGCTGCGCGGCAGGTATGCGATAACAGAGGAAGGGTGATGTTCACTCTTTTCCGAGAGAGCGTCCAGCCAGCGTTCGCCCCAGGGCTTAAGTACAGCCCAAACGCAATTATCAAAAGGGTGAACATCGAAGAGCAGACCGGCAGGTTTACTCAAACGAAGCGGATGAGAGAGTTTCTGGATTCAGAGCTGAAGACTCCGCTAGCAGCTGGGCAGTGGCCGACTGGCCCCATACCACTGGACCGTTTCGAAAACAAGTACATCTACTCATCCTGGCATGGGTCCTCGGCTGCGACTCAGACAAAGTGGTACAGCCATACCAGCTGGCAATGGCCGAATGTATCCTGCACGAAGAGTTATACGACTCTACGGCGCAAAAAAGCGGGAAACGCCCAATCTTCTACGACTGGGCGGACTGGTTGGCCTACGCAATTCATGCGAGCCTGGTGAGACTGCAGCAGAAGCAGTCAACGGATTTCCGGTTTTGCTCATTCCTCACATGGCTATGCCTGTACCATATGCATTACCGGATGAACGTCCCCAACCTGAGGAAAACGAATGAACAAGGAGAGTCGCTCCCTGTGTACGAATGCAGACCGTAGCTCCTGAGGCAGTGCCGAAGCGGCGCAAAGTTCAGAACGGTCAACTCCTGAGCTGGCCCCTCCTTCAGAGAAAACATCCACGCTGCCAGCCAGTGGACCAAGTGCGGCAGGTATTCTCCCAGCGCGACCCAGGTATAAGTTCACCGTGGGGACATCAGCGCCTGTCGCCCCTTTATTGCCGCTTCCTTCCGGACCAGCCCCAGCAGAGAAAAGAAAGAAAAATGTCGAGAGGACCAAGCGTCCTAAGGAGCCAGTGCCGCAACCAGGCGCAGAACAGCCGCAAGCAGCAGCGTCGGAGGTTGTCTCTTTAGACAGCCCCGAACCGGAAACAGACATCCAAGTTGCGACCATACCTCCAGTGTTGGCTCAGGCGGAGCCCGCAGGTACGTCTTCTATCCCTATCGTCCAAGTCCGCGTCGGCCCTGCAAAAACCCCAGCCTCCGCTTCATCAGGGCAAGCCGTAGCCACGTCTCCCGTTTCTCAAGCCACCCCGCCGTCTGGCGGACTGCACTCATTTGACCAGTTTGCTCAGGATCCCAACGCTTTTCAATCCCTGAGCCAAACCCTAGAGCCCTCACCCGCAGTTAGTGCCGAAGTTGCTCCCTCATCTTCGCATCCTTCACCCCAGCTGCTCGAAACCCTACCAGCGCCATCCACGCAGACTCCTGTCACTCCTAGGACCCGGTCGCCCTCAAAAGTCGCTACCCCCTCTGGTATCCCTCCTACGTCACTGTTCGCGGGAAAGATGCCGCAGCAAGCCCAGGAGCTGGAAGACCTCGATTTCATGAGCATTACAGAGGACCAGCCTCTGACAGTAAGAGTCGTGGGGGGGTCAGCCTCCTTTCTTCAAGGCGTTAAGCACAGAAGGGCCGAAGAGATAGCCGCCCCGATCAAACGCACAAAGTTTGACCTAGATCGAAGAGTGCTTACCACGAAAAAGCTGATTCCTAAGGTGAAGAAGCCTCTCCGCGACATGACCGAGGCCGACTATGTGCTTCAGACAAAGGAGAAGAATTTCGACGACATTAACGAAGAATACGAAATCCGCGGTATTCGTCGTAAAACAGACAGCCTCCTTGTCAAGCATCTCGAGACCCAGGAGGCGCTTTTCCAGCTGCAGAATACCACAAGGCAGCTCGAAGAAGACTTGGCTAGGGCTACCGCGCAGTTGGGGTCAGCACAGCAAGAAGTTGAAGACCTTAAGGCTCAGCTGACCGCCTCCCAGCAGACAGCCGAGCAAGAGAGAAAAGCAGCGCTAGAGCAGATTTCACAACTGCAGGATTCGCTGAAACAGGCGCAGTCGCAGCTCGCAGAGAAAGCATCACAAGCGACGGCCTTTTCCAAGAGCAAGGCGAAGGAGATGCGCACGAGTCTGCTACAAGGTTGCAAACCCAACCTTGTCAAATCCTTGACAGTTTTGGATTTCGTATCCAAAATCGAAGAGGTATCTGCCCAGGGCAAGCCTGTGGTAGAGGAAGCCGAACACCAGGCGAGGCAACGGCTAGACCTGGCTACGAAACTTGAGGAGTTAGAGCGCGATGGCTTCCAAATCTCCCCCATGTCACAACTTGCCTCGGAGTGGGCAAATGCAAGGGTAACCTTGCACGCTTATTTTGCTAGGACAGAAAAGATCAGAACGGCCAGGAAGGCGCTAGGCACCCTAGAGCATGAAAAGCACATCCTCCTAGCGCCCTAGAGCGTTCTGTCCGAGCACGGGTGTCCGAGCTATGTCAGAGATGACGAGTTCCTCACCCTTGAGCAGGTTAAGAAGAACTGGCTGTCTTTCGAGGCAGATACAGTTGAAATCGATAGCTGGACAGAACCAGTTCAAGAAGCGCAGGTCGCTCAAATGGTGTCGAAGTACTGCAAAATCAACTCTTCACTGGAGGAGTTGGGCAAAAGATTTAACACCATTGACCTGCACGCGGTCGCTGCATTCCATGCAGTACTCAGAGAGATCAGCGACCCCACTCTCTTCCAAGCCGCAGTCTGGGATCAAGCTAAGGATGTCGCGCTCGAACGCATAAGCAAGCGGGAGGCCGAAAGTGGAGAGCCTTCAAATTCCGAAGGCGAGACCGAGGAAGCAACCGGAGAAAGCGAACCTAAAGAAGAACAGTTGCCGCGAGGAAAGCGACCGAAGCAGCAAAAGGCAGGGGAAGGAAGTTCCTCTGCACCCAAAGGATAAAGGCATGGTTCATTGCGTCGAGGCGAGCTCGACACCCCGCGAGCCGCCAGGAATGTTGTCACATTTTGCACAGGGGTGCCATGTTTTTAGCTTCTGCATATATGCTGCTCTTTTCCCTTCCTTCACCCCATCTTCCCTTCTCTTCATCTCTCCCTTTCTTCCCCTTCCTTGCAGCTTCACTCCCTCTTCTTCTTTCCCCCTTTCTTCCCCCAGCAAAACTTCAGCAAGTGTGCCTTGAAAAGTTTCTAAGTGTTGGGGCGACACCCGACTTCGCAGCAGCAAAACTTCAGCAAGTGTGCCTTGAAAAGTTTCTAAGTGTTGGGGCAACACCCGACTTCACAGCGAAGTCGGAGTGCGCCCCTCAGTTGGAGCGTAGTAGGGAGCCCGAAGTGCGCAGCAGGACAGGAAGTAATTGAAAATTTGGCTAAGTGTCAAGGGCAACACCCAACTTCGCAACAAAGTCGGAGTGCGCCCTTCTTCCTGGGCGCACTAGGGGAACGGTCTATCAGAAATTCAGCTAAGTGCTGAGGGCGACTCCCGACTTCACAGCGAAGTTGGAGTGCGCCCCTTTTCCAGTGCGCAGTCCGAACAGCAAATGAAGACTGCCAAGCACCGGTGCGCAACCCGACTTCGCAACGATGTCGGAGTGCGCCCTTTGACCGGTGCGCAGTTGGGTAAAGTCAACCCAGAAATTTGCTAAGGCAAAAAGGCCTTCCAACTGCGTTGTTTTCCTCCTGCGCAACCCGACAGCGCCCGGATTCCTGGCGAAGTTGGATAAACTGCCTTTCAAGGCAGACACGTGTCACACCCCAACATCCGACAAGCGTCCATCTCCGGGATTCGGGCCAGGACTTGACCGTACAAGGACAAAGCATGGGCAACACTACCGCACCATCTGTCATCATTTAAGCCGATGTGAAGTGCCACCTGCCGCACCTGCCCGCATTCCTATTGATCGGAGACTTGACCCAACGCGCTACCACGTAGCTGTACCACCTTCAGGGACACCATGCTGCAAGGACAGTCCGGTCCGACAGAAGTCAGCATCAACAGCTCCTCAGCCGCTCGTGTCAGCTACTGTCTTGTCTGGGACTTTGTGCCCATGAATGTAATCGGGGGGAATTTTGGGCTATAAATACCCACCACGTTTTGATTGTAAGTGGTGGAAGGGGAATATATTGCTAGGGAACAATTGTAGCTGTGCGTTTGCCTCAAATACAGACATATATTTGGCTCCGCTTACTGTCTTTTATCTTGCATGCTGCCTCTCCTTGTCATTTATGCCTCATGTTTCTTGTGTCATTGCTTGCTGTTGTACTGAACTCTGGACTCCAGCATTTGATGGCCAGGCATTCTTGGAATGCATAGATAGAGGATACATGGGATCGCTGATAGCTGTAGTTTCAATGTATGTTTGTAGATGAATGCTGTTAGTAGTGGTGATTGATTCGTTGTCGTGCTGCTTATTCCTCCCACCCAACTCCAATCATATTTGGAATCCCTTTCTGCACCTTTATCTCTTTCCACATTTTTATCTCTTTCCCTGCACTCTTATCTTAACAAAACCCCACAGGAATCCGGCCTTCTCCGGAGATTGGCACGGAAGGCATTCCTTCCTTCCGGCCTTTCAATCTGGTGGGCGAATCTGGGCGCAATAACAACAAATCCTTTCCTCATGGCAGATTCGTAACCAACAATTACATCTTTACAAAAATGTTGAAAATTAATTTCAATGTCTTCTCACTAATTTCCTTGAACTACTGAGCTGCAGCATATTACTAAAAAGCATGAAGATCAGCAGAAACTCAAATCTAGTAAAATCAAATAGCACAATATCTCTGCAGTTCATTTTGGTTGTCCAAGCATAAAGCTCAAAATGATAAATAGACGATTCTTCCCCACTGTTATTATACAAATTTACAGCAGCTGGAACAGTAGCATTAGCACAAAGAACACATTCACAAGAAACCATTTGAAGAGACCGAAACAATAGTAAGGATTTATTGTGAAACCTCTTTGCCTTCCAAAAGAATTTAGCAGCGAAAAATAATCCACAATTTACACTCGAAATACTTTCTAAAGCTCATGAACATGCTGAGAACTATGCTACTACTTAATCTCTATATATGGAATCCAAAACTCACCTTGAGGAGCTCATATATGTAGTATCGTATGTCATAATCTGTCAAAGTGGGATATAGAACTTTAAAATCTGTACTGTTCACATACTCAAAAATCAGGCTAGGGGTTTTGGACTGCTGGTCACGAACTATATCAAGCAGTTTAACAATATTTGGCCCTCCACAAAGGTTTTGTAGAATTTTGATCTCTCTTTTGATCTGCAATGAAAAAGAAAGACAGATTTAAGTATCTATCACTCAAGCTTCCAAGCAAACCATCTAAATAAAAATTTTGTCCATCTACACAGTATGTAAATGATTCACTAAGTAAGTAGATACCATAATCATAAGACTTTGGTCCTTATAAGCAAGAGGAAAATGATTTGCCAAATAAGACAACAGAAAATAACATGAGGTTGATCAACAAAAAGAAAAAGAATGACCCAAAATGCCATTAGCACAGTCTCAGCACCACTACAAAAAGGTCAATGTCTTTCTCTTCCTTTTAATTTATTGTCAAATATATGATCTCTTTCGGTAGTTGGGGAAAATCATGGACAAATGCATTTGAGAACATTGTAACTCTTCTTCACTGTAAAGCTTAAGGGACAGTCTATCAATAAGTATCACCATAATTTTACCCTAGTCTGGAACGAATGCCTTGCATTACATTTCATTACTAATTAAACTCACTTAAGTTACAATATTAATACCACTAGCTGAGGATTATGACATGAACCAATATGAAATTAGAGATAAAATTCCTTCCGTATTTGTACAATAACTTGTGTCGCGAAATATTACCAAATCAAGGCAGCTTGTATTTCAAGATAAGCTAAAACTAAAGAATCTCATAAAGACCTATTTCTTCTATGTACAATATCTTCTCATTTCTTCCTTACTGCAAACAATAAGCAGCATTCCTTATTGTTTATTAATAAAAAAAGCCCACGTGCTTCAGAACTGGTGAATTTTCTGTACTCATATGTTTTTCATGGATAACTGTTGGAGGTTGTGATTGGACCCCTACCTGCTAACATGAAACCAAACAAGAGGGCAATGGCTCAGCCCCCCACCAATGAAAACCATATATAAAAATTCGTGATATATCATCATGCATATGAGAAATGTTACAGGAATG
The DNA here is from genome assembly GCA_028583015.1 of Wollemia nobilis. Lineage (NCBI taxonomy): Eukaryota > Viridiplantae > Streptophyta > Pinopsida > Araucariales > Araucariaceae > Wollemia > Wollemia nobilis. The sequence goes on along the minus strand of JAQPPZ010017145.1, from coordinate 1,697,228 downwards.
AATCTCCAATTACTTTGATAATAATACAAGATCACTTCCTGTGAAAAGAATATTTGTCCAACTTTGTCATGTAACCCCACCTTGCGCATGTGAAATTAAAAGTACTCTTCATAATGCTGAAAGAAGGGTCTAGACATAATGATTGAAATATGATTAAAGTTGTATTTGATCCAATGTAAGTGTGTTTTGTACCATTTATTCAGGAAAATGAATAATCTGCCCAAATCGAAGAAACTGCAGGCCAAATAGAGCCACTTTTGAAAGTTGTACAGCACACCAATAGTATGTAAACTTTGACATGCTACCTCTGTACCATTTTATTTGCTAAAACCACGTTGAATCATGATAGGAGTTGAAGGGTTGATTTTAACCTTTATCTTTGGCCCAAGATTGTTTAGATGTGAGGATGCGCACATAGGAAACTTAAGCATGCTGTAATGAAAATGTAAAATTGAAAAATGAACTTGTGCATGCTACAATAAATTCATTAAGTTATAACATAAGATTAGCAAAAAAAGAAAAAACCTTATAAAGACAGTAAACTAAAATGAAAGATGGAAGTTGCAGAGGCATTAAGCAGGAGCCAGATCATAGTTTTTCAGCTATTTGGACAAAAGTAAAATCGCCAAAAAAATTTAACTTCTTGTGCATTTACCTAAAAACAAATGTGAGGCAATGCATGCAGGTAAAAACAAGCTCCTTTCCCTTGGTATAGATGAGAAAGGGCTATAAAACTTAGTTGATGCCAAGTCTACCAATTCATTTGCCTTGGCAGTTGAAGACAATCATTCTATTCTTTGGCTTGAGATGGTCACCTCAATTATAAGTATTTATCAATTCTCACTAACATGGTTCATGGATTGCCATTTATTCAGGAGCAGCAACATCCATGTACAGGATGTCAACTTGGAAAATGAAGTCATCAAAAATTTGAGATGGGTAAGTCTTGGCATGCACAAGGTGTTTTGGATTAAGTGCTTATTGATTTGTGTGGTCCAATGAATACACCTTCGATTTCTGGTGCAAAATATTTTTTGTTGATGGTTGATGATTATTTAAGGTAGATATGGGTATACTTCCTCAAGCATATGTCTATATGTTTTTCATAATTTCAAACTATTACGGCCCTTGTAGAGAAACAATCTACAAAAGAAATAAGGATCTTAAAGTCTGACAATCAAGGTGAATTTACCTCAAAAAAATTTCAATATTTTCGCAGGCATGAGGGTATACACAGGCAGTATACAACTCTCTACACTCCACAACAAAATGGGGTAGTAGGGAGGCCAGATGCATGGTGCATAGCCGAAATGTACCATATTATTACTTCGCAAAAGCAATAAATACTATAGTCTTCATTCTCAACATGTGTCCGTGTCAAGCTCTGCAGAATGTTACTCTAAAAGAAGCTTGGTCTGGAAGAAAACCTTTGGTTAGTTATTTTTGTATTTTTTGTTGTGTTGCTTTTGCATTAATTCCCAAGGAGAAAAGAACTAAGCTAGATGCAAAAAGCAAAAAGTTCATGTTTATTGGCTATAGTGAATAATCCAAGGCATACAGATTGCTTGATGTCTCCACTAACAAGATTGTAATTAGTAGAGATATCATGGCACGTGAGAAGACTCCTTTCTTCTTAGATACATTAAAGACTAATGATGATAAGAAAGATGTGAAGACTCAGACACGATGTGTTGAAAATCCACTTTGGGATGACCTCGGAGAACAAAGCTTGACAAAGGTACACTCAAGTGAAGTTCACCAGCAACAAGAGCCCGTCAATGACCAAAATGGTATACATAGACAATGAAAGATGTCACAGAGGATGAGAAAACTATAGTTGGCTGATTGAGGCAAGCTAGAAAAAAGACTAGACAAATGAATGAGCAGGCAAATTTTGTTCTCGTTTCACGGTTTTTTTAACCCAACAAAAATGAAGAGGCCAAAGGTAAACCAAATTGGGAAGTTGCCATGGAGGTAGAATTTGACTCATTCATGAAGAATAAAACATGGGAACTGTGTGAATTACCCCATGAATGGATTCACAAGGTAAAATGTAAATCAGATGCTTCAATTGACAAATCCAAAGCTAGTCTTGTTACTGAAGGGTATGCACAACAAGAAGGTATAGACTATGGAGAGACATTTACACCAGCCACAACTATGGTGGCTTTTCGATTAGTTTTCTCCATTGCAGCACAATTTGGTTGGCAGGTATATCAGATGGATGTTAAGAGTGCCTTCTTGAATGAATATTTGGACGAGAAGGTCTATATGGCGTAACCAAAAAGGTACCACAAAAAAATATTTGGTTTGCGGATTGGTTGAGTCCCTGTACAGACTTCAGCAGGCTCCCTGAGCCTGGTATTTCAAAATTGATCAACATCAGATATTCAGGATTCATTTGGAGGTTTCAGGTTCAATCCCCATGGTGGATGTGTATAAGAAGTATTTACTCAAATAAAAATATAAGTAATAACATTGTCATTCTCATCGTGTATATTGATGACCTTGTTACTACTAGTAGTGGAGCCCACATTTTTCAACAAGTAAAATCTGATCTGTGTTCAATTTTTGATATGATAGAGTTAGGGCTTCTTCATTATTGCCTAGGTGTAGTATTTTGGCAACTTGACCATACTATATTTATATCATAAAGCAAGTATGCCAAAACACTTTTGGAAAGATTTCAGATGACAAATTGTAATCCGATATCTACACCAATGGAAGTTGGGCTGAAATTGTCAGCCTACTCCAATTCATATCCGGTCAATGAGTCAGAATATGATCAGTCGGTGGGAAACTTAATTTATCTTACAACCACTCGACTAGATTTATGTTTTGCAATGCGTTATTTGTCTCACTTCATGTCAAATCCCCGAAGAGAGCATTGGCAAGCCACAAAACGCATTCTTAGATATATCAAAGGTACCCTTGACTTTGGTATATTGTACCAGCAATCTAATAATTTTCAGTTGGTTGGATACACTGATGCAGATTAAGCAATATCAATTGATGATTGGAAATCTCCTACTAGCTATATGTTTGCTCATGGATAAGGGACTATTTCTTGGCAGAACAAACTTCAGCATACAAGTGCTTTGTCATCATCTAAGCAAAATATAAGGTAACATGCAGTTAAGGTTGTGAAGTTGTTTGGTTGTGACACATATAGTATAATCTTCAAATAGATCAAATAACATCAACATCGCTTCATTTTGATAATTGAAGTTTGCTAAAGCTGGTATCCACTATTTCATGCTAGAACAAAACATATTGAAGTTCATCATCCCTATATCCGGAAGCTTGTGGACCATGAAGAAATTTGCCTAAATTATTGTCCAACTTCTGAGAATTTGCTGATGTAATGACTAAACCTACTTAGGTAGAGAAAAATTTGTAAAATTCAGGGATAAGCTTGGACTTGTATCCAGATTAGTGATTAAGGGGGGAGGGGGGAATGGTTGTTTGAATAAATAGATATGATAGGGATTTATATTATTGTATTGTTTGTTACAACAGCTTTTTAGGGATAACTTGTTAAGATTTGTAGGGATAAGTTGTTGAGATTTGTAGGGATAAGTTGTTGAGATTTGTAAGGATAAGTTCTTAGGATTTGTAGGGATAACTTATCAACACCAACTGATTACAATCATTATAAATTTAAGCTCAGCAAATAGAACATCTTGTGTTACATTCATTAATAGTTGCATTATTTTTTCCTGGTTCAATCTATTATGATCAATATTATTATAATAAATATAATTATTATAATAATGTTTTATTATCTATAGTAATATTTTATAATAATAATTGTAAAATAGTCCCATGAGGGATACTGTAGTGGTATATCTTTGGGTTTTCATCCATGAGACCTAAGTTCAAACCCCAGTATAAGGAGACCAAGACCCTTTCAAAAAACCCGTGCTTTACCCTAAAACTTTCGAGGGCTCTGCTAGGGTTTGCATGCACTGTCGCCGCCATTGCCTGCAAGAGCCTCATTAAGGTGGAATGGTTGTGGAATGTAGGGCTTAGGTTTGGCTTTCTTCATATCAGATATTGTTCAAAAAAACTACCGGTAATTTTTATTTTTCTTTTGTTTTTTGTTTTTTTGGAGTGGATTAGGGTTTTAGATACATTTCCAGCTCTGTCATGGCGGCAGTGGTGGGGGGGACCCCCCTAAACCTTCCTTCGGAGATGTAATACAATCAAGAGTTGGAGGGAACTCCAGTAGTGCCGCAACCAAGTTTCCTCGTAGGCCTCTGAGAATGCCTTGCATAGACCCCAGGAAGAATGCCAATGGATGCATGCAAGTGACGAATGGCTCCCCAATAGTTCAACTGAAAAAGGCAGACCTTCAAACGGGCATAGAGGATATGGAAAGGAAAGGTTTGATATGCAGATTCCTGGGTTTTAGACCCAACTATCGGCCTTTAGAGACTAGGCATCTAGGAACTAGTGAACTAAGGGAGAATTTCAAATCACACTCTATCCAAATGGCTATTTCCTAGTACATCATGGAACAACTCCATAGCCGAGGATGGATAAAGATATCACTATATTTCAGAAACTGTGGGGAAAGGAATTTGGAGGATAGAATCTAGATTCCAGTAACGGATTGGCCAATCCTGGCAACAGAGGCTGTCAAGGAGGCTATTTATCAAGTTCTTAGAAGCTGATCGCTATCTTGGTCGAAAGACAAAGACAAGCTAAGATGGGGCTCACATTCTAACGGTGTGTATACTACAACTCTAGGATACTCATCCCTCACTCACCACAGGGAAAATCCACTTAGTGATGTCTTCAACCAGATTTGGCAACTTCTGACTTGGTCGAAAGTGAGACTCTTTATTTGGCTCCCACTCCACAAGAGGATTCTTACAAGAGACCAGTTGATGAAACATGGTTTTTTTGGTTCGTTCATATGTGAGCTATGTTGAGCAGAGAACGAGACTTGGGACCGCCTTTTTTTCTTTTGTCCCTTGGCCATTCAATTATGATAATGGTTGGCAAACTTTTTAGATATAAGATTCCTTCAATTCACCTCCCTCGAGTAGGACTTGGCCTAGGGTGAATGGATTGGACAACTTGATGAAACAGATGGCCTTGGTTAGCATTTCTCTAATGCTCTGGAATTTGTGGAAAGAAAGGAATAAAAGAATTTTTAAAGCGACTCACCATAATGTCCAACATATTTGGAAAAAGACTGCAGCCAATATCAAGGAAACTACCTTGCATACTTTGAAGCCCCCCTCCACAGTATCTCAACAGTGGCCAAATTTACTCTCCAAGCTTCAACTCCCTATGCATGAATGGAGACATAGGCACCCATAGGTTCGTCGGCCTACTATTTAGAGGAGTGGACTATGGCAAGCCCCTCCCAGAGGTATGAGGAAGATCAACATTGATGGCACGTCAAGAGGTAATCCAAGAAGGGCAAGCATGGGAGGCATAGGAAGACTCTCAGATGGTACTCATGCTTTTCTTTTTGTAGAGAATCTTGGCATCCTCCCTAACAATCTAGTGGAAGCATGTGCTATCCTTTGTGGCCTTCAAGAAGCTACTAAGGTCGGCTGGTCTATAGTACAAGTAGAATCAGACTCATAAGTAACCATTAATTGACCTAAGGCACCCACCAAGACCTCCTCTCTGGATTGGAAGTTACAAAGGGTGATTGACAAGATTCATTCACTTCAATCTAGATTCAAAATAGTAGAGTTTCTTTACACTCCCCAAGACAAAATAAGATCGTTGATGCTATGGCGAATTAGGCTTTAGACTGTGGGGATCTAACTTGTTATTGAGATCCTCCACAATGGTGGACACAAAAAACCAAGAAAGATCTCTATTGTATACTCCATAATGATGTCGGCAACTCTGATTCCTATATGTAGTGACTTAGAAGAAAGTCACAAATTCCTCTTTCTTTGTATTAGCGAAACACGCTTAAGACATAGTCGTCGTTCTGCTATAAGGATAAAAGCCTTGTTTGCTTGGCAAGGTTGAGACGTAGCTTTCTTACTTCTTATATGTAATACAAAAAAGTTTTTAACCAAAAAAATAATAATAATTATTATTATCATTATTATATTAATAATAATAATTTCCTCAGTTATTATTTAATTTTAATTTCATTTAAGGGTTATATCAGATTGAAACGGCGCCACCCATATTACAACATGGCCACTTAGTGGTATTATAACAGTTTGACAATTTATACATGTATCGCTTAGCAAGATTTGAACCTTGGTCCCGTCCTTAAAAGCTAAGGAATTTAAACAATTGAACTAATGTCATTTGATTATTTGTAAATAGTAATAGGAATTTATACTAATATAATATATAAATATCATTATACTTTGTATATTATTTAAATTTATACATATTTATTTATTTTATATTATTTTTAGTTTTTGAATTATCTTGTGTATAAAACTGTAATAATATATATATATATACATAGATAGATAGATATAGATATATACATGTTAGAGTCTGATGTTGTTACTATTGTTTGTATTTTATTTTTATTTTATAATTTATTTCTATTCATTTGAATATTAGTAAATAATAATAGGAATTTATACTATTATAATATATATATATATATATATATATATATATATATATATATATATATGTATCATTTATGTTGTATATTATTTCAGTTTATACATATTTATATAATTTATATTATTTTTAATTTTTAAATTATCTTGTGTATGAAACTGTGATAAGATATATATATGTTAGAGTCTCAGGTTGTTATTATTGTATTTTATTTTTATTTTATAATTTATTTCTATTCTGATAAATATAACCCTAAAACTCTAATCTTAGAATTTTAATTTTTAATTATTGTTAATTTTTAGGTTTACTAAAACAATGAAGGCCGACCATTCACAAGTTAATCTCTACATTTTAGTAGGTTTTTAAAAAAGTATATTTAATAAAGATCAAACTAAACTTTACTTATATGCAACCTTATAGGAATTTCTCACTCCCAGTGACACGCATACATTGTCTCGAAATGTTGAGCAAAAAATCTTATTACATGATGGATCCCAAAGAATCACAACCAAATCTATTATGATGTTAGCTATATCCAACTACCAATCATTGGATTTTTTTTCTTGGTTGCATTTAATATGATTTTAGCTATGTTTAAAGGTTTGAGAGGGGCATTGTAGTGTTTTTAACTCGCTACTGTTGAAATTACCATTTTTTAGAAGCTATAAGCCAAGGGCAAAAGTGAAACAGGTAATTCTCAGTTTTGCAAAACAAATTGTACATCCAAGACAAAAGCTATGCACAACAAACAAGTCTGATTTGATTCACTCTCCTAAAGATGCAATTTCACAAAAACAGCTAAGAAAGAACATATTAGGTGACATCATCACACAAGCAATTCCAAGGATTTTCAAGCCTGAAGGTTGAATGCTATTTACAAGACCCAATTCATTCTCAACATCAGCGCAACCACTCAGAAAGTGATGTAGAATATTAGTATCTTTTAACATAATCACAGGATCATTTTACTTGAAAGTTGAAAACTAGCTCACGCAATACAATCATATGCCATAATTTAGGGTAAAAAATGTACCACCTTTTTCAAATTTTCATTTGATGGCTCAGAAATTAAAGTTACAAGGAACTCTCACATAGAAGCACAGGTGAGACATAAATATCATAATGAAGAATACTCCTTAACAGTTTATTTAGATTTCTAGCTGAAGGACAAATTTGGTTGAAAACAAAATGGTCAATAAATTAACCTTTGAACATGGAGGTTATAACAGATATTTTTTTTTGAAATTGATTATACAGGATTAAAATGGCCCCCACACATATTAAACCATAACTGTGCTTATCATGGTATTTCAACAAACCACAGGTCTCCACCTTACAATTCTACATTTTTTTACCTCTTGAGCTCATGCCATTTGATGATTACAACAGATTATTAGGTATATATAAATAATCCAAAAAAAAACAAGAAATTCAAGCACACCAACTTCCCCCCTCCTTAAGCTTGACTTTGGAAAATGGAAGGAGAAATTAGAGTTCTTAAAACAAAAGGAGGAATTACACATCATCCCTCTTAATTGCAACTTCCTTTACACAGAAAAGAAACATAAGTGAAAAGATCTGAAGAATGTACAAGTCAGCTATCCAATCAAACTGATGACTAACCCAAAAGAAATGTAGAAGTCCTACAACATATGCCACAAGTACTGCCAGGATTGTGGATCAAGACATCCACCAAAAAACTAAATTGTAGGAATAGAACCCAATAATCTCCACCTCTGCTGTTGGTGTTAATAAAGTGGGAAGACACTTCTCCATTAAGAAAAATAATGCCAAGTTTGTGAAATAAAGGACAAATGCCCATTTGCACTGGGACTGGAAGGCTCCCTATCTCCTGAAAATATGAGGGGTGTAGTAGAAAGTGATGTCAAAAAAAACTGAAAGGAAGTACAATGACAATCAGGGATGTTAGATGGTCCTATTATCGTAACCAATGCCTGCTCAAGAAGGATGAGAAGTAGGCTGAATTGGTGTAACAATGCCTTAACCATATTTGCGAAGACCCCCACCAATGTTACCCATTTTTTGAAACAACATTGATCCAATGCCTATTGTGTGATGACAAGTAGGCTGAATTGGTGTAACAATGCCTTAACCATATTTGCGAAGACCCCCACCATTGTTAACCATTTTTTGAAGCAACATGATCCAATGCCCGTTGTGTGTTTCTCAAAAGAACCAATTTCAGTATTGACATTGAGCAAGAAGGAACCTGAGATAAAGTTTCAGAATTCAATGAAGCTAAATCATCTTCGTCAGCTTCAAATATTGAATTTTCAAACTCAGACATTGTAGAGGAAGTACAAAGAAACAAATCCAGTTGGCCAAAACATTGAGAAGCACCTAAATTTGGCGAGTATGCAGGTTTAGAAACTGTAGTAGTTGCAAAGAGAGCATGTCCTTTACTCACTTAGAGGAAGAAGGGGAATCTAACTGAATATTGTGCTTCTTCAAGTTTGCTTCCAATGCTTCCATCTTCTTTCAACAGCATGATTGCTCGTTACCTAGGATACCATAATAAGGACGAGCAAGCTCTCTGAATGAACTAAATTTTGATTTCTTCCCATTCAGTGAACATGATCCTCAATTTTGATGGTGGTGCTTGTGATGTTGCTTGCCTATCAGGGCCTTATTTCTTGAACTAGGACTCTTAATAGCGCCAATATGTGGAAGTTTATCCTGGCAAATGTTGATGGGACAGACCATTTTGTTTCCTGAAGTTCTATCCAAAATAGAAAAAAAGGGGAAAAGGCCAATGTACAACACAGAAACTCCACCCAGAAGCTGAGAGATCAAATGAAAACACTCAAGGGAGAAGGGTCCTTCTGTGTTTCAAGAGTCACAACATCAATTAATGCACAATACAAACTCTTCACGAGTAGTGTACAAATATTAATCCTGTGGAAATATATTCCTCAGATTAGATTTGCTATGGAGGCGGCATTTTGATGCCTACTCTCCATGACGGTGGCTATAATGCTAGTGATAGAGTATTTGATGTCCTTTGAATACCAATAAATTCTCCATTGTTGTGCACACTCTTACAGTTCATGACAATTGCTAAAGGTGAGAGTTTAAATAAAAACAGTTATACGTGTAACCCATGTCTGCAAAATGGAAATTACCTTTAAAATGGCTCAACCAACCAAAGCTTCCCATAGATATTTCTTCCTTCTTGTCATGCCCTTAAAAAAACAGCTAATTTGGGCAAAGTAGCCATGTAATGACTGGAATCAACAGTTGTCAATTAGATGAAATGTAAGCCCACATGGCAAATAGCAACTGGCAACTGGGCTTCTTGTGGCAGTCTATGGTCAAAGGCCAGCCTTGCAAGACACATAGAATTATGTACTAAATTCTTCCAAATTAACAGGAATCTGATGCTAACTTTCCAAAGATTTACTATAGCTGGCAACAATGACATAGGCCTTGAAAGCAATTTGAATCGATATGGCTGACCAATTTGTCAAAGCCAAAAAGAATCTTGTGCGAGGAGCCTGAAAAGATCACTGCAAACATGTAAATCCTCACCTTGAATTCAATTTTAGAGCCTTAAAAATCTCATTAGAGCTCCCTTTCCAGCTCATGGTAGAGAAGAAACCGAGACTTACATGGCTTGACAGTTAAGGGTGTGTGAATTGCTCTACTGTCAATTTATTAACTAGCAGACAGCAGGATCTAATGAAGCTGCACTGTTAGACCAAAATGCTGAGTAAAGGAAGCATCCAATGAAAAAATCAAGTAAAATGTTCCATGCTTCCAATAAGTTTTCCATCTTTGGTGCTTGGATTCAATGGAGCCGTTTCACAGACTATATAATTCTTCGAATTTGATGCTCAGTTGGATATTGACACACCAATGAAAGATCAGCGAATCCTGTTTAATGATTTAGCATAGCTGGATGATGGTCCAAGACACACATTAGTAAATGGACTTGTAGCAAAAACTGTTGATGTACCAGCTGGCCTAGAGATAATGTCAATGGAATCTATGTGATTCCTGTGATAGATTTATTTGGAACTGATCAAGATGTCAGGTGTCTGCAGGAATGTTGGATGTTGAAGAATGGTATACACATCAAGTTGAAGGTAGAACTCATGTGCTCCTTGGGTTTGAACCCCATTCCGCTTGAGAACTGTGTTGAATTTGTTCTACAGCTGATATTGAATGGTGGGAAGAGAAAAAGATCACAGGTTGATGCTATCATGTATCCTCAACTTGGTTGAATGTTTGAGGGACTTGTCTGGTTAAACCATTCTCTTTGAATGCAATTACTAGCTCTGACTCACATTTGTTACTCGACAATGTGTTGACGATTCCAGATAGCAAAACTTTTGTTATAAGCTTGCAATTGTGATTTTTGCATGCCAAGGGAAGGCATGTATGTCGTTGATCCAGTGGCAATTCGTTGCGACACTTCTGCTGGCCAAAGGATGGTTGGCTACCCCTGTGCACGAGGGTGTTTATTTACAGCTGATGTCTAAGTGCAAGAAAGCTTCAAAATGAAACTGGTGTTGGACATGCAACAGCACAGGCTTATAGTATGCAGTCAATGAGCTCTTCACAATGGAATATTCCTCATGCAGTTCAACATCAATATTGCATGAATGATATTCCCAAGAAATAAGGCAAATTTCCTTCAAACTATGACAGATGATAGTCAACAGCCTTAGCACGGCTTCAACATTGTGGTAACCTTAACCTCCAACAGATGGTTGCATCTTCGTACAATTGGGACATAATAATGTCAAGCACCTTGCAAAATCGACCTAGTGCTAATGGTTGGAACAACTTGAGTATGTGTTGTTTGACGGGTTGTTCAAGAATTAAATGGCTAAGCACTCATGAAATAGCTTGCACCTCAATTCATGGATGAATGCCAAATCCTAGAAGAACCTCACAATCTCCTTTTACCTTTTTTCAATAACGTAAAAAAAATGAAAGTAAAATGCCCTCGTTCCATGTCCGAGGTGTAGACCAATTGGTTCCCCCAAACCCCGTAAGGGGAGCAGAAGTCCAAGGTTCAAATCTCGGGCCTCGCCGGACTGAACGCTTGTCCCTTTACTGGTGCTTTCAGCGGCGTAAAAGGTTTAAAATGATCACGGCATGGTGGTTATGGGGGCAGACTGCGCGAAGATCTGTGTGGCGGCTTCCGGGCGGACAGCACAGAATATTGTGCCGGCCATAAAAATCCGGACAGCCTGCCCGGATTCATGGCGGCCATAAAAATCCGGACAGCCTGCCCGGATTCATGGCGGCCATAAAAATCCGGACAGCCTGCCCGGATTTGTGGCAGCTACCGATTCCACCATGTGAAATCAAAAAAAAAAAAATGCCCCCGTTCCTTTTTGAAATAAAAGAAGGGTGCAATATAACAAAGCACAAAAAGCTATTCAACATAGCATACTTAAAAACTACATGTCAAAAAGACGATACTAAAAATATCTTCACAAAAATATAAATTGCAGTATCTAAGGAGAATTTCGAAGCCAATCCGTCACAGACCTGCTTTGATACCATGTCAAAGATTACAATCTTTGCACATAATCACAGGATTATTTTCCTCGGAAGCTGGCTCACACAATTAAATCATATACCTTAATTTCAGGTACAAAACATACCATCCTTTTAAAAAAATTATTTGATGGCTCAAAAAATAAAAATTACAGGGAACTCTCACTTAGAAGCACAAGGGGGAGAAAAGGAATCAAGCTATGATAATAATTAAGAATCCCTAAATTTTTAGGAAGATTCGTACCACGTTATGGTTAAGAGCTTACTTGGATTTCCAGAAACCAAATCTGTCAATACATTTATCTCTAAACATGAAAGTTACAATAGATTGTTGTGTACAAATAAACAAGAAATTCAACTACACCAACAAGCAAGTTAAATTTCATGGGCCTTCACAAGAGAAATCCCACACCGATGCCTTAAATGTCCACTAATGACGTTATTATGGCATATCAAGCAACAAAGTGGAGATCCTAACAAGTTTCTAGAATTTTCATATCCCAAGGGCCCAATTTAGTCATCTTTGAACATACGTACCTTGGCTAACAGCCATCGATGGCATGAACAGACGCAGCTTGGCAGTATCATGTGAACAGGGTTTCAAACAAGATTTTGAAAGGAATTGTTCCTGTGTGGGTGCCAACTAATAGTTGGAAACCAAAGTTTTCAAGAACATGCATTCCGAAAGAGCATGCATGCATGCATTGCTTGTTGAAATAAGATGTTGAAGCTCAAGATTAAAGGACAAAGATAGACAAATCCTAATGAAAGCTGAATATATTGTCTGATTTTGGACATCAGATCTGAAACTAAAATAGATTGTTATAAGCTAGTTTCATTTTTAGAACTGAGCGTATTTACTATTTTTAGTCTTTGGAAACATTTTAAATAAAGGCCTCAACACATCGAAAAGAGTTCAATACTCGATCCTTGAAATCTTGAAGCATCTATTTTTCTGAAATTTTTGTACGATTTTTATTCTCTATAAGTAGTTGATCAATTAAGTAATTGTGCTTGAAGCTTCAGCTAATTTACTCGTGTGCATGGTTACCATGTGGATGAATGTCATAGTTATAAGATTATGGTTACAGCTGTTCGACCCTTTCTTCATGGCAGTCCCCTTCCTTGTTCCTTGTGCTTTAAAGTGCTTACTGAATGATTTGCTGCAATATTTGATTCAAGGCAAGTATTAAATCCATATGTCTTGTGATTAACTGGAAGTGCTTACTGAATGAATTGCTGCAATATTTGATTCAAGGCAATTGTAGTATTAAATCTATATTTCCTGTAATTAACTGGATCATTTCACCAAAAAAAACAGTATTCTCATATTAGTTTATTTTCTTTTCCCCTTCTCCCCTTTTAAATCATAAAAATCAAAACTATTCAAGGGGTGTACAACCTGAGCGGGCCTGACAGTGAAAGGCTTGCGTACTCCAGATAGGAGGTCCAAGCTTCAAATCCATAAGAGAGTAAGGTACAGCTTGTTAGTGTAGACAGATAGCACAACATAAGTGCCTCCTCCCATGCATAGTGGACTTAGATGAGTTTGAGCTGTTCTGATATAATCAATGGTCGTGAACCTTAAAAGTTAACAGATGATCCAAATTCAGCTTCCATACAGTATAACAGACCATGTTCTAGCAGTAAGGCAAAGCATTTGACCTAAAGATGATCCAAGTTCAGGCCATGTTAAGCATGCTCCCAAGACAAGGCCGAGCAAGTCAATATACCTCGTAGACGGTTTGTAAGGATAGCGGTATTCTAAGCTTGAAACAACATTGGGAGCTATTTTAATTCCTGATTCTTCAGAAAACAAAAATTCAACTGCCACAAGAGGTCAAAAATATCAGTTCTTCGTAAGCATCAGCAAATATATAAGTTTTTATATTATTATTTTGAAGGATTTGCACTATATGTAGTTTTCAAAACTTAAAGCATCTTTCCAGTAATCTTTATACGTACAACCATCTAAGTATAGGAAAGAACGATGGTTACATATCAACCCCAAGAAGACTTTCTAATACTAGACTGACAAAGCTTTTAGCACATGTAATCCCTTATAATTCAGCCTTACCTCCAAAATATATGGTTACCAAGCATACTTTTTAAGTGCCTCAAAATCAATATACAGTTTGAAGCCATGCAACATACAGAAAACGAACTGGTCCAGACCTCAACTAACATTCAACCTAATTCCCAGAATTTAACCGTGTTTTCACATCATACAATTCAATAAACAACCCTGAAATCCAAATCCCACCTTCTTCTTCTTGACAGGCTTCAAGATCTTAATAATGCAGCGCTCATTGCTGACAGTATTGATCCCCTCGAATACCTCGCTGTACTTCCCTCTGCCCACCTTGCGGACCACCTCATAATCATCCTGATCACTGCATCAAGACCACCAAATTTTCACCGCCAATCATACAAACATCCAATTTACGTCCAAATTAACAACCACCCATCGCATAAACCCATCAAATTAACAACCCTTCATTGCCAAATGCAATAACATACACATTAAACATGTTCCCAAAACACCAATTCAACAACCGTCCCTCACATACACATCGAACATGTACCCAAAACACACCCTATGATATACACAATGAACATACACCCCATGATATACACAATGAATAGACACCCTGAATTAACAATCATGCATGATATACACATTGTCTATACACCCAGAACCCTCTCTCTGAAAAAAAGTACAAATCACAAAAATGGGTAAGTGGGTAGAGAAGGAGATACCCCCATTGGACTGTGAGGGACTCATAGTCCCAATAATCTTTGGGGCGAAGGACATTGACATCGCCGTAGACGCGGGCCTTGGACATGACACCAGGCCTCCGGATCGCTTTACCTATTCTCTGCGCCAGATTGGTTGCATAGCAAATAACCCCGCGGCTTTTCTGGATTCTCTTCTTTTAAGGTAATGCCTTTCTAATTATGTTTTGTTTGTTTGAGAAGCATTCATTATTCCACTGATTGAAGAAAAATAGATAAGATGCAGAAAGCCGATTAGGCGAAAGCATGTGACCAAAAAGCCACGGGGACCATGTGACCTCGGGTTCCCGTTCCCGTTCCCGTTCCCGTAGTATCTTATATGTGTAAAAATCTTTGGGCGAAAGCGGGGGGTGGGTTGTTCAACTAATTTACTTTATGAGAGCCCACTGAAAGCGTCACGTTTCACGCCATTAGATTCACTTTTCATTTACCAATGGCAATAGCAGGTAAAAAAGATTCATACGCTGCATTCCCACACTTTGAAATATATGGGATATATAATAATATAATTGATAAGGACATTTGACCTTTAATCCCACACTTTGAAATATATGGGATATATAATAATATAATTGATAAGGACATTTGACCTTTAACTTTCCAAGTTGTAGTAGGTTTTGAGATTCATGGAATGCCGATTCCTATATAAATATAAAAAAAAAAATTATAAGTAGGTTAAAAACAGTAAAGTAGTTTCATCTCATTGATTTTAATTAGAATCGAGGAGCGAGGTCTTTTGTTATGTTTTGGGGAGTTTTGTTGTACCATGTGTTATGTTTAGTATTATTTAAATTTTTTTTAATTCATTTAAAAATTTGATAAAATTAATGAAATTTTAATCACTAAGAATTATGTTCAAACCAATATATCAAGTTAAAGTAGTTTTTAAGATTATAGATTATATGAAATTATTTTTAGAGTTATTCAATCATTTTTTAAGTTTGATATTCAATTCTATTGATCAACTTAAACCTAAGTTGTTCAAAATTTATTATAATAATTTTATTAGATTTAAAAAAAATTAATTATCTTTATTAAAATACCTTAGTAATAAGTTGTTACTATTTAAACTATTCAATTTAAAAATAAAAATAAAAATTTATTACATCAAAAAATGTAACTCCAATTATTCTGTGGTTACTTTAAAAAATAATAATAATTTAATATTAATATAATTATACAATTGACTTTAGTGCTAAAGTCAAAAAAAATTGAACATCAAGTAAATAGTGGTTATGTTGACTTTAAAGAAGAAGGAAGTGAGTCATTTGCCATGTTCCCCACACATGAGGTATTTGACACAATGAAGGTCTTATTTTTTAGTTAAGATTATATTAGTTTATAGTTGAGGTTGTTATTTTAAGTTGTATGAATGTATATATGGAAAGGTTTAAGGAGATATTTAATGTGAATCAAAATTTTAGGTATATAAATTGTGAAGGCAAATTATTATATAGGTTATGCAAGATAATTTTTATAGAGAATGTTATTTTTTTGTGTTAATTTTTTTTTTTTTTTTTGGGTTGCATAAGTGTGTATAAAGTAAAGGCAAAGAAGTTATAAGGTGTTATATTATATAGGTTATATAAGATAATTTTCATACAAAATGTTTTTTTTTTTACATAGGAGAGTGGGTCACAACCACACTATTTTCTTAGTAATTGATAAGCATAGGGTTCAAATCAAAGGGGTTGCTCCTACCAAATATATTTTACCTTGTTATTGTTGATCCAACGTGAAGGGGACCGTCGATCGTTTGGGATTCATATTATCAAAATTCTTAAGGTAAAGAGAAAATCTCGAATCGCTCTTAAATGGTCAGCAGTGTTGTCACATCCAAGTATACCATTATCTAGAGAGAAGCACAAGAGATTTGTTATAGCTCTCTTTGCATCGAAAAGGTTCGAACCGTGGACCTCTCGTTCAATAGGGTTAGGCTCGCCTTCTCCACTTGCGCTACAAAGGTGGACAAATTTTTTGTGGTTAGAGTGATAAACCCCTATAACTTATGCATAGGGCTAAGCAGTCCTCTTCCAACCATGACCCCTCGTAAGGCCAAGAGCTACACTTGTCAATAAGGGAATAACACAACCATTTGTGTATCAAAAGGGTGGGTATAGGAGGAATGGAACCTTGTCGGCCTTTACCAACACATAAGATATTCCTAGTTGCACCTTGTATCTAGAGGGTGGACACAACGAGAATGGAACTTGAGTTGACCTACACCCAAGACTTTCACCAGGAATGGAGCCTTGTCGGCCTTTACCAGTAGAGGATATTTCTAGTTATACCTTGTATTTCTAGGATGGACATATGGGGAATGGAACTTGGGTCGACCTCTACCAGCACCCAAGACTTTCACCAACTACACTACACAAGCAGATAAAAGAGTTTATGGCAAACTAATGTGATTTGAACCGGAGTTGCGTGGGTTCCTCAACTGTTCGCCTCACATCAACTCGGCTATGCACTCACCCTTGAGAATGTTATTTATTTATTTAATCAAATCTTTATTTTTGATGTGTGGTACAATTTTTTTTATAAACACACACTCACCCACGCCACGGTTTGAACCTTGGACCTCCCAAAGAAAAGCCAAAGCCCACCAACTCGGTTACGCACTCACCCTTAAGAATGTTATTTATTTATTTAATCAAATCTTTATTTTTGATGTGTGGTAAAAAAAAAAAATTATGAACACACACTCACCCACACCACGGTTTGAACCTTGGACCTCCAAAAGAAGAGCCAAAGCCCAAGCTGTTGCGTTGTCCCCCTTGGGATTGTGGTATACAATTTTATCCTTATTGAATTTGAACTTAATTTTTTTTTTTTTTTTGAAAGTTCGAAAGTCTTAGCATTAGATCCATTAGCGTTCAATATGAAAGTCGAGCATTTAAGTACAAAGTAATATTTTAGACTTTAATTTTTTGAGCATATATTTTTTCAATATATAGCATACGGATGCAACAAGTTTTATTATAAATAAAAAAAAGTTTGTTTTTTTTTCAAGGAGAACATTTACAAATTACATTAACAACCACCCTCAAGGGGTTTGAACACAAGACTACTTAAGAAACAACCACCATCTTTAGCCACTAGGGCACTGCCTATAGGCCAACAAAAAAAAAGTTTGGTTTTTGAAAGGATTATTCTTTTCTATAGGTAACATCAACTAGTTGTTCTATTTTAGGATTGTAAGGATTTGGACCTTGGTGGAACTAGTTGTTGTATTAAGGTCTTAAGAATTTGAACCTTGGTTCATCACTCATATGTCTCATCCATTGAACTAAGGTCTCAATGATAAAAAAAAATTAGTTTTTAAATAAATAAAAAATTTAAAAACAAACTTTATCATAAATTAAAAGTTAAGGTTTGAAAAGATTATTTTTTTCCTTAATATAATAAGTCACATCAACTTGTATAATCATTTTAAGATCGTTAAGATTGGGACCTTGGTGCAAGCTATGTCACTCATATGTCTCATCCATTGAACCAAAGTTTCACTGACAACTTTATTATAGTTTTTAAATAAATAAATTTTAAAAAAATAATGTATATATTTATATCACATGATATTTATTTTATTTTTAATAACATACTTGATATGATATTATAGTTTTTAAAAAAATAAAAATTTAAAATTTTATTTATATATGATATGACATACTTTATTATAAATTAAAAAGTTAAAATTTTGAAAAAATTATTTTGTTCTACATCAACTTGTATAATTTTTTAAGGTCGTTAGGATTTGGGCCTATACCTCACTAACAATTTTATTATAGATTTTTTTAAAATAATGTATATGTTTATATTGGATATGATATTTATTACGTCGATAGGCATCCTACAATGGCAGCCAGGAAGGTCAACACAACAAACAATATTAATATTTTATAAAAAAAAAAACTGACATTAAGAAAATTATCCAATTCAACTTTTTGGTAGGGTGGAGATTTGAACCTGGGACCTCCCTTGGAGGATTGCCCTCTCCTCTCCAACTCACCTACAACACCTGGGTGACTATCAAATTCGGACCAGGTGGCAATAACAAATAATGCTTAATTATTTGATTTCGCAGAGCAAATTACATTATTCATTAACCGAACATAGGAAAGACATATAAATTTATATGAAGGGAAATGCGGTTAGAGGAGAAGCGGGAAGGGAGGAAGTCGGAGGAGAAGATGAAGGGAGGTTGGAGGAATAAGGGGAAAGGAGGTGGAGTGATAAGGAGGAAGAGGGAATAAAGGAGGGAATGGAGGGATAAGGGGAAGAAGAAATTATTAACTTAAAAAATCATGCCGACATTAAGAATTTGCCGACAACTAAACCTAAACTAGCCAACCACTAAAATAACCACTTAATGTACTATGTGTTCACACTGCTACATTCTCCCCCTTAAAGGTGAGAGGACTGACAAGACAGTCTCTCAGCTTTACAAATTGAGCTTTAGCCAGCGCCTTGGTGAAGATGTCCGCAACATTCTCCAAAGTGTGGCAATAGTGAAGCTCAACAATTTCAGTTTCCACCATATCTCCGATGAAGTGGTACTTCATATCAAAATGCTTTGATCTACTATGGTGGACGGGATTGTATGCCAACTTGAATGGCACTAATATTGTCATAGAATATCCTTGTTGGACCACTTTGCTGCTCTCCAATTTCTTCTAATACCTTTCGTAGCCATAGAGCTTGAGTACTAGCATGAGTGACTACTATATACTCAGCTTCTATTGAAGATAGTGCTACTACTGTCTGCTTCTTGGAACTCCAAGTTATTAGTCCCGATCCCAGACTAAAATAGTTCCCTGAAGTTGATTTCCTGTCATCAATGTTGCTACCCCAATCACTATCACTGAATCCTACAAGCTTGATAGTGTTACATTTATGGTAATGGATTCCAAAATCCCATGTACCCTTTACATATCTGAGAATTCTCTTAGTTGCCTGCAAATGCAACTTAGAAGGGTTAGACATAAATCGAGAGACAAGAGAAACAACATATTGAATATCAAGTCTGGTGTTGGCGAGAAACATCAAACTCCCAACCATGCTTTTGAAAGTGGTCACGTCAACTTTTGATGCTCCATCATCTTTGCTTAATTGGATCCCATGTCCAATCTGGAGTTGCAACTGGTTTGCAATGCTCCATAGCAAAATTCTTAAGCCTGTCCCGAGCATACTTATGTTGATGAGATGAAGATCCACTGTATCGGTGATGAACCTCCATTCCAAGGAAGTAGTGCATTAAGCTAAGATCCTTCATCTCAAACTGCTTCATCATGGAGTGTTTGAACTCCATATTCAGTTTTTCATTACTACCCATGAATATGAGATCATCCACATACAAGCAAACTATGAGGATGTCATTTCCTTGCTGGAGGTAGTAAAGGGTGGGTTCATTTCTACTTCTGGTGAACCCAAATTCTTTGAAGTACCCATCAATGCATGAGTACCAAGCTCGTGGTGCCTGCTTGAGGCCATAAAGTGCCTTCTTTAGTTTGTAAACAAGATGTTCCTTGTCTTTCTCTTCAAATCCTTGTGGTTGCTCAACATACACTTCTTCTGTCAAGTAACCATTTAGAAATGCACTTTTCACATCCATGTGTTGGACTTTCCATCCCTTATGTGCAGCTAAGGCAAGAAGCTGTTCTAATAGTCTCTGTCTGGCTACAGGAGCAAAAGTCTCTTCATAATCAACTCCATATTTTTGAGTGAATCCCTTTGCAACTAGTCTCGCCTTGTGCCTTTCAATGCTACCATCAACATTAAACTTGGTCTTGTAGACCCACTTACATCCAACACATTTCTTGCCTTTAGGAAGCTTTACCAACTCCCAAGTGTCGTTGTTTTTTATAGAGGTTATCTCCTCTTTCATGGCATCTTGCCAAATTTTTTGAGTACATGCCTTCTCATAACTAGAAGGTTCAAGTTGTGCACTAGTTAACAAAGCATAGTTAACTTGATCTCCCCTAGGTTCTTTCTGGGAGACATCATCACCATACAGGTGCATACTTTATAATCTGTGTAAAACAGAATCCATTTCACTAGCTTGACTCCTAGTGTATCTTCTTGAAAAAAATTTATCCAACATCTGATATGATGGATGATTATGTAGAGTTCTCTTACCTCTGGATGGAGAATCGATGTCCATTGGTGAGGAACTTATGGATCTCTGTGGAGAAGGACTTGGTGAAGAAGTGGAATCAGAAGATGAACTTGGATTTGCGGGAGGAGGCTGCTTTCCTTTTTGTGGTGTCTGTTGTTGCACCTACTTAGAAACTACATCAGTGGATTCAACATCACTGAATATCTTGGGCTTACCCCATTCTCCCCCTTCATCAAAAATCACATCCCTGGAAATCACAAACTTTCTAGTCCGGGGATTATAGAGTCTGTAAGCTTTTGTATTCTCATAGTATCCTACAAAGATACATGCATGACTCTTTGGATCGAGCTTCTTCCTAAGCTCATAAGGAATGTGAGAATAGGCCAGTGAGCCAAACACTCTGAAATGCTTAACATTTGGCTTTTTACCATACCAAGCTTGGTAAGGTGTCTGCCCTTCCAAACTTGAAGTAGGACTTATGTTCAAGATATATACGTTGGTCCTGGTTGCATCTGCCCAATATGAATTAGTCAAATGCTTCGTATGAAGCATAGACCTTGCCATCTCCACAATGGTGTGATTCTTCCTCTCTGTGACACCATTCTGCTGTGGAGTGTAGGCAGCAGTGAACTGCCTCTTAATGCCATGTTGCTTACAAAAATTCACAAACTCATTAGAGGAGTATTCTCCTCCCCTATCTGATCGAAGACATTTTACAAAATATCTACTCTCACTTTCAACTCTTGTTTTGAAATCGATAAAGCATTCATATGCTTCATCCTTATGTTTCAAAAAATATATCCAGCACATTCTAGTATAATCATCAATAAAGAGTAGAAAGTAAGAGTTGTTACCCAGGACTACGTGTCCGCATCGGACCACGAGATGTCGGTATGCACTAGGCTGGAGTGGATAGTTGGCCCGCCATGCTTGTCCATGAGGAAACTTTGATCTGGCATGCTTCCCAAGAGCACACCCTTCACGAGACTTCTTTACTATCCTGAACTTTAGGAAGTCCGCTGACCATGGCTTGGGAAGTTAGCATTTTCAAACTAGCAGAATTCAAATGGCCATATCTCAAGTGCCATAGAACACTTGGATTGGAAATAGCAACACTTGCTAACTTATCTCCCCTTGGCTGGCCAAACTTTAAAGGAAACAATCTATTCTTTGTCATTGGCACTTGAGTAATGATTCTATTATTGTTATTTTTATCAAAAATAGTGCATTTACCCTCATCAAAAAGCAACTTGTAGTTCTTTTCTAACATTTGACCAACACTTAAAAGATTATGTTGGAGATGGGGTGTATAATAGATATCACTTACTTGTTTGACTCCTTCTTTAGTTGGAACTGCCATAGCTCCAATGCCTTCAAGCTGCCAATGATTTATCATCTCCCAATTTGATCTTTGGATTTGTAGGAGGAGTTTAGAGTAGCAAAGAGCTCTTCTTTGCCACTCATATGGTTTGAACACCTAGTGTCCAAGATCCATGTATCATTCATGTTCTGATCTGCCTGACCATATGAGAGAAAGAGATTTGTGGCCTCTTCCTCTTCTCCAAAGTTTCCAAACTGACTGTCCTAGATGCTACTAGCTCCTTGTGAAGTCTTAGTCCAATAGTCACGAGCATAATGGCCAAGTTTGCCACAATTGTAGCAAGATTGTTTTGACTTATCTCCTCCTTTACCTCTACCTGATTGTTTCCCTCTATTTTGTTGTCCTCCTCTATTTTGTTGCTATTCACTATTGTTTGAGAATCCTCCTCTGTTCTGATTTCCTCCTCTGTTAGGAGTTCCACCTCTCTGATTATTTTTGCCTCTTCCTCTATACCTTCCTCTGCCACGACCTCTACCTCTGCCTTCTTGAGAAGCAAAGGCTTTATCATCTCCTCCATAACTTGTGGAAGGAGTTTGCTGTAACCTCTCTTCATGTGAGAGTAGTGAGCCAATTAGGGATTCAAAAGACAGAGAAGTTAGGTCTTTGGATTCTTCTATAATGATGGCTACTGAATTCCACTTAGGAAGAAGTGTCCTCAACACTTTCTTCACTATAACTTCAGGCTTTACATCTTCTCCTAAAGTGACCATCTTATCTACTACGGCTTTCACTCTCACGCAGTAATCACCAACCTTTTCATTTTCTTGCATTTTAAGAGTTTCAAACTCTCTTTTCAAGGTTTGAAGTTTAACTTGTTTGACTTGGTCACTACCCCTATAACTTTCTTTTAAAGCATTCCAAGCAGATTCAGTAGTTATAAAAGAAGTTATTCTAGGGAAAATACTTCTATCAAGGGTGGCTTGAATGTGATAAAGGGCAGAAGAATTATTCTTCTGAGCTTCCTTTTTAGCCCTTTTATCAGCACCACTCATAGCGGCCCATTCAGCAGCAGTAGGTTCAACATATCCCTCTTCAATCACATCCCAAAGACCTTTGCTGATCAAAAGAGTTTTCATTTTAATTGACCAATACTCGTAATCACCACCATTGAACTCAGGGATTGGTAAACTAGTATTGGAAGCCATTTTAGAAAGCAAATTTTATTTCACATCTGATATGATGGATGATTATGTAGAGTTCTCTTACCTCTGGATGAAGAATCGATGTCCATGGGTGAGGAACTTACTGATCTCTGTGGAGAAGGACTTGGTGAAGAAGTTGAATCAGAAGATGAACTTGAATCGGGAGGAGACTGCTTTCCTTTTTATGGTGTCTGTTGTTGTACCTGCTTAGAAATTACATCAGTGGATTCAACATCACTGAATATCTTGGGCTTACCCCATTCTCCCCCTTCATCAAAAATCACATCCTTGGAAATCATAAACTTTCTAGTCCAAGGATTATAGAGTCTGTAAGCTTTTGTATTCTCATAGTATCCTACAAAGATACATGCCTGACTCTTTGGATAGAGCTTCTTCCTAAGCTCATCAGGAATGTGAGAATAGGCCAGTGAGCCAAACACTCTGAAATGCTTAACATTCGACTTTTTAACATACCAAGCTTGGTAAGGTGTCTGCCCTTCCAAACTTGAAGTAGGACTTCTGTTCAAGATATATACGTTGGTCCTGGTTGCATCCGCCCAATATGAATTAGTCAAATGCTTCATCTGAAGCATAGACCTTGCCATCTCCACAATGGTGTGATTCTTCCTCTCTGTGACACCATTCTGTTGTGGAGTGTAGGCAGCAATGAACTACCTCTTAATGCCATGTTGCTTACAAAAATTCACAAACTCATTAGAGGAGTATTCTCCTCCCCTATCTGATCGAAGACATTTTACAAAATATCTACTCTCACTTACAACTCTTGTTTTGAAATCGATAAAGCATTCATATGCTTCATCCTTATGTTTCAAAAAATATATCCAACACATTCTAGTATAATCATCAATAAAGAGTAGAAAGTAAGAGTTGTTACCCGGACTACGTGTCCGCATCGAACCACGGATGTCGGTATGCACTAGCTGGAGTGGATAGCCGGCCCGCCATGCTTGTCCATGAGGAAACTTTGATCCGGCATGCTTCCCAAGAGCACACCCTTCACAGGACTTCTTTACTATCCTGAACTTTAGGAAGTCCAGTGACCATGGCTTTGGAAGTTAGCATTTTCAAACTAGCGAGAATTCAAATGGCCATATCTCAAGTGCCATAGAACACTTGGATTGGAAATAGAAACACTTGCTAACTTATCTCCCCTCGGGTGGCCAAATTTTAAAGGAAACAATCTATTCTTTGTCATTGGCACTTGAGTAATGATTCTATTATTGTTATTTTTATCAAAAATAGTGCATTTACCCTCATCAAAAAGCAACTTGTAGTTCTTTTCTAACATTTGACCAACACTTAAAAGATTATGTTGGAGATGGGGTGTATAATAGATATCACTTACTTGTTTGACTCCTTTAGTTGGAACTGCCATAGCTCCAATGCCTTCAACTGCCAATGATTTATCATCTTCCAATTTGATGCTGGATTTGTAGGAGGAGTTTAGAGTAGCAAAGAGCTCTTCTTTGCCACTCATATGGTTTGAACACCTAGTGTCCAAGATCCATGTATCATTCATGTTCTGATCTGCCTGACCATATGAGAGAAAGAGATTTGTGGCCTCTTCCTCTTCTCCAAAGTTTCCAAATTGACTGCTCTGGCTGCTACTAGCTCCTTGTGAAGTCTTAGTCCAATAGTCACAAGCATAATGGCCAAGTTTGCCACAATTGTAGCAAGATTGTTTTGACTTATCTCCTCCTTTACCTCTACATGATTGTTTCCCTCTATTCTGTTGTCCTCCTTTATTCTGTTGCTATTCACTATTGTTTGAGAATCCTCCTCTGTTCTGATTTCTTCCTTTGTTAGGAGTTCCACCTCTCTGATTATTTATGCCTCTTCCTCTATACCTTCCTCTGCCACGACCTCTACCTCTGCCTTCTTGAGAAGCAAAGGCTTTATCATCTCCTCCGTAACTTGTGGAAGGAGTTTGCTGTAACCTCTCTTCATGTGAGAGTAGTGAGCCAATTAGTGATTCAAAAGACAGAGAAGTTAGGTCTTTGGATTCTTCTATAATGATGGCTACTTTGAATTCCACTTAGGAAGAAGTGTCCTCAACACTTTCTTCACTATAACTTCAGGCTTTACATCTTCTCCTAAAGTGACCATCTTATCTACTACGGCTTTCACTCGCACGCAGTAATCACCAACCTTTTCATTTTCTTGCATTTTAAGAGTTTCAAACTCTCTTTTCAAGGTTTGAAGTTTAACTTGTTTGACTTGGTCACTACCCCTATAACTTTCTTTTAAAGCATTCCAAGCAGATTCAGCAGTTATAAAAGAAGTTATTCTAGGGAAAATACTTCTATCAAGGGCGGTTTGAATGTGATAAAGGGCAGAAGAATTATTCTTCTGAGCTTCCTTTTTAGCCCTTTTATCAGCACCACTCATAGCGGCCCATTCAGCAGTAGTAGGTTCAGTATATCCCTCTTCAATCACATCCCAAAGACCTTTGCCGATCAAAAGAGTTTTCATTTTAATTGACCAATACTCGTAATCACCACCATTGAACTCAGGGATTGGTAAACTAGTATTGGAAGCCATTTTAGAAAGCAAATTTTATTTCAACTTCAAACAAGTTATACAAAGAAGTACAAAATAGATCATTGATTTAAATCAAATCTAGCTTTCTTAAAATGCTCACTAATTTGGCGTTCTTCTTCTTGAGGATTTCCCAAGACTGGAAAGGTGAAATTGTCTGCTTCGTCGTCACTGATTATAATGACTTTGTTTGCTACTACTGCTGGCTCAAGACGCCTTTTGAGAACAAATCGTTCTTCAATTGTAGGTTTCACCTCCATTGGTTCTTTTTCCTCTACTTTTGCTTTTGCTTCTTCTGGTTCTGAATCAGGAGAGCGAGGTGTATAGCTCTCACTCGTTTCAACTTCAGGCATTGCAGGAGTATAACTGTCACTTGATTGTCCTTTCGGTACTGTTTCAACCATCTCGGATTCAACTACTCTTTGCCCGAAGATATTATCTTCAGAATCCGCCTCGTATCCAGAATCTGGTTTTCTCTGATGTGCAATCACTTGGTTTTCCAACTGACAAAACACCGTATGAAGTCCACTCTGCTTGGACTTTCCTATCAAAGGAATCAGGAGTCTCTCTTCGCAACAGAGAGAGCAACGCATAATAGCATCCAGTTGATCTGATCATCTACTCATCAATGCAAAAAACAACTTCATTAGAGTCTCTATGGTTAAAAAAATTTCACCCTTTTACAGCCGCAGAGGCTATTACAAAACAAATATTTAACCTTGAACGGGGTTCCAAGGGGCAGCGCTAAACGGGCGTTCCGAAAGACTTCCCGACACTTTTCCAGGTTCACAATATGCAAATTTTCACTTTCCACTTTTCACAATTTTTTTTAAATTTTTTCCCAAAATTTGTTTTAATAAAGCCCTTAGAATTTTTTTTAACAATTTCCTATATATATTTTAATTATCTCTTTTTTTAAATAAAAGGTTATTTAAAAAAAACATAATAAAAAAATATATAAAAGGAAATTATTAAATAATTTTTAAAAGCTTTAATCAAAAACTAAATAATGAAAAAAAATTAAATAAAAAACGAAACCTTTTTTTTCTTTTACGAAATCCCCGATGGGATTCGACCTGAGGACCTCTGCTGTCTACCCGCTGCACCACGCGGCTCCGGTGAGAGGACAAGGGCAGTAAGGATAATTAAATCCTTGATTGACGGCATAAAACAAAAAAAAAAACTTTGTATTGTTTCTAACCCCGACGGGATTCGACCCCGGGACCTCACTTCCACAAGCAAACGACTAAACCACCTGTGCTACTTGCTTCGGCTAGAGGACAAGGGAACCTTCAGGTTCTTATACAGTCGTGATGTCATTTTTTTTAAAATGGATTAATCCCACATGCAGTGGGAGGGAGTAAAAGTACTCCTTTTATATGCGCGCGAGCGCATGTAATGTCGATTGCCTTCGGGCAATCGATTACCCCATCGTTTTGCTCAACCACGCCCAGTCAAGCTCCACGACGTGGCACTCTCGACACTCCCGGCTCGTCCTAGTTAGCTCCCAGTTTTTGCCACGTCAGCTCCTGCCACCGGCTCCTGCCACGTCAACTCCCGGTTCCTGCCATGTCAACACTCTGTCAGCGCCCGCTATGTCAGCTACAGCCATGTCAACGTCCACGTCATCGTCCACTTCAGCTCCTCGAGCTACGTGTCCGCGTTAGTTGTCTGCTCCACCTACCACATGGCACCTCAGAATTTCATGCCCTCAATTGCCTCAAAATTTGTGCCCAGCTTTGCGTTCTGCCACCTCTTCGATCCGCTCGCCCAACTCGATCACCATGCACCCTCGAGATTCGTGCCCAGAATGACCTCGATCATCATGCGCCCTCGGGATTCATGCCCAACACAAACGCCATATCAAATTCGGACCAAGTGGCAATAACAAATAATGCTTAATTATTTGATTTCGTAGAGCAAATTACATTATTCATTAACCGAACATAGGAAATACATATAAATTTATATGAAGGGAAATGCGGTTAGAGGAGAAGCGGGAAGGGAGGAAGACGGAGGAGAAGATGAAGGGAGGTTGGAGGAATAAGGGGAAAGGAGGTGGAGTGATAAGGAGGAAGAGGGAATAAAGGAGGGAATGGAGGGATAAGGGGAAGAAGAAATTATTAACTTAAAAAATCATGCCGACATTAAGAATTTGCTGACAACTAAACCTAAACTAGCCAACCACTAAAATAACCACTTAATGTAATATGTGTTCACACTGCTACAGTGACAGGGTGAGATTTTTGATGTAACTTAATATTTGACAATTTTTAGTTCATGCAATTGTTTTTTTTTTACTATAACTATTCAGAGGAGAGTAAGTTACAATTACACTATTTTTAGTAACTATCAAGTGGAAGGTTCAAACCACAGGAGTAACTATCAAGTGCAAGGTTCAAACCACAAGGATAACTATCAAGTGCAGGGTTCAAACCACGGGGGTAATTATCAAGTGCAGGGTTCAAACCACGGGGGTAATTATCAAGTGCAGGGTTCAAACCATAGGGGCCGCTCCCACCAAACCTATTGCACCTTGTTGTTGTTGACCCAGCGTGAAGGGGACCACCAATAGCTTGGGATTCGTACTATTGTCATCAATCTAACACATGCACTCAGAGGATTTAGATCAAACTACTACCTTTGCAAACAAGTTACCCCCAAGGTTTGAACCTGGGTGTCTTCTTGGTAAGTGTGTGGTCACACAAGAAACTACCAATATACCCTAGCCCTAGTTCATGCAATTGTTATTTTTTAATTTAAAATTTCATATCATTGTTAATTTTCAACGTAACTTAATATTGGATAATTTTTTATTTGGTTAGTGTGAGAAAACCGACAACCATCAATGAGCCCATCCTAGCCATGACCCCTCATAATACTAAGAGATAAACTTATCAATAGAGGATTAACACAAGGTCCCACACACACACATCACGGTTTGAACCTTAGACCTCAAAGAAGAGCCAAAACCCATACCGTTGCCCTATCCTCCAAGACTAATATTTAGTATTATAATATATTTTTAAAATATAATAATAATATAATCATCATATAATATGAGTAAGTTCGATTTTGATTCTATATTACTTATTAAACAAATGTGAGGTATTTTTTTACTTTATATGATTACAAAAAATTTTGTATATAAAAATTTATATTGTTGATTTTTAATATAACTTAATATTGAAAAACTTAGGATGGAAATGACCAATCTGAGCGAGATGAGGAGTGCGAATGAGATTTCAATTTCTCAAGCTAGCAGGAACCAGGTTTCGATGAACAAGGAGCTAGAATCAGATTGATTAAGCTAGGGAACGGGATTGACGATGGAACGGGTGGTAAGGGAAGTGAATCTAGGATTTTAGAGGACAAGTCTGACAATATCTGGAGGAAGGAACCCCCAGACAAACATCATGAGGAAACGGGGAATGAGCGGTAAGTTTACCCTAATGACGTAGCATCCGAGACTATTTCCTTTGCCGAAACAGTCATAGGAGGTCCTAAACCCCCTTCAATTCCCAAGCATACTTTTATCCCCTATGGAGTTGATCTGATTATTCTGGAGGAGATTATGGCTAACTACATATCCATAAAATCTTTCTCCCTGATGGGAAAATTTGTCGAAGGGAGACCCGATATAGAAGTTATTCGGCTTTGGGCAACCACTAAATGGAAAACATGAGGATGTTTAAAAATCATTGCCATGTCCAAAGGTTTCTTTCGAATTCGTCTTAACAATCAAGAGGATGCAAACCGTATGCTATCCGGTGGTCCTTGGTTATTTGGGAGGAGAAGCCTCTTCCTTCGCAAATGGGGAGAAGATTTTGACCCAAAAACCTAGAATATAAACTTCGCTCTAATTTGGGTCAGGCTCCCCAACTTGTTGCTCATGTTTTGACACGAGGAGTTTCTCCATGGGATTTCCAGAACCATTGGAGAACTAGTCACCATAGATCCGACCATGAAAGCTAGATCAAGATTTACGTAGACTCGTATATGTGTTAACGCAAACCTAGAATCTCAACTTTCGAATCATGTAAATTTAATCTATGGATCTTATCGCAAAAGTCAAGTTGTGGAATATGAGAATAGGTCTTCTTTTTGTTATGTAACATCTAGGGTCACCTTAAAAATCAATGCCCGAAGCTACGCCCTAGCCAAAATACCCTAAAAGGGCAAAGATCGCATGAGCAAAGACTTCCAACAACATTCTCACTTTTTAGCATCCAAGACCGGGACAACCGAATTTCCAAGGGCGGGCAATGCAATGAATCCAAGGAAAAGCAACCGACTGGTGTAAAGAAAAAGGCAAGTTCTTATTATGCTTTGGCTAATCGTTTCAGTGTTTTAAATGAATCAAATATTATTTTTGATGGCAATCAAGATGAATGCCCTAGCCTGGATATTTTTTATCCAAATTCCACTACCCCCGTCAATGATGCTTTTTTTGTCCAACAAATCCCTCCGCCAATGATGCGACCGAATCCCTATGCCCTCCCAATCCCCCGTCTCCACCTCCACTTTCTTCTCCTCCACCATCCAATCCTCTTTCACCCTCTAGGTCGGGACCTTCTCACCCTCCTCTCATCCTTGGATCTAATGAGGTTGTTAATCTAGAAGGGGAGTGTGGGATCCTTGGAGCTTGGAGTCCTAAGCATGCTAGAATTTATAAGAAATCTTAGTAGATGTTGGCAGTGATAGAAAAAGGGGAAGACCCTCTACAATTGAACAAAGAAAAAGAGATATAGAAGAAGAGATAGCTAATGGCATTCAACAAACCCTATTTCCAGATATCATGGCATCCAATGGAGATGAACCAAATAGAACCAAACCTCCTCTACAACAAACCAAAGGAGGGAGAAAACCTGGTAAATATTCCAAATGAAATTCCTCTCTTGGAATGCGAGAGGGCTTAATGGGATAGTAAAACAAAGAATTGTTATCTCATTAAGAAAGGAGTTTAGACCAACTATTTTCATTATGCAAGAATCAAAATTGGGTGCACAATATTCTCCCCAAGTTGCTAAAACTATTTGGAAATTGTGTGAATTTTATTTCAGCCCTTCATTTGGATCATCTGGTGGTCTCCTATGTCTATGGGATCCTACCAAAGTGGAGGGAAGGGTGATTTCCATTCAAGGTCATATTTCTAATATTTTGTTCCATGATATGATTTCTAAATAGTCATGGGTCTTGACAAATATTTATGCCCCAAATAGTCCTTAGGATAGGCTAAGTTTATGGAATACCCTCACCCAAATGAGGACAACCTTTTCTAATATTCCATGGATTCTCGTAAGAGATTTTAATTCTCCTCTCTACCCCTCAAAGAAGAGAGGAGGAAATGATATCAATCCTAGATCCACTAAAGACTTTTGCAATTTTGTGAACACTAATGATCTGATGGATGTATAGCTGAAAGGGTATCAGTTTACATGGAGTAATAGAAGAGTTGGAGCACATCTTATTTAGGAGAGACTTGACATATTTTTCCTATCCCAGGATGCTCTACAGATGTTTGGTGACGCCACTCTCCAAGCTCTTCCTAAAATTGGTTTTGATCATAGCCCTATGATTTTTGAATCAGCCAATAGACCTTCCTTCAAAATTCCCTTCAGGTTTGAAGCAATGTGGACTCAACACCCAGATTTAAGGGTGTGTGTTGGTGAATGGTGGAAAGAAACTTTTCCTAGAACTCATATCAAGCAATTTTCTCAAAAACTACGCTCTATCAAAAACAAGCTAAAAATTTGGAATAGGGAGGTTTTTGGAAACATCTTTGAAAACAAACAGAATATAAGGGATAAATTGCAGATAATCAAAAAATTAGTTTCAGCAAGGATAGGAGGGTCCTCATTCGAGATAGGAGGAAAAATTGCTTCTTTCATAATACCATAACATTCTAAAGAAAGAGGATATTTTTTGGCATCAGAAAACTAAGCATTTATGTCTAAAATATGGGGATTTGAACACTAAATTCTTCACATTTCAACCCTCAAGCATAGAAGAGCAAACAGGATTAAGGGTCTAGTAAAGAGTGATGGGTCTTACACTGTTGACATCTACGAAATCAGGGATGAGGCTGTTCATCATTTTGAGTCTTTGTTGGGATCCCAACCTATCCAATCCTCCCAAGCAATGGATTCCCTCCTTAGGCACATTTCGAGAATTGTTACTTATGAAATGAATGATAGTCTCCTAAAACCCCTTAGTGATGAGGAAATCCACAATGCTCTTTTTTCCATGCAACTAGACAAAGCTCCTGGGCCTAATGGGTTTTCCCCTCAATTTTTCTAAACTTTTTGGGAAATCATAGGTCCTGACCTTTGCCTGGCCATTAAAGAGATGCAGAATTCCAGATTTATCCCTAGAGATGTAAATTCTACTTTTCTAGCCCTTATCCCTAAAAGCCCTACTACTAAAGATTTTGTCTGATTACCATCCTATAAGCCTCTGCAATGTGGTCTACAAGATTCTTACCAAAGCTATGGCCACCAGACTTAAATATTTCCTTCCAGACATCATAGACCCATGTCAAGGAAGCTCTGTTAAAGGTCAAAATTTTTGATGGTGTGATACTTTCATGGCTAATCCTCCCCTATCTAAAAAAGTGTTTTCTTCTAGAAGTTGGATATGAACAAATCCTTTGATAGGGTCAATAGAGATTTTCTATCTAAAGTCCTTCTAAATTTTGGCTTTCACAGTGATTGGACCTGTTGTGGCTGCTCCACAACGTACCCCAAAATTGGGGACCCACCTTTTTTGCATGTGTTCCAAGAAGACTAAAGTGGCCCATAGGCTAAAGATCAAGGAAAAAAGCAAAACATCGCAAGGAGAAAAAGTGTCACGATATCACGACATGTTGCGGTTTTGCGGCCAAGTCGCGATATCGCGACATGTCGCACCATCGCGGCCAAAAGAAAAAAAGTGTCGCGACATCGCGACATGTTGCACCATCGCGGCAAAAAGAGAAAAAGTGTCGCGATATCGCGACATGTTGCACCATCGCGGCCAAAAGAGAAAAAGTGTCGCGATATCGCGACATGTTGCGTTTTCGCGGTCGTATAGGAAAAAGTGTCGCGATATCGCGACATGTTGCATTTTTGTGATTCAAAGCAAAGAGAAAGAGCTAGAAAGAAAAAGTGTCGCGATATCGCGACATGTTGCATTTTCGCGACCAAATGAGAAAAGAAAGAACTAGAAAGAAAAGTGTCGCGATATCGCGACATGTTCCATTTTCGCGACCAAACAAGACAAGAAAGAGCAAGAAAAGAAAAGTGTCGCGATATCGCGACATGTTGCATTTTCGCGATTCAAAGCAAAGAGAGAGGGAAGAAAGAAAAAGTGTCGCGATATCACGACATGTCGCATTTTCGTGACCAAATGAGAAAAGAAAGAACTAGAAAGGAAAAAGTGTCACGATATCACGACATGTTTCATTTTCGTGGCTAAAAGCAACAAAAGTGAGCAAGGAGGCAAAGGTGTCGCGATATCGCGACATGTTCCATTTTCGCCAAGGTAACGGACCTGCATCAAGGACATGGACATAAGGACAAAATCTAATGAATAAGACAAAGCGTTACATAGGAGTCTTTGTGAATCATTTAAGATGGTCGTTACTCATGGAGGGAAACGGATGCAAGCCCATGTGGAGAAAATGCAGCGAAGGACCACAAAATGGAAACCAAAGCACACGCATAGAAGGGAAGGTGAAACGAGCAGCCATCAGAAAATGAAACGAACCGTCATGGAAGAGGAAACAATTTTTTCAGAAGTTTAAATACGCCATTCAAAGAGGCCAAAAGGGTCGGAAATTACTGCGAACAGAGTTGCAGATTTGAAGGCGAGAAGGCCATTCTGGACCTGTTTAAGTTGTTTTTCTTCCACAGACTGGTTTGGGAAAACTAGAGATTCTGCTATTGTAAAATGACATATTTTTAATGCAAAGTTTTCAAAAATTTGCATCTTGTGGGCAAGAAAGAAGGAGATTTTCTTTGCATGCTATGGATTTAATGTTTATTCTTTCATTTTTTTAGATTTCGAATAAATAGATAATGTTAATGCCATTTTTTGGGTTACATTAGGCGAGTATTTGAAATCTGAATTTTATTTCATACCCTAGGAACCAGCACTTAGTCTATGGGGATTGTGCTTGTTTTGCAAGTCCAATAGGTTAGGTTGCATGCATGGAGACCTCACATCTTCGGTCTTGTCGGAACAGGATAGCATCATACTGAGTGCATTTTATCTTCAGTTTTTTGCATTTCATTTTCATTTTCTGCATTTTATTTTTTTCTAGAAATTTTAACTTATTTTTAGGCATTAAACAAACATTTAAAAAATTCAAAATCCAAAAAACAATGAACAGTCATTAAAGTTTCATGATGAAATAAACCAACATTGCCCCTTGTTTACAGTTACTTGCAATCACTAAGGTGTTCCAAGCATTTAAATTGATTATCTTTATTTGAGATTACTAATACACAGTTGCAAATGCTAATACAACGGAGACCTTGGAGAAGTTGTTTGTTTGAATTCTTTGCAAGAGGGGATTTGGAACCCAAATCCTAAAGGAGAGTGTACTTTCACGACTGGGTGAAAATACCACTCAACAATATTGTTGATGGGTAAATTCATGAGCCCCAGTTGGTATAGTTTTGG
This sequence comes from Wollemia nobilis, assembly GCA_028583015.1. Classification (NCBI taxonomy): domain Eukaryota; kingdom Viridiplantae; phylum Streptophyta; class Pinopsida; order Araucariales; family Araucariaceae; genus Wollemia; species Wollemia nobilis. The sequence continues at coordinate 1,662,472 of JAQPPZ010017145.1, read as the reverse complement.
ATAGAGGATTTTTGTCTAGCTTTAGTTGGTTTAATGATGGACCCATCTCATTATGCAATGTGTTTCCTCTTCTTGGTTTTCCATCCTGGTGAATGGCTCCATAGTTGGGTACTTCCCAAGTACTAGAGGATTAAGACAAGGGGACCCCTTGTCCCCCATCCTCTTCATCATTCTAGTTGAATCTCTTGGCAGAACTATAAAGTCAGCTTGTTCTCTGGGATTAATTTTTTGCATAAAAGTTGCTTCCAACCTAAGACCTACCACCCACCAAAAATTTTTTGATGACACTTTGTTGGTTACCATAGCTTCCGTCCCAAAAGCCCGTACTATCAAGACTATTCTTAACCTCTTTGAAGATGTAGTTGGGAAAAAAATAAATTTTTCCAAGAGCAAAATCTTCTTTCGTAATACTCATATCTCACGGTAAACTTCTATTGCTAATATCCTGGAATGTTCCATTTCTAATCTGCCCACTGCCTATCTTGGGTTGCCCATGTTTGTGGGTCGTCCAAAAGATGCAATGTGGAATAATGTCATTGAGTGGATTCACAAGAAATTAGCAAGCTAGAAAGGTGTTTTGCTTTCTTTGGCAGGAAAAGCCACGATGGTCATGTCAATTCTTCAGAGCATTCCTGTTTATTTTTTGTCTGTTTTCAAAGTGCCTGTAGCAATTGGATCTAAAATAGAACAAATTCAAAAGCACTTCCTATGGATAGGAACTGATAATAAAAAAAAATTTCACTTGGTTGCTTGGGATACTGTTTTCTCCCCAAAAGATAAAGGGGGTCTTGGTTTTCAGAGAATTCACAAGATGAATCACCCTTTTGGAAAAATAGGCATGGAAGATCTTTACCCATGAGAACTTGGAATGGATATTTGTCATAAGGGAGAAATATCTACAACACCATTCCTTTATGGATGAGGAAGCTCCTCAAGCTAGAACCCATTTTTGGAAGTCTATCCTCCAAACAAGACCCTTCCTCAACAGAGGTGTAAGATGGCAACTTGGTGATGGGAAGACAATAAATTTTTGGCATGATCCTTGGGTCAAGGATGAGGCTCTTATAAATAATCAGAACATTGTTGTCCTAAAACCCTTAACAGATGCAAAGATGGGACCAAAAGTTGTTGACTTCATCGTCCAAACCTAGGGGCGTCCCATGTGGAAACAACTAAGTTTCAATTCGGATGATGAATTAATTTCCCAAGTTGTTAAGGCCATGCAGTCCATTCTCAGATCAAGTTTTATCCCAACTTCCCAGGAAAAAGATAGGCCTTTATGGAAATGCAGTGAGGATGGCAACTTCTTAATAAAAATGGCCCATGGGTTATACGACAATTATGATTATCAAGATGAGCAAACAATATCTTTGATCTTCAAATGCGTTTGGCTCAAAAATATTATCCCCAAAGTTTCTCACTTCTCTTGGTTGGTTGTTAAGAATAGAATTTTAACTACTGATAATTTTATTAAGCGTGGAGTCATGTTACCCAACAGATGTTATTTGTGCTACCAAGCTTGGGAATCAGTGCAACATATTATGGTTGACTATCAATTTGCCTATGATGTTTTTATAGTGCTTTTAAGTATCTTCAGAGTTCAATGGGTATGGCCCCATACTATTGCTAATATGTTTACCCAATGGCCTCTTGTGTTTCACCACCCCAGATTAAAGTTTATATGGAAAGCTTCCCTCCATCATACCTTATGGAAGATTTTGTTAGAGCGAAATAACAATGTTCAATAATCAGACCAGGGATCCAATGATGGTAGCCAACAGAGCAGTGAGGTTCATTGTCGAGAACACCAACTTAATTTAGTGTGACAAACCCCTTGATCCAGGTTTAGAAATGCTTTTGTTTAAAGTTCTCAATATTTCCATCGAAATTTCTAAGCAACCAATTCACATCAATGACAGGATTAAGTGGAAACCTCCATTGTTGGGTTGGCTAAAAGCAAATTTCGATGGTTCATCTAAAAGCAATCCTGGGGATGTTGGGGTTGGTGGTATAATCCGGGATCACAATGGAAAGATCATCAAGGCCTTCATTGAAAATTTGGGGATTCAATCAAATAATTATGTTGAGGCTCGTGCCCTGTGGAGGTGTCTTGTTTTGTGCAAAGATTTTCCTAAATCAATCATCTTTGAAGGTGATTCCCTTGGTGTGGTTAATCATGCAAAAGGTTCCTCAAAACCATGTTGGAATATTCAAAATGTTATTAAGGAAAGTCAAGTCATTCTCAGTCAGCTTCCCTTAAGTACAGTTCAACATGTCTTTCATGAAGCCAACGTAGCTGCTGACACTTTAGCTAATTTGGTAGCAAACCAATCTGATTGCATTATTTGGGAAGACTGCTTTCCAAAGGATTTAATTAGCATTGTTTAAAAATAAAATGAGCAGGTTTCTTAATAATCACAGAAATTCCAGCAAAGGTATTTTTTTCAACGCTATAAGGTGTTTTGTCAACACCAATGTCTTTCCTTTCAAGTGTTTTTTCAACACTATTGTCAGTTCCAACAAAGGTGTTCTTTTTAATGCTATAAGGTGTTTTGTAAACACCCTGTTTCTTTTGTCTTTGGTGTTTTGTCAACACCATTCCTTGTCCGTTTTAGGATCCCACATGTTTCCTTTCAAATTGTGGGCTTTTTCAAAATTGTGGTTTTCATCACAAGGCTATTATTTTCACCTCTGTGCAAAACCTTCTCCATCTGACATTCCCCCCTTTTTTTTTTTTTTTTTTTTTTTTAAATATTTTTTTTTGTTTTTAATTGAGTTTGTTAATTCGTGGAATGATGGAATGATTCATGTTAGAGGGCTTCAAATTGAGTTCGTGGATGAAGTTGAAAATATTACTAGTTGTGCTACTGAAGCCTTTCGCTCTAGAATCATCAACCATGTCTCGGGGACGGTTGACCAACTCCTAGCAACAACCAATATGATCAAGGAAGCTGGGATCATCTTCTCTCTTAACTTAAAGGAATTGCAGGATCTTCCGACATCGCTCAACGCTCTTCTTGCTCATCAGCAGAATAATGCTACTGAAGATGGTGATAAAGCCCAGTAGTCCTAGGTTCTGGGTTAGTGGGATTTTTGAGTTTAGTTTTTGTTATTGAACCTTCTCTGTTTTGTCGGGTATATCCTTGGTTTCATTATGTTGTCGAAAAAGGTTATTGGAATCTTTTATTTTGTTTTTTGTGTTCCCATGGAACTAGTACAACTCTTTCCTATGTCTATGGGGGTTGTTCTATTTTTGTTTCTTCGACGCTAGATAATAGCCTTATATAAATAGGGATTGAGACCCTTCAACCCAACAATATTAATAAATTTTATTACCTGCCAAAAAAATATTTAGAAAAACTCGAGAATCATGCTATATAAATGGGAATACATGTAATACCATGGAATGTCCTCATTCAACACAAGACAATCTCAATAGGTGAACACAAAACAATCTAAATATGTCTACCAATTAAGATTTTGAAATTTAGAATATAAAATTTAAGGTTGTGTATAGTATATCTTGACATTTATTGTTGAACATAACATTATATTATATAACAATCTAGTTCGGTCAACGTTAAAATCTTAAGAGTGTAATCCATTTTCTAATTTTGCTCGTGGAAAAAAGGGTTTGTGGGAGCATAGATCATTACATTCCCAAATCACAAAGCATAAATCACAAAAATTCTGTTGCTGCTATTGATGCGGGGTGCTATTGATACTGAAGCTAAGGGCGATTCCATTGGATTCTGCGACTCTTTCATACAACTCTAGCAGTTTCCCATAACAAATGTGATGACTAGAAAATCTTAATCATTCGCATATCGTTTTTCTGTTAATTTTTAGTCTTCATATTCGTCATGGGAAACTGCTGAAGTTGTATAAAAGACTCGCAGAATCCAATGGAGTCGCCAGCATCTTCTAAGTCCATTTTAAAATTCTTTCTCTACAAAAACCACAAATCACAAAAAAAAAAAAAGGAGATACCCCGTTGGACTGTGAGGGACTCATAGTCCCAATAATCTTTGAGGCGAAGGCCATTGACATCGCCCTAGACGCGGGCCTTGGACATGACATCAGGACTCCGGATCGCTTTACCTATTCTCTGCGCCAGATTGGTTGCATAGCAAATAACCCCGCTGCTTTTCTCGAATCTCCTCTTTTTATGGTAATGCCTTTCTAATAAAGTGGGCCTTGGACATGACATCAGGACTCCGGATCGCTTTACCTATTCTCTGCGCCAGATTGGTTGCATAGCAAATAACCCCGCTGCTTTTCTCGATTCTCCTCTTTTTATGGTAATGCCTTTCTAATAAAGTTTTGTTTGTTTGAGAAGCATTCATTATTCCACTTCCACTGATGAAGATGCAGAAAGCCGAATGTGCGAAAGCATGTGACCAAAAAGCCACGGAGACCATGTGACCTCGGGTTCCCGTAATATCTTAGATGTTGAAAAAACTTTGGGCGAAAGCGGGGAGTGACTGGTTCAACTAATTTACTTTATGAGAGTCCAGTGGAAGCGTCACGTTTCACGCCATTAGATTCACTTTACATTTACATTTATAGATTATATGGGATTAAAGTTTTTATCGTTGAACCCATTCAACTCAATTCAAAATTTATTTTAATAATTTTATTAAATGTTTTAAAAAAATAATTGTTTTTATTAAAACATGTTAGTGGTATATTGTTAGATGTTATTTAAGTTATTTAATTTTAAATCATAGAAAAACAACACTTGTTATATTGAAAAATATGACTTCAATATATAAAAAAAAATATGATTTTAATTATACTTCACTTTACTTTAAAAAAATAATTAAATTTAATATTATTATAATTATACAATTGACTTTAGTGCTACAAAAGAATTGAACATCAAAATAGATAAAAAAAAATATGGTTCCAATTATACTTCACCTTACTTTAAAAATAAAGAATTATTACATTCTAGCTTTTCTAAATATAAATATAAATATATATATATATATATATATATATATATATATATTTATATATATATATATATATATATATATATGTTTATTTTATTTTTTGACTTTAGTGTTAAAAGTTAAGTGGTGCAAAAGAATTGAACATCAAAGTAGATAATGGTTATGATGACTTTAAACCACATATGAGGTATATGGCACAATGAAGGTCTTAGGTTTTTGTTAGATCTTATTAGTTTGTAGTTGAGGTTGTTCATTTGAGTTGTATGAATGCATGGATGGAAAGGTTTATAGAAAATATTTAATATGAATTTAAATTTTAGTTATATAAATCTAATAATTTTAACTGTTTTGGGTGTTGGCAGTGTTTGAAGAGAAGCAGGATGACAAAGTCTCAATGGAGCAATCAATCTTTACATTTGATATTGAAATCATAAATTTGCTTGGAAATATTTACTTGTATGACCATTTGACTAACCAACCACTCTGCCAATTAGATCTCTAAAGTTACAATTTTATAGTTTAAGGTTTTTTTTGCTCTAGTTTATTTTCAATTTCTTAATTCTATAATGTAAACAACAAACCTCTTGATAATTTGTTTGTCATTTTTCGAACCTTTTTGGTCTTGGTTTAGTTTCTTGCAAAGGCTTTGAGGTGTGCTTTCGTACCATCCACTTTTTGTGTGAATTTTTTTAATAAAAGTACTTCACTTTCAAATTTATATATATATATATATATATATATATATATATATATATATATATATATTTTTTATTTATAATTATAATTATAATTATAATTATAATGTGTAAGTGTAAGTAAAGATAAAAAAGTTTTATCATGTGTTATATTATAGGTTATATAAGATAATTTTCATAGAGAATAATATTTATCTATTTAATCAAATTTTTGTTATTCACTTATGGTGTATAGTTTTATCCTTATTGAATTTGAATTTGATTTTTATTTTTCAAGTTCCAAAGTGTTGGTGTTAGACCCATTCAAGTTACATTTTTTCAAGTTCCAAAGTGTTAGTGTTAGACCCATTCAAATTAACATTTTTCAAGTTCCAAAGTCTTGTCGTTAAATCCATTCAAGTTACATTTTTTCAAGTTCTAAAAGTTACATTTTTCAAGTTCCAAAGTCTTGCACTTAAACCCATTCAAGTTACATTTTTCGGGTTCCAAAATATTTCATTAAACCCATTCAAGTTACATATGAAGAAAGCATTCAATATGAAAAGTCCAACATCTAAGTATGAAGCATTGAATAATAATATTTTAGACTTTAAATATTTGGAATATATATATATATCAACAAACTTTATTATAAATAAAAAAGTTAGGGTTTTGAAAGGTTATTCTTTTCCTTAGTATCACATCAACTAGTTGTTGTATAATTCTTTTAGAGTAGTAAGGAGTTTGGACCTTGGTGAAGGTTACATCACTCATATGTCTCATCCATTGAACCAAGGCATCAATGAATGAATGAAAGATTTTAATTACGTCCGCGAGACCCAAATATGGTCTATGGGACCTCAAATATGGAAGTACAATTACTCAAATCATATCATATGATCTTTAATATCTTTGAGAAGGTTGTTCCTTCTCCTACTGATTTGTGTTAGCAATTCTCCAACTTTTTTTATTTTACTGCTTCAAATAAATCTGTCATAAACTCGTTCCCAAGTGTTTCTTTGTATTTGTCATGGATATCTGAAAAACTCGGGCATTTATAGATGAAGTGTTCCTCTGTCTCTATTGTCCCTGTGCTGCATAAAGTACATATCCTTTATTCCCATTGTTCTTTGGGCGTTGTCCATCTCTCTGTTTCACATCTAAGCCTATGAGAGCTAGTCCTTATTTGAGCAATGAGTATTTTTTCCTTCCACTTGATTTCAGCGCCTATATACGCTTTTTTCCTTGTGGTCATACGTTGGGTTAAAATTTACAATATAATATTGTCTTTTCCTGCTTGCATTTTTCCACATTCCACTTTCGAACTTTTCATTCACATAATTTTTTATGTCTTTGTTGACATTTGGGCATTCATTTATGTTGATTTCCCAACGTTTCATCCATTTCTGATTTTGTTTCATCCACGTATTCTTTCGCCTATGCAACTCTTCGTCCCTAGATGCCCTAGGCCATCTATCATTTGTCATGTTTTCTATTTTTTTCAAGTAACATAACAGCTTGGTCATAGCAATTACTTCTAAAGAGAACATTCCAGTTTCAGCTATAATAATTTCATAAGGGGTTGTGGCCTTAATTTTGAGAAAGTTTGTGATTAGATATTTTTGAATCCTTTCTATTTGCCTTCATTTTGCATTTGTTGTGCCACTAGCCCACACCTCGCAACCATACAACATAACCGGTGTAACAAGTAGGCCAAATAAGACCTTGGTGGTCTTTCGGTCCCACAACTCGGCATTCCTACACCTGTTTTGAAGTGCATATAGTGCTCTTCAGCCACTTTGAGTTCTTTTCATCCTACATGTATTCCAATTAAGTTTGTCATGAAATTCTATGCCCAGGTATTTGTATTCTACTACTACATCAAGCGGTTTTCCTGCAAACTGAAATTTGAGTTGTTGCTTCTTCTTTTTTGCCAAAAAATCATAATTTTTGTTTTGCTCGTGTTCACCTGCATCCCAACTTCTTTACAAAAGAGTTCTAGAGCTTGAAGGTGATCTTCTAGATCTTTGGCCGTTTTGGCCACAAGAATTACATCATCTGCATACATGAGGAGTTTTACCACATATTTGGCTCAATGCACACCCTCTCCCCCAATTTTGTTTATCCATTCTTCTAACTTGTCAATGTACAGCCCAAATAAAGTCGTTATAGTTTTTAAATGAATAAAAATTTTAAAAATAATTTATATGATGCACCAAACTTTATTATAAATAAAAAATTTAGGGTTTTGAAAGGGTTATTTTTTCCTTAGTACAATAGGTTACTTCACCTAGGTTACAATAGGTTACTTCACCTAGTTACATCAAGTTGTATAATCCTTTTAGGGTCGTTAGGATTTAGAACTTAGACCTTGGTGCAGGCTACATCACTCATATTTATCATCCATTGAACCAAGGCGTCAATGACAACTTTATTATAGTTTTTTAATAAATAAAATTTTAAAATTATTTGATATATTTATATCATATGATATTTATTTTATTTTGAATAGTATGTTGGACATGTATATAAAGTTTAGTTGAAGAGTTTCAAACTTTTTTTTTAATTTTAACAAGTGTTTTTTATTTATGAGTTGATAAAGATGGATGTTGCTTAGAGAAAATAACTTTGAATGTAATACTCTTTTCGAAAGCAAGTGACTATGCAAGGGTTTCATCTGTGTTGAGTGCAAGTGATTCCAGAGGTTTGTTTTTTGGGTTCTTTGGGTCTTAGTGACCAATATTTTTATGGTTTTGCTCAAGATTTTAGCGGGATATATTGTAAGGGACCCAAGATGAGTTAGAAATATATCTTTCAATAGATATTCATGCTATGAACTTTATTAACAACAATTTCCAATTTTATATACAAAACAAAAGTGAAAATCATATCTTTTCTCGATGTCCAAAGTATTGATTAAAGAGATATTGAAACAAGTTTCATGCAACTGATCAAAAAATGGCTTAGATCTTAAGTGAATCCCATGCTAAGGAGCACCCCAAAAAAAATCCACTGTGGAAACCCCTTTCAAGGGTAAGGATTTCAAAGACTTAGTCCCAAAAATGAATTTTAGGAATGGCGGACAACCTCAACCTAATGCTAATATTAATCTTAGGGTTTCTCATAAACCTCTGAGAATGCCTATGATTTATCCTAGGAAAATTGAGTTGGGATGTCTTAGAGCAGTTGATGGAACTTCGATTGTTAACCTAGATATGGGTATCATTCAGATTGGCATAAAAGATCTGGAAAAAAGGGCCAAATTTATTGTTTCTTACGTTTTTGTCCAAGCCTATCTACTTTCAAAGTCTGGGCTGCAAAAAATTGGAAAATAAAAGGTGAGTTACAAATCTCTATTTATCCAAATGATTATTTTCTTGTTTTATTTGCTAATAATAAAGATAGAGATAAAATATTTCAAGGGGGTCTTTGGCTCTTTAAAAGGATGAGGCTTTTTATGAAGCCCTGGCATACTAAATTTAAAGTCGAAGAAGAGATGCCTTCTACAAGTCATGTGTGGGTTAGACTCTTTGACCTCCTAATTGAATTTTGGAATCTAGCTTTTTTTATTCAATTGGAAACTCTTTGGAAACTTTTTTGTTGATTGCTGATTGTACTAAAAAATTCGAACATATTTTCTATGCTTCAATTTATGTTTTAATGGATTTTGACAAACCCCTACATGAAAATATCTCATTACAATTTGAGGAGGACACTTGGAAGCAAGTGGTGGACTATGAGAATATTCCTTTTTGTTGTCAAATTTACCATAAATATGGTCATTTGGCTAGTGTCTGACCAAATAAAATTCTAGATCAAAAGAAAGAGGATACAAACTTAGCAGGTTTCCAAATGCCTGAGAAGAACACTCAGAAAAACTAATTATGAAGGATCAATCGAAGTTATCAGCTAACATGTTTGAAATTCTATCCGTAAATGATGTTCCAAGTGATGAAGAGGAAATAATGAAGACAAAAATCTTAGAAATACAATTTAAAGATGCAGGGAAGGACTCAAAGACAAACCAACAAATTAAAGGTTTTCAACATGAAGAAAATGAAGGAAATATACACAAGGAAAAACAATCTTTTAAATGTTGAGACTTCAGATAATACAAGTCCTAAGATAGACTATGTTGAACCTTTCGGTAATACTTTGGCTTTATACACGCAATATTCGAGGTCAGAATCCATCCTAGATTCAATTAGGGTAAGTCAATAAATAGGAAAAAAAACTAAATATGGATTCCAACCAAAAGGTATGTCAAAATCATATGGTAGAAGAAGGTGAAAAGCTTGTAGAGGAAGGTAAGATTATTGCCCTTACCAATTTTTTAAGCCCTAGTATTAATGAAGATCATCAGTTGGAATATTAGAGGACTCAAAGGGAGTCTTTCAAAACAAAATGAAATTAGAAGAATGATTCAGATAAACCATCCACATCTTGTTTTCCTTTAGGAAACAAATATTTCAATAGAGGAAATGGATTCAATTGCTAGTAAAATATGGCCGGCTAAAAAAATTTGCTTCCCTTAGTTCTCAAGGGACTTCTGGTGGCATTGCTTGCCTTTGGGACCCAAAAGAGGTTGTTATTCACCACATGGTTGGTAGCTGGGATCTTTTGGCTATAGCTATTCAAAGTAAACATTATAACCAAATTATGCTTTGCATAACTGTTTATGCTCCAACTACTTTGGAGGAAAAGAGAAGACAGTGGAAGGATATAACTTATTTTATCTCTCATTTTCCTGAAGCTTGGATCTTTATCAAAGGAGATTTCAATACCATCCTCTCTTTGGATGAGAAAATGAGGGAAAATAGAAATTTGGATAAAAGCACTGACCTCATGAGTGAATATATTTTAAACCTTAATCTTGTGGATATCTAGCCAGATAATGGCCTTATGACTTGGTCTAACATAAGGTAAGGTTTAACTTGTATTATGGAGAGATTGGATAGGTTCTTATTCTATGATAATTTCTTAATCCATGGTCACATTCCTAAGGTGAATACTCTTAACAATGCTAGTTAAGATCACTGGCCAGTCATGGTGAAAATTTAGAAAACTAATGTGAGTTTCTCGCCTTTTTTTATTTTAGTTAATGTGGCTTATATAGAGTTATTTTAGACCCGGAGTGCAGCAATGGTGGAAGGAAGGTAAACCAAGGTATAGGACTAAGATGTTTTGTTTTACCAAAAGGTTGCAATACATTAAATCCAAAATCAAGATTTGGAACTAGAAGAAGTTTGGAGATGTCTAACAAAAAAAATGAAGTTATTTCTCAACTTGAAAATTTGAATAAGAAAATTTGTTTAGATGGCCTCAGAGAGAGTAGAAGTACATATGAAATTAGACTCACTGCTAAGTTAGAGGAATGGAAAAAAAAGAACTCTTATGGAAGTAAAAATCTAGGATCTAATGGCTCAAAGAAGGAAATCAAAACACATATTTCTTCCACAAATCTCTTATAGCTCAAAGATCTCACAACTTTATTTCTTCCCGTAAATTTGATTTTGGAGATGTTGTCTACACTTGGGATGGCATGAAATCTATTATTATCAATTAATTTTCTAATCTATTTGTTGCTGCACCTCTTGACTCGACTTCTCGATAAAATATTCTTCAAGCCATCCCTACTCTTATCACTTCTGAGGATAACTCTATTTTGATTGCTCTAGTTACTATCAATGAGCTTCAACAGGTGGTTTTTAAAATGCAAAAAGGAACCCCAGGTCTTGATGGTTTTCCTATTGAGTTCTATCAAGAGTTTTGGGATATCCTTCATGTTGATTTATTAGAGGTGGTGGAAGAAGCCAGGAAAGCCAAAGAAATTTTGAAGGTTATCAATAAAAATTATATAACTCTTATCCCAAAATCTCAAGAGGTAGATCATATCTTAGCTTTTAGACCTATAGCTTTATGTAATATTCTTCTCAAAATCATTACAAAGATCATGGTGAAAAGGTTGAAGCCTCTTTTGCATAAGATTATTTCCCCTAAACAAGGGGGTTATGTGGAAGGGCATCAAATAGTGGATGAGATAGTTTTTTCTCAAGAAGCCATCCATTCCATGGAAATGCAAAAATCTCCATCTATGGTCATTCGTTTAAACTTATCTAAAGCTTATTACAGAGTGGATTGACACTTCCTTGTCAAAGTTTTAAGTTAATTTGGCTTCTCTTAGGATTGAATGGACTGGATTATGGGATGTATCTCTTTGGTGTCCTACTCTATTCTTATCAATGATAGGTCTTTGTAGCACCCTAAAATTGGCGTAGTAAAACCTTAAATAATTACAATTACTCTAGTAAATATTCAAATTCAAATTTCAACCCTCAAAACCACTCTTAAACATTCGTTTAACCCGTTTCCTCCTTTTTCGTGCCATTTTTAGAGTTTGTTTTGACCGTTTGACGATATTGTCGTCGATCAGACGATATCGCCTCAAATCGGACGATTTCGTCTGGGCTAGGACGTCCAGACGATCTTGTCCCAAAACTATTTTTTCTCAATTAGCCTCTGTTCCAACGACGTCTCTAATCCGGGCAGAAGCATGTCTATGCCATTAGAGACCCTCCCCGTTGGAGATCTCCCAAATTGGGATGATCTCCAACCTCCTAACCTCCCTCCTAAGCCTATTTAAACTTAGGACTCCCCCTTGGCATTCCCTTGGCTGAAATTTCTTGTAACTTGACTTTACACGCACTAAAACATCTTGAATTATCATCTGCACTTGTCCTATCCAAATTTTGTTGTAGAAACCTTGTCATTCTTCAGTCAGAGCAAGCTCAGTTCGTTGTGGACGATCCTGTTCAATTTGAGACAATTTCGTACCAGTTCGAGACGATCTCGACTACAATCTGCATTGGGGGCAATCAGTGCCTAGAGTTTGCATTTCCTCATTACTTTCTGCTGCATTATTCTGTATTTAGTTAATCTTATGATTATTCTTTATTATTTTGCATTTTGGAGTTCACCCATGTAGTTTAATTACATAATAAGGTCATGATTCTCTATTAAAGTATTGCAACTTACTTGCATTTCTATTCGAGATTATCTGTTAACATCCTTATTGTCATTTTACATCATTATCCTTTATTAGCATTGTTGCATTTTTTGTATTTTGTGTCTATTTCTCTGTTTGCAGGTCTCTGATGAATTCGTCAGATCTCAGACGATCCTGCAGGTCGGAGACGATCCCGTCAAATTCCAGACGATCATGTCTCGCTTCAAGAATCAGAACCTCCATCAGACATCCGGATCAGGTATGGCTCTGTAATTTAGCTTTTTCTCTCTATTTTTTGTTCAAATTTGTTTGTTGTATTTCATTTAGCCTGCATTTTCATAATAGAACAACTTAGATTCATTTGGCCAAACCTAGGACTTGAATGTTTAAAGATAAAACTGAACACATTAAACACATTCCCAACCTAGGCATGGAAACTGCCATTCAAACGTTTCCTGGTGAACCCACCATCCGTCGAAAAATCACCATAATACACCTCCCCCGAGAGGCCGGACCTTCGTAAGGCCTCTTAGTCCGAGGTACCACGCCATCCTTTTCCCATCCTCCTTCTGGGCACGGATCCTATAGCCTGAAGGTAAGGATGCAAAAAATTTAGAGCGATACATTTTGGTGAACCCGACGTGAATGCATTTAAAACCTTTTGAAAAAAAAAAAAACAAAAAAACTTAGATGCATTTCAAATCATTTAAAACTAATGAGTTGCATATCATGTTTATATGGTAGCTCCTAAGAAAAGACTAGCAGTTACTATAAATGTTGAAAACCAATTAGCAGCCATAGAAATCAATTTTGTGCTTAGTGTGCCTGAAATAGATAGAAATCAACTTTTGTGGGACGAACTTGATAGAAGACTAGGTGTCATTTCATCTAGGTCAACAAAACTTAAACAAATCAAAAGGCTTGTCCTAGATAGAATCCTGGATCCTCATCAACTCATTTTTTATCATGAACTTTAGAGAGCCTGCCATAGGTGGTTAGCTTATAGGAGAGCTCTTATGTCTTTAGAATTGTTCACCTTCGAGGAATACCTCGAGAACGCAGCCACTATACACCAGTTTCTAGGTCGTGTAGAAGACCAAGAGGTCGTTCTTACAGATAGGGAAAGATGGAATAGAGTTCCTCGAGCTATGTTATATCGAGAGTATTGCCACGAGCTTTACTTCTATCAACCAGAATCTGAGACAGATAATATCACTATAGCCCTTTTCATTAAATTCTTGAAAGAAAATTTTCAATTTGAAGAACACTTCATGACTCCTGAAGAACTTGAGCCCATTAATGATATTTATAAATTGTTTATAGAAAACTAGATCATTGCTTTCATTATTATTATTTCTTGTGTTTTGTGTGTTGTTTGTTACCTTTATAATATTGTTATTAAAACCAAAAAAAAAAAAAACAAGAAAAACTAAAAAACATAACAAAAACCAAAACATTTCATTTTAAATATTGTAGTAGGTATATAATTAATATATACCTCTTAAGCTTGTTGCATATATATATATATATATATATATATATATATATATATATATATATATTATATATCTTGAAATCTAAGTTAAGCACAATGCCTAAACTTAGGAATGGTAAACAAACTGAAGGAGAAGAAGAAGATTGGTTAGAAGACAAAACAAGAAACCCAAATGTCCTTCCTGAGGATCCAATCCCGAAAGAAGAAACTCTAGACCAGCAAGACGATGAGCTTGCTGTAGATGAACAAGAAGAAAATGTTAAAGAGGATGGATCCTCATCCCCTAGAGTAGCTCCAAATGGAACTATTGCTTTTGATAACTTAGATCATTTCTGGAAATTTTTCAATAATAACATTGGTGCTCTTAATATGGTAGTTCGTATTGATAAAGGGCAAATTAGTGACACTCAAGCAGCCATGGAACATATGTTTGATGTGCACACTAATCCCTTGTCTTTTGTTGATCAAGAAAGTGATAAGGCTGGACCATCCAATAGAGATATGGTCACTATGATTCAAAACATGCCAAAACAACAGGTTACCCAACCTCCTAAGGAACCTGTTATTGAGCCTAAAATCATTCCCACACAAAAGAAACTTTCCTTCACTGCTTTACTTTGCCAAACTATTGATCAATATGCTTCAAATCAACAAAAACCTAAAATGAAGCCAAACACCAATTTCCAACAATCTGGAATGCAACATAATATAACTTCAAAACTTCTTCATAACACCCTTCCTACTAACATATTACACAATAGCAATATAGCATCTAATCTTCATGTCCCTCCATATGTTCACAAATCTCATATTAATGCCCTACCGAACCAATATGGTGGGCAAACCAGTAACCTGGAAGCCATGGTGAAGCAGTTAGCCTCTCGCATGGACAAGATAGATCCCTACCGTCCCTCGTACAATTATCGAGAGATATGTAATCAACCTTTGGTTCCCATAGTTGTAGCACAATCGTACCCTAAACACTTTCCCATGCCCGTCCTACCTATATATAAAGGAACTGAAGATCCCATAGAGCATCTTCGCATGTTTAGGATAGCATGTCATGATATATCACATGATGACTTGCTATTACTAAAAATGTTCCCAAAAAGTTTAGGAGGAATGGCATTAGAGTGGTACTATCAACTACCCACTCATTCTTTAAGAAATTTTGAAGAAACAGCTGAATCTTTTTTCTATCAATTTAGTGCCTACATTGAGAGGCATGTCACCATTAAAGATTTGTACAACTTAAAACAAGACAAAGATGAATGTTTTGCTGATTTCTTAGCTAGATGGAGGCAGTTGACAGGAAAAATGCACTTTGTGCTACCTTATAGGGAAATGTTGGACATTTTTATTAATAATTTGCAAGAACAAATATCTTATGAGTTATCAATCTGCTACTTTAACTACCTTCGATCAGGCTATAGATTTAGCTCGAAGAGTAGAAGATGCCCTCATTAGGAGAGGCCAACTTAGGAAGAAAGATGATGAGAAAACATCCAGAAATCAATATAAAAACAAACAAGTCGTAGGTGACGGAGTCATTGATAGCAGAAATGTTGCTAATATCAATGCAACGAAGACAACATAAAAATTTATATTGAAACCTCCCGATAAACCTCCTCGAGAATTTACTAGATTGAATCAACCATTATCAACTATTTTACCTCAATTACTCGAAAGAGGTTTGATTCAATTACCAACTATTCGGGAACCTGATCCAACCATACCCGGATACAGAGCTGACTTACACTATGATTTCCATAGAGGACCTGGACACTCTACCAACGCTTGTAAAAGGTTAAAGCATAAAATACAAGATATGATTGATAATAATGAAATGGAGGTGCAAGCCTTCCAACCTAAATAAAATGCTCCTAATAACACTCAAAAGAACATTCCCCAAAATCAAAATCAAAATGCTAATCAATCATTAGACATATTTCAACATCCTTTACCAAGACATGGTAAAGGGGTGGCCAACCAAATAGAACATCATAATGTTCCTCCTCCTACCCAATATGTAGGAACTATTAGCGGACAATTACCTGTTCAGGATCCTTGAATATTTGACACAACTTTATCCCTGGTCACGACCAGGCCCCTACATAATTTTCAAACTCCCGATCCTAGTGATGTAGAATCAGATATTGAAAGTGAAATAGACATCACCTCAAACTAATCGAATAGTTCTAAAAATGAATAAGATCCTATTCAACCTATCACAGATGCTATGGTTCTAGAAGAACCATTTCCTAGAAGAGTTACTACTCGACCCTCTTCTAATCAATTCCTCCCTAATGAACAAGCCATAAATGCTCAACCAATACCAGTTCAACATCTTCAATATAACATTATAGGTACCATCGGAGTCGTTACCCGACAACAAGCTCAAAATTCTCAACAAGAACCAAATTAGAACGATGGATCAACTCCATTTGTTTTGAAAAATCCCAATAAAGGGAATCATGCTCCTAATGTTCAACCTAAACCCCCTTATAATATTAATGAGCAATTATCCAATACTACAGCCAGAATTTCCCTTTTGGATTTATTAAGATCTTCTCCTACCCATAGAGATGAATTAATGCTTACATTAAGCCAAATGATGGTACCTTAAAATATTCAACCTGAAGCCATGGCCAATACTATCATCACTAGAGAAGTCGATTGTATTGACTTTCGAGATAAATATATCCCACAACACAGTTTACATAAGGATAATCCCTTATATATTATCGCTCTAATTGGAGATGTAGTCGTTAAAAGAGTCCCGATTGATAATGGTTCATCTCTAAACATTTGCACTTTTGACTTCTACCAACGGTTTGGCTTTAGAAGTGATGAAATGAAGAAAACCGACATGATTATCAAAGCTTTCAATGACGAAACACAAGAAACGTGTGGAGTTATTACCATCCCATTGCAAGTTGGTCCTAGAACCTTAGATACGACCGTGTTTATTGTACATTGCCCCGCATCGTACAATATACTCTTGGGTCGTCCTTGGATCAATGCAATGCGGGCGTCCCATCCACTTTACACCAATGTGTTAAATTCGAATTTAAAAATCAGTTGGTCACTATCCATGGTGATCCTAGACCCTTTGATATGTGTGCTTTGGCGTAACCCGTTGGAGTTCAATTTTGCCCTGCTTTGTCATCCACACATCCTAATTCTTATTTTTCATCTAAAACTGTGAAACACACTCCCATAGCTTCACCTATTTCTCCTTCATTAATTTCACCCACATATATAGATCAACAATCTTCTAAACAAACCACTCTAGAACCTCAAAAAGATCTTCAATCCACAACCAATCCTTCATGTTCTATCCCTATAATTTCAAAACCTATAGACCCATTCATTAACACTTCCACTTTATCTACATCTATCATACCTTCCACATCTAAAGATATAGGGAATGATCCTTCTACATCTTATGCTCTTTCTGATGAACTTTTACCAGATTTATTCACAATCTTAATATCAGAAAAAACAAATGCTTTCATGCAAGATTCAATTCTTTTAAATAACTTGACGCCATCTCCTCGTACTTTGGGCCTCCCACAACCTATGGGAAGTACTTACCAAGTCGGGAGTTGTGCCTTCATTTATAAAGGATATGACTAGGGAAGAATACCCCGAAATATTAAAACTCATCATGATGGATATGCTCGGTGTTATTTTACTAATGAGTATATTAAAGCTAAACCTATAATGCTTAAAATGGGATATAAAGGGAAATGCTTGGGACCTTTCCAAAATGGTATGAAAGAACCTTTCGATGTAGAACCGTGGCCTGCCCGCTATGGTGTGGGCCTATTTCCTAGTAAGGGTCAACCCTTTCATTTTGAAGATGATGATCAACTCATATGTTATCAAGATTATTTAGATAGGCGTGATAATTTGCCTCTAAAAAATTAGCCATTTACTTGCAATATGCTATCCATAGCTTACCCTGAATTGATTGCTGACTCTGATGAGGAGTTGGAAGGAGATATCTTCCACGATGTCTCCGTTGAAGAAATGTTACACAATGGGTTTTATTTTGATGGTTCTATACCAACTATAGCCCAACTTGAGGCCACCACTCATCAAGATGAATTATCCAAGTTAACCTTAAAATAATTACAAGAATTGGGCGTCTCACCCGCCCCACCTAATTTTGAAAGAGATCTACACATGGAAGTAGAAAACGTCATTAAAGTTAACATTGGAATTGAGGATAATCCTCACATAATCAATATTGGATCAGAATTAAGTCAAGAAAAACAAGAGCAATACATTGCATTCCTTAAAGAATATGAAGATGTCTTCGCTTAGACATATGAAGATATGCCGAGTCCGGACCCTTCCGTAGTCATGCATCATCTAGTAGTCCATCCGGATGCTAAACCTGTTAAATAGAAACTTAGAAAAATGCATCCCAAAGTGGCCCTGCTAGTCAAAGGGGAGTTAGAAAAACTCTTGAATGTTGTTTTTATACAAGATATTGATTATGCTGAATGGATCTCAAATGTAGTTTCAATCACCAAGAAAGAAGCTACCAAAGTTAGGGTTTGCACATATTTTAGAGATATTAACGTTGCATGCCCTAAAGATGATTTTCCTCTTCCAAACATGGACCAAATCATTGATTTTACTACTGGGAGTGGGATGATGTCCCTAATGGATGGATTCTCTGGTTATAATCAGATCAGGATAGCTCCTGAAGATCAGGCTAAAAAAACCTTTATTACCCCCCCGGGGTACCTTTTGTTGGAAAGTGATGCCATTCGGCTTAATGAACGCAGACACAACCTATCAACGAGCTATGACTTATATTTTTCATGATATGATGCATGATATCCTACATGATTATGTAGATGATATTATAGCTCACTCTATTAATGAAGATAATCATTTAGATGATTTGAGAAAAGTTTTTAATCGATTAAGAGAATATCTTATTCGATTAAATCCAACCAAATGCATATTTGGAGTTAAGTCCGGTAAACTATTAGGGGTTATAGTTTCTTTACGTGGCATCGAAATTGACCCTCTCAAGATTGTGGCTATCATTGATATGCCCGCACCTACCAATATATCTGAGTTACGAAGTTTACAAGGTAAGCTTCAAGCTATCCGTCGCTTCATCGATAAGTTGGCAAACAAAATCGGTCCCTTTCTTAAGCTCCTTAAGAAGGATGTCCCTTTTAATTGGGACGACGAATGTAAAGAAGCTTTTGAACTTCTCAAACAATACCTCCTTAACCCACCTGTGCTTTCTCCACCTAGACCTGATCACCCATTTCTCCTATATATTTCAGCTTTAAATTCTGCCTTAGGAGATATGTTAGCTCAGATTGATGATGAGAAGAGAGAACGTGCTAATTATTACATTAGCCGAACCTTCATCAGTTATGAAACCCGCTACATAGCATTAGAAAAACTATGTCTAGCAGTCGTATTTTCTATGCAGAAATTACGCCATTATATGCTCAATCAGAAAACATGTCATTGCTAAATATGATCCCTTGAGGTATCTCATGAGTTGACCTCATTTATCGGGTCGTACAGCCAAGTGGGTTCTTGCTCTAAGCGAGTTTGACCTCACGTTCATAGGACGAAGTCTCGTTAAGGGTCAAATCATAGCAGATCAATTAGCTGCTGCACCCTTAGAGTCTACCCATATCCTCATCATTGAGTTTCCTGATGAATGCCTTCAATTAGAGGCAGACCATATTGAACAATGGTCCTTATACTTTGATGGAACCCGATGCATGAGTGGGGCTGGTGCGGGTATTATTTTAATATCCCCTCAAAAACATCTTATTTCTCTATCCTTCAAATTAAAATTTACTAATAATACTGCTGAATATGAAGCTCTAATCCTTGGATTACGAGTTGCCTTGGCGCTAAAAATTAAACATCTATTAGTTTTTGGTGATTCTCAACTTGTTATAAACCAAATTAATGAAGTTTATCAGACCAGAGATGATAAACTGCGCCCATATAAAGCCTATGTTTTACAATTAATGTCTCTATTTGATCAAGTTTCCTTGGAAGCTATTCCTCGAACTTGCAACCGTGCAGCTGATGCTATGGCCGTAGCTGCATCTCTCCTGCCCTTGGAGTTAGATGACGAATATACCACTATCATTATTTGTTGACTCCAGGAACCCGCTTCAAATAAGTCATGTTTAGAACCTTTGGATGTGTTTCTAATCAATGAAACTACTCCTAAACCTTGGTATACAGATATATTTGATTTTCTTCAAAATGGGACTTTCCCTGCCAATTCTAATAGAAACCAACGTCGATTATTACATAGACGAGCAAGTCGATTTGTAATAATTGGCAATACTTTGTATAGGAGATCTTTTGAAGGTATCCTATTAAGATGTTTGAATTTAGCAAAATCCAAATCAGCCTTGAGTGAAGCCCATGATGGATCTTATGGAGGACACTTCAGTGGTAGTGTCATTGCTAAAAAGCTCCTTAGGATATGATACTTTTGGCCTACCATGGAGAATGATGCACATGATTATGTGTGCCATTGCAACAAGTGCCAAAAACATGCTGACCTCGTCCATGCCCCTGCACAAGAACTGCAAGCTATTTCATCTCCTTGGCCCTTTTCAAAATGGGGCTTAGACATCATTGGCAAAATTAATCCTGTGTCATTTGATGGAAACAAATTCATCATAACCGCCACTGAGTATTTCACGAAGTGGGTTGAAGCTATGCCTTTAGCTTCTTGCACTGGCACACAAGTTTCTAAATTTATTTTTAATCAAATCATTTGTAGGTTCGAAATTCCTGCAAATCTCATCTCTGATAATGGAACTTGTTTCAAAAATAAAGATGTCAAGAAATTATGCCAAAAATATAAGATTCAACATCGTTGGTCCACTCCCTATTATCCTTAGGGTAATGGTCAAGCAAAAGCATCTAAAAAAATCTTAATCAAGATTCTCAAAAGATTGGTCAATAAATCTGGCCGCGACTGGCACATTCAATTATATCCAGCCTTGTGGGCCTATCGAACTAGTGTTCAAACCCCCACTGGAACTCCACCTTTTATTTTGGTTTATGGTGTCGAAGCCATTTTTCCCTTTGAATTAGAAGTTCCTTCTTTGGCTCTACTACTTCAAGATACCAAAGTAGGAGATGAATATCGAGATCGGCAGACTCGATCACTGGAACTCCTCGATGAAAAATGCATCAATGCTTTGGAGCATCTCCGTGCCTACCAAAACAAGCTTAAAATATCATATGCTAAAAAGTTCGTCATCGATCCTTTGAGATCGGCGACCTTGTTTTAAAAGAAAATCAAAAAAATACTAATGCAACTAAAGACCTTAAAGGTAAATTTGAGCCCAACTAGCTTGGACCATACATTATCACTGCTAAATTTGAATCGGGAGCATACAAATTAGCTACCTTAGATGGTAAAGAACTTAAAGAACCTATGAATATTATGCATCTTAGGCGATATTATGCATAAAATTTAGTCATTTCATCATTTGTACATATTTTGCATGTTGTCTTATTTTAAAAATATATCAAACTTTTACACAAAAACAAAAACAAACAAAAATAATAAAAATAAAAACAACAATATTCTTGACTCTTTCGAAACCAAAACAAAATAAAGAAGAAAGAGAGAGTCAACATTCTCAAACTTCCCAAAAAGTATTTGTATATATTTTTTCTTACAAATTTTGCAGTTATATATTTCAAATTATTTTGGATAAATTAGCATTTATTTGGAATCCCTCACTTTCACAAACACAAAATAAATATCTTGATTTTTATCTGGCATGATTACTAATCTCTCTTATATCAAAGTCCACAAAATTCAATTAAATAAAGTTTGAGCACAGAGAATTGATCTTGTTATTTACTTAAACCAAGCACATCCTTTCACAATAAAATGATTATATTTGTAATGTCCATGCTATGCTACATAGTAGAAGTGATTTCTTGAGCGAAAAGTTTCCCCTGCTATCCTGTCATGCACATGGTCTAGAATCTTTGAGAATTGGCAAAAGGACAAGCTCACCCCTACCTAGAATAAAAATCCCTTGCTCTACAGCTAATCCGAGCAAGTACCCCTAGCATAGGAAGAAAAGCAAAGTTCAAGAAAAAGAGCAAAAGAAAAATGTTATTTTATATCATTACAGCAATGTTTCAAGCATTATCTCAAAAATCAAGTACAAAAAAAAAAAAAAAAGCAAAAGAAAGCAAAAGCAAAAGCAATAAAATCCCTCTCCCTACCCATTGAAAAGAAAAGAAGGGTTGATGAGCTTGAATCCCTGGAATTCTCAATTATTCAAAAACTGTGAGGTAAGCCCCATAACAGGTGGTTTGTGCCCAACTCGCTTAGCCTTGGGTAACTCCTAGCGTGGCGATATGTCTATCACATTAGCGACCTTCTTTTGTACAGACCTATGTCTGCTTATGGATTAGCTAGCTCTTGATAATCCGACTTACATAGTAGTATGGTATGGTTATATGCATCTAAATCATGGTTAATGAACACTTATTTGGTTCATTCAAATCACTTGTATCAAATTATCTTGCTCAAACTGGTAAATGAACAATACAATCGCATACACATTTGTATTTGAGAGATTTTGTGTATCATTATGATAAATCAAGATTGGAAATGAACTCACATATGCACATGGGATTCCTTATAAATCTAACTTTTGTCTTTAAGATACTTTGAAATATTTTTGCAAATTGTTTGGAATAAATTCATTTTCTTCTTTAAAGTACAGTTGTTTAGTATAAAGACAACTACATGCATAATCAAAAATCAAAATTTCTTTCAAACCATACAATAAAAACACATATTTATATATTGTCGACTTTCGCGACGATGGTATAGTTCCAAAACTAAAATTGGAATTTTATGCCTAGCGCAAGTCCTCATCTTCATATTTTTTGACTATTTCAAAAATAAAAAATCAACCATACAATAAAACTATTATATCAACTTTTTTGGATTTCGCGATGATGGTATAAGTCTATACCTAAATATGCCTAGCGCAAACCATTGTACCAATTTTTATTTCCCATTTATTTAAAATCATAAAAACATATGACTTAAATCATTATGTTACACAATTATGCTTTAAAACAAACAAACATCTATTTTATTTCATGTCATTATGTCAAACTTCAATTTTGCAATGATGGTATAATTCCTAGGGAATTATCCAAAAAATTTATCACATTTAGGAATTTATGCCTAGCAAAAATCATTTTAAAATATTTCATGCATAATATTTTCATGAAAAATCTAAAAACAAAATCATCATCATCATCATTTGCATTATCACAACAAAGCCTTAAGACAGTCTCTTAAGCACCCTTTTTCTTTTTAGCAATATTTCTATACTGGGATTAGCTTGACGACCGAGTGAGCGGCGACTCTATGAAATGGTCTATAATAGCGACAATGTCCTTTGAAATTATTGTTAAAAGTCCTTTTTATTTTTTATCAAATTATCATCACAACAACCAATTTGTTACATCAGATTATTTCATTTAAATTTTTAAAGCATGACATTTAAACCATAATATTTTCCAACGATATAATTACATGAATCATCAAATCAATCACACCAAAACATTAAAAGCATCATACAAACGCACAAGACAAGTCATATGATCAAAACAAATATATCTCATCTATATATATATCAAATATATGTACATCATATAAAAAATAGATTGGTATGCCATAATCTACATCTTGGCATACTCAATCTTCTCAATCATATATCCTTTGTGCAGTGTCTCGAGAGCCCCTCGAGCTCTCAGCCTCATCTCCTCCCCCGCCCTGAGGTGGACGAGGTGGCCCCATCGTAGTATGTGTGGTACTGCGAGTCCTCGTCATTGATCAAGATGAAGTCCTCGACGACCCAATCCTAATCAGGTCAACAATGTCGGTTGGCAGCTGTACCCTTTGACCCTTTGGCACCATTTGGAAGTAGATACCCTGGTAGAACGTGATCTGAGTAATCGATCACACCAGATCCTGAGTGCTCGCTCCTTCGCTTCGTGCTTTGAGGCGTGCAACCTCATCTCTGAGCTGTGTAGCCTCTGCTCGGTGTCGTGCAGCCTCCTCCTACAAAGTCTGCACCTGTTCCTAGAGACGGACAGTCTCTGCCCGGAGAGTAGCCATCTCACTACTCTCTCCTATGTCCACACCCTTGCCCTTATCGGGCGATGGTGGTCTCTCTCTTTGTGGAGAAGGGGGTCTCTCCTCCCTCCTCTCCCGCTGTCGCAGCCTCTACTGAGCCTGTGGTCTCCTCTGCTCTCTCCTGCTGCAACCTTGTGCTGCCTCAATGGCTGTCTAGCACTGCCTCCCCATCCGATGCATAACTATGTGAATCAGACCCTGAGTCCTTGCCATCCGAGGAGGGCGGATGCCTGTGTACCAGGAATCGTAGCAGTCGGCTACCCCAACGTCGTCCCCATCCACTGGCTGAATGGGGGCATCATCTGCATCCTGACTCCAGAATCGCTGCATATCTAGAGCCCCACTAACTGTAGTGTTATCCCGGACAGTCCGAGAAAACTCAGTCTCTTAGATATGGGATCCTCTGATGTAGATCGAACTGCCTCAAAACTTGGTCATACCGGTGGAGCTCCACCTCTCCCCTCTCCATCCTTAGCCAGCAGACTCGCCTAATGCGAGCCAGTTCCTGTCCGTCCTTGGCCCACCCTGGATGATATCTCCAAGGCCTCCAGGTGATCTGGTCGGAGACAAGGTCGTCTAGTAGTCTCCGGGATGCTGGCAAATCTATCCATCGCTGTGCCTCTCTCCAGAGCCACCAGTAGAAAACTTGGGGTCTCTCCCCATCAATCCCTATCAATGGGAGCCCTACCGGCCTTCGCATCGCAATGTGCTCCTAGCACCAAACCTGCAGTAGTGATGTCATAACCAGACATCGACCGCCCTTGTATACGACCCCATGAAGGATCCTATACAACCGACAGAGTACAAAACTCCCCCAAGCAAACCTGTATCCGTGGTCTCTCATGTCGCAGACCACATCTGTCAGTACCCATGGTACCCTACATCCGCTCTGATGGCACAGCAGAAGACCACCTACCACCCTAGCCAAAACCTATGTTAGCCTAGATGCCCCAAGTATCTGGCGTAGAGATTCGATGTTCACTCTGCCCTTCTCCAAGGCGAAGCTCGGATCTTCGCACAGTCACATCATCGCGTGGCCCTAATTGGTCGCGGGAGTGATTAGCCATCCTTATATGGGTATCCTCAAAATCCTCCATACATCCTCCAGTGTGGGAGTCATCTCTCCTGTCGATAACCAGAAACAGGAAGAACCTAGATACCACCTCTCTCGCTAGGGTCGTCAATAGCCCCATATCTGTAGAAACCTATGGCGTCTCTGCCACATGCTGCAAGCCGACTTGAGCCAGCTGATCTCGCTCTAACTGAGATAGGGCGACCAAGTCATCCTTTAGTCCATCGTATTTCCATTCTCTGCTCTTTAGTAATCCTCTCTGCAACATAAACAAAATCAACCATAAAAATCATTAATAAATCATTAATTAAAAATGCAAGTCAAAATAAGTTCAATTTTATAAATGATGATATCGTCCACAATTGGACGATATCGTCCCCAATTTGAGCAAATTCGTCTTTGATTTCGCATGAGGAAATCATCCCTTATTGGACGAAATTGTCCCCCTATCGCCGATTTCGCCCTTAGATGAAATCGACGATATCGAGACGATTTCGACAAAATCGAGACGATTTCGTCTT
Source organism: Wollemia nobilis (assembly GCA_028583015.1). Lineage (NCBI taxonomy): Eukaryota > Viridiplantae > Streptophyta > Pinopsida > Araucariales > Araucariaceae > Wollemia > Wollemia nobilis. Next base: position 1,636,539 of record JAQPPZ010017145.1, on the reverse strand, counting down.
GATGACGTCGACGGCCCAAAAACGGTCGCAATGCTCAAAAATCAATCAAATCTAATCTAAAAAGCATGAAATTCTAAAATTAAGCATTCTAAACTAAGTTTAGATCCTTACCCGTAGCCCACGCCGGACCTCTGTTGATCTGTGCGCTGTCTCGACCATCTTGTCTCCAGAGCTCTAAAAACTAGGAAAATAAACAGTAACAATGAATTAGGGTTTTACCCTATTTTTCTTAATTTTATTCAAAAACACTTAACAACTTTTTTAAAAATTTTGCTTTTTCGCGTTTTTACCACAAATGTTCGATTTGGGTAAAAACACGGAGGGGGCACCATAGTAAGCTGTCGTACGATTCGACCTAGAATTGTCACCTAAAAATGGGAATACTTTTTGCTTTCTCGTAGATCGAGAAGAACTCATATTTAATTCATTTTCTTCGAAAAATTCACTAAAGAGGGGACAAAATGTAGCACCCTAAAATTGGCGCAGTAAAACCTTAAATAATTACAATTACTCTAGTAAATATTCAAATTCAAATTTCAACCCCCAAAATCGCTCTTAAATCGTCGTTTAACCCGTTTCCTCCTTTCCCGCGCCATTTTTAGAGTTTGTTTTGACCGTTTGACGATATCGTCGCCGATCAGACGATATCGCCTCAGATCGGACGATTTCGTCTGGGCTAGGACGTCCAGACGATCTTGTCCCAAAACTATTTTTTCTCAATTAGCCTCTGTTCCAACGGCGTCTCTAATTCGGGCAGAAGCGTGTCTACGCCGTTAGAGACCCTCCTCGTTGGAGATCTCCCAAATTGAGATGATCTCCAACCTCCTAACCTCCCTCCTAAGCCTATTTAAACTTAGGACTCCCCCTTGGCATTCCCCTGGCTGAAATTTCCTATAACTTGACTTTACACGCACTAAAACATCTTGAATTATCATCTGCACTTGTCCTATCCAAATTTTGTTGCAGGAACCTTGTCATTCTTCAGCCGAAGCAAGCTCAGTTTGTCGTGGACGATCATGTTCAATTCGAGATGATTTCGTACCAATCCGAGATGATCTCGACTACAGTCTGCATTGGGGGCAATCAGTGCCTAGATTTTGCATTTCCTCATTACTTTCTGCTGCATTATTCTGTATTTAGTTAATCTTATGATTATTCTTTATTATTTTGCATTTTGGAGTTCACCCATGTAGTTTAATTGCATAATAAGGTCATGATTCACTATTAAAGTGTTGCAACTTACTTGCATTTCTATTCGAGATTATCTGTTAACATCCTTATTGTCATTTTACATCATTATCCTCTATTAGCATTGCTACATTTTTTGTATTTTGTGTCTATTTCTCTGTTTGCAGGTCTCTGACGAATTCGTCTGATCTCAGACGATCCTACAGGTCAGAGACGATCCTGTCAAATTCCGGACGATCCTGTCTCGCTTCAAGAATCAAAACCTCCATCAGACATCCGAATCAGGTATGGCTCTGTAATTTAGCTTTTCTCTCTGTTTTCTATTCAAATTTGTTTGCTGTATTTCATTTAGTCTGCATTTTCATAATAGAACAACTTAGATTCATTTGGCCAAACCTAGGACTTGAATGTTTAAAGATAAAACTGAACACATTAAACACATTCCCAACCTAGGCGTGGAAATTGCCATTCAAACATTTCCTGGTGAACCCACCATCCATCGAAAAATCACCATAATACACCTCCCCCAAGAGGCGGGACCTTCGCAAGGCCTCTCAGTTCGAGGTACCGTGCCATCCTTTTTCCATCCTCCTTTCGGGCACGAATCCTATAGCCTGAAGGTAAGGATGCGAAAAATTTGGAGCGATACAGTCTTCTCAATTGTTCCCTACTTCCAGAGGTATTAGACAAGGTGACCCCCTCTCCCCTTATTTATTCATCGTTCTTGTTGAATGCTTAAGTAGGACTATAACCAAAAATAGAGAAAACAAAACCCTTGAGGGAGTGACCATTGCTCGTGGAGCTAGACCTATTTCTCATCTTCAATTTATTGATGACTCTACTTTGTTAGGTAAAGCTATAGTTAAGGAAGCTTATAAAATTAAGCAAATCATCAGCTATTTTTCTAATGCTACCGGGAAATTGATCAATGAAGACAAATCTAAAGTCATTTTCTTTCAATGCTCTCCAAAAAAGGAATACATGGTATTAGATAAATCAAGATATAATAAGACCTCCCTTCTAATAACTTATTTAGTCATTCCTCTCAATATTCAAAGACAAAAAAAAGACTAAAATTGGCTGTTGGATAGAGTTAGGAAGAAATTTGGTAAGTGGACCAATAGGTGGCTTTCATTTGAGGGCATACTTACCTTGGTAAAATCAGTCCTTCAAGCTATACCTATTTATGTTTATGTTGTGTTGAATATCCCAAAGGGTGTTCTTTGAGAATTAGATCAAATCAATCATCGGTTCCTCTAGAGTGGTACTAAGGAGAAAAGAAAATGGGCCTTGGTGAAATGAGATACTTTATGCCTTACCAATGATGAAGGGGGTTAGGTTTTTGGTTTACTATTAATAACAATAAGGCTTTAGTTGTTAAACTGTATTGGAGGATTTTGCATAACCCCAATTCTCTTTGGATCAAGAATATTTGTGCTAAATATGATGAGAACAAAAGTTTTGAAGACCTTGTTCGCTATTAATTGCCTACCAAAGGTTCTCCTATTTTAGTGGTTCTTAAGACTGGTGAGGATTTGATTAAGCAAAAGTTATTTTGGATCATTCATAATGGTCAACAAGTAAATTTTTGGATAGATTCTTGGGATGGTCACCAGCCTTTGATAACTTAGTTTCCTTATTGGAGGCCTTGGATGAAGGAGCTTCATTGAGCTAACCAGATAAAGGTTACTAATTACTTTCGATACCATATTGGTAATTCACATGTTGGTAGATATTGGATCCCTATTGAGGACTGACCTATTCAAATGCCAGAAAGGCAAAGAAAAGACATCAAAAGCATCCTTCATACAAGATCTCTCTCTTGATCCCATGATCAAGTTTTTTTTGTATGGAACAACACTACTAAGGGTGAGTATTCAGTTGCTTAAGGTTATTTGACCTTATGCCATAATAATACCAACCAATCATATGATATATTTACTCAATTGTGGGCTCAAAATCTTTTGCCTAAGGTGAGGTTCTTTACATAGATTTTATTGCATCACACGGTGCTTACTGGTGAGCAACTTATGAAACATGGTTTTCATGGCCCGTTTAGATGCAAATTATGTGGAGAGAATGTGGAAACTCTTAGTCATATTTTTATTGAGTGTACCTTAGCCTCTAAGCTATGGACAAGAATGACCATCTTACTTGAATTATAGTGGTCCAATTTTTTAACTTTTGAACAACTTTGGAGGGATTGGCCTAATCAGGAGGGTGTTGATCACTTTATTAGGCAACTAGTTTGGATGGGTTCTACCATCCTACTTTGGAATATCTAGAAAGAAAAAACAATCATATTTTTAATCAAGAAAGAAAGGACATTCACTATATCTGGAAAAATACCATTGTTAACTTAGTTGAATAAGTCCAATAGCTTCTTAAACACCCCCAAAACTCCCACTAAATATGGGATCAAGTGATGCAAATATTGAAGATTAACTCTTTTAAGGGAAACCATCTTAAAGGGAATGTGAGTAATTGAAATATGGATAGAACAAGGAATTGGTAGCCTCATCCTAAGAATTTTGGAAAAGTCAATACTGATGAAGCCTCTAGGGGGAACCCTAGAAAAACTAGTGCATGAAGAATTGATAGATTTTGAGATGGTTCCTCAGTATTCACTTTTGTTGGGAATTTGGGTATCCTTTCCAATAACCATGTTGAGGGGTATGATATCCTTAAAGGCTTTTGAGAGGCTACTAAGGTCAGATGGAAAAAGGTGTTGGTTGAATCCAAATCTCAAGTCATGATTAATTTGTTAAAGACTCCTTCTAAGAATCATAAGGTTGATTGGAGAATAAAAAGAATTGTTTCAATTAATCCAGATGGGCTTTTTGAAATTTGAATACAATCATGTGGTCAGAGAACAAAGCATGAGTGCTGATGCTTTAGCTAATTGGGCATTGGAAAAATGTGATCTTACTATGACCACCCTCCTAGATGGGGGGATTCAAAAATAAGGGAAGCTCTTCTTTATATCCTTTCTTTGGATGGCTCTAGTACTAGAGGTACCTAGTTCCTTTTTTCTTTGTTTTTCTTCTATTTGTTTCGATCAAGATATTTTAGTTCCCTTTCTCAGACTGATCATTCTTATGTTTTCTTTGTCGATTCTTGCCTGGATAGCTTTTTGGCCTAGAAATGCCAAACTTGCATTTTATGTTTTTATCCTTTTTTGTTTTTCAATGTGTGTTGTTTTGTATTGCTTTTGTTTTATTTTATTTTTATGTTTTGTGTTTTTGTTCTTTTTTGTGTGTGTGTGTGTGTGTGTTTGTGTTTGTGTGTTGGTTTTGTGGTTTTTTTTGTATGTTTTGTTAGCTTTTGATATAGTGTGCAATGGGAGATAGCAATCACAATATGCAAAATAATTTGAAAGAAAGTAAATATACGAGATGATTGAAGTATGCTATAAATATAAATAACATAAATGAATACAATGTAGCTATAGAGGAAATGAACACTCCATTAATAAATCTACTGAACTACATTACACCCATCACCAATATATGGTGATCTACACAACACTATGCTACTACCTACGAATATGCTCTAAGCAGCTCTATCTATCTATGTCCCTGAATCTATATTTGTATTACAATGAGACCCAACCTATATAGAAAAATTTATTCCTTGGTCAACACTCTACCTAGCTATGCAAGGGATAACTTGCACATATACAACTTACACGTTGAAACTTGTGCATTTATTACATTGCATGAAGTAACTAGATAATTTCCCCCTAAAGTAATCTAATGTCTTAAGTATGTACCTTGGAAGATATAATTACATGATCCAAATGATGGAATATACTCTATTTCTAACATCCCCATGTATTACATTATTTGGATATTGAATACTTTAGTCTTCAATATGGATCTTCTTCCATTAGATAATGGAATTTGTATTCTCCTTCATTGCTTATTGTGTTCAGGTTCAGCAGGTAATCTATGTCTTCATATGATGCAAAGTAAGGTGTACCTGAAGATTCTTCTGCTTTTTGTATGTGTTCAACTAGTTCACTCTTCATGATGCCATGTTTCTTTCTAGTATATCTTTTCTTCCTTTTTCAACTTCTCTTCCTCTGATTCTACATTGGTGTTGGTGAAATCTCTACTTCATGACAAAGTCTATCATCACAATAGTATTGTTCTTTATTGCCAACTTGTTTCTTGTTTTGAGTAAGTACAAACACAATTAATGAGAAATAAATCATCAAACATTCTTTCAATGAAAATATAACCAATCTTTGTGAGTTCCACCATGATGTGAAGAGAATTTTATGAAGATAGCTAATCAATGTTGTAAAGTTACCTTCTTTGGCTTCTTTAAGAAACAAGGAGAATTTCTCTTTGTTTCTAGAGGGCACATACTCATATCCTTCTACAGTATCTATTAAGTTTTGAGGGTATAATTCTACTTCATAAAATAGTTCATTATTGAAAGCTTTTCTTAAAATTTAATCCATGATGCTTCTTTGAAATAACGATTCTTGCTATTTGTTTGAGTTGAATTTGATAGAATCTTAGTAGTCTACCTTATAGCTCCCTATATTAGGATATATGATCCTTTATTGAAGTATATAAGCTTGATTTGATAAAACCTTTATTAATCCTTAGGTTTGTAGGCTTCCTTGTCTCCCTAGAAATGAGAGTATGTATACCTAATTTTAGGTTTTGTAGAAAGCTTATATCTTCCCAACTTGATAATATTTGATAGATATTATTATTATTATCAAGTTTTGTAGAATTCCTTATGACTCCCTAGAGATTTATGGAATATGATATAGTTCTTTTGTAAAATATAAGACAATTTTGGTTGATTTCGTACAGTTTTTGTAAAGATCAAAAATCAAAATTTTAACACCTTACTACGCCTATTGAACTAAACACTTTTCAATTTTGAAAAGGTTTTAATGTTGGATTCCTTTTGTCCCTTTTGAGAAATTTTTGAGACAAGAATTAATATAAATTTCCAACCTTAACAAAAAAATCTTAATAACCTCTTTTTGTATCCCTTAGAATTTTATTTAAGCGTTTCTAATTTCCAATAACCTAGTTTTATGTTGTAACCCTTATAACTCCAAAATTTGGAAAATTAGAACACGTTAATATTTACAAACATTAAATGGATTAATTCCAAGTAGTATTTCTTATTTCTCTTAGGTTGTGTTTTGCAAATATTAGTCTACTTTGATATTTAATTTCACTAAATTTTGCTTTCAAATAAATATTGAATTCCTTCAATACTTCAACCTTATAATATAACCTTATAATTCCCTTTTTAATGAAAGCAAATTAGATGGGGAAAATTTTACCTTAATAAGGCTTTGCACCTATATGAAATCGATGGTAGTCTGTTCTTCTTGGGTGCTGTGAGTAATGAAAAATTCTTCCACTTGCTATTGGCTTAAACACTCTCTTTAATGATTTCTTGACTCATTTGACTGAGAGTATTATTTGTCGCTGCTTCTGAATATTCCCAAATTGCTCTCAAATTGCTCTTCGAGTTGCTACCAAGTTGTTGTTGTGTTGCTTACCGAGTTGCTACCGAGTCACTTGTTGAGTTGCTTCTGAATTGCTTATTGCGTTATGTTGTGGCTGATCCACAACACACCCCAAAATTGGGGACCCACCTTTTTTGCATGCTTTCAAAGAAGACCGCAGTGACCCAGATGCTAAAAAAATCAAGGAAAGAAGCAAAATTTCACAAAAGAGAAAAAGTGTCGCGATATCGCGACATGTTGCTCCGTCGCGGCTAGAAATGAAAAGTTGTCACGATATCGCGACATGTTGCTCCGTCACGGCTAAGAAAATGAAAAGGTGTCACGATATTGTGACATGTCGCATTTTCACGGCCAAGAGTAACAAAATGCAGCAAAATGGAAAATTGTCGTGATTTCGCGACATGTCATGTTTTCGTGTTAAGAGCAGCAGAATGCATCATGAAGAGAAAATGTCATGATATCGCGACGTGTTGTGAAATCGTAAGAAAAGAACCAAGTTGAAGACTCAAAATGTCATGATATCGCGACATGTCGAAATCACGGTTCATAGAGGAGAGAGAAGACAAAATGAAAAATGTCATGATATCGCGACTTGTCATGAAATCACGGTCGAAGGTAGCAAGAGAAGAGTCAATGTAGAAGTTGTCACGATATCGTGACATGTCGCCATTTTGCGACCTGAAGACGAGATGAAGGGCAAAAGATAAAAAAGTCGTGATATCGTGACATGTCAGGTTTTTGAAAAGTGTCGATTTCATGAAAGGTCATGATTTACGAGAAAGCAAGGTGGAGAATGAAAAGTGTCATGATTTCATGACGAAAGAAGAGACAACCGAAAGAGAAAAGTGATCACGATTTCGCGACAGAAAAAGTGGTGGAATAGAAAAGGTGCACGATTTCGTGAGAAAGCAAGAGAGACGAAAGAGAAAAGCGTCACGATTTGAGAGAAGAGAGCAAAGTGGTATGGAATGAAAAAGTGTCACGATTTCGTGACATGTCACGTTTTCTGCGGCTAAGTGCAACAAAACACAGCAAAGGAGAAAAATGTCATGATTTCATGACAAGGTTGCATCCACGTGGCCCTAAGGAGAAACATCGCGATATCGTGACATGTTTCATTTCATGTGGCACTGAAGATGAAAAATGTCATGATATCACGACATGTCTCATTTTTGCGATGCATGAAGGTGAACAAGGTTGCTGGTAGAAAAATGTCATGATATCGTGACATGTCTCATTTTTGTGATATAGGTAGAGGAGCAAAGTGACATACTATTTTTGTCATGATTCACAGCGGGCCATTATAGAGCATGCAAGGAAGCGCTGAACACGTGGCATAAAGATGTAAGGGTTACATAATGGTTACAGTTAGCAAGAAGATCAAACGTTTCGACGCTCGAACAGAAAGTCCAAAAATAATGCAAAGAGGCGGGGAAGATGAAACGAAGAGACCTGGGAGATGAAGCGAAGCGTCACAGGGCAAAACAGAGAACCGTACTAGAGGGTTTAAAAGCAGAAGCCAAAGGCAGATACAGGGGTCGAAAACCACTGCAAGCAGAGTTGCAGAGCCAAAGGAGAGGAAGCCTTTCTGGACTTGTTTGAGTTGTTTCTCTTCCACAGATTGGTTTGGAAAAACCAGAGATTCTGCTATTGTAACATGACATATTTTTAATGCATAAGTGTTCAAAAATTTGCATCTTGTGGGCAAGAAAGAAGGAGATCTTCTATGCATGCTATGGATTTAATGTTTATTCTTTCATTTTTTTTAGATTTCGGATTTATAGATAATGTTAAATGCCACTTTTGTGGGTTACATTAGGCGAATATTTGAAATCTGAATTTTATTTCGTACCCTAGGAACCAGAACTTAGTCTATGGGGATTATGCATGTCATGCAGGTCCAATAGGTTAGGTTGCATGCATGGAAAACTCACATCTTCGGTTTTGTCGAAACAGGATAGCATCATACTGAGTGCATTTCATTTTCAGTTTTTCTGCATTTCATTTTCATTGTCTGCATTTTATTTTTTCGAAAGTTTAACTTATTTAAAATAAACATTTAAAAATTACAAAATCAAAAAAAAAAGAAAGCAATGAACAATCATTAAAGCTTCATGATAAAATAAACCAGCATTGCCCCTTGTTTACAGTTACTTGCAATCACTAAGGTATTCCAAGCATTCAAATTGAATATTATTATTTGTGCAAAATGCTAACATAGCGGAGACCTTGGAGAAGTTATTTATTTAATTTCTTTGCAAGAGGGGATTTTGAAATTCAAATCCTATTGGAGAGTGTGTTTTCACAATTGGGTGAAAATACCACTCAACAGATTGGCGCTAGAAGGAGGGCCGAATTGGTTTACTTTATTTTGATTTTCATACAGAAGTAATGTGTTTGTTTTGATTCGATTTCTTAAATCTCATTAAAGGCTAAACTGCAACATTTTTTTTGTGTTGCAGGTTTTCTTGGAGATATCGAGAGTTTCGTCAAGCAAGCTGGACCCACCGCGCCGTATCGCAACTAGGTCCCAAACAACTGGGGAAACCATATTCCACGACCTTACACTCACTTGTACTCCAAAAAATAAAACCAAGCAAGCTGTAAACCTACCAGTCACAAAAGATCTTTCTGCTTCAGGAACATCGAGCGGACCTACACCGGTGGTATCAATTGCCACTAGCATACCTATCATCAGTACCATTTCCACTACTCTTGTAGGGTTGTCCTCATCAATTCTGAGTCAAATGGCCCAACCTCCAGCAGCTCCTTGGTACGGAGCTAATAATATCCCTTTGAATATTGTAGGGGATATCCATGAAATCCCTAAGAACATAGAAATATTCTTGCCCAAATATAAACCAGATGGCCCAAGGACTGCAGAGGAGCATATCCAGGCCTATAGGGATGTTTTGATAAGGTTGCAAGTCCAACATGAAGATGTGGCTTGCAGACTTTTTCCCATGAGCCTAGATCCAGTAGCCTATGAATGGTATATATGCTTGCCTACTGGTTCAATCACTTCATGGACGCAAATGGAGAATGCCTTTGTCAATCAGTTTAGGTCACCTTTGGATCCCGCAACCATCTACAATCAATTTATTACATGCAAAAGGGGCCAGGGTGAACCAATCAGAACCTTTAATCAGAGATTCCAAAAATGTTATAATAGAGCAGTTCGACATTTTGCCATAGACCCCGCAGTAGCTTTACAAATCTATTTTGGGGCATTGGATCCGATGACAATGATGTTTGCCATGCAAAATCCTCAAGTCACCATGCTCGCCTTAGCTTACAATGAAGCTATGACCATCGAGCAACAAATGACACCACAGGGCTATGGGTTTCCCCAGATGCCTATGATGGGACAATATGCTCCATATGGTCAAGCTCCCATGGCAAATCAGATCATGGCACCACAAATGCCAAACATGAATGCTTTCCCATATCAACAACCATATCCACCAAGACCTGCCTATGCACCCATTCCGATCCAACCGATCACATCCATTCCACCCGTTCTCGCATTTTTGCAAAATAGTCAATCGACTATGCAAGGAACCAACCAGGTTAATTCTCAGGCTATAGTTCCTTTCCCAAATCCAACTCCAATCCAAAGTGTAAATCCATATATGAATCAAATTCCTCAAAATCCGACTCAAATGTTAAATCAAGATCCCACGAATTATGCAAACCCAACGGGAACTAACAATGATGTAGCTCCACCGAAAGAGATTTATTCGGATGTTGAAGAGCTCAAGAAGATAGTTCACAAGCTGAGTAATGACATGGTTCACAAATAGAAGTATGAGTCCCATGCCCCTCACCCAAGTCAAAATTTTAACAATAGAGGGAGACATTGGAACACGAAGCCAAACAATGGAGGCGTACCTGCCCCTATTGCCAATCAACTAGATACTTCTATAGGACCCAGTCAATCTAGTTCCCTTCTGAATCTTTTCGATTTTGCATGGGAAAAGGGGTGCAGGTTGCACAATACAAAAGAGCACAATGAGAGGAATTGTCCTGAAATCGCTAGATACACTCATTGTCTCCAAGCCCAAGTAGATGACCTGGAACTTGTGCCAAATGAGGGTCCACCCCAACATCAAGATGATAGCATTATGGTGGTGGAAACTTTATACCGCCAAGAAAGTGAGAGTGAGGAAGAAGAAGATGAAATTTTGGAACAGGAGGTGCAAGCTTTTCGAGAGTTTAGAAAGGGGAATCACGGATATCATTTGAGAAGTAAATCTAAATCCCCTAAAACATCATCAACACCACCAAATAACTCTATCCTTCCCTCGGATACTAAGGCAGATAATAATCCTCCTCCTCCACTTAGAAAAGAAACGTCTAATGACACGCAGAAGACAGTCAAACTTGAAAAATCAAACTATGACATAGTGGAGGATTTAAGGAAATCTAAGTCGAGCCTTTCATTTTTAGAGGCGGCCAGGTTGCCTGGCCAAAAAGAAGCATTGATAAAGGCTCTGGACTCACCTAATCAAGTATGGAAGGGAAAGGAAGTTGAGTCTCAGTTGATTTTACGAAAGGAGAGACGGGATGTCCCGCCATTTTTATTGACTCTGAGAATTGCTGGTAAGAATTTGCATAATTGTTTGGTAGACACGGGTGCCACGAGCAATCTCATGCCTTCAGAGATATGTCAAATGCTAGGCCTACAGCCTGTTTCATCCAAATGCAAGGTTTTGCAATTGGACCGATCTGAGGTAAATGTGATAGGGACCCTATATGATGTCAAAATTCAACTAAATTCTGAACCCAGGGTCCAACAAGTGGTCGACATTTTGGTTGTTAATATCCCAAGTAGATATGGAATGCTACTTGCAAGGGATTGGATGAAAACTTTGAACGGCTATTTTTCAACCGATTGCTCACATATGTGGCTACCCTGGAAAGGAATTGCAAATCAAATCAGAGTAGAAAATGAACCGAGGCTTAAAGAAATCATAACAAAATTTAATAAGCCAAATGAAGTTCAGTTTTCTGAGCCAAAATTGGGGGTTTATGCATTTGATGTTGAAGAGGCTACTGAAGAGCCTAAAGGGGAAACATTTCATGGTAGCTCTCTTGAGGAAAATGATTTCATATGGTTGCTTAGGTTTGATGGATCCAAATCCAGACAGGGAGCAGGAGCCGGAGTCGAGCTCACTTGTCCAGGAGGTAAACCTTTACTTGCTGCCTATAGGTTACAGTTTCCTTGCACGAATAACGTGGCAGAGTATGAAGCACTGATTTTTGGTTTACAACTGGCGTTGAGCAAAAAGGTTAAATGCTTGAAAGTATTGGGAGATTCTCAACTGGTAGTCAAACAGATTAAAGGACAATATACATGTCGCGATAAGAGACTGAGCCTTTATAGAACTAGGGTAAGAGACCTCATTGAGGAATTCGACGCTTTCAATATAGCCCTTATTTCTAGAAAAGGAAATCGCATAGCAGATTCTCTTGCAGTCGCTACAGGCATGTTAAATCCAGTTGATATAAAAAGGTGTAAAAAGTTCTCCATCGAATTAGTTCCTTGTCCATCGATACCTGATAATGTCAAGAATTTCCAAGTTTTTGAAAATGACAGACACATATTCAAATTTGTCATGAACTCAGGTGTTTTTGAAAACCAGGTGATTGATGAGGAGCAAAGATGGCAAGAAGAAGCAGAAAACGAAAGTAAAACTACATGTCGATCCAACAAAATACCTAAAGACATAGTTTCATTGGAGAAAATGTTCGATATGGGATACAAGGCTAGAAAAGAAAAAAGGTTCCACTCCCCAAAGATGCATGTGATCTAATTAATCTAGGGAGTGCAGACAATCCACGGGAAGTGTACATCGCAAAGGCATGTACAACTGAAGAAAGAGAAAATATAATACATGCACTAAAACACTACGTGGATTGCATTGCTTGGAATTATAACGAATTGAAAACATACAACCAAAACGTCATTACACATACCATCCCTCTAAAGCCGGACTCCAAGCCTTTCAGACAAAGACAACGAGTTGTTAACCCGCTATTGGAGCCCTTGATAGAAAATGAGGTCAAGAGATTATTGGAAGCAAAGATTATTTTTCCCGTTAGGCACTCAACCTGGGTTGCTAACCTCGTTCCAAGAAGAAAGAAGAGCGGAGAGATTAGGCTATGTATAGATTTTTGAAATCTTAATAAGGCCTCTCAAAAGGATAACTATCCATTGCCATCCATTGATGAAATTTTACAAACAATGAATGGATCTGAAATGATGTCTTTTCTTGATGGATATTCTGGATATAACCAAATTCTTATTCATCCCAATGACAGGATGAAAACAACCTTCACAACCAAATGGGGGACATTTGCCTACGGAAGAATGTCGTTTGGACTGTTAAATGCTGGTGCAACATTTCAACGCGCCATGGACTATGCATTCAAAGGGCTTATAGGCAAGTGTATCATTGTGTATGTGGATGATATTCAAGTATTTTCAAAGAAAAGAGAAGACCATGTCAAGGATTTGAAAAAGGTTCTTCAAAGATGCAGAGAGCATGGAATTTCTTTAAATCCCAAAAAATGCATCTTTGGAGTAACAAAAGGAAGACTACTTGGTCACATCATTTCAAAAGAAGGTATATCCATTGACCCAGAAAGGATAGAAGCTATCCAAAAATTGCCTCTCCCGGTAGTAAAAAGGAGTTGAGATCTTTCTTCGGGCAAATTAATTTTGTGAGGAAGTTTATTTCAAGCTTCACTGAGATAGCCAAACCGTTGAACAAGATGCTCAAGAAGGATGTAGATGTCAGATGGAATGAGGAAAGTAGGGTGGCCTTTCAAAACATTAAGGATGCCATTTCTAGAGCCCCTGCCCTCATAAGTCCAAACTATGCTAAACCTTTCTATATTTATGCTTTCGCATCGGAACACTCTTTTGCGAGTGTCTTGACCCAGAAAGGTGAGGATAGCGCAGAAAATCCCATAGCATTTTTAAGTGCTCCTTTAAAAGATGCTCAATTGAGGTATTCTATCCTCGATAAGCAGATGTACGCACTCTTTAAAACGGTAAAAAAATTCTGACATTACATTGTGCACAACAGAGTTTTTGCCATTGTGCCTGACCCTGCTATCAAAACTATGTTTTTACAGAATGAGCTAGGTGAGAAAAGAGGTAAATGGATTTCTACTATCCAAGAATTTGATCTTGAAATCCAACCCATGAAACTAGTTCGAGGACAGGGACTTGTGAAGACGATTGCCGAGAATAATCCACAAACGACATGCCAATATTCAAATGCGGAATACATTTCTAAAGATGACTGGTATGTTGACATTGTACATTTTCTATTAAACGGTAAGTGCCCATCCAATTTGAATTCCACTCAAAGAAGGGCTTTAAGACTTAAATCTATTAATTATCTGATTAGATCTGGTGTTCTGTACAGGAAAAATCATGAGGGGATCTACTTGAGATGCCTGAATAAAGAAGAATCTGCCAAGGTTCTGCAAGAATTTCATGGGAAATATGGAACCGGCCATGGTGCGGCAAATGCTACAACGCATCAAATCCCGAGAGCAGGATACTATTGGCCTCACATTTTTAAATATGCACACGCTCATGTACGATCTTGCCACATTTGTCAAGTAGCGGCCAACGGAGAAAGAAATGCAGCCATGCCATTACAACTTGTAGTTGAGATGAGACCATTTGCACAATGGGGATTAGATTTCATTGGGGTTATTAACCCAAATTCTTCTGATTCCCATAAATTCATACTAACAACTACAGATTATTGTACAAGGTGGATAGAAGCAGTTCCTACAAAACATGCCACTACAGACGTTGTAATAAAATTCCTTGAGGATCACATCATAACAAGATTCGGAATGCCCGATTCTATCGTTAGTGATAATGGTAAAGCTTTTGTTTCCACGCAATTTGCAGATTGGGCATACGACAATAAAGTGAGTTTAAAATTTGCATCTAATTATTACCCTCAAGGAAATGGTTTGGCCGAATCCTCAAACAAAAATTTGTTGAATATCATTAAGAAATTACTGGAAAGGAACCCTCGAGATTGGCACAACCAGTTAAAGTTTGCTCTTTGGGCAGATAGGACCAAAATAAAAGACTCAATAGGAAACACACCCTATCATTTGGTCTATGGACAAGACCCAATCTTTCCTGCAAACTTGAAGCTGCAAACCCTACATTTCATGCAAGAATACTTGGGAACAGATAACCACACTGAAGCCAGACTAAGTCATTTACTGCACCTCGATGAAAAAAGGGAGGAAGCCATGATTCACATGAATAAACACCAAGAGGTTGTTAAAAGATGGTTTGACAGAAGAGCTAAAATCAAGTCCTTCAGAATTTCAGATTTGGTCTTACTGTGGGATAAAAGACATGAAGAAAAGGGAAATCATCAAAAATTTGATTGTCTTTGGTTAGGCCCTTATCAGATTTCAGAAATTCTAGGGAAAAATACCTTCAGGTTGAGAACTTTAGAAGGGAAGGATCTGACGTTACCAGTTAATGGGCATGTTTTAAAGCACTATTTTAGCCCTTAAGTCGTAGGAGATTGATATCATATTTTTCGGTTTTGGTATGGATTTTCAAATTTTGTTTTTTTTGTAGGATTGCTAGTCTAGTTAGGATTTAAGTTGTGTGTTTGATTTCATTTGACATGTTTAGTTTGTTTATATATATAAAAAAAAGGAAAAATATTTGAGATGTCAACTTATGCCTAAGATCAGGAGAGTATGAAACATTGGAATTGTGTTGTAGAAAGCTCCACAAGTAACACAAACATTTTAAATAATATCGTTTGAATCTTGTGATGCATGAAGTTGTCAGTTTTACACATTATGGTAAAGTAGATGATATATTCCATCCACATTTCAAAAGAAGCAATGCATTCATATCTCATGTCACATTCCTCATTGCATATACATGTCATCTCATGTACATTTTCATTTCATGTGCAATCATTGAGAAGGTGTCGAATCCTCTTAGGGTTATTACATAACATATATTAAAAGGATCCTAAGGTTGGGAACTGATGCCCGAACTATCTTGAACCAAGCACGTTCTATGCACATTAAAGAAGATCTTGAGCAAAATGATCAAAACCATGCTTGGAAGAAAAGGTGAGGTGAAAAGAATATTTCATGTCTGTCCTATCATGCAACATAATCCTTAAAACAATGGTTTTTACCACTCCCATAATGCTTAAAGCCTAAAATCAGAGTAGTAAGGATAGGGTTAAATCCTCATCTCACTTAGGTTGAGGATCCAATTCCCCAAAGCTCTGATTTGACCTTCATGGAGTAGTAAGGATAGGGCATAATTCTCATCTCACCTAGGTTGAGAATCCGATTCCCCAAAGCTTCCATCTTTCATTTTATCATAAAACTTGGATGGGAAGGATCGTACTACATGTCCTCTCGCAAAGGATGGGTAGTCATCCCAAAAGTCCAAGAAACAAAAATAAAATTAATATTTTCCATCTTTCATTTTATCATCTTGGATTGGAAGGATCGTACTACATGTCCTCTGCAAAGGATGGGTAGTCATCCCCAAGGTCCAAGAAATAAAATTAAAATTAATATTTTCCATTTCATCTTAATATTGGATTGGAGGGATCGTACTACATGTCCCTAGCAAGGATGGGTAGTCATCCCAAAGGTCCAAGAAATAAAAAAAAGAAGAGAATGAATGAAGCCAAATCATGGATTATGGGGTTAAGTATGCCCATGCGTGGCAACATGTCTTGTCTAAAACAAGACCACTGACTGTTCAAACGGATAGACTAGCCTGACCATTTCATCCATAACTGGTTAAATCATTTTGTTCAAGATGAGGTAATGAATTCCAGATCAGAGTAGTAAGGATAGGGTTAAATTCCCATCTCGCTTAGGTTGGGAATCCGATTCCCCAAAGCTCTGATTTCACTTTCACTTGCACATGGGTTCAAGATGGTAGTGACACATAACCAACTTTGGGATCTAGTAAATTAATTCAGTATACATATATTTGGTCCTAAGAGGGTTTGACAACTTTAATATGTTTGTTCATGATATTAGAAGGTTTGAGCCTTTGTAAAGCAGGTTGTTATATCTCTAGCATCTTCATCATACATCAAATCCTGCACAAATCATTCATAGCCTTGCATACAAATCATAGGTGAAACTGACAATGGAATGTTGATCAAGTTCAAGCGATAGGGAATGAAAACACATTGCACACACCGAGCCGATACTTAATGATTCTGATGTTTCATGTATTTCTGATCTATCGGTATTTGTTTATCTTTTATGTGCTGACGCTTGTATCTAAGCTTGTATATTTCAGGTTGGGTTCTCACCAAAATGCTCAGGAGCATTTGACAACAGAGTCACCATTTGTTGTGGCTGATCCACAACACACCCCAAAATTGGGGACCCACCTTTTTTGCATGCTTTCAAAGAAGACCGCAGTGACCCAGATGCTAAAAAAATCAAGGAAAAAGCAAAATATCACAAAAGAGAAAAAGTGTCACGATATCGCGACATGTTGCTCCATCGCGGCTAGAAATGAAAAGTTGTCACGATATCATGACATGTTGCTCGTCGTGGCTAAGGAAAAGAAAAGTTGTCACGATATCGCGACATGTCGCTTTGTGGCAAGAAAGAAAAGTGTCGTGATTTCGTGACATGTCGCGTTTCAGGCTAAGAAAAATGAGAAAATGTGTTCAGAGTTGGAATGTGATATGGACATGTCAAAGTTATAGAGGAGAGAGAAAGACAAAATGGAAAAATGTCACGATATCGCGACTTGTCATGAAATCACGGTCGAAGGCAGCAAGAGAAGAGTCAATGCAGAAGTTGTCGCGATATCGTGACATGTCGCCATTTCACGACCTGAAGACGAGATGAAGGGCAAAGATAAAAAATGTCGCGATATCACGCGACAGTGTCGCAGTGATTTAGAGAAATGTGTCACGATTTGGATAGAAAGAAGAGAATGAAAAGTGTCATGATTTTTTAGGGAAAGAGAAAAGTGTCATGATTTCATGATAGTGAAAGAGTGAGATGTGTGGAATGAAAAAGTGTCACGATTTCATGACATGTCGCATTTTCATGGCTAAGTGCAACAAAACACATGGAAGGAGAAAAATGTCATGATTTCGTGATAAGGTTGCATCCATGCGGCCCTAAGGAGAAAATGTCGTGATTGAATGTTTAATGTGATATCGTGACATGTCTCATTTTTGCAATGCATGAAGGTGAACAAGGCTGCTGACAGAAAAATGTCACGATATCGCGACATGTCTCATTTTTGTGATACAGGTAGAGGAGCAAAGCGACATACTATTTTTGTCGCGATTCACAACGGGCCATTACAGAGCATGCAGGGAAGCACTGAACACGTGGCATAAAGATGTAAGGGTTATAGAACGGTTACAGTTAGCAAGAAGATCAAACGTTTCGACGCTCGAACAAAAGCCAAAAATAATGCAAAGAGGCGGGAAGATGAAACGAAGAGACCTGGGAGATGAAGCGAAGCGTCACAGGGCGAAACAGAGAACCGTACCAGAGGGTTTAAAAGCAGAAGCCAAAGGCAGATACAGGGGTCGAAAACCACTGCAAGCAGAGTTGCAGAGCCAAAGGAGAGGAAGCCATTCTGGACTTGTTTGGGGTTGTTTCTCTTCCACAGACTGGTTTGGAAAAACCAGAGATTCTGCTATTGTAACATGACATATTTTTAATGCAAAAGTGTTCAAAAATTTGCATCTTGTGGGCAAGAAAGAAGGAGATCTTCTGTGCATGCTATGGATTTAATGTTTATTCTTTCATTTTTTTTAGATTTTGGATTTATAGATAATGTTAAATGCCACTTTTGTGGGTTACATTAGGCGAATATTTGAAATCTGAATTTTATTTCGTACCCTAGGAACCAGCACTTAGTCTATGGGGATTATGCATGTCATGCAGGTCCAATAGGTTAGGTTGCATGCATGGAAAACTCACATCTTCGGTTTTGTCGAAACAGGATAGCATCATACTGAGTGCATTTCATTTTCAGTTTTTCTGCATTTCATTTTCATTGTCTGCATTTTATTTTTTCAGAAAGTTTAACTTATTTAAAATAAACATTTAAAAATTACAAAATCAAAAAAAAAAAAGCAATGAACAATCATTAAAGCTTCATGATAAAATAAACCAGCATTGCCCCTTGTTTACAGTTACTTGCAATCACTAAGGTATTCCAAGCATTCAAATTGAATATTATTATTTGTGCAAAATGCTAACATAGCGGAGACCTTGGAGAAGTTATTTATTTAATTTCTTTGCAAGAGGGGATTTTGAAATTCAAATCCTATTGGAGAGTGTGTTTTCACAATTGGGTGAAAATACCACTCAACATGTTGCTACGTCCAAGTCATATTTAATAGACGGTCAAGAGAATGACAAGTGTCACATTCGCTTGAGATGTTTTTCTTTACTCTCTCTTTGTGCACTATCCAAGAGACACTTTTGCTTCAACGTATATCTTGTTGTAACACTTCTAACTGTACATAACTCCTATGTTGCATGAAGTATGGATGCCAAGATAATGTTGTAACATCTCCTTCGTGGGTATTTTTTAGGGTTATTTTAGAGGATGACAAGTGGCACCCTCTTTCCTTTGCATTCCCTTGTCTTATCAACACTTTCTTGTAATCTTTTCAACATATTCTTCCACGTTGTTCTTTGTTGTACTTCATTGGTGCTAAGATGTTTCCAACCAAGTAATGCTTATGGTGGAGCTTTGGTGGAGATTTGGAGGACCTTTGGTGGAGATATGACAGTGCTTTGATTAAGATTATGTGATGCTTCGCTTATGGCAAGAATGATCCTTGATTAGATGTATGCTTTCTTCGATTTCCTTTGCTTATACACTGCTTGATTTCTCCTTGGCTTTGTGCCTTGTATTTTGCAGGTTTGATCATCCAAGATACATAGAATATTAGCCTATAAGAGTGGCTCTTTGCTATGCTTGGGAGAATTCTAGTGTTCGATTGCCTTTGGCTAGTTCAACCTGCTTATATTATGCTTTTGAGGCACTTTCCAATTTGCTATTTTCTTGCATAGAATGAGTTAGAGAAGTGCAATACAATGTAACAATATTTGTAAATAAGAAGCCTTTTGCATATTTTCTTGCACTTCTTTTTGCAGGTATGATATTTTGGTTTATATGGTAGAATTTTGAATGTAGTGTAGGGGTTTTGAGGTCTTTTTCTTAGACACCTTCCCCTTTTTTCTTGGATATTATGATGACAAATCCAAGCTTAGATAGAAGTAGATAGAAGCTCCTTATATGATGCAATTTTTTGCACTTTTATCCTTGCAAATAACCCTATAATGCTTTGGATTTGAGACTCACCAAGTCTCAATATTTGAAGCTTCTATTTTTGATTTTGGTTAGTCGTATTCTTCTCCAAGTTTTTGGAGGATTCTAACCTATTTTTGTGGCTTCACTTGAACACTATATGTTGCAGAGTTTTGTGCACTAATAGTGTCTTCAGACATTTTGACAATTTTTTATATTGTGCCCTTATCGAGAACACAAACAATAATCCTTTTAAGGGTAATAGAATAGTGTAAATTAATCTAATAATATTTATTTCAATGCACTAACATTTTTACCTTATCACTCCAATCAACTCTCAAATTAATGCACTTATTCAATTTACTACAACTAATCAAGAATAATCTGAAATGAATCTTCAAGAGTAATTCTACAATTTCACTACAATTAATATTGTAGGACTTAGTCTTATTTTTTTATTTTCCAAAGTAGATGATAGGTAGTTGATAGATGCAATTATAAAATCTATTCAAATTCTAATTGATGTGCAAATTAATTTTAGAAATAACTTTTTTCTTTTTGCACTTTTGAAGACTATAATCCAATTTTTCTTCTTGCAACTTTAATCCAAATCAAGGTGCTTTAACAAATCTGATAAGTAATCCAATTAATGAATCTACTTGCACCAAAATTTACTTACCTTGTTGAAAGTTTCTATAGCTCTTTTTTCGCTTCTATAGAGGATGTAGATCTTGGTGTCTAAGATCACCAAGTTGTTGCTTCGAGTAGGATCTTGCAACTCTTTGTAGACTATCCTGAACAACTTCTTCTTCACCAAAAGATGATCTTGAACTTTCTTTCACAAGCCTAGGATTTGGTGGCTTGTTATCCTCTTGTGGTATCCTCATTCTACTATAGATTTAGAGAAGTATTTGTCTTTTAAGCGATGCCTTATTGCTGTGAGAGGCAATCTTCAAATCTCTAATATTTGGTGAGCTTATTTTGTCTTCAAGTCTTTTTGTCGAATTTTGACTTCAAGCAGAATATTTTTCTCAATATTTTGAATGTCTTAAGGTCATCACTGGATTCTTCTTCTGGAATTTGGAACTCCTTGCCAATTTCTTCTTCACAGATTTGACACTTTTTGACAAATTCTTCTTCTCTTGGGCTTGTTATCAGATGAGGATAATTGTCCCAAGTCCTTCACTATCAGGGGTTTCTACTTGGTAGTGGATTTCTTCAATGAGTTCTCCTTTGAGGATTTCTTCAGTAAGACTCTCATAACCTTTTATTGGATTTTCAATGAGATCTTTTCAAGGTCTTTGATCTTGTAGCTTATGTTGGTCTTCTTTGAGATATTTTATTCAACCTTCTACTCTTGGAAGTGTTGGTGGTGATAACTTCTTCTGGATATCTAATTTTGCTACTTATAGATTCGAGCAAGACTCTCCTAGTCCTTCTTCTTCTTCTTCCAAGATTGGAAGTTCTTCAATGAGATCTCTTGATCTCCTTAATTTGGTTCAGGTACTGAATTGATTATGAAGAAGATACTCTTCCTAGCTTTATTGTAGGAAATTTCCCAACTCACCGAATCTTGTTTCCTTGCAACAAAGTATTAGTACTAAAATTTTAATTTGCTTCTGAATAAGATACTCTCTTTAGGAGTCTTCTTCAGGATCAAGGCTTATGTAGCCTTTTTTAGTATCTAGGATTTTGTGGCCTTTTCAATATGAAGGCTTCTATGGAATTTTAAATATGAAGGCTTCTATGGCCTTTTCAGTATCAAGGCTTTTATAACATTTTCAATATCAAGGCTTTTATGGCATTTTCTTCTGGATCAAGGCTTCTATGGCATTTTCTTCTGTTGTGAAGTTCTTCAATCTAGAAATAAAGATCTCCAGTCTCCTAACTTCACTACGACTCTTCTCTAGAAGTATTCTTTCATAGTATTTTTCTCTTGCACAAGGAACTAATATCTGCACTATGAAGGCACACCGACCTTTGGGCAACAAAGTTGAAGTCTCATAGCTTTCTATTGTAGGAGGAGTCCCAATCATCTAAGAATAAATATTATATACAACAAAAGAAACTTTGGATAATAGTTAACAAATTCCAGATATCATGAATGATCTTCACTATATGATCTATCAATCTAGTGGATTGAATGTTGAGTCATTGTCTTCACGAGTTTTTCCTGCAACTCTGTGGAAAGACTCTAGTCAAATTCAATCTCAGTATTTTTGGAACTGATATTTCTTTTAGTCCTCACTTGTGGCTCTACCTAATTCTACCACCTAGGCTCTTTTGAGAGTTTTTGACAGTGGTTGGTCCAACATCGCATTAGGTTGACAAAAAATACAAGCTCAATAATAATGGTGGTTTTCCTATTAATGCATTGTGGCTAAATCTACCTTAGCTCTGATACCACTATTAAATTTTGATATAGTGTGCAATGAGAGATAACAATCACAAGATGTAGAATAATATGAAAGAAAGTTAATTTATGAGATGATTAAAGTATGCTATAAATAGAAATAATATAAATGAATACAATGTAGCTATGGAGGAAATGAACACTCCATTAATGAAGCTACTGAACTACATTACACCCATCACCAATATATGGTGATCTACATAGCACTGTGCTACTACCTACGAATATGCTCTAAGCAACTCTATCTATCTATATCCTAGACTCTATATTTGTATTACAATGAGGCCCTTCTTATATAGGAAAATAGGTTCCTTGGCCAACACTCTACCTAGTTGTGCAAGGGACAACTTGCACATTGACACTTGTGCATTTATTACATTGCATGAAGTAACTAGATAAATTCCCCCTAAAGTAATCTAATTTCCTAAGTATGTACCTTGGAAGATACATTTACATAACCCAAATTATAGAATATACTCTATTTCTAACAGTTTTGTGTTTTGTATTTTGTTGTTGTTTGTTGTTTTTTACGTTTTTTGTTGTTTTTATGTTTTTGTGTTTGTTTTGTATTTTTGTTGTCTTTATGTTTTTGTGTTTGTTTTGTTTTTGTTATTTTTGTGTTTTTTATTTTTCATTTATTATTGTTTTTTTTTTGTTTTTGTATTTGTTTGTGTTTTTGTGTTTGTTTGTGTTTTTGTTGTTTTAGGTATGCTCTTTAAGTGTGTCGAAGGGGGCAGGCTAGGTGCAAGCCCTAGGTATTTTTGACTAGATAGACACCCTTGCCTCCTTGGGACTTACTCAAAAGTGGTATCCCAATTGAGGTGTTTTACAAAAACAAACAAAAAAGGTTTTTTATTTATCAGTTGATTTTATTTTGGAAAATACCCCTTTCAAGGTGCCACTTTTAGGTGATACCCAAGGAGGAAGGGGTATTTATTTAGTCAAAATATGCCCAAGGCTCACGCCTAGCTTACCCACTTCAATACACTCAAACAACATGCTTAAAAAAATAAAAACACAAACAAAAAACAACAACAAAACACAAAAAATACACACAAAAACAACACAAAAAAACAAAAAACCAAACACAAAAAAAAAAACAAAAACACAAAACAAAAACAACACAAAAAACAAAAACACAAAACACAACAAAAAACAACAAAAACACAAAACACAACAAAACCAACAAAAAACACACACCAAAAAATTAAATGAAGGAAAAAACATATTACATCTATGGCCAAACCAAACCAACGAGTCTTTTAGCCAAGAATTCATAGAATAAACATAAGAAAGATCTAACTGAGTTGAGAACTGAAAAATCCTAACTGAACCAGAGAGAAGATAATACAAAGAAAAAAGAATACGGTAACTAAAGAATTGGAGCCATCTAGAGAAAGGAAAAAAATAACATCCCTAAATTGCAAAACCACCAGTATTTTCATCATTGATTTGCATTTTCCCCTAATATTTTCATCCAAAGTCTTGTTGAAATCAAATTTTCTCCTTATTTTTGAATTTGAACCACATTTATTTTTCTTCCTGCCTTCTGGTTTGTATCCAACTTCATTTTTTTACTGGAGGTTTGACTAACTCCTAATGGCTCTAGATTTAAATCTATTTATGTTGATTGAGAATACAAGACTAAATCTTGATTCATAGATCCCTAGGATCCTCCTTGAGAACTAAAGCCTTGTTTGACCTTCTTCTCCATTTTGTGTTTTTGTTGGTGAGTTTTCCCTTGCTAAGGATAGATCTTAAAATTACTGTTAACCAAACTAGTGGCTTTCTCTGAGGAGTCTTTGACTAATTTTGGGTGAAGAATTTGTGAGCTATCCAAAAACTGGATTTCCAAAATCTTTGTCTCCATAGAATCATCCACATCCTCTAAATCATATTCCACTACAAATTTTGAAAACCTATTATCTAAAGAGGTTGACTTATCTGTAGGCTTCATTTTCTTAGTAACATGTTTTTTTTAGGAGCCTGAAACTCCTCCTGACCTTGATCTTGCTTTGTTTAATCCAATACTACATTTTTGCTATTTTTAACTAAGTGATTATATTCATAATAGACCCGACGTCTAAAGGGAATGTTTTCATAATCAACTTCTTGCTCCCAAGTTTTTTTCCCAAACTACAAAGCAATTTTTTTTGTAGGGGGTTATTAAAGTCTATGAGCACACAAATCTGAGCATAAATAAAATGTTCAAACTACATTGTGCTATATGTTATCATCATGTAGGTGCCTAAAGTGTTACCAATTTTTAAGAAGACTATATGATTCTAGAATTCAATCAATAAACCAAAAAGTCTAACCCAGACAGGTCCTACTGAAGGTATTTCCTCTTCAGCCTTTAAATAAAGCATGCCAGGGTTTCATGAACAACCAACACGACAAAAAAATCAAGGACCACCCTGGAATATTTGTTGTCTATCTTCCTCATTAGTAAATAACACAAAAAAATACCCATTAGGATAATCTAAGATACTAAACTCACTTGGAGTTTGCTATTGCTTCAAAACCCAATATTTTAAACCAGGTAAGGATGGTTGAAAGCCTAAGAGTCGATAGATCAACCCTAATTGCTCTATTGTAGAAATTCCATCCTGAATGTTAGATCGTTGTAGCTTAACAACTAGAGATCCATCTATCGCTCGCATGCAACCAAAGCATCTTTTCCTAGGATCAATTCTTAGCATACGAAAAGGTTGACACAAAAAACCCCATTGACCAGTTGGAATTGTTGGAGGTTGAGCACCCCTTACAACATATTTGAAATTCATTTTATCCATAGTTCCACCAAATACCTTCCTTACATCCTCCCTCCTTCCAATGACTATCTTCAAAACCTTCTATGGCTCTTGGTCTTCAAACCCTAGTTTTCTTTTTATTAGTTTAGTTTTAAATTTATTATTAAATTGAATATTGTGCAATTATTTAAATTTTATTTTATTTTATTTGGTTAGTGTGAGAAACCCCTACAACTAGCGCTTAGGGCTAAGCATTTCCATCCTAACCATGACCCCTCGTAAGGCTGAGGGATAAACTTATCAATAGAGGATTAAAACATAGCCCCACACACATGTCGTGGTTTGGACCTTGGACCTCTTGAAGAAGAGCCAAACCTCGAACCATTGCATTGTACCCGATACTTTAATTGCTTAAATATTATTATTTTTTTTTGAAAAAAAGAAAAACTTGTATTAATACAAAGAGCAATTACAAGCGGGAGAGAACACATCCCAACCAAGAACAGCAAACAACACTACAAGAGAAGAGCACAAAGTCAACCCAAAGACAACACAAAGCAAATAAGTCAACTGGGCGCGAACAAGCGACATGTCGCAAGATCGCGACAGTCAACCCCGGCTCCTCCACTGCGGTGCCAACAGTCACGCAAAAACGCGACATGTTGCGAAATCGCGACATGTCGCGAAATCGTGACATGTCGCAAAATCACGACGACAACACCCTCCAGCAACCCTTCGTCAAAATTGTCGCGAAATCGCGACATGAAGACCAGCTTGCTCCATAACGCCAAAAAGGTCGCGAAATCGCGACAGAGAGCCTCCGAATCATCCAACCATCAAAAGTGTCGCGAAATCACGATGAATTATCCTTATGGCATCCAGATCGCAAAAGCGTCGCGATATCGCGACAGTTTTCTCCATTCCGCTGGTAAGCCAAAATTGTCACGAAATCGCGACGAGATTTTCATACAGCAGCCATCGCCAAAAAATGTCGCGATATCGCGACAAAATATCCACTTTGCACCACATCAGCAAAATGGTCGCGATTTCGCGATGGGTTTTCCTTATGACACCAGATCGCCAAAAGTGTCGCGATATCGCGACGGTTTTTCCTTTCGGCGCCCAGTTCTCAAAACTGTCGCGATATCGCGACGAATTTTCCTTTCGGCGCCCAGTTCTCAAAACAGTCGCGATATCGCGATGAATTTTCCACTTTGCTCTCCATCTGCAAAAGTGTCGTGATATCGCGACAATTTTTCCAGTTAGCCCCAAATTGCCAAAACTGTCGCGATATCGTGACAATTTTACCATGCGCCTTCCCCGAGGGCCGCGATGGCGCGACATGTCGCGATATCGCGACAAAAACCCGCCAAAGGCCAAGAGGGCGCAACCTGTCGCGATATCACGACAGCTTCCAACTTGAAGCAGCGACGGCGTTACATGTCACAATATCGCGACAGAAACCTTCCTTAGCATAAAAACACTGCACATCATTTCAAAAAACGTTCAAGGCCTTGTCGGATCTCTGCATCCTCCACAGGCATGTCACTGTGCAACTGCATCCCAACCTCCCTTTAAGCACCCATCTTAGCAAGGAAATCGGCCGCCTTATTGAGATCTCGATTCACATAGACAGGTATCACATCATCTAATTCCCTCCAAAGCTATTTGATTTGGGAGACTAAGATCCGCAACCTCCAAGCTTTTGAGACAAAGTTTCTCATACAGTCAAGAGCACCCACCAAGATTTGGGAGTCAGACTCAATAATAATCTTCCTGTGTCCCTGTTTGGTAGCCCAGAAGGAGGCAAATTTAATGGCAAAGGCCTCAGCTTCATTGTTTGTGGCACATCCCAGACCCTGCAGTTCCCAATAGAGCAAAGACCCAGCATGATCGCGATACACTACTCCAATTCCAGCACTTCTCGGATTGCCTTTAGCAGCTCCATCAGTATTGATTTTGATCCATCCTTCAGGAGGAGGTTTCCAACTACCACTCACCTGCCTTTGTTGAATAACAACTCCCTCTTCCAAAGGCTCAGAAGCAGACTGAATTTCCCCCTCGGCATGAATGGCAACCGTTTTCGCCACTTTGCTCCAAATGACTTGCCATATTCCTTCTAGAGGGGAGAAGGTTTCACGAAAAATACGGGCATTTCTCTCCAACCAAACCTGCCACCAGATAAAAAATAAACCAAGCTCCCAGCCAATTCGAAGAGCTTTGGATTTAAATCTACCTTTCTTCCAGCTTTCCCAAATGTTGTTTCGAGACAAGACCCCATTAGCCTGAAGTTTAAAGTGGGAGAACCAGCGCTTCCAGATCTGTCGTGTGAAAGAACATTCAAACATTAGATGATCCGCAGTTTCCTCCTGCTTGTGGCATAACACACATTGAGAAGGGCCAATGATGCCTCTGAGTCTGAGATTGTCATAGGTGAGAATTCCATTATGCAAAAACTGCCAGGCGAAGAAGTTCACTTTCGGCCAGCCCTGGGGATGCCATATCTTTCTCCAATCATGAACCAAAAAAAAGTGTGGGGGGGGCTCTGGGAGGATCTCATCATATCCCTCTTTCACAGTATAAACCCCAAGGCTCCCATAGCCCCAGGCCAGTTCATCCTCCTCATCTCTCCCAGTAAGAAACCATTCTGCCAAGATTTTTCCCAAAGTAGGTACCAACTCCGGAGGGATTGGTATTGGCCACTCATCCAGTCGCTTAAACTTTATGATCTTGTAGTCCCCCAATTGACTAGTGTTAAAGTAGCTCTCAATTTGGATCCATCCCTTATATTCTATAGCAGATTTTATCGGTTGTAATTCAGGAAACACGATAATAATGGGAGGATTCTGGTCCCAGGAATCAGTCCAAAACCGAGCCTTATCCCCTCTCCCCACTTTCCAAAATAGTTGATCTTTGATGAGTTGAGCTCCAAGCTTGAGCGCCTGCCACACTGGTGATCCAAAACCTTCCAAAGGAAAGCGGCCCACATCATTAGGATGGACAGAACCCAAGTATTTGCTAGAGAGAATTCTGCTCAAGAGGGATGTTGGCTGAGAAATCCACCTCCAGTACAGTTTGCCAGCCAAAGCCTTGTTGTTAAACTTGGAGCTTCTTAGTCCCAACCCTCCTTTTTCCTTGGGTTGGGTAACCTTGTCCCAGCCAACCAAGGCCCATTTCATCTCTCCCTTGGCACCTTCCCATAGAAATATTCTAGCCATTTTATCCAGCTCTTTCCAAATAGACTGGGGAGCAACCAGGATGGAGAATTTATAAATTGGCATGGCCTCGAATAACCGATCGCAGAAAAGTTAGACAACCCCCATAACTTAACCATCTATGAGACCAATGGTTCATTCTATCTTTGATGCCATCCAATAGGTCCTTCCAAACATCTATTTTTAGTTTTTTGAAATGGAGAGGGACCCCAGGTAAACTACTGGGAGAGAGGTCCGAGTGAAACCTAAAATCTCAATAACTCGTCTCCGTAACCGTTGATCAATATTGAGGAAGATCACTTTGGATTTATTGTCATTGATGACTTGATTAGAGGCCCGGAGGTAGACATTTAGAGTATCTCTGATTCTTCTTGCTTCCCTAAGGCTGGCCACTCCCACCAATCCAGTATCATCTACAAACTGTAAATGAGTCAAAACTTCAGCCCCGACCTTAATACCTGTTATTTGACCTTGAAGTCTTCTTCTCATAAAGAGTCTACCCAATCCTTCAGCCAAGATGAGGAAGAGATAAGGAGAGCAAGGGTCTCCTTGCCGCAGGCCACGAGAGGCACCAAAAGGAGGCGAGGGAAGTCCCTTGATAAGAACAGAGTATGAAGGCGTAGAGATACAGCTCATGACCCAATCTGTCCAGCTCCTATGAGAAACCAAAGGCTATCAACATCTTTGCCAAGAAGCCCCACTCCACCCTGTCATAAGCCTTGGACATATACAGTTTAATGAACATTCCTTTGTTCCCAGATTGGTGCATTGTATGGGTAGCCTCCTATGCAAGAATCACTCCATCCAAGATTTGCCTCCCTTCAACAAAACCCCCTTGCTCTGGGGAAATAATATTATGCAGGATAGGTTTTAACATTTCAGCCATAATCTTAGTAATTATTTTATAGATCACATTGCATAAGGCAATAGGTCTAAAATCAGATAAATGAACCCCCCCTGCTCCTTTTGGAATTAAAGTAATGAAGGTATGATTTAGAGCCTTGAACATTCTTTTATTGGTTTTGGACTCCTCAGTGACAGCCAGAACATCTTCCTCCAGGGTATCCCAAAAGGCCTAGAAGAACTCAATAGGGAAGCCATCAGGACCAGGCAATTTACCAGTACTCATCCCAAAGACCACATTCTTAAGTTCATCTCTATCTATAGGTCTAAGTAGGGCCTGGTTCTCTTCAGGAGAGATTATAGAAGGAATGACAGCAATAACTTCATCTTGGGCTGCCCCATCTTGCTCCATACTTTCCTTAAAGAGTTTTGAGAAATACTCCATTGAGTGGGAGTGCATACCAGGAAGAGTGTCAAAAGAGTATCCATTCTCATCTTGAAGGAAATCCATATTATTCACTTGTCTTCTAGCACAGGCAGAGCGCTGAAAAAATTTTGTATTTCTGTCTCCTTCTAATAACCAAGTATTTCTTGCTCTCTGTTTCCAGTAAATCTCTTCTTGATTATCAATATCCTCAACCGCTTTGCACAAAGCATCATCCTCGGATTTAAGGTGCTCAAAAATGTTTCCTTCCTTGAAATGTTTTTGCACCTCATCCCATCTGGCCAACAAGGGGGCCCGTTGGTGCTGGAAGTCTGATTTGTTAGTTTGCCTCCACTGTTTCAGTTTACACTTGACAAATTGAAGTCGTTTGTGAAATTTGAACATTGCAGTCCCAAAAGGTGGGCGACCATCTTCCCACCACTGAGGAATTTTTCTTCGAAGATCTTCTTTTTGCAACCAAAAATTTTCAAATTTAAATGGTTTATGGTACTGCCCTATCATAGCCCCTCCCTCCAGTAAAATGGGAAAGTGGTCCGAAACTCGGGCCTTCCAAAATCTGAAATTTAATATTCCATTCACAAATGCTTCCTTCGAGACCAGAAACCGGTCTAGTTTTACCTTCCTACTGTGTGGCTCTCTTCTCTTATTAGTCCACGTAAAATAAGTGCCATGACCTTTGATATCAACAAGGTGAAAGGCCTGGACTTGAGCAATCAGAAGCCTATCCCCTGGATCCAAAACTCGGAAACCACCTTCCTGATCCCTGGCAGATAATTTGGCATTAAAATCCCCAGCAATAATCCAATCGCAATCTTCCCGGGAGGATCTCATTGAATGAACAACATTCCATTGAAGCCGTTGGCCATCAATGCTTTGAGCCCCATAGAAGTTTGTGATTAAAACCTGTTCAGCTGTAACAATGTTCTTAAAGAGAGATGTGAGAACACCCCTCCAAGCTGTATGTTCTATTGCTATCCACACCAGAGGGTTCCAAAGAGTAACAATCCCCCCCGAAGCTCCTTGGGCCGCCACATCCATATATCCAGCGCCCCTCCATATTCTACTAGCAATTTTACACATAAGATCTAAAGACATTTTTGTTTCCTGAAGGAGCAAAAAGTCTATTTTGTGTCTTCCTAAAATTCTTTGAACAACAGATTGATTGGTTCTACTGTTTAAACCCCTTACATTCCAGGATTGTATAATCATTGGAAACCTTGGGAGCAATAAGAGTCAATTGTTCTCACCGATCCTCCATTGATCAGCTTGTCCCCTTGCGCTACTAGTAGATCCTTATTGGATTTTCTACCAGCTCCTTGGGAATTACTATTCTTAGACCTCTTTTCCACCTGGGTAATCCCCAACGCTGGTCTTTCTCTGTTCTTTTCTGCACTTCCCATGTTGACATCCTTAATAACTGGTTGTGCAGGGGAATGAATTACCATAGCCCCTAGGTTCTCTGGCTGCAAAGTCTCAGGGGTTTCAATCACCTATTCTAAGACGGGAGTAGATGATAGAGGAGCATGAGAGTGGGTGTTAGTATCCTCAGCATTCCCATCCACTCCTTCCATGACTTGGTCTTCTTGGTCTACAAGGGATTTGAAGATTTCATATCGATTGGTTGGCTTGGTTTGGGCCTGCTCTTTGCCATTTCTCTTTTTGTTTTTCCTCCGCTTTTGCTATTCAAAGCCATCTTTTTGGGCATCAGAACCCTGGGGGATATTGAGGGGTTCTTTGACCGGAGTGAACTTACCCTCTCTGGGGCGATTTGGTGCTCCCGACGGAGCTTCCACTTTTGTGGTCAGGCTATTTGGGCAGAACCTAGCCAAATGGCCATGCTTATGGCAGACTCTGCATCTAAAAGGTAAGGCTTCATAGTCTAGCTGTTGTATCCAGGTTAGTCCTGCCAACTCCAATTCCACCTCGACTGGAAGTGGCTAGCTAATGTCCATTTCTACGCATATTCTAGCAAAGAAAGCAAGATTTCCCTCCATGGTATCTCTTGAAACTCCCAAATATCTACCTAGAGAATTACCAATCAACTCAAGAATCTGCTCACCCCAAAACTCCATTGGGAGAGCGTACAGCCGTATCCAGATCGGGACAGCCGTGGGCTCAATGCGAGGATCAAAACCCACTCTCCACGGTTGGACAAATAATCCTGTCGGGGCGTGGCTCCTCTTCTCTGATTCAAATGCTCTGTTTCTATTTGCTAAAGAAGAGAAACTAATAATAAAATACCCATTGCTTATAGGCCATAGAGAGTACTCACCAATGGGCTCCCAGTTCTGTCTCACCCAGGTGTGTAGAAAGTTCAGAGTGGGCCGGATACCCATGAATTTGCAGATCAGATCATGGGTAGCATGATATATAATCGTATCCTCAACCAGTTTTGGTTCTATGACAATCTTAGGCCTGGAAGCAGATTGTGGAAGGCAGCCGTTAACTCTGTTTGTAGGTAAACCCTTTCCAACATTCTTAAATAGCATTTGATAAGCACTTCGTTGAGCTTCATCGGAGGAAGATGCAGGGTTTTCTTTTAATATATCAGCATATGAGCTTTTCTGCCCATCGATAGATCCTGGAGGAGACCCCATTGGGCCCTCCCAAGGCAACGAACGATCCTTCAAAGTAGTGTAGATTCAATCCACAGGAGGACCTGGAAGAATCTTCCAACCAGAGACCCTGGAGCTTCGCCCGGTGCCTGCACAGAAGGTTTCCCGCCAAATCGCCAGAGCTCGAACTCTCAGTCGAAATCTTCAGGTTATTCACTTATGAATAACTTAAATATTATTATGTCAATGTTATAATATGTTTTTAAAACATAATAATAATATAGTAAGATCAATTTTGATTTGATGTAACTTATTAAGCAAGTGTGAGGTATAGCCTGGTTTATATGATTACAAATATTTTTGTATATAAAATTTTATATTGTTGATTTTTAATGTAACTTAATATTTGACAATGTCTAGTAAATGTGATATTTTTTAATTTAAAATTTTACATCATTAATTTTCAATGTAACTTAATATTGGACAATATTACAAACCATTTCATAAACTTAAACTAAAGACACTTTTTTTTAATGAGTTTACACAGGTTTTTATAAGGGGTCCCGATTCCCTCATACTGAGAGGGGTTTGAACCTTGGACCTCTCAAAGAGAAGCCAAAGCCCTTACCACTGTAATAAGCTTACAACTTCAACTAAGGACACTTTAAACTTCATGAATTCAATAAATAAATTTTTAATGTATGTAGGCAATGTCATAATTTCAATTAATTCACATAGGCATGGTTTTTTAAAATAAATCCATGGTCAAATTTAGAAATTACTTACCCTCTTATGTGGATGGATAAGTAAGATTTGGCTTGATAGTTTGACTGATAAGATTAAAAATTAAAAAAAGAAAAAAGGAAAAATGATTGAAAAGTTTATTGTTAAAATTTAATTGGCATAAGCTCCAAGCTTATTGCAATGGTAAGGGCTTTGCTCTCTTTTTGAGAGGTCTAAGGTTCAAACCCCACTTAGGATTAGGGGAGTAGAACCCCTCATAAAAAACTTATTGAAAAAAATAAAAATAAAATGGCATTAAGTCATTTTTTTTTACACAAGCTCACTTACACGCAAACCCCACTTAGGATTAGGGGACTAGGACCCCTCATAAAAAAACTTATTGGAAAAAAATAAAAATAAAATGGCATTAAATCATTTTTTTTTACACAAGATCACTCACACGCACACACCATGTCCCACAATGGTTTGAACCTGGGTCTCCCAAAAGAAATCCTAAAGCCCTAACCACATGGGTGTCCCATGGGGACAAATTCCTCCACTTTCAAGGAGACGTGGTTCAAAAGCAAATTTTATGGAGTGTTATATTTAATAATTTTTTTTAATGTTATATTTAACATCTTATCTTCATAGATGTATAGTAAAATAAATAAACTTTATTTTTGTACTAAGATTGTTTAGATGCACATACTTATAGTTTTAGACCAGTATTATAAACAATTATTCATATCATGTGTTTGGAAACTTATAATACATCCTAATAACATGGTTAGGAGGGGACTACTCAGCCCTATGTGTCGCACATGCACACACACCCCACGTCCCACAGTGGTTTGAACCTGGATCTCCCGAAAGAAATCCCAAAGCCCTAACCACATGGGTGTCCCATGGGGACAAATTCCTCCACTTTCAAGGAGACATGGTTCAAAAGTGAATTTTATGGAGTGTTATATTTAACATCTTATCTTCATAGATGTATAGTAAAATAAATAAACTTTATTTTTGTATTAATATTGTTTAGATGCACATACTTATAGTTTTAGACTAGTATTATAAACAATTATTCATACCATGTGTTTGGATACTTATAATACACCCTAATAACATGGTTAGGAGGGTATTGCTCAACCCTATACGTAGGTCGTAGGGGTTTATCACACTAACTACAAAATTTGTATATGCTTGTGTAGCGTAGTTGGTGAAATTCTTGGGTGTTGGTAGAGACCGACCTAGGTTCCATTCCCTCTGCGTCCACCCTGTAGATATAAGATGTAGTTGGAAATGTCCTATGTGCTGGTAAATGCCAACAAAGCTCGATTCTCCCCATGCCCAGCCTGTGTTGAGCAAGGTGCAGCAAAAGTATTGTCATTGTTGTCAACACAGACAGATAGATCAGTTGATGCAGTGGACAGGGGTTCAGAGGTCAGTCAGATCATGTACAGTGAATTTTTGAGAAGACAAAAGTGGCCCAGATTCAAAAAATCAAAGAAAAAGACAAGTAAGAAAACTGTCGCGATATCGCGACATGTTTTCTGTCGCGATTTCGTGACATATCGGAGGAGAGAGAAGGCACAAGCAAAACTATCACGATTTCACGACATGGCCGAGGAGAGAGAAGGCGCAAGCAAAACTGTCATGATTTTATGACATGGCCGAGGAGAGAGAAGGCGTAAGCAAAACTGTCATGATTTCACGACATGGTCAAGGAGAGAGAAGGCGCAAGCAAAATTGTCACGATTTCATGACATGGCCGAAGAGAGAGAAAGCGCAAGGATAATTGTCGTGATATCGCGACATGGTGAAAAGCTAGAAAAGAAGATGTCACGATTTCGCGACATGGTGAAGAAGATAGAAAAGAAGATGTCGCGATATCACGACATGGTGAAAAGCTAGAAAAGAAGATGTCACGATTTCACGACATGTCAAGAAGAAAGAAAAGAAAACTGTCACGATTTCGCGACATGTTGGTAGAGAAAAAGCCAAGAGGAAAATGTGTCACGATTTCGTGACATGTTTGAGAGAAAGAGCCTGCAAGGAAAAGTGTCACGATTTCACGACAATTAGCAAGAAGGATGGTACGGACGAAAAAGTGTCACGATTTCATGACAGGTTCGAACAAGAAGCACTACGGAAGAGAAAGATGTCATGATTTCATGACATGTTCGTTTCGGGCAAGAGGTGAAGAAGCGCACAAGGACGAATAGATGTCACGATTTCGCGACATGTCAAATTTTCGTTGGGGTTTGCGAAGAAGAGTGTATAGAAGAGAAAGATGTCGCGATTTCGCGACATGTTCCATTTTTGCGGGCAAGAGGCTGAAGAAGGCACAAGGCAGCGAATGTGTCACGATTTCGTGACATGTCAGATTTTCGTTGGGGTTTGCGAAGAAGAGTGTACGGAAGAGAAAGATGTCACGATTTCGTGACATGTTTCATTTTCGTCGGTGCATGCAAAGAAGAGTGTACGGAAAAGAAAGATGTCACGATTTCGCGACATGTCAGGTTTTCGCTAGTGCATGCAAAGAAGAGTGTAAGAAGCGAAAGATGTCACGATTTCGTGACATGTCAGGTTTTCGCTAGTGCAAGCCAAGTAGAGTGTACGAAAGCGAAAAGTGTCACGATTTCGTGACATGTCTGGTTTTCGCGGGTGCAAGCGAAGAAGTGGACAAGAAGCCGAAAACTGTCATGATTTTGTGACATGTTGTTTTTTTGCAGGTAAAAGGCGAGAAGGGTAGAAATAGGCATAAGTGTCATGATTTCACGATGGGTAGCTACAACACGATAACAGACAGTTAACTGGAACAGAACTGTAGTTAAAGGGGCAGTGGTAGAGAAAAAGCAAGGAGCCAAAATTAGAAAAGTTAACTAGAGTCAGTGCGACAGTTACAAGTGCAGTGATAGTTAGAAATCATGCAACTATTTTTTAAAACGCATAGAAAAGGAATTCAAATAGTTGCATAAGAAGAATCAAAAAATGCATGCACGCATAGAAAAAGAATTCGAACAGTCGCATAAGAAGAATCAAAAAATGCATGCACGGATAGAAAAAGAATTCGAACAGTCGCATAAGTAGAATAAAAAATGCATGCACGCATAGAAAAGAATTCGAATAGTCAGAGAATGTTATTCGACTGCATGCGGGATTCCAAAAGTCATAGAATACGAGGAGTCTCGATGAGAAAAAGGGGTTATAAAAAGACAGTCGCGTAGAGAATCAGGTTGCTGCTGTAAGTGAGAAATTACTGCGTAAAGAGGGTTAGAAGAGGGCCGAGAGAGAAATAAGCAGAGTCGTGAGAGTGTGCAGAGTTTGTTTAATTGCAGACCAGTCAGGGTCGTGTAAACAGTGAAGGCATTTTTATGTCATTGTAATAACTCAGAATTGCAGTCCAAGTTGGTGCTTGGTATTAGGGGTTGGTGCTCCTATCTGTTGCAGTAAAAAATTAAGGGGTTGGTGCTCCTTCCAGTGGATGCTGGTAAAGTGTTTGTAAAATTGGTGTTTTGCAAAGGCTGGATTTGGATTGGAGTCCAAGCAGTCATTTTTGAGGAGTAGCCAAATTGGTGAACCTCGTTATATTGTGTGTTGTGGTGTGCTCTCTTGTGAAAATTGCTTTACCTATTTTCAAGTTCTCTTTGCTTCAGATTTAAATGTTGTAGATTTGAATTTTAATAGCTACACTGATTCACCCCCCCTCTCAGTGTCATTGTGAGAATATCAATTGGTATCAGAGCCAAGTTTCTTGAACAAGCTTAATCAGCTAAGGTGATCTTGGAAGAAACACAATGGCAGGTGGTGAAGGATTCTCATCCAACAAAGCTCCCTTGTTCGATGGAACTAATTACTCATTCTAGAAACTCAGGATGCAGACATATCTGAGTGCGTTGGGATACGACATTTGGGAGTCGGTAGAAAGTGGATACACAACACCCACTACTCCTCCAACAGATATTTTCGAGAAGAAAAAGTTTGAGAATAACTCCAAAGCAAAGAATGCCATAATGTGTGGGCTAGTAGACAATGAACTGATAAGAGTCATGAGCTGTAAATCGGCAAAAGACATGTGGGATAAACTGAAGAGCATCCATGAAGGAGACAACAAGATCAAGGAAGCCAAGCTGCAAACTCATCGAGCTCAGTTCGAAGCATTACAAATGAATGAAGATGAGAACATAGAGGCCTATATGCTGAGAGTCAATGGAATCATTAATGCAATCAGAGGACTCGATGAAGAAATTGAAGATGCAGTTGTCATGAAAAAGGTTCTCGAACTCTTCACAAAAGATTTAACTCTAAAGTTTCTGCAATAGAAGAGGCGAAAGATCTAAACAATTTTAGCATGGATGAGATGCATGGTTCCTTGACTCGCATACGAAATGAGAATAGGACAAACTAAGCCCATAGACAGAGAAGCTGCTTTTAAAGCACACAAAAATATAAAAATTGAACAAGAATCTGAGGATGAAGAGACACAGGATGAAACGGAAGCTAACTTTGTTCGAAAACTTACAAAGGGAAAAGGAAAGTATAGAGGAAAGTTACCATTTAAGTGCTTCAATTGTGGAGGAGTCGGTCACTTTGCAACTAAATGTCCAATGCATGAGAAAACCAAAAATGGTGAAGGGTCACACCAAGAAAAAGGTGACTGGAAGAAGAAACAAAATTTTAGAAAGAACAACTTCAAGAAGAAAAGCTTCATATCCAAGAATGTCAGCTCTTCTGAAGAAAGCTCAAGTGAGGATTCTGAAGAAGAAACAGGTGAAGCTCTGTTCATGGCACTTGAAGAAGAAAGAACAGAAGAAAATCAGGAAGGTGATGAAAACTTTAAGGATGAGGCTGAAGTATATCTGGAAGGAGAGTTGGTTGCTGCACTTGAAGAGTTGAGTGTAGAAAGGAAAAAGAATAAAAAGTTTTCAAGAAAACTAGAGGATGCCAATGACATAATAAACAGTTTGAAAATACAGACGGAGGAATTTAAGAAAATGTCTGAAGAACTTGAAGTAAAATTAACCATGAAAATAGATGAGTGCAACAAACTGGAAGAAGAAATTGATGGTTTAAGAATACGGCTAGAAGAACAGAATCAAAAATTGAGTTGCTATCACAAACTTGAAGGAAGTTCTGCACAACTTGAAAAAATCATAAATAGTCAGAGGACCACAGGCATCAAATTCGGCTTGGGGTTTGTCGAAGGAGAATCTTCAAGTGGATCAAAAGCCATAACTGCAGAACCAGTAAAGAAAGAAGATAAGATCAAGATTGACCAAAGAAAATCGAATCATGCTAAAGAAAGCAACAATGCCAGGCACGAGAAGAGTGCTGACAATGAGGGATTCACAAAAGTCACACATCAAAGGAGAAGAAAATTTGTGACTCCTACTACAAATTGGCAAAGACCAACTCCCAGGTTTAATCATTTCTTTTCTGGTTATTGTTTTAAATGCAATACTTACGGTCATAAGATTTCAGATTGCATTTATAATATAGGACAAAGAAATTTCACAAGTAGAAATGCATTTTCACCCTTGATGGAGTATGTTGTAGAATGCTATAACTGTCATAACTTTGGACACATTGCAAGAAACTGTAGAAGCACATATGCAACAAATAAATTTCAGGGAAGAAGAACTCAACCAAACAGTTTAAAGCAAAACAGAAAATTCCTAGAAAAACATGCACAGGCCATTGACAAAGAAAAGTCTAAACAAGTGACCAAAACTGTAGTCAAATCAGAATGGAAAGAAAAGGAGCAACTCAAGGAAGAAAAGGAATCATTGATTGTACAGACAACATTCAAAGCACAGAACAAATCAGCACCATGGATATTGGATAGTGGATGTTCCAGTCACATGACAGGAGATAAACAAAAATTTGAAAATTTACAGAAATATGAAGGAGGCTCTGTGAAGTTTGGAAATAATGATGGAGCCAAGATAGTTGGCAAAGGATCAGTCAAGATAAGTGATGGAAAGATCAATTCCAAGGAAGTTCTGTTTGTGATTGGTTTAAAGCACAACTTACTGAGTGTAAGTCAAATCTGTGACAGAGGTCATGAAGTCATTTTTAAGAAGCAGGGCTGTGAAGTGAGAAAAGCACACAGTGGGAAGCTGATAGCTACTGGATCGAGGACTTCTGGAAATCTATATACTCTCTCAAAAACTGTAGAAGGAACATGCTTGATTGGACAGGAAGATGAAAATTGGTTGTGGCACAAGAGGCTCGGTCATATTAGCTTTGACAATCTGGTAAAAATAAGTTCAAAAAGAGGCAATAAGAGATATACCAACCATTGGCAAACCAGTAAATAGCATCCGTGCTTCATGCCAAAAAGGAAAGCAAACCAGATCCACATTTAAATCAAAGGAATACTTCACCAGCAAACCGTTGGAGATAATTCATACTGATTTGTGTGGACCCATGAGAACACAAAGCATAAACGGAGACAAATACTTTATGTTGTTCATAGATGATTACTCCAGAATGACATGGGTATTATTTTTAAAGCTTAAATCAGATGCCTTTGAGATGTTCAAAATTTTTAAAAAACAGGTTGAAAATCAAACTGAAAAAAGAATTAAATGCCTAAGATCAGACAGAGGAGGAGAGTTTATTTCAGAAGAGTTTGCAGAGTACTGTCAAAAATATGGGATCAAAAGACAGTTTTCAGCAGCAAGGACACCTCAGCAGAATGGTGTTGTAGAAAGGAAGAACAGGACAGTGCAGGAAATGGCACGGACAATGTTGGCTGAGAACAAAATAGCTGACAGATTTTGGAAAGAGGCAGTCCATACTACAGTTTACATTCAAAACAGGTGCATGCTAAGGCCGCATGAAAGCAAAACACCTTATGAGCTGTGGTTCGGCAGAAAGGCAACAACAAGATATTTCAAAGTGTTCGGCAGCAAGTGCTACATCAAACGGACTGAAGATAATCTCGATAAATTTGAAGATAGAGTTGACGAAGGTATTTTTCTTGGTTACTCAACAAAAAGCAAAGCCTACACATGTTACAACAAGAGGCTAAAGAAAATTGTTGAGAGTGCTGATGTTAAAGTTGATGAAGGTAGAGAACGAGAAATTACGTATCAAGAAAACTACCCTATTTATGAAGAAGTCATTGAAGGAGATGAAGAAAAGGAAACAAAAGAGAATCAAAAAATTGACCCAGATGATTTAAAAACTGACTCAAAAGAAGAAGAAAACAAGAAATTCAAAACAGGCAGTTGGCAAAAAAATCATCCCAGAGAACAGATTATTGGGGACCCCACAGATGGTATTCAGACAAGAAGAGCAGTAGTACGGAACTATTCTCTGTTATCCAGCATTGAACCTAAAAATGTTGTTGAAGCAAGCACAGATGAAAGTTGGATGAAGGCAATTAATGAAGAACTAGATCAGATTGAGAAAAACAAAACCTGGGAATTAGTACCACGGCCAGAAAATAAAAACATAATCGACACTAAATGGATTTTTTAAAATAAATTAAATGAAGACGGACAGGTTGTCAGAAATAAGGCAAGATTGGTCTGTAAAGGCTATGCTCGAGTTGAAGGCATTGATTTTGAGGAAACCTTTGCACCAGATAGCGTGACTAGAGGCAATCAGAATTTTTTGGCTTTAGCGAGTCCATAAAAATTTCAAAGTATATCAAATGGACGTAAAATCAGCATTTCTGAATGGAAAACTGGAAGAAGAGGTTTACATTGAACAACCGGATGGCTTCCAACTCGGTGACAATCCTGATTTTGTTTGCAGGGTTAAAGAAAGCGTTGTATGGTCTCAAACAGGCACCCGGAGCATGGTATGCAAGGTCGGATAACTATCTTATTAAACAAGGGTTCAAGAAAGGTTTGGTGGACAACAATTTATATGTCAAAACAGAGAAGGGCCATCTTATTGTTCTTGTTGTTTATGTAGATGATATAATATTTGGCGGCAGCATGGATGAATATTGCAAAGACATAGCAACTAAAATGAAGAAAGAATTTGAGATGTCTATGATTGGTGAACTTTCTTATTTCCTAGGACTGCAAGTCAATCAAAATGAAAAGGGCATTTTTATCTCTCAAGTAAAATATGTGAAAGAAATGCTGAAAAAGTTCACAATGGAGGATAGTAAACTCTGTTAGCACTCCCATGACAACAGGTTGCAAGTTGAGCAAGGATGACAAATCTCCAGATGTAGATCAAACAATGTACAGGTCTATGATTGGAAGCCTACTGTATTTAATAGCCACTAGACCAGATATATTACAAGCAGTATGCATGGTTGCAAGATTTCAGGCTAGTCCCAAAGAAACTCATGTGACAGCTGTAAAGAGGATTTTCAGGTACCTCAAGGGTACTATGGATTATGGGTTGTGGTACCCAAAAGGTAAAGACTTCACTCTGATTGCATATTCTGATGCAGATTGGGCAGGATGTATTGATGACAGAAAGAGTACCAATGGAGGAGCATTTTATCTTGGAGACAAGTTGGTAGCATGGCACAACAAGAAACAAGAATCAGTCTCTCTATCCACAGCAGAGGTAGAATACATTGCAAGCAACAACATGCTGTACACAGATATTATGGATGAGACAAACGTTGAAAGATCTTGGTATTCACTTCAAAGAGCCAATTTCAATTAAATGTGATAACACTAGTGCTATCAACATATCCAAGAATCCGGTTATGCATTCTCGAACCAAACATATTGCGATCCGGTATCACTTCTTGAAGGATAAAGTTGCAGAAGGAGAGGTCAAATTGGATTTTGTTCCAACTACAGAGCAGGTAGTCGATATATTCACAAAACCATTGCCCAAGGAAGTTTTTGAGTATCTTCGGAGTAAGTTGGGAGTGGTCACATTTCCCAAGAACTGACTATCAATTGGGATCACATTCTCAGGGGGAGCATTTATGCCTATGTTTATAGTTTTGCTTATATTCATGATTTTTGCTAACTATAACAATATTTGTCTGAGAATGGTGTGCATAGACTCAGGGGGAGTCTGCAGCAGCCCTTTGGTATTATTGTCAAAGGGGGAGAAGAATTACAGGAGATTGCATGAGTGTTGCCAACAATTCCAAAGGGGGAGATTGTTGAGCAAGGTGCAGCAAAAGTATTGTCATTGTTGTCAACACAGACAGATAGATCAGTTGATGCAGTGGACAAGGGTTCAGAGGTCAGTCAGATCATGTACAATGAATTTTTGAGAAGACAGAAGTGGCCCAGATTCAAAAAATCAAAGAAAAAGACAAGTAAGAAAACTGTCACGATATCGCGACATGTTTTCTGTCACGATTTCGCGACATATCGGAGGAGAGAGAAGGCACAAGCAAAACTGTCACGATTTCATGACATGGCCGAGGAGAGAGAAGGCACAAGCAAAACTATCGTGATTTCGCGACATGGCCGAGGAGAGAGAAGGCGCAAGCAAAACTGTCACGATTTTACGACATGGCCAAGGAGAGAGAAGGCGCAAGCAAAATTGTCATGATTTCGCGACATGGCCGAAGAGAGAGAAAGC
This sequence comes from Wollemia nobilis, assembly GCA_028583015.1. NCBI lineage: Eukaryota > Viridiplantae > Streptophyta > Pinopsida > Araucariales > Araucariaceae > Wollemia > Wollemia nobilis. The sequence continues at coordinate 1,594,022 of JAQPPZ010017145.1, read as the reverse complement.
ACAAGGATAACTGTCGCGATATCGCGACATGGTGAAAAGCTAGAAAAGAAGATGTCGCGATATCGCGACATGGTGAAAAGCTAGAAAAGAAGATGTCACGATTTCGCGACATGTCAAGAAGAAAGAAAAGAAAATTGTCACGATTTCGTGACATGTTGGCAGAGAAAAAGCCAAGAGGAAAATGTGTCACGATTTCGCGACATGTTTGAGAGAAAGAGCCTGCAAGGAAAAGTGTCACGATTTCGCGACAAGTAGCAAGAAGGATGGTACGGACAAAAAAGTGTCACGATTTCGTGACAGGTTCGAACAAGAAGTGTACGGAAGGAAAGATGTCACGATTTCGTGACATGTTCGCAAGAGGTAAGAAGGCATAAGGCAGCGAATGTGTCACGATTTCGTGACATGTCAGATTTTTGCTGGGGTTTGCGAAGAAGAGTGTACGAAAGAGAAAGATGTCACGATTTCGTGACATGTTCCGTTTTCGTGGGCAAGAGGCTGAAGAAGGCACAAGGCAGCGAATGTGTCACGATTTCGTGACATGTCAGATTTTTGCTGGGGTTTGCGAAGAAGAGTGTACGAAAGAGAAAGATGTCACGATTTCGCGACATGTTTCGTTTTCGTTGGTGCATGCAAAGAAGAGTGTACGACAATGAAAGGTGTCACGATTTCGTGACATGTCATGTTTTTGCTAGTGCATGCAAAGAAGAGTGTACGAAAGCGAAAGGTGTCACGATTTTGTGACATGTCGAGTTTTCGCTAGTGCAAGCCAAGTAGAGTGTACGAAAGCGAAAAGTGTCACGATTTCGTGACATGTCTGGTTTTCATGGGTGCAAGCGAAGAAGTGGAAAAGAAGCCAGAAACTGTCGTGATTTCGTGACATGTTTTTTCGTGGGTAAAAGGCGAGAAGGGCAGAAAGAGACAGAAGTGTCACGATTTCGCGATGGGTAGCTACAGCACGATAACAGATAGTTAACTGGAATAGAACTATAGTTAAAGGGGCAATGGTAGAGAAAAAGTAGGGAGCCAAAATTAGAAAAGTTAACTGAGTCAATGCGACGGTTACAAGTGCAAGTGATGTTAGAAATCATGCAGCTATTTTTTTAAAATGCATAGAAAAAGAATTCAAACAGTCACATAAGAAGAATCGAAAAATGCATGCACGCATAGAAAAAGAATTCGAACAGTCGCATAAGAAGAATCGAAAAATGCATGCACGGATAGAAAAAGATTCAAACAGTCGCATAAGTAGAATAAAAAATGCATGCACGCATAGAAAAGAATTTGAATAGTCAGAGAATGTTATTCGACTGCATGCGGGATTCCAAAAGTCATAGAAGACGAGGAGTCTCGATGAGAAAAAGGGGTTATAAAAAGACAGTCGCACAGAGAATCAGGTTGCTGCTGTAAGTGAGAAATTACTGCGTAAAGAGGGTTAGAAGAGGGCCGAGAGAGAAATAAGCAGAGCCGTGAGAGTGTGCAGAGTTTGTTTAATTGCAGACCAGTCAGGGTCGTGTAAACAGTGAAGGCATTTTTATGTCATTGTAATAACTCAGAATTGCAGTCCAAGTTGGTGCTTGGTATTAGGGGTTGGTGCTCCTATCTATTGCAGCAAAAAATTAAGGGGTTGGTGCTCCTTCCAGTGGATGCTGGTAAAGTGTTTGTAAAATTGGTGTTTTGCAAAGGCTGGATTTGGATTGGAGTCCAAGCAGTCATTTTTGAGGAGTAGCCAAATTGGTGAACCTCGTTATATTGTGTGTTGTGGTGTGCTCTCTTGTGAAAATTGCTTTACCTGTTTTCAAGTTCTCTTTGCTTCAGATTTAAGTGTTGTAGATTTGAATTTTAATAGCTACACTGATTCACCCCCCCTCTCAGTGTCATTGTGAGAATATCACCCTGTTGATACCCAAATAGTTGTGTGTTATTTTCCTATTGACAAGTGTAGCTCTCGGTATTACGAGGGGTCATGGTTGGGAGGGGACTGCTCAACCCTATGCGTTGATCGTAGGGGTTTATCACACTAACCACAAAAAAAATAAATCTGCTTGTGTAGCATAGTTGGTAAGAGTCTTGGATGATGGTAAAGGCCGAATCAGGTTCCATTCCCCTTGTGTTCAGCCTACAAATACAAGGTGCAATAGAGGCCAACTCAGGTTCCATTCCCTTTGTGTCCACCCTGCAGATACAAGGTGCAACTGAAAATGTCCTATGTGCTGGTAGAGGCTGACAAGGCTCCATTCCCCTGTGCCAACCCTGTTGATAACTAAATAGTTGTGTGTTATTCCTCTATTGACAAGTGTAGCTCTTAGCCTTACGAGGGGTCATGGTTGGGAAGGGACTACTCAACCCTATGCATCGGTCATAGGGGTTTATCACATTAACCATAAATTTTAACCTCCAAGGGCTAGGTGGAGTGGTAAGTGATAGTCTGGCTGGGAGTCTTGGGTGCTGGTAGAGGTCGACTCAGGTTCCATTTCCCTTGTGTTCACCCTGCAGATACAAGGTGCAGTAGAGGCCGACTCAGGTTCCATGCCCCTTATGTCCACCCTGTAGATACAAGGTGCAACCGGGAATGTCCTATTTGCTGGAAGAGGCTGACAAGGCTCCATTCCCCCTGTGCCAACCCTGTTGATACCTAAACGGTTGTGTGTTATTCCCATTTTGAAAAGTGTAGCTCTTAGCCTTACAAGGGGTCATGGTTGGGAAGGGACTGCTCAACCCTATGCATTGGTCATAGGGTTTATCACATTAACCACAAATTTTAACCTCTAAGGGTTAGGTGGATTGGTAAGTGCTAGTCTGGTTGAGCACTTACCAAGAAGAGATCCAGGTTCAGACATTGGGGGAAGTTTGTTGCAAAGGTAATAGTCTGATCCAAATACTCTAAGTGCATGCTAGATTGATGATGATGGTACGAATCCCGAGCACTCGATGGTCCATTTCACGCCAAACTATAAAACAACGAGGTGGAATAGGTTTGGTGGATGCAACCCCTATGATTTAAACCCTACACTTATCAACTACTAAAAAAAAGGTAGTTGTAACCAACTCTCCTATTAAAGAAAAAACATATTAAATATCCATTGACACTTGAATGAGACGAGTATATTTTAAATTTGCATACTTTTAAGATATATCTTGCATTTCTTATATACTCACATCTTGTGTATTCTCTTCACATCCTATATACCTGGACACCCTCATACATATGTATCTCAAATTTAGAGATCTATACCGAGTACCCGAAACCCACATCCTATGGAGCATTGTAGATTTACATCCATGTAACTTTGATTTACATAGATTAAAAATAAATAAATTTTATGTATTGTAGTCTATCCAAATCCTCTTAGTGTATGTTAGATTGATGATGATGGTACAAATCCCGAACACTTAATGATCCATTTCATATCGGATTATAAAGCAACGAGGTAGAATAGGTTTGGTGGATGCAACCGATGTGATTTAAACCCTATGCTTGTTAACTATTTAAAAAAATATAATTGAAACCAACTCTCTATTACAAAAACATATTAAATATCCATGGATGCACAAATAACACGAGTATATTTAAATTTGCATACTATTAAGATATATCCTGCATTTTTTATATGCTCACATCTTGTGTATTCTCCTCACATCCTATATACCTGGACAACCTCATACATATGTATCTCAAATTTAGAGATCTATACCGAGTACCTCATACCCACATCCTATGGAGCATTGTAGATATACATCCATGTAACTTTGATTTACATAAATTAAAATAAATAAATTTTAAGGAGTGTGGAATCTAATTAAAAATAAGTAGTTTTCTTAAACTTTTTGAAAACTATTTATCTCCTTATATACAGTAGTAGATAGTTAAAAATAAGTAGTTTCTTAAATAATTTCTAAACCATAGTTTTCAATAATAGTTTTTAAAATTTTATAATTTGTATTAGTTGAATTAACCATCTTTTATTATGTATATTTAGGTAGCGTATACACTGCTAATGTAACAACTTATCTTGTTGAGATAAACCAAAAAAAATCAATTGATTGATTAAATGTGATTTTGATTTAAATTTTGTGGTTAATTTTTTTTAAGTTTTATTATTATTTTAATTTTAAACTCGTTTATAAAAATGAATTAATTTTATTTAGTTATATTGCATATGATCTATTATTATATTAAAGCTTTATGCAGTCTTAACTTCGTCATGGAGGATGAATTGCTCAAGCAATTACACCTTCACCCCGCATCTCCATTAAGTCTTTTGATTCAATGTAATGAAGAAAATTACCATCACAACATTAACTTGATGAACTATCTCTTTTGTCATTGGCTTTAAATTTGTAGCCTACAATTCCCTTCAAAGCCCTTAAACCCTACAATAAAAGTAGAACTTTAATTTTGTTTTTCAAAAAAAAAATTGTATAAAGTTTACCCTTCAATAATGAAGTCTATCATTGATTTTTATTTTTCTTGAAGGACGATAGTGAATTTTGTTTTAAGTATATTAGGAAGTTTGCATTCAAAACCTTTAGTTGATTGTGAATCTTTGTAGATATGCATATTGAAAGAAATAATTACAAGCATATATTAGTACTCTTGCCTTCAAATTCTTTACATTTAAATTTTTTTATGAAGTTTTACTCAAATTTCAATCTATCTTCACTAGTTGAAATTTCTACCAATTGCCACTTGAAACACTTAACCCCATTCAAGAGTTCAAATTATTGACTTTATTAATATTTATTCTATCTCTACCAATTACAATTTCCAAAGTTGACAAAACTTCACTTGCTTGCAGACTATAGTACAATTTTCCTATGTGGACCTTTGTAAGATAAATGAAAAATCTTAGAAAATTCGAGTTACTAAATAAAATATAATTTTAAAATAATTTCAAGACTTCAATGTTACGATGTTAGATTTAAACTTTCAAGGTTGTTTTAATTGGTGACGACTCTCCCAATTGTGTTCACATGAATATTTTAATGTTGGTGAATAGGTGATGGACAAAGTGTACAACTATCTTTATTAGCAATAAAGTGAACTAGTGAAGCTATGCATTATAAATATGTTAACTATCAAGCCATACAACAATTTAGATTGTTACTTAGTCAATGTTCTTATAAATTTTGGGGGTAATCACGGATTCAATATGGTTTAATGTATGGCAAAAATAACTCCCATTAGATAACCTAGAATTAGTTTATCCTTTAAATTTGTTCATGCATCTATTGATATTTGCATTCAACACTTATGCAAGAAGATCGTTGCGGAAACCTCATGCCAATTGTCTTCCCTTGTAAAGAATTTCTCCTAATTTTGATAGAATTCCCTTTCTAACATGGTTAACAATTTTGGTAATCAAGAAAAGAAAAAGGACTTTGATACAAAAGATGCAAGAATATACGAAAGAGATTGTGAAGATCTTATGAAAATAACTAATTATAATTAAACTATAATAAAACCCATTGAAAAACCTATTTCTTATTGTAACAATTATTGCATAATTAAATAGAAGTTTATTACTATGCAAAGGGGTGATATATGATAACATTGGGGATTTAGGCTCTACTTGAGGTGGGTGCATCTCATGGAGGGGAAAGGTAATTTATTTCAATTATAGTTATTGCTAAGAGGTAAGCACTTCCTAATTCATAAAAATCTCATTTTACATAGTCTGTTGAGGTATATTACATTATTTGGTACATGCTAATGTACCCCCATGGTACCTTCATGGTACATTTGTAAATATGTAATAGATTAGGGTTGAGTTTATAGTTTAGAGTATGATTTATATTTCCCCTTTTATGTAAGTGTCAATGTGCAGGAAATGCACAAGTGTCATGTAAGAGTGCAATATGCAGAGAATGCACAAGTGTTATGTAAGTTAGAGTGCAAGTGTAGATTGAGGGAATGTGCACATGTGTATTGTATTTAAGAGTGCAAATATGTAATGTGAAGATGTGCACAAATATCTTAGATTAGGAGTGCATGTAGAAGTGCAAGAATCATGTAGATGTGTGCAAGTGCCTTAGAGTCAAGAATCCATGAAGAGTCTTGGATGGAAGTGAAAAGATGATAAGCCAAAAGTCATGAGACTCGGCATATGGAGAGCAATATTCAAGTACTTGAAGAGTCATATTACTATGGCTATATTATGGATATAATGCTACATGAGAAAGCAATTTGAAGAGTCTAAGAAAGAAAGAAGACATATTTGTAAGAGATATAGTTTGGTTTAAAGCTTTTATGCATTTTGAGCAATTAATATTACAATTTTTCTTCATGCATAGTTCATGAAAGATTCAAGCCATTTACATTCATATTTTAGTATATAAATTAATGTTATTTGCTTTATTATATAGGCCTTGATATACATATTAATTTGTTCATATTATTCTACTCATATTATTATTATGACCTTTATATTATGGCTATTTTATATTGAGACCTGTGATATTTTGTGGTAGTAAGGCTTAAAAAGCCAACATAGTCTTCAATATTGAAACTACTTGTTATAGAATAAGCTATCTTTATGCATCACTTAATGAAGAACATGCTATGTTGTTGGCCTAAAAATCCTCCCATAAAAATTCAATAACAAAACAACTATTCCAAAACAACCCTCAATAAGATTTTACAAATTTATATCTTTACATATATTTTATGAGTAGGGCCATTCCCATTCTTGTATTCACATTATCTTTGCATAGGTAACAACATAAATTGTTGTGGATAGTTTATTGTTAGAAATCAAAACCAAAATGCTTACTAATATAGGCATGTGACCTTTTTGCGACATGACTTTATGGCTGAAAATACCTGAAAATCTATTTTTTTTGCCCTAACCACATTGTTAGGGGCATAAATTTGTGTTCAAGACTCTATTTTGATCCATTAAAAATGTGTTGGAAATCTTAGAGGAAGTTCGAGAAGTTTTGACAAGAAATCCATGCTAGAACAACTCCATGGAAAAAATTCTTTGAAGGCCCTAAAAAACATAAAACAAAAAAGTTACTAAATAGTAATTTTTGTTTTTTATAATTTTGTAGCCAAAATACGCCTCTAGCCATGTTGAAACATTAGTAGAAAAAAAAAACACAAAAGAACAAGTCATATATATGTGATTTTAATTTCAATACACTTTTGTAACTCATGGAAGTTGAATCACTACATTTCCATATGGGTGACCTTCTAAATTGTCATAATGGCTCCAATATAACCACATCAACTATCTTTATTTTTATTTAGCTCAGGCCTTTGGTTTAAATAGTCAGACCTTGAGCATTAGGGTTAGGTTAATGATTGATTTTTCTATAAATAGAAAGAATTAGGTGGTAGTTGAGATCATATTTCATATTCAATTCTTAATCATGTTTGATACACATTTGGGAATTCACCCTCTCTAAGTGGCTAAGATACCTCGTCCTCTCTAAGTGACTAAGGGATTTACATTGATTTGAATCTATATTTGATATTTGCATATTGGATTTGCTAACAATTGGATTTAATTTATTGATATCATTAAGTATTGTTAATTTTGTATTATTGGATTACTACTACTATTGTTGTTGTAAATATTGAAGTAGTTTCCTGACAAGTGGTATCAGAGCTTCAATCTCGATTCCCTATTGGGTATGAATTTGTAGTAGAAGGGCATGCAAAATATTCCAGACCCTCTGCTAAACATTACTATTGCTTTTATTAGTAATGTTTTCATTTTTTTGGCACATCTTTCGTGCATTTCTATTATAGAATATTGTGAGTTTGCTAATGTTTTTTTTTCCAAACCTTAAAAAAGGAGTATTGGGTGTCATTATACCATTGTGAGAGACCTATACCATTGTGTTTGTCTCTTGGGGATGGTCAAAATAAGGGGCATCTCCAACAATATTTTTTTGAAAGGTGAGTGTCTCAAGACCCTTATGGGAGGTCTATCCCATTGTGATCATCTCTTTGAGTTGACCAAAGTAAGAGGTATGTTTCATAACTCTTTTCTCAGCAACATTCTAAGTATTTTTTGGGTTTTTATCAAATGACATCGGTATATGAATGAACCTACTACCACTACTTGTTGGTCATAAGTCAACTGTTGATTACAATGCACTGTTAGTTGACAAAGAATTTTTTGATACATCCAACTTTTGGAGGGCTGGTAGCTAACACATTATTGGAAAAATGTTGCCCTTAATCCCTAATCCAAACAAATTCAGTTCTACAACATTATTTTATTTGCAAACCACACCATACCAATGACATGGGTCAAAAGTATCATTCTTCTAAGAAGGTGAATATGAGGGTAAAAAAGTACAGAGATGATTCATAACTGCAATTTGTGTGGCAAATTCAATTCTACATTATCATTTTCTTTGTAAACCACACCATGCCAATGACATGGGTCAAAAGTGCCATTCTTCCAAGAAGGTGAATATGAAGGTAAAAAAGTAAAGAGATTATTCATAACTTCAATTTGTGCGACATTGAGAGAGAGCGTAACAATCACACATTGAAGAAGGTATAAGAGACCAAGAATACAAGAACAAATTACACAAAAATTCCTCATTTTGGCAATACTAAATTGGGTGCATCAATCACTCCCAAGCTCTAAACTTTCTTTGTATTTCAAGCATAAATTTCATCTCCTTAGGCCAAGAACCCATTTTTTATACTTATGTTATAAGGTCTGGTAGGTTTCTTAGAGATAACGAGGTCGATTCATGGTGCTACCTACAACTATAGGCCCCACCAGTTGATTTTAGTGCCTTCATGCTTTCATTTTGAGTGCACAACTTTGAAAACTTACTTATTTATACAATTCCCACCATTCATCCATTGCATTTGCACTAGTGTTGTTAACTCTACCACCTATAAATAGTAATATGATGCAGTGGCAAACAACGCCTCCAAGAATATTTAAATAAGATACCATCTTATTTTACAACAACCTGACAATGATAATGGTGCAATCAATGAGCAATCGTTCAGTCTTACAAATCATACAACCTAGGCAACTGTACAATCTAGTAAATCATTCTCAGCAGGGAATTGTTTTATTTGGGTAACCGTACAATAGTCAAGTAGTTTTTCAACCCAAACAACAATCACACAACTCAAGGTAATTGTACACTCTAAATTGCAATAATATAATATGAGTAGTAATAATTCAACCTTAGGCAATCGTACAATCTAAATTGTAATCATACACCTTTGGGATCCCGTACAGTGTAAACTACAATCGTTCAATCTGAACAACAATTGTTCAACCCTAGGCAATTGTACATCCTGGGTTAATCATACAATTTAAGCTACAATTGTACACCTCTAGGCAATCGTACAATGCAAACTGCAACCATTCAATCTGAACAACAATCGTCCCATCTAGGTAGTTGTATGGGTCGAGCAACCGTTCAACCTAAAAATCAAATCGATCAATTGTACAAAGATTCCTTAATCGTGGCAACATAACTGTACACTTCCAACTCAAACTCTAGCAGTGTGCTTCTCTTCTATAACATTGAATAGTTGGCTTCCACTTGTAAGGTCAGGATGGAGTTGAATCTTAATAGGTCGATTGCATAATCTATTGTGTACAATCTCATTCTTTCCTGTCTAAATCTAATGTGAGCAGCAACTCCTTGTTGCATATTAAAATTTCATGCATTGCCATTTGGAAATAAGTTCACAATTCCTTAATCATATTGGTTTATCAAACGATGTTTTTGCCCACAAGACTGCATTTCAATGGTGTTGTTATCCTCTATTACTGGTGACTATCTTCAGTGTGTTCATTCCTACTTTCGTTCAAAGGGCTCCACAAATTTTTAGTGTCGTCATTGTTCTTCCTTACCAGGCTACAACATATCCAATGATCCCTAGGAACCTGCACAATTGAACAACAAAATACATGCAATTCTAAATATTCATTTCACAACAACAAAGTCACAAAGGTAAATATATGGAAGACTTTATTTATTTATTGGAATTACAAACCAATTGGAAACCTCCCTTTTCCTCTCTATTCTAACCCACTCTTAGACTAAATCAAACAATTTATAGCCCTAGTTGCACTAAAGGGGAACGGTTGGCTTTTCAACTCCACGATTATTCATCTTTTGAGTATTGTTAGGATGCTTCCGCATCATACTTGTTGAGTAGAAGAAATGGTTCGTGAACATTCAACAATTTTTCAATCTAAACCCTGTATTTGATAATATCTAATGAGTTCATCCATGTGGTATCCTCAATTTCTTAATTCTTCCATTTGACTAAGTATTCATGATATTCCTTGCCTCTCATCTTTTTGGCAACCTTGGAACCTAAGATCATATCAATTTCATCACATTCATTTTCTTGTAGTTGTTGTACCCAATCAATGGTTGGAAGTCTTAAAACTACATCCTCTTATTCACAAGTTGATCCTTCATGGTATGGGTATAAATATGCTACATTGAAGATGGGTGATATATTCACTCCTTCAAGTAGTTCTATTTTGTAAGCATTGGCAACAAACTTCCTCAAGACCTTACAGGGTTCAATCTTCTTCCAGTTTAACTTATTGTAAGTACCTTTTGGGAATAACTCCTTTTATAAATATGCTAGAACTAAATCTCCAACCTAAAATTATAACGCTCTTTTCTTGTGATCAATGTGTTGTTTATACTTCATGACACTCCTTTGTAAATCACTTTGCACCTCCTAATGTAAATCATGAATATAGTCAAAAAAATACTTTGCAATAGCACTTTGCCTCTACAAATAAGCTATATTTTATAACTCATATACTCCACGTAGACATTCCATATACAATCTAGAATGGAATTTTATTTGTGCTTCGATTCACTGAGTTGTATGCAAACTCTGCTTGTGCCAAAATAATATCCCAAAGCTTCACCTTGCTGACTATTAATCTCAACAAATTTCCAAGACTCCTATTCACAACCTTAGTTTACCCATCGGTCTGTGGATGATAAGCCAAACTAAATGCCAAGTTAGTATCCAACTTCTTCCATAATATCCTCCAAAAATGACCCACAAATTTTCTATCCCTATATGAAACAATACTATTTGGTAACCCGTGTAATATCACCACTTCTGCAAAGAATAAAGTAGCAATATGAGTCGCATAATTTATCTTATTACAAGGTATGAAATGTGACATCTTTAATAATCTACCAACCATAACAAAAATAGAGTCATTTCCATTTTGAGTCCTTGGCAATCCAAGAACAAAATTCATGCTTATATCCTCCCACGGTCTATCTAGAATGGGTAATGGCTAATGTAATTTGATATTTTGGCTCATTCCTTTTGCATGTTGGTATACCTAGCAACCTTGCATAAATTTTCTTACATTTGTATTCATTCCAGGCCAATAGTAACCTTCTTCAAGTTGTTTCATGGTTTTATCCATCCCAAAATGTCCTACAAGTCCCCCATAATTTTTTTCCCTTATTAGATTTTCTCTCATTGAAATTTGTGGTATGCATAGCCGATACCCCTTGAATAAAATCCCTTATTGGATGAAATATTCAAGCCATGGAGTCCTATCTCCTACATTAGGATAACTACATGCTACCCAATCTTCCTTGAAATCTTCATCATCCTTATAAAGCTCCTTCATGACATCAAAACCAACAACTTCTACTCTCATCATATTCACTAGCAAATTTTACTTGCTCAAGGCATCAACGAATCAATTTGATTTACCACTTCTATGCTTTAACTCAAATGAGTACCCTTGCAGGAATTATACCCACTTCATATACCTTTGATTGAACTTACTTTGATTGTTAATAAACTGCAAAGCATGATTATTTGCGAAAAAGACAATCTTTTGGTAGCAAATAGTGCCAGCTTAAAACTCTTGGTCATATATCGAGTATGTCCTCTTTGCTTCATTTAGATTCTCACTGATATAGGCAATGGGATTACCCTCCTGGCTTAGAAATCCTATTGTTGTCCCAGTTACATCACAATCCACCTAAAAAACCTTATTGAAATCCGATAAGGATGAAACTGGTTTCTATGTTATCTTTTCCTTTAGGACTCAAAAAATCCTTTCTGCTGCACTTGTCCACTTAAATTCATACCTCCCTCCTTTTAGGGTCTCTGTAATCGGTATACAATTCCCACTAAAGTTGTTGATAAACTTCTTATAGAAACTTACTAGACCATGAAATCTCATTACCTTAAACTTACTTCTTGGTGATGGCCAATTCACAATAGCCTTAACCTTATTGGGATCCATTCGCAATCGTTTTGGAGAAATCACAAAACCCAAGTACACCAATTCTTCTTTCATGAAACTACACTTCTTCAATTTAACTAGCAACTTCTCTTCCTTCAATCTTTGTAAGACCAATCTGAAATGTGTTAAATTCTCTTCCTTGCTCTTACTAAATATCAAAATATCATCCAAATAGACAACCACAAATTTTCCAAGAAATGTCTTAAACACTTAATTCATTAATCGCATAAAGGTACTAGATGCATTTGTCAATCTGAATGACATAACCAACCACTCATACAATTCGTCCTTTATTTTGAATGTAGTTTTCCACTCATCCTCTTCCCTGATTTAGATTTGATGATAACCACTCTTAAAATCTATCTTCATCCACTCAAGAAATCCATCCAATTATCAATGTGTGGTAATGAAAATCTATGCTTTATGGTTATCCTATTGATAGTCCTTGAATCTGTACACATTCGTCATTCTTCACCTTTCTTTGGTGCAAGTATTGCTGGTACTGCACATGGGCTCAAACTCTCCCTGATCAATCCCTTGTCGAATAGCTCTTGAACTTGTCTATTTATTTTCTCATTCTCCATTGGTGTCATTTTATATGCTATCTTATTGGGTAAACTCAATCCTATAATCAAATCGATGTGATGGCTAATACTTTCAATCGAGGGCAATCCATTTGGTAATTCTTTTGAAAAAAAATTTGTATACTCTTCTAACAATTCCTTGACTTCACTTGGAACCATATAGCTTGGTTTACTGCCCCACCTTCTGTGGCTTTGAAAATCAAAGCTAAACACACTTTCTTCCTTGTTATTTCTTTTAAAATTTGCTTTCCAAAAATCAAACATACATTCAGATCATTATTCCCCCTTTCACCCCTGTCCTTCAATGGACCCAACACATACTTGTTATCATCCTTCATAATTGTAGAGGGCTCCATGGGCAGGGTATAAAGACGAACCCAAACAATCACTGTAGAGGGCTCCATCCAAGGATCAAATCCTAGCTTCCATGGTTGAATAAAAAGGCTCGCAACAACATGTATTCTTCTCCCTGACTCAAAGGCTTTGTCTCTATCTGCTTGAGCAGAAAACCTCACAATATAATAACCATTTCTAATAAGAGAGATTGAGGTATTCCCAAGGGGCTCCCAATTATTTCAGATCTAAGAGGACATAAATCCTAAAGATAATCTTCCGGTCAACTTACAAATTAGGTCATGCTTACTTTATAGAGAATATTATCAGTCACCAAGGTTTGATCTATCACTAGTTTAGGAAGAATAACCGCTTGGGGGAGGTAACCATTAACCCTTGCCTGGTACGATTATTGCTTTGGAATCTTGGCCACTATAAAAAAATAAAATGAAGACCCAAGTCTCTAAACAAGACATCCTCCATATCTTATTTTCCTTTAACTATATTTGCAAACGATCTCTTAAAAAAGGAAGATCGAAAAAGAAGTAAAAAAAAACCTTCATTAATACCCATAAGCTACTAAACCACTCTATAAACTACACAGCACTCCACCCAATAAAAATACTTATAAAAAAAACCTGAATTATAAATCTTTTATAAAAATTACCCAATTTCTAAAGATAACAGGCTTCTTCCTCTTTCTTCACCTTTATTTTTCTCCAATATCAACAATCACCTGCATCATCAATAACTTGCACTTCAAGCATACAACACAATTCCCTGTTTGGAACCTGTGTTGTCACCTAGAAAAAGAATACGCATATCACCAGCACAGACTTCATAAGATACGACCCCCTTCTTCGTAGTGCCGTTGATCTCTTCGGCCCATATTCTACAGACTCGAAAAGTTAAAGGTCAAATGTCCTTATCAATTATATTATTATATATCTTGTATATTTCAAAGTGTGCGGATGCATCGTATGAAACTTTTTTACCTGCTATTTGCTATTGGTAAATGTAAAGTGAATCACTTCCACACAAATTTTTTTTATTATAGGGTTGTTTTTAATAAGTTTATATTTTAAAAGATTTAGATTAAATTGTTATTTTTGCAAAAAAACATATTTTCAAGATTTAAACTAAATCTCTTTTTAGTAATACCTTTACAACAAACATACATTAAACTTAAATCTAATAACTAACTATTCAAACCAACCAATCCACTAAACCATAAAGTATCTAAAATATTAGGGAAAGCCTAGGTCACATGGAATATTACGGAAAGCCGAGGTCACATGGTCTCCATGGCTTTTTGGTCACATGCTTTACCATATTCGGCTGTCTGCATCTTCATCTATTTTTCTTCAATCAGTGGCATAATTAAAGCTTCTCAAACAAACAAAACATAATTAGGAAGGCATTACCATAAAAGAAGAGAATCGAGAAAAGCAGCGGGGTTATTTGCTATGCAATCAATCTGGCGCAGAGAATAGGTAAAGCGATCTGGAGGCCTGGTGTCATGTCCAAGGCCCGCGTCTACGGCGATGTCAATGTCCTTCGCCCCAAAGATTATCACAGTCCAATGGGGTATCTCCTTCTCTACCCCCTTACCCATTTTTGTGATTTGTGCTTTTTTTAGGGAGAGAAAATTAAAAAATGGGGGTTGCTGCTATTGATGTCTGAGCCATTGATGTTGAAGCTACCAGCGACTCCATTGATCCTGCGACTCCTTCATACAACTCCACCAGTTTTCTATGAGGAATATGAATACTAAAAAAACAAAATTAAGAAAATCGATATGAATAAAATTTTCTGGTCAAATACCCTGATTGAAAATTTGTGCTCAGTTGACCAGAAAATCTTATTCATTCACCTATTTTTTTTCCTTGTTATTTTTTGAGTCTTCACATTCGCATGGAAACTGATGGAGTTATATGGAGTCGCAGAATCCAATGGAGTCGCCCGTATCTTCAAATCACCTACGGCATTTTTGTGATCTGTGCTTCGTGTTTGGGAATGCAATGGTCTATGCCCCCCCCTCCCACAAACCCCTTTTTCCACTATTCTCTTCCGTCTAAGACAAGCCAAATGAAAAAAAATAGATCAAACTTTTAAGATTTTAACGTTGACTTGACTAGATTGTTATTTAATATAATGTGATGTTTATTTATAAATATCAAAATATAGTATTCACAACCTTAAATTTTATGTTCTAATTTTTTTTAATGAAATAAGTTATATTAAATTATAAATACAATTTTATCATACAAAATTGGGGGATACACACACCTCAATAGAGTTCCTAATATCACTTTAATCTTAGATGGTTAGGAAATAGTGCGAGAAAAAGTAGCAACTATTAACGAAAAAGAGGGCATTAATATCATTCTTTTTATCAAAAAAACTAAGGTAACTTGTAACCAATCATTTTGAGACAGTAGGGAAGACATTATTGTCCACATTGTCATTAGACTACCAGGGGTTGTCAACAACAAGAGCATACAGGTCATTTACAACAGCACTGGAACCACCCATATTAGCAGCGATTTGGCCGTCATCAGACTAGCCAAGAGCATTTACTAGTGCCGCCACAGGCACATCTCCCCAGTCCACAACTTGGTGTGAATTTTCTAGACAGACGTCCTAACCACTTGACTGCCGTGAACTACCCACATCATCAGAATAGAGACGTTTAGTCGTTGGTGGAGGTTGAGACTAGTGCCTCTCATCTTGTGGTGGAACCTTGCGTCCTTGATGCACTCGATATCGAGAGCCTATACATCGTTGCGATGTCGAATCCAAAGAGACCCGACTGACAGAGCAGGGCGCATTAGCCTAATGATCCAAAAGAGTCCGTAAGTATTGATTATCAATATGGATTTTTTCCACTTGAACCTGTATCTGTAACCAAGAGTAAAAAAATACAGCATATTTATCAGTTAAAGAGAATGAATCAGAAGCTATAGCCCTAGAGAAAGCTATACTGTTTCTGGATTTCCATAGGTGAAAAAGAATATTGACTCTAAAAATATTCCAAACCGACATAAGAGGAATAGAGAACTCAGGAGCATCGCCTAGCAGGGCCTGGTGCCAAGAGAAAGAGGTGGCCATAAAGGGTCGAAAGAAGGATTCCAACCATTCCCAAGCCATTGTAGCTTTACGACATGCCCAGAAAACATGAGTGCAGTCCTCAGGTGCATTGCAAAAAAAACATTGGGGATTAGCCACACCCAAGTGTTTCAGCCGTTGTCCTACAGGCAAACCTTGGAACAACAGACTCCAAGCAAAGAAGGCCTACTTTGGCTCAAGATAAGAGGCCTAAAGCGTTTTGAACCACACCTTCCACTGTGAAGGTCTGGATATTAAATCCCATCGCTCATTCAACTTACCCACCTTGGGCAAGTGTGGAGGGAGCAAGGAATACCTCAAACGGGCTCTGTACTGCATCAACGAGACTCTCTTTGGCCAGGTTCAGTCTGACCACCAAGGCTTCTGAAACTGCTTGGTAACTTTCGACCACAAAAAGAAGGGGATGGTATCAAGCATAGTATCATAAGTGCTCTTATCGTCCGGTTTCAGGTTATACAACCATATGAAATCCTCCTAGGGGATCCAAGCCCTGTGGTGAGAAGAGAAGAAATCGGAGATGGTAGCAATCCCCTTCTTAAAGAACCATTGAGCATGAATCCATTGAAATGAGACCAAAGGGGAGCTTTGGTGAGTAATGACAGATGACCACCAAACATTGAGAGAGGGTATGAAAGCCCCTTTTTTCTGTTCACCACCAGACCAATAGAGCCAGGGTTTGAGAGCCTCCCATGCATGCCAAATGCTCTGCATCACAAAGGATCCTTGAATTGTAATAGGTATCGGGGCTATGATAATAGATGGAAGAACCATCCCCCGCCAACCTTTCTTACCCAAAGGAAGGCCTGCAGATATAAAGTGCCGAATAAGGACCTTCCACGCTTTTGGGCCATCAAGAGCTCTAATTATCCACTTTGCACAAAGAGCAAATCCCTGGCGGTGATAGTCAAACAGACCCATCCCACCAGAGAACTTAGGAAGACAACAAGTGCCCTAAGCTACCCTGTGGAATCCTTTCTTCTGGGAAGAGCTAGCCCAAAGAAAGTCATGCAACAACTTCTCTAGATTTTGATAACAAGCTTGAGACGGAGTCCAACAAGAAGAAAAATACACATGGGTGGTAGCCAAAATTTTAGCGCAGACTTGGAACTTCCCTACAAGGGAGATCTTTTTTGTAATCCAATAAGAAAGTTTCTTTTCAACTCTCTAGAGCACATGTCGCCAAAGTTGGGCAGAGGTACTCTGAAAGGCAAAGGGAATGCCTAGAAACTTAAAAACTTCACCAGGTTGAATCCATTGCCAAGGATACTAAGAGAGCCATATTGGGCAAGGAAGGGCAAACTATCAGTAGCAGGCAGTCTTATGCCATTGAATGCTGGAGCCTGAGGTGGCACAAAAGGTATCAAGGTAGTGTAGAGCAGTGGACACATATTGCTGATCTTCCCTAATGGTCAGGAAAGAGTCATCAACAAAGTGTCCATTAACCAACTGAGTTGGTGAGTTGGGAAGTGCAATTCCCTGAATGCTTCCTTGAGACACTTGAGCAGCCAGGAGGTATCCAAACGCTTCTGCAGCTAAGATAAATAAAGAAGGAGCAAGCGGGAATCCTTGTCTCACCGAACGAAACATGCCCAGGGTCTCAGACTGAGTATTGTTCAGAGTGAGCACAATTGAAGCATCTTAGAATAGCATATTGATAGAATGAACAAAGTTTGAACCAAAGCTGAGAGCTTGCAACATGGTAAGAATACAATTCCACTCAATTTTGTCATATGCTTTTTCAAATTCAATTTTGATGAAAAAAGCCTCCTGTTGAGATTGCCTGGCCTAGTCCATACCTTCCCAAAATGCTAAAACATTATCCAGGATATAACAGCCTTGAACAAACCCTGTCTGTTTATACTTAATAATTAGAGGCAGGATGGGGTGTAACTTTAAAGACAAAGCTTTGGCAATGATCTTATAGCTGAAATTCAAAAGAGTGATTAGCCTCCAATTAGTAATAATTTTAGGGTCCCCAACCTTGGGTATGAATTGAACATTGCCTTTATTGATTATAGAGCCCAAGGAACCTATAAGCATTGCTTCTTGATACACCTTAAGCAAGTTTGGACCAATAAGATCCCAAAGTTCTTTGAAGAACTCATAGGGGAATCCATCCAGTCCAGGGGCTTTATCATTGGCCATTTGAAAGAGAGCCTGAGTGAGGTTTGCAAGAGACAGGGGGGCTTCACATTTGGCTTTCTACTCAGAAGAGAGCTTCTCTGGCACCACTGCACTACAGGCAGCCAAGGCCTGCTATCAGATAGGGGTGAGCGGTTGCGAGGAGAAAACTTTTTGGTAATGCTGAACAAAGGCAAAAGTGATGTCAATGATGGTCATTGATCATTTATCATTTAGTAATTATATGTCAGTCTAGGGTGGTGTCCAAAGGCTGTATACGATAGGAGGTGTCATAGTTGCAGGTTCAGTTCGTCTAAGAACAAACTTTTATTGGTAGGTCTGTTAGCAATGTTGGGGGTTGTTATAAATTCCTAATTTCTAACAAAGGAAATCAAATTGCACAATCTAAAGCTGAATTTAAATTGCAAAAAAATGAAACTACAGAATCTGAAATTGACAAGAAATAAAATGCTGCTGAATTGACCAACAAGCAAATTGCAGGAAAGTAAACTGCAGAATGAAAATTCACACATACATTTGCAAAAATTGAACCATTATAAAACTCATAATTTTCTGAACATAAGTTGAACCAAATTAATGTTTATTGCAGTAAAACTGAAAATGACATAATTATGGAAATTGTAGAAAATACTGAAAATGATGTAATTCTGGAAATTGCAAAAAATGTTGGAAATGATGCCATTACAGGTCAAATGCTAAATACTGTTCTAACACATGATTGAACTTGTTCTAGATGCTATGATGCAATTCTGAAATGAAACTAATTCTGCAAATAAATGTTGATAGAATTTTGCTGATCTGCTATAGCAAGAAATCAGCAAGAATTTTCTGTCATAGTGCTGCCCTTCCTCTGATCCTGCAAGTGGCCCTTGCTTCCAGAACCAGAAGAGGGTGAAGAATTATACCAAGTAAATTAAATATGCACTATCAACCATCAAATGCTAATAAAATCTAAAGAATGCACCTTTTATTCCATCTGAAACTACATTATAGTATTACAGAAAAAATCTGCAATTTACTGTAATGCGACAAAGACTTTATTTGCTGCTAATAACTATCTCTTATTCCTCTATTTGCCATTATCTATTATTATCAATCGTGCTGGGAGATTTATTTATAAGACAAAGTTGATATATCTGTTTGCTAAGTTTCAAGGATTACCAATTGTTTACAAAACAGTTTTCTGGAATGCAGGGTTATAATTTGTCAACCTTTATCCCTTTATCCTAGCTGGTCCGCCTATGGTGAAGGAATGGAGTCCAAATAGGGTGGACTAACTGCTTGGTCAATTTCCAATCATACTTTCCATGATTTTGGCGCATTTTGACCATTTTTGGTTATTCTTGCGCTATTCCCTATTCCTACGTCGCTTATTCCTATGTTGCTCCAAAATAACAGGCAGGTGACAATTCGTTGCTTATCTGCGCTCCAAACACATAGGGAGGAAGTTGTTGACCGTTTGGATTGTTTTCCCTTATCTTGTACACCCTTCTGCATTGGTGGCACGTCTTTGGAGTGACTGATTCCAAGCCTTGTTGTATATGTACAGCTGGCTAGAACTGTCATAGTCACAACATGTTTTCCTGCACAGTCAGCTATAGTGGACAAGTTCTTGGCACCTTTTTCCATTTGAATCAGTTTAAATAGAGGAACACAATATTTTTAAGCACCAGATATTCAACAAGGTCTATGCTATAATTTTGAATTATTACAATACTACTGATTAATTAACTGAAAACAGGTGAAAGTGCAGTAAAAATAGTAAAACAGAGTATATGCACTTTGTCATTTCAAAATATGCAAACACCATTATATAATGCATTTTACCCATAATTAACATAAAAAACATAGTAAAAAGGGTAACTCAAATAGTTATAATGTATCAAAAAGTGTCCATGGATGAGGCAATTCCTAGCCTCATCATTTTCCCCCAAACTTATCGTAATGCATGCCCTCATGCATTCTGTGCAGCTACAAAAGCACACAGATCCAGGTCTAGACATCTCTTGTGAAATTTTAACCACGCGCCACCAACTACATAGAATCCTCTGATTGCTTTTATGGACTAAAACCACTGTTGGAAGTGCATATCAGGTTGTGGGTCATTATCAAAGAAGTAGGGGACAAGAGTGATAATTATAGGCATCCTGTATCTTAGACCTATCCAAAGCTCCTTGATTTCTATGATAATTTGGACAATGCTTTCTACCCTTCTCCTAGACCACAACAAATTAGTGGGAGAAATTGACTCCCGTTTCTGTAGAGAGATAGATAACTCACCCCATCTATTTTTACAAGCTGCCAAAGCATCATCAAAGAAGTCTGCACAAAAACTCTGAAACCAAGTTATACATATTTGAAGGTTCCCTAGATAGAGATGTTTCATTCTGGTATTCCGCATGAAGGTATAATGATTACTTGTACAATCCCTGTGATTCAAGGGAGCATGCCTGATAAGTAAAATAGTTTGTGATTCCAATTCTTTAGTTAATTTCTTCTTTGTGTCCCAATAGATATGATTATGTGGAGTGGAGATGAAGGTTCTCAGCTGTAAGTCACTAGTATAAATATGAGGCATAAACATACTTTCTGTTGGCAAAAAGAAATTATGCAAAAATAACTCACATTACATGTGTTGCTGCTCTGTTGGACTCTGCACAAATGCCTCCACAAACTCTCCAGGAGTTTTCAACTGATGAGGCAGCTTAGAAGCAAGTATCATGATTTTCTAGCGAAGGTATCTCTCCTTGAGTAGGAGGCTATAAAACCTAGGTGGTCTTCTGCATTGTATTGCATATTCTACAATCTCACATACATCCTGCACCTATGCTTTTAACCTATTAATTTTTGTTTCCTTCTCTGCTAATTTGGCTGTTACAGAGTTCAAAGTGGCAACCTTTCCCTCTAACTAATGACACTGGGTCTTCCAATATGCTAGGTCTTCATTGTACATAGTTAAAGACACTATGCCTGGGGGCCTTTCAATGGGTTGCATTTGTGCCACTATATTTACTTATACACCAACTTCCACAGTTGGTGTTACAAATGACAAATCTGTTTGTGTTCCTTGTTCTGCTGTAACTGTGATAATTGGATTAGTAGAAGCAAGAGGAGAGAGTGTGGATACCTGGTCCTGAGCTGCAACCTATTGTTCCTCCACAGAAAGTGTTTGTGTTTCCTGCTGAAGGGCAGTGTTATTTTTAGCTTCTTTAGATATTTCTATTCTTGTTTCTTCTCCAACAGGTGATCTTTGTGCAGGTGTTGTGTTAGCCTTTGATTGTTCAACTAAATCCAAGAGGATTTGTGCCAATTCATCAGGTGATGCCTCTGCTAACTCTATAGATTGATGTTTCAATTGAGACAATTTGTTTTGCAAATCTTGAATTTGCTGTTGAAGCAGAGAAATTTGTTGATCTCTGTGTTTTATGGCTTCTTCAGCGTGTTCAATCCAATGGGTCTGGGTTTTAATAACACTCTTTGTAGCATGCAATTGAGTGTGGATATCAATTTCTTCTTCAGACTCAGACTCAGAATATTTCTCAGACTCAGCATACACTGGAGTGTGCACATCAACCTCAGCTAGTTCAGAATTAGAATTCAAACGCTCCTCAGGATTAGAGTCAGTATAATCAACTAATGAACGTATAGGGCTTATTGGAGTTTCTTCCATAGTTGTGTCCAGTTCCATTGGCTGTATCCCTTTGTCTGTAATTTTTGTTTCAATGTCTTTTTCCTGTGCATCTTTTGTTCTAACTTCTTCTTCACTTGATATACATATTGGGTCTATGATATTTATTGGTGTTTCTGGCAGGGTTTTAATTTTTTGAAGTCTAGCAAACCTTCTTAACCTTGTAGAACCTGGATATTCCTTAGCAAGTGCAGTTTCTGGATGTTCTAGAGCAACTGCAGATTTTGTTGTTGATTCAGGAGCAGATATAGGTTTTGTTGTTGATTTTGGAGCAGATGCATGTTCACTTGAACTCCCAATTTCTCTGTTGGGTTGTATAGTTTCTGCAAATGTTACCCTTTTTCTTTTCAATTGGGAACCAGAAGTGGATGCTTGTTGTTTTCTAGTTCGTGAAGATGGGAGACTATCGGGAGAAGGAGAAATTCTACTCTCAGAGGGATCTGGATTAGGGTTTTCTTCAGATTCTTCCTCTGTTTCCTCTTCCTCTGGTGCAGAGTTAGAATCATTTGTTTCTACCCAAGGAGAGAAGAAGCGATCAAAATTCCTAGGTTTTCCCCTAAAGTGATACTTGCAAATGAGTTTGATGAGACCATGGTGTTTAGGGCTTCCTTTCCCTGCTTGGTATTTTAGGGCCATAGCTTTTAGCTCCTGATAAAGATATAAGGGAATATTGACCCTATATTTTGGTTTTACTGATCCATGGCACAGATGGTTGAGAATACGAAGGTGTGGGCCAGATACAATAGGAAATTTGCCATCACAGGTAATGTATCTCATCACCCACATTGCAACTTCATCCCAAGGGGATGGTAAACTAGGTCTTTTTACCCCCTTACAAACATTCCTATGCATCAAGAATTCAATTTGTCCATCCCCTTCTTCCTTAAATTGATTAACTAGGTCAACTAAAATATTTCTCCTAGTTTTCATAATCTGCAAACCTTGAAGGGGTAATTCAGTGATTTGGCTGAGTATCTCAAAAGTTACCTGGATGGTCATCCCGCTAATGTGTACTCGGTTGTTGCGGAAGATGCATGCGAATTCTGTCGCCAAGCCCTCGGAATAACCATCAAATTTTTGTAGGAACGACAGAAATCCCCCATCAGTAAATATTTGCAGAGATGCAAGATCGGTCTCCAGGTAGTTGATATTTTTGGGTTTGGCTCTGATTTTCTTTCCTCCCATGGTGCAGTGTGAATTTTTGGACAGTACGAGCTTGCGCCTGATTTTAGGGTTTTAATCGTTTTAGCATGAATAATTATAGCAATGCAGGAACTGCTTTGAAACTTGTAGAGTAATCAGAACAAGTGACGTGGCAACATACATGAAGTTGTCAACCCTTAATTTTGCTCGTTCTTGTTATGGATGCCAGCTATCACATGCCACCTTGAATCTGAGACCTGTCCTTTTCAAAACCAATTAAATCACTGCAGGCCACATGTCGTAGACTTTATTGCACAAAACTTTATTTTTGTGCTTAGTGATTTATTCTGGCATTTATACACAGCTCGTTCCTGTGCCTAAAACATGAATAGCTTATTCCTGCGCTTGATGAATCATTCTTGCACTTTAGAATATAAACAGTTTATTCCTGCGCTTCCTTTTTTGATTTCGACACACTTTTGCTTTTTTTTCATTCTAGAGCAGAACAAGGCAGAGGCATTTTTGAAACACTGACAAGAACTTTCCATTTTGATTCTCCTTTTTATATGCTTTTATACTAATCAAGGATATATACACTATATATTAATGATTTACATTATTCAGAAAATGAAAAAGACACATACCTGTTATAACCATTTTATCTACATTTCGAGGTGCTCCTGCTGATATTTCCAGCTAATCAATCTTTGAACTAAGGTAGTTGCAATCTGAAAACAGATGAAACAACGGTCATGAGACAAGACCGAACAATGATGGTGAAACCAACTAGGAAAACATGTCAGAACACCGGTTTCATGTAAACCCAACTCAAGAGGGCCTCAAAGAGGTTTTCACTTCCTGAATTTTTATTTTGTTTTGTTTTGTTTTTTTTTTTAATCTTGTGTCAATCTGCTAAATTTGGTATGGAAGAAGTGTTTTCTTCCCAAATGTGTACATCCAAATTTTCCACTTGCTTGAGAAATTCTTCCTTGTTGTGTGTTTTGTGGTGCATACGAAGACGATGTCCATTCACCAACAACTTGCGTTGTGAGTCATCAATAGGTGTAAGGCGAACAACTCCATTTTCAAACACTTTCTCAATTTGGTACGGTCCAAGCCATCTGGTCTGCAACTTTCTAGGGAAATCCTTGTATTGTGAATCAAACAAGGCCCAGTCACCTTGCTAAAATTTTTGCTGTTTTATGTGACTATCATGCCACATCTTTCGTTGTGCTTGGATTATCTCTGTTTGATGTAGTGCATCCATGCGTAGTTCATCCAATGCATCAAGTTGCAGAATACAATCTTCTTGTGCCTGTGATAAATCAATACCTACTTCCAAAGTAGTTCGAAGAGTTAGTAATTCAAACTCAATAGGCAAAAGAGGTTTTTTTCCATAAACTAATTCATATGGCGTAAATCCAGTGGTAGATTTCCAAGTGGTATTATAAGCCCAAATAGCTTCTGGTAACTTGTCCAACCAATTTCTTCTATGGACTACTATGGTTTTGGTCAGAATTCGTTCTAATTCCCTATTAGTCACTTCAACTTGGCCATTGGCTTGTGGATGATAAGGTGAGGACTTTTTGTGTTTGACTTGATAGAGTTGAGTGAAGACTTCAATAAATTTTGAAGTAAATTGGGGTCCTTGATCTATAGTGATGGATTGTGGGGCTCCAAAACGCAAAAAAAATTGTGAATATAGAAAATCAGCAACTTTTTCTTCTCGAGCATGCTTAAAGGCATGAGCCTCTACCCATTTGGTAACATAATCAGTACATACCAAGATATGCACTTTGCCTTGGGAAGGAGGATTAATGGGTCCTACGAAATCTAAACCCCATCTTTCAAATGGTTCTGTTCCTATTTGAGGTTGTAATGGCATTTCATTAGTAAAGGTAGGTTTTCCCATTCACTGGTAGACATCACAATGTCTAATGTACCTTTTTACATCTTTGTGCAAATATTGCCAATAGTATCTGGTTTCCAAAATTTTGTGAATAGTGATTTTGACTGAATAATGCCGTCCTAATGGTTCATCATGGCATGCTCGCAGGATATCATATACTTCATCCTGGCGGATACACCTGCGTAAAACATGATCAGGACTGCATTTAAACAGTAATCCTTCTATCTATTTAAAAGAAGAGCTTTGCTTGATTAACTGTTTCTTTTGTTTAGGGGTAAAGTGAAGAGGAATCTTCCCTGTAGCTAAGTAATTAGCTATGTCTGCAAACCATGGAGAGTGTACAGAGACATAAAACAACTTTTCATCTAGAAAGGTATCTTCCACCACTTCTCCTGTATCTACATTTGGTATTCTTGACAAGAAATCTGCGAGTACATTAGATTTTCCAGGTTTGTTCACTATTGTAACATCAAATTCCTGCAACAGAATCAACCAACAAATGATTCTTGCACTAACCAATGGTTTATTCATCAAATATTTGATTGCATTATGATCCGTATGGATGAATACTTGGTACCCTGTGATATAGTGTTGGAATTTGTTAATAGCATAGATTACAACCAAGAATTCTTTTTTAGTGGTAGTGTAGTTTTTCTCAGCTCCGATCAAGTTTTTATTGATATAATAAATAACATAATGTTCCCCATTTTCAATCTGTCCTAACACAGCTCCAATAGCAGTATTAGAAGCATCAGTTTGAATATGAAAGGGTAACTCCCAATTAGGACCTCTTAGTATAGGTGGAGTGGTTAACTTCTCCTTTAAGTCTTCAAAGGAATTTTGACATTCAGAAGACCAAAAAAATTCAAAATCTTTCATGAGTAATGCAAACATGGGATTCGCTATGGTACTGAAATTAGCAATGAATCTGCAATAAAAACCAATGTTTCCCAAGAAACTGCGTATATCAGTTTGAGTTTGTGGAGGAGGGAGGTTTTTGATGACTTCAACCTTCTTAGGATCAACCTTGATTCCATAAGAAGAGATATGATGTCCAAAAACAATTCCTTCCTCCATCATTAAGAATTATTTCTCAGGATTAAGAGAGAGGTGGTATGTTTCACAGTGAATCAACACTTTTTCAAGCTATTCTAATGCATATTCAAAACTATCTCCAAATACTGTGAAGTCATCCATATAAATTTCAACACTTTCATTTGTTAAATCAGAAAAAATTGCTAAAATAGCTCTCTGAAATGTTGCTGGAGCATTACATAACCCAAAGGGTAAAACCCTGTAAGCAAAGGTTCCCCAAGGACATGTAAAGGTAGTCTTTTCTTGATCTTCTGGCGCAACTTGTATCTGGTTATACCCGCTGAAACCATCAAGAAAACATAAAAATTTCTTTCCAACAAGAGTATCCAATACTTGGTCTATGAATGGTAATGGGAAATGATCCTTATGTGTGACCTTATTTAACTCCCTATAGTCCACACATACTCTCATTTTACCATTTTTCTTTGGAACAATGACCAATGGTGAAACCCACTTACTGTCAGAAATTGAATAAATGAATCCAACATCTAAGAGTTTTTCAATTTCCTCTTTCACAATCTCTTTCAGAGCAGGATTCAAGCATCTCTGAGGTTGCCTTACGGTTTTACATCTTATGTGTATATCCTATGTGTACATACCTCAGGATGAATGCCTGTCATGTCCTTATAGTTCCATGCAAAAGCTTGAACATGTTTCTGTAAGACTGCAAACAATTTGGTTTCTTGGTCTTCAGTTAGCCAACTATTAATGTTCAAAAATTTACCTCACTATATTTCAATTTGTTTGATCCTTGGATGGACAGAACTAGCTGCTTCATAGTTACTGATTAATGCATTTAATGGACAATGATGTGGCTGCAGAGTATGAAATATTCTAGAATTTGTCTCAGAGATGATACCTGATGGAATCAGAGGACATTTGAAGGTGTTAAGAAGATGATGATGCCATCCATGGGGTAGTATGAATGATATTTCTTGACTAGGCATGGATGACAGAGGTTCTAAAATTTGTTCCTCTTTCCACAACAGTCGATGAACAAGAATTTGATCATCAGTTAGTCCTTTTGATTGTAATGTTTCAATTAGGATAGTTTCATTCTCGAATATTTCTCTTTTTGGTGTAGTGATTTCCTCAATATGTTCCTTCACTACAACTGTAGCCAAAGTGGCAATGGTTTCTTGTTCTTCATCAGATTCAGGATACCAAATTTGTCCAAAACATTTAGTTGAAGGTTGAGCTGGTGGATACAAAGAAATTTTCTTTAGGTCAAAACCATTAGAAATGGTCATTTCCCCTGACCTGCAGTCTATAAAAGTAGTTGCAGTAGCTAGCCAAGGTTGTCCTAGAATGATTGGGTATCCATTGAATGAATTTCTAGGTTGCAATACTAAGAAGTCTACAGGATATTCCCACGAAGAGACTTCAATGGCTACATCTTCTAGGATACTTTCATGTTTAGCAACTGACCTATCTGCCATTTCCAAAACTGTGGTGGTAGGACTGAGATTTGTGAGCTATAGTTTTTGCATTGTGTCCTTAGTCATTACATTAATTATAGCTCCAAGATCAATTAGCACATTAGGAATTTGCATTAACCCAATAGTAATTGTAACTATTGGACTACCTGGGTCACTATACTTGGGAGGAACTAGTTTCCCAGACAATAAATCAACTAATTTTCCTTCTACCTAAACAGTTTTAGGAAAGGCCTTTTTTTTACCAGGTTTCTTGATACATAACTCCTGAATAGTATTTTTGATTAAAGGCACATCCCTTATTGCTTGTAACAAAGGGAGAGAAATTGACATCTTTTTAAGTTCTGTCACTAATTCTGATTCAGGGGCAGTATCAATATGATCAAATATTTTAGGGTATGGTAATGCTACTAGAGAAGATTTTTGCATTTTTTTTGTTGCACTGTCTCTTGATTTGGAGGTTCTTGTTTCTCACTAATTTCTTCAATGGTGGATGAAACAGGGTCAGGTAAAACCTTCCCTGAACGCAGTTGGATGTTACTATAGTCAAGTACATGAACTGCAGCAGAGTCTTCAGACTCAGCCTCATAAACAGGGGTTGTTTGTCTGGTATTATTTGGGTTAGTCACAGGCAAAGCTGGGAGTGGAGGTTGTTTCACTAGTTGTGTTTGTTGATGTTGTGCTCTTCCCTAAAAATTTGGATTAGGAGTGAACAAAAAGTTTTGAGATTGCCCTTTATACCTTTGTTGTCCTTGATATGGTGGGTATTGCTGTCCCCATCTTTGTCCTTGCTATGACCATTGTGGATGAATTATATGCCAAGGTGGGTTCATCCACCCAGAATGTGACCAATCTGGAGTTGTCCAAGGTTGGTTCCAAGGTTGTGCAGAGACTTCTGCATGTCCCCATGGCATATTCATATTCCAAGGATATTGTCCCCAATTTGAAAATCGAGGAGCATTGGGATATTGTGCATAGCCACCACCAGATCTTTGCCCAATAGCATTAAGTTCTTTTGTTTGGGTGCCCAAAACAGATTTTAGATGAGGCAACAAAGGACATTTATCTGTTGAGTGTTCCTTGGAACAAATTCCATAAATAGAAGTTTTGTTTAAAGGGCAATCCTGCAAGGCATGCTTATTTCTACATCTCGGGCAATAAATTGCCAAAGGTGGTGTAGAATTTGGTTTTGTGTTTCTCTCACCTAATGCAAAATTAAGTTGAACAAGGATATCAGTTTTTAAATTAGCCATTTCCTCCATCAACTCCTTTATGTCACTATTGCCAGAATTTTGTTTCTTTCTTCGTTGATGAGTGCAGGAATTTTTTTTGCATAACTCCACAATATCTTCAAGGTTAAGTTGATCTATGTCTCCTTTTCCCATTAAATCTAACACTTCCCTAGATTCATCCTGCAATCCTCTTAAGAAGATAGGTTTTAAGAAATCTGGTTCTATAGGACCACATCTCTTTTGGACAAAGGCAAAGCGATCAAGATAATCCTCTAAACTCTCATCTTCTTCTTGCTTGATCCGAAACAACTCATCTTTCCTGTTTTGTACTCTACAGTAATCTTAATATTTATGTAAGAATGCAATCTCCATGTCATCCCAAGTATGGATTGAATTAGGTTCAAGATTACTCATAAACCATCGGAGAGCAGCATCCTTAAGCATGGAAGGAAACAATTTCAATTTTTGATTATCATTTATGTAGTCATAAGTCTGAAATAACACTTTGAATTCAAACAGAAATTGATCAGGATCTTCTGAAACAGTTTCCCTAAAAATTGGCAATATGGATGGAGAAATAATTTTCATGGGAGCATCTAGAGCTGGATCCAATTGTATGGGGTATTCAAAAGTCTTAGGAGGATCATCAACATACCCACCTGGTGGTGCTCCTGCTGCCATAATTGTTTTCTTTCTTGAGTTTGATGTGGATGGTTCAGGCTTAGGGAAATGTTTAGTAGCAAGTGCTTCAAAGAGCTCTTGTTCTAATATTTCCAAAGCTTTAGTTGGTGAAGAAGGTATTTCTTACATAGACAATTCTTCATCTGGTCGTGAAGAACGCCTTGGTGGTTCAGAACTAGTTCTGTTGCAAGTGTGAAGAGGGTTTCAACTTAAGTGGCTTAGAAAAATCTTTTTCTAGCCCTAAGTGTGAAAACTCCCTAAGTTTGTCGACAAATTTTGTCGGCAATTTTCCCTAACTCCCCTCCTATTTTCTTTCCTATCCTCCTCCTATATTCCCTCCTTATCCCTCCATTTCCTCCTTTCCCCTTATCTCTCCAACGCCTTTCCTCCAACCTCCTTATCCCTCCGCACCTTCCTATCCCCTATTTTCTCCCTTCTACGTTATACACACTATATAATTATCGATGTCTATGTTGTAAGGTTAGAAGTGGGTGCAATTTAATAATAAATTCATTTTTTCACTGCGTGTATTTTCTTCTTTATTTGTTTGTGCTGCAATTGAACCTGGCTAACACTGGTATCAGAGCCAGTCAGCCCGAACACGGTTCTCGAGGAAAATTTTGGCAACAGTTGAGGCAAAGCCAATCGAGCACGATTCTTGAGGCATCGTAGGTGTCAAGCGTGCAACAGTTG
This sequence comes from Wollemia nobilis, assembly GCA_028583015.1. Classification (NCBI taxonomy): domain Eukaryota; kingdom Viridiplantae; phylum Streptophyta; class Pinopsida; order Araucariales; family Araucariaceae; genus Wollemia; species Wollemia nobilis. Next base: position 1,563,712 of record JAQPPZ010017145.1, on the reverse strand, counting down.
AGGCATCGTCAGCAGGGCTCGGATCCCGAGGCAGATCACGTGTAGGATCGGGCACGGATCTCGAGGTGGATCGTGCACAGGCTCAACACGAATCTTGAGGTGACACGTGGTAGCGACATGAATCTCGAGGCGACATGTGGTAGTGGTGTAGATTTCGAGGCGACACGTGGCAGATTGGCGGCATGCAGATCGAAGTAGCTGACATGGCGACGTGCGACTGGCTGATGCGATTGGCTGACGTGGTAGAGTATGATTTGTTTAAAATTTTGTGATGTGGCAACTTGCGATTTGGCGAATTAGCGGCAAAACATGGTGACCGTGACTGCTCGAAGGCAGTCGTTTTTCTTTCTGCGCCGTTGGGTTGATAAACCCTCCTGCGGCCGTTTCCCATCGAATGTGGGATTAAAACATTTTGATTTTTTTTAAAAAAAGGGCCCGCCGCATAGTTTAAATCTGCCCCCTTCCCTTTGTGTTCACGTCCGAGGGACATAGCCCAACGGACAAGGTGGTCCGCTAGCAGGGAGGCGGACACGGGATCGAATCCCGCCGATCGCGATTACAAAAGTTTTTATTTAAAAAAAAAAAAATTGCTGCCACCGCTATAATAGGGAGTTTGTTCCCTATTCTGACCAGCCGAGCTGCTTGGCGTAGCGGTAAAGCGCGGCCGTCCGTGTTAGGGAGGTCGCGGGGTCGAATCGCCCGCCCGCAAAAGGTAAAATTTTTTATTTTAAAAAATATTAAAGGTTTTAAATTTTTTATTTAAGTTTTTAAAAATTATTTAATAAATTTAAATTATATTTTATTTAAAATTATCTTTTTAATAAATAAATTTAAAAGGTAATTTAAAAAAAAATATAAAAATTTATTAATTTTTTTTTTAAGACTTTATAAATTTTTTTAAAGACCTTGTTTGAAGAGCTTTTTTGTAAAAAAGGAGAAATAATGTGCCCGTGCAATGTTAGATGATCCAGTCTGGGGGGTGTTATAATGCACTTCTCTCGATTTTGAGACGAGAGACACCGGAATCCTTTGATGAAAGGGTTCGACGAACTAGTCTGCATACAGTGTTTTGTCAGCTGGAAAATCAGGTGATTGATCATCTGAGGAAGCCGAATTCAGGGTACGAGGCAGATTCAGAAGACAACATTTTCGGACAAAGGATTGAAGAGTCCGAGACTATGGAAGTTGTACCAGAGGAAGTTGTTCCAGAGGACCAAGCAAGTGCCAGTTATACACCTGGTGTACGGGTAGCAGAATCAAGTGAGAGCTATACACCACGCTCTCCTGAACCAGAAGCAACAGCAGAAGAAGAAGAAGAAAAAGAAGCAAGAAGAAGAAGAAGAAGAAGATCCAAAGGAAGTGGATCCTGAAGAACCTGAGGTCATTGTCATCAGCAGCAGTTTCGAAGCAGAACCTGAATGTACTAAAAAGGCGAGATTTGATTTGAATCATTAATCTCTTTGTACTGCTTTATAGTGCTTGTTTGCTTCAAATAAAGTTTGTTTTTATTCTGCAATGGCATCCAATACTAGTATTCCGATTCCTGAGTTCAATGGAGGAGACTATGAATATTGGTCTATTAAAATGAAAACCCTTTTGATAGGAAAAGGTTTATGAGATGTAGTCGAAGAGGGCTATACTGAACCAACTGCTGCTGAATGGGCAACTTTCTCTAATGCTGATAAAAAGACTAGAAAAGAAGCACAGAAAAACAATGCTTTCGCCCTTTATCACATACATGTTGCCCTAGATAAAAGTATCTTCCCTAGAGTTGCATCTTATGTAATTGCACAAGATTCCTAGAATGCCCTAAAAGAAAGCTATAGAGGTAGTGACCAAGTAAAACAGGTAAAACTATAAACATTGAAACGAGATTTTGAAAATCTCAGAATGCAAGAAAATGAAAAAGTGGGAGATTACTGCGTGCGAGTGAAAGCCGTAGTTGATAAAATGGTCACACTAGGGGAAGATATGAAGCCAGAGGTTATGGTGAAGAAAGTGTTGAGAACACTTCTTCCTAAATGGAATTCTGTTGCAATAATTATTGAAGAATCCAAAGACTTAACCTTGTTGTCTTTTGATGCACTAACTGGTTCACTTCTCTCACATGAAGAGAGGTTACAGGAAACTCCTACCACTAGTTATGGAGGAGATGATAAAGCTTTTGCCACACATGAAGGAAGAGGTAGAGGCCGTGGCAGAGGACAACAAAGAGGCAGAGGCAGGAATAATCAAAGAGGGGGAACTCCTAACAGAGGAGGATCATCCAACAGAGGTGGAAATCAGAATAGAGGAGGACAACAACAATATAGAGGGAAAAAATTTGGCAAAGGAAAAGGAGGAGATAAATCAAAACAAGTTTGCTACAATTGTGGCAAACCTGGCCATTATGCTTGAGATTGTTGGTCAAAGACTTCGCAAGGAAGCAGTAGCAACCAGAGCAGTCAGTTTGGAAATTTTGGAGAAGAGGAAGAGTCCACAAATCTCTTTCTTTCTTATGGCCAGACAGAACAAAATATGAATGATACATGGATTTTTGACATTGGGTGTTCAAATCACATGAGTGGCAAAGAAGAACTCTTTGCTACTTTAGACTCCTCATACAAATCCAAAGATCCGATTGGGAGATGACAAGTCATTGGCAGTTGAAGGCATTGGAGCCATGGAGGTTCCAACGAAAGAAGGCATCAAGCAAGTAAGTGATATCTATTACACACCTATTACACACCTCATCTTCAACATAATCTTTTAAGTGTTGGTCAAATGCTTGAAAAGAATTATAAGTTGATTTTTGATGAGGGTAAATGCACCATTTTTGACAAGAACAATAGTAATAGAATCATTACACAAGTGCCAATGTCGAAGAATAGATTATTCCCTTTGAAGCTTGGCCAGCCAGGAGGAAATAAGTTAGAAAATGTTCCAATTACCAATCCAAGTGTCCTATGGCACTTGAGATATGGTCATTTGAATTCAGCAAGTTTGAAAATGCTAACTTCATAAGCAATGGTAACTGGACTTCCCAAAATTCAAGATAGTAAGGAAGTCTGTGAAGGGTGTGCCTTGGGCAAGCATGCCAGATCGAAATTTCCTCATGGACAAGCATGGAGGGCTAGCTATCCACTTCAGTTAGTGCATTTAGATATCTGTGGTCCGATGCAGACCAAGAGTCTAGGTAACCACTCTTACTTCCTACTTTTCATTGATGATTGCACAAGAATGTGTTGGATATATTTTTTGAAGCATAAGGATGAAGCATTTGCATGCTTTGTTGATTTTAAAGCAAAAGTTGAAAGTGAGAGTGGGTATTCAATAAAATGTCTTAGATCAGATAAAGGAGGAGAATACTCCTCTAATTAGTTTTTGAATTTTTGTAAACATCATGGCATCAAGAGGCAGTTCACAACTGCCTACACTCCACAGCAAAATGGTGTAGCAGAAAGGAAGAATCGCACCATTGTGGAGATGGCAAGATCAATGCTTCAGAAAAAGCATTTGAATAATTCATATTGGGGAGATGCAACAAGGACTAGTGTTCACATCTTGAACAAAGTCCTACTTCAAGTTTGAAAGGGAAGACACCTTACCAAGCCTGGTATGGTAAGAAACCAAATGTGAAGTATTTCAGAGTATTTGGTTCATTGGCATATGCTCACATTCCTGATGAGCTGAGAAAGAAGCTTGATCCAAAGAGTCAAGCATGCATTTTTGTAGGATATTGTGAAAACACAAAGGGTTATAGACTCTACAATCCTACGACTTGAAAGATAGTGGTTTCAAGGGATGTGATTTTTGATGAAGGGGGAGAGTGGGGTAAGCCCCAAATATTCAGTGATGTTGAAGCCACTGATATTGTTGCTCAGCAGGTGCAACCACAGATACCACAGAAAGGAAAGCAATCTCCTCCCACACATCCTCCAAGTCCATCTTCTGATTCAACTTCTTCACCAAGTCCTTATCCACAGCGATCAGTAAGTTCCTCACCAATGGACATTGATGTTTCATCCAAAGGTAAGAGAACTCTATAGTATCATCCATCATCTCAGATGTTGGATAAAATTTTTTCAAGAAGATACACTAGGAGTCAAGCTAGTGAAATGGAATCTTTTTTACACAGATTAGAAAGTATGCACTTGTATGGTGATGATGAATCCCAACAGGAACCTAGGGAAGATCAAGTTAACTATGCTTTGTTAAATAGTGCACAACTTGAACCTTCTAGTTATGAGAAGGCTTGTACTCAGAAGATTTGGCAAGATGCCATGAAAGAGGAGATAACCTCTATAAAAAACAACGACACTTGGGAGCTCGTGAAACTTCCAAAAGGAAAGAAATGTGTTGGCTGTAAATGGCTCTTCAAGACCAAGTTTAATGCTGATGGAAGCATTGAGAAGCATAAGGCAAGCTAGTGGCAAAGGGTTTTACTCAGAAATATGGAATAGATTATGAAGAGACTTTTGCTCCTGTAGCCAGACAGGAGACTATCGTAACAGTTCTTGCCTTAGCTGCACACAAAGGATGGAAAGTCCAACACATGGATGTAAAGAGTGCATTTCTCAATGGTTACTTGACAGAAGAAGTGTACGTTGAGCAACCACAGGGATTTGAAGTGCAAGGTAAGGAACACCTTGTTTACAGATTGAAGAAGGCACTCTATGGTCTTAAACAGGCACCAAGAGCTTGCTACTCACGCATAGATGGGTACTTCAAAGATTATGGGTTCACCAGGAGCAAAAATGAACCCACACTCTACTACCTAAAGCAAGGTAAAGACATCCTCATAGTTTGTTTGTATGTGGATGATCTCATTTTTATGGGTAGTAATCAAAAAATAAATATGGAGTTCAAATACTCCATGATGACGTAGTTTGAGATGAAGGATCTTGGCCTAATGCACTACTATCTTGGAATGGAGGTTCATCAATCAGATATAGGGATATTCATATGTCAACATAAGTATGCTCAGGACATGATCAAGAAGTTTGCTATGGAGCATTGCAAACCAGTTGCAACTCCAATTGGACATGGGATCCAATTAAGCAAAGATGATGGAGCACCAAAAGTTGACATGACCACTTTCAGAAGCATGGTTGGGAGTTTGATGTTTCTCGCCAACACCAGACCAGATATTCAGTATGCTGTATCTCTTGTTTCTCGATTTATGGCTAACCCATATGAGCTGCATTTGCAGGCAGCTAAAAGAATTTTGAGATATGTGAAAGGTACATTGGATTTTGGAATCCAGTACCATAAATGTAACACTATCAAGCTTGTAGGCTTCAACGATAGTGATTGGGGTAGCAATATTGATGACAGGAAGTCAACATCAAGGAACTGTTTTAGTCTGGGATCAGGACTAATAACTTGGAGTTCAAAAAAGTAGATAGTAGTAGCGCTATCTTCAACAGAAGCTGAGTATATAGTAGTTACTTATGCTAGTACTCAAGCCTTGTGGCTAAGGAAAGTACTAGAAGAGATTGGAGAACAACAAAGTGGTCCGACCAAAATCTACTATGACAACATCAATGCCATTCAATTGGCATATAATCTTGTCCACCATAGCAGAACGAAGCATTTTGATATGAAGTACCACTTCATCAGAGATATGGTGGAACATGAAATTGTTGAGCTTCAATACTGTCACACTTTGGAGAACGTCGCAGACATCTTCACCAAGGCGATGACTAAAGCTCAATTTGTAAAGCTGAGAGACTGTGTAGTCAGTCCTCTCAAATTTAAGGGGGAGAATGTTGCAAGTGTGAAGAGGGTTTCAACTTAAGTGGCTTAGAAAAATATTTTTCTAGCCCTAAGTGTGAAAACTCCCTAAGTTTGTCAGCAAATTTTGTCGACAATTTTCCCTAACTCCCCTCCTATTTTCTTTCCTATCCTCCTCCTATATTCCCTCCTTATCCCTCCATTTCCTCCTTTCCCCTTATCTCTCCAACGCCTTTCCTCCAACCTCCTTATCCCTCCGCACCTTCCTATCCCTTATTTTCTCCCTTCTACGTTATATACACTATATAATTATCGATGTCTATGTTGTAAGGTTAGAAGTGGGTGCAATTTAATAATAAATTCATTTTTCTGCTGCGTGTATTTTCTTCTTTGTTTGTTTGTGCTACAATTGAACCTGGCTAACAAGTTCTGACAAACCTTCATCTTTCATCTCTTGGCCTATGCATTCATGCCTATTCACTAAATAAACTGAAATGCAATATTTCAAAAATTGTAACACAATTCTTGACCTGTTTCACTTTTCCTAACAACACCCTTTATTCCCCAAAAACGATGCCAAAAATGATGAAGGTCGTTGATCATTCATCATTTAGTAATTATATGTCAGTCCAGGGCGGTGTCCAAAGGCTGTATACGATAGGAGGTGTCACAGTTGCAGGTTCAGTTCGTCCAAGAACATGATTTTATTGGTAGATCTGTTAGCAATGCTGGGGGTTGTTATAACTTCCTAATTTATAACAAAGGAAATAAAATTGCACAATCTAAAGCTGAATTTAAATTGCAAAAAAATGAAACTGCAGAATCTGAAATTGACAAGAAATAAAATGCTGCTAAATTGACCAAAAAGCAAATTGCAGGAAAGTAAACTGTAGAATGGAAATTCACACATACACTTGCAGAAATTGAACCAATGATAAAACTCACAATTTTTTGAACATAAGTTGAACCAAATTAATGTTTATTGCAGTAAAACTAAAAATGACATAATTTTGGAAATTATAGAAAATATTGAAAATGATGTAATTATGAAAATTACAGAAAATGCTGGAAATGATGCCATTACAGGTCAAATGCTAAATACTGTTCTAACACATGATTGAACCTGTTCTAGATGCTATGATGCAATTCTGAAATGAAACTAATTCTGCAAATAAATGTTGATAGAATTTTGTTGATCTGCCGCAACAAGAAATCAGCAAGAATTTTCTGTCATAGTGCTGCCCTTCCTCTAATCCTGCAAGTGGCCCTTGCTTCCAGAACCAGAAGAGGGTGAAGAATTATACCAATTAAATTAAATATGCACTATCAACCATCAAATGCTAATAAAATATGAAGAATGCACCTTTTATTCCATCTGAAACTGCATTACAGTATTGCAGAAAAAATCTGTAATTTACTGTAATGCTACAAAGACTTTATCTGTTGCTAATAACTATCTTCTATTCCTCTATCTGCAAATATCTATTATTATCAACCGTGTCGGGAGCTTTATTTATAAGACAAAGTTGATATATCTGTTTGCTAAGTTTCAAGGATTGCCAACTGTTTACAAAATAGTTTCCTGGAATGCAGGGTTATAATTTGTCAACCTTTATCCCTTTATCCCAGCTGGTCCACCTATGGTGAAGGAACGAAGTCCAAATATGGTGGACTAACTGCTTGGTAAATTTCCAATCATACTTTCCATGGTTTTGGCGTATTTTAACCATTTTCGATTATTCTTGCGCTATTCCCTATTCCTATGCCGCTTATTCCTACGCTGCTCTAGAATAACAGGCAGGTGAAAATTCGTTGCTTATCTGTGCTCTAAACGCATAAGGAGGAAGTTGTTGACTATTTGGATTGTTTTTTCTTATCTTGTACACCCTTCTGCATTGGTGGCACGTCTTTGGAGTGGTCGATTCCAAGCCTTGCTTTGTATATGTACAGTTGGATGGACTCATCATAGTCACGACTTGTTTTCTGCACGATCGACTACGAGTGGACAAGTTCTTGGCGCATTTTTCGATTTGAATCAGTTTAAACAGAGGAACACAATATTTTTAAGCACCAAATAATCAATAAGGTCTATGCTATAATTTTGAATTATTACAATACTACTGATTAATTAATTGAAAACAGGTGAAAGTGCAGTAAAAACAGTAAAACAGAGTATATGCACTTTTTCATTTCAGAATATGCAAACACCATTATATAATGCATTTTACCCATAATTAACATAAAAACATAGTAAAAAGGGTAAGTCAAATAGTTATAATGTATTAAAAAGTGTCCATGGATGAGGAAATTCTTGGCCTCATCAATCAGGAAGCTAAGTGAGTCTAACCCCATCAACTTTAAGAGCTTGAAATTGCACAATCGACAAAGAGGGGCGTAATATTTTGAAAAATGCTTTGGAGACCTTGTCCCAAATATCAAGCCAATGCATTATGGCACGGAGCTGAGCTCCTATGGCATCATAGAGCTTTAATTTTTTTAGCTCACGACGGATGGTGGCAACATGAGTCTCTAATGCATGGTGGAACGAGGAAGACTCAAGCTTCACAGAGGCCTCTACAAGCTCTTTCTTGAGAGCAGAGTTTGTTATCCTCCTTCACTTCGCAACTTCAACCCCAAGAGATCGAAGCATAGAGGATGTACACCTGATGGTATTATTCCACCAATCAATCCAACCAACAAAGGTAGAGGGTCTTGGGAGAACATTCTAGCATCGGGTAATATGCGCCTTCATGGAGTCATTCTAAAAAAAGGAGACATTAAGATATAATTGTGATTGAAATTTGTAGGGAAGCGAGACCCAAATGGTAATATCAAAAATAATCGAGGAGTGATCAGATAGGGTAGTGTCTGGAATAGCATGCACAAAATGGCAAGATGGAGAGAGCCTATTAAAATGAAAATGAGTGGAATCAGATAGCATTGCTCTGTCCAGGCACTTCAAAACCCTTGAAAAACCTGATTGGAATTTGGACCAGGTGAACCAAATGTTCTCAGGATGGTCAGCCTGAGAGAACCTATAATTAGGGTCTGATAGTCCCAGTTTGTGTTTCAAAAAGAACCAAGCTTCTCTTTCTCCAGCATTCCACTGCATTGGCATGTGCCCAACCTTGTCCTGGGGTTTTTCAATCATATTAAAATCATTGTAGAGCAACCAAACAACAAGCAGCAAAGAAAGTGCTAGTACCACCACAGACTGCAGCGGTTAGGAGCATCATTCGATGCATACAAATTAATAATACCAAAAGGTTGACCCTGAAATTCAAATAGAGTCCAAACAACTTGATTTGAGGGGTCTACCCCCCAAGAGACTATATTCTTCATCCACCTAGAGGAGATGAAAGTGACAACTCCTCCTTTACCGGGAGGATGACGGGTTGCATGAAAACAACCCCGTGACCATAAAAAATTACAGGCGCAATCCAAATTAAAGTCAGATATTTTGACTTCTTGTAAGCAGACAAAGTCAATATTACCAAAAGTATGAGAGATTTTAGCAAACTTGTCTCAGCCCTCTAACATTCCATGAAAGAAACAACATTAAGACCTGTCGGGACGTAAACTAACCTCTGCATCCTCAGAGTCACCAAGCTTGCTAAGAGCTCCAAATGTATTTGTGGTGAATCGATCTAGGTGGCCCTGAGCCTCTATGGATTGTTCATCCTCATCATCTACGTGGTGCATGTGGTCACCAGAATACTCCCTCCTTGCCCAAGGAGGGCTACGGGAGCGAGGAGCCTTGTAGAGCGGGAAGCTTGTTGCACCCACAACTTTCAGAGAGGAGTACCAGGGAGCTGAGGGGTATATGTGTTTGAAACAACATATGTGAAGGAAGGCCCAGTCCAAGCTGTGGGATTAGGGTGGGGTGGTGGAATGACCGAGGAATCTTGGGGTCCTTGAGCCGCAATGAAAGAATTAGCTGGTGCATGGTGTGCCTGGTTCTTAGGGTGCTTATTATGCTGATTATGGGAAACAAGAGTCCACTCTGCACCACTCTTAGCCCCTGCAACCTGCACCATCGGGGTGGTGGTGGGAGGAAGATGTGTCGAGGGATGGGTCTAAGAATGACCAGCCATGAGAGGGCAATCTCAAATTTTATGAGAGGCTGACTGACACCTATAACAAGTATTGGGTAGGTTGATATACACAATTCACTCTCTAAAGGTTTCCCCCCTTAGCGTGATATCAATATGCTCCTTCAAATATTTGGAGAGGTCCACTTTCATGCAGACTCACTTGGAGGGGTGAGGACAAAAAAACTTTTCAGACTCTAGGCACACAAATTTCCCTAACAGAGTAGCTAGGGTTTTCAAAAACGACCAACATGGGATAAGGAGACCAGGAAACTCAACCCAGATCAGAACTTCCATCGAGGCTTCCTCTTCCACATAGAAGGTACGATAATATTGCTGCAAAACAAGCAGGGAGCTAAGGACAGACCAGGGTCCTTTATGTAAAACTCTCTTGGCATGTTCTGCTTCAGCAAAACGAAACAGGAAGAAACCCTTGGAAAGGTTCTGCACGTTGACACACTAAATGTCGTAGGGTTTCCAGACTTGCTGGACCCAATTACAAATCAGAGATTCACTAGGGATACGACCAAGGAAATAGCCTACCAGATGGGTGTTTTCATACCATTCACAAGCTTTATTAAATTCTACATCAGGAATAAGAACATGAGGGACAAAATTGTTACCTCGTGGTACACCTTCTCTACCATCTTATGAGGGCATTTCTCTACCACCATATTGCTCTCCACTAGCTTCGGCAGTAACAGAGGTTGTCGTATGCACGACATCCATTAAAAAGGATCCAATCCCACCCTAATGTGGAATTAAATGCAAGATACGACCACCTAACACCACAAACACAAAATCAAAGCAACAATGGGAGTAGTAAGGACACATGCACTTCTCGATACTCAGCTCAAGAACACATGCAAACCTCGACTCTCGGCTCAAGAACACATGCAGAGCACTCTCATTTCAAGATTTGATTATAACTCTATATCTTAAATTTCAAAATATATTGAGACTGTCTTGTGTTGAACGAGGACATTCCATGGTACTCTTATTTCTAGGTGGCAAAGCTAACAACACTAGTGCAAGTGCAATGGATGAACAATGGGAATTGAAGAAATAAGTAAGTCTTCAAAATCGTGGACTCACAACGAAATCATGATGACACTAAAATCAATTAGTGGGGCCTATCGTTGTAGACAACATCATGAATCGACCCTGCAACCTCCGAGAAACCTACCAGGCCATATAACATGAGTATAAAAAATTGGTTCTTGGCTTGAGGAGATGAAAATTAATGCTTGAAATACAAAGTAAGTTTAGAACTTGGGAATGATTGACCCACCCAATTTAGTGTTGCCAAAATGAGGAATTTTTGTGTAATTTATTCTTGTCTTCTTAGTCTCTTATTCCTTTTGTAATGCGTGACTGTTATGCTATCTCTCAATGCCGCACAAATTGGAGTTTTGAATAATCTCTCTTGTTTTGGAGTTGAACATTATATTGAAAAGGGAGACAAAAGGGATTCAACTAGAAAAAATTAGAAAGTTAAGTATTTTATTAAGATCATATAATATTCAAAACACTCGGGAGAAATAAGGAGATATAAGGTATTCTATAAAACTTGAGAATTAAAAAGATCTTATTAATTTTAATCTCATACTCAAAATACTAGGAAGATAAAATAAATTCTACCTAGAAATTTGGAAAATTAAATCTTTGTTTGATCATTAGAAATTACAAAGTATACTCAAAAGTTGAAGGATTGAAAACTAGTATACTCAAATTCAACTTAAAATTCAAAAATTGAAGAAATTGGGAGACATAAGGAATACAACAACAAATTTTGAATATTATAATGGATAAGTTAGCAAGAGGAACATATCATCACAAGATATGCTATCAAAATCCATAAAATGCAAAATTACTTCAAGCACAAATAATTCTACAAGTCAAAATGGAAAAGACATTTGGTTTATTGATTCTAGTGCAAGTCATCACATGCCAAGAAATTTGCAATGATTTGATTGTCTTGAAGTCACCAATAATCTTAGGTTGAAAATCGATCGACACACAGACTTGAATCGTTCTTTGCAGCATCGGGTTGTAGCGTCGTGAGGAGGGACTAATTTGCAAATGGATTCAACAAGCACAAACCAAGTGAATGCTTTTCGTCGGGGATGAACAAAGGTTTTTATCTATTGTGAAGTGGAGAAGGTCATCAATGGAAGGTGATATCTTTGAGGTTGAGGTTGATCGATGCTGAATTGCGTGGTTGTAGAAAGGGTTTGTTGATAGATGGTCGGGCTGATAGTCGATCATCGGGTGTGCTAGCCATCAGTGAGTAGGGCACTAGTGAGTTGGCCACCGATTATTGGTCATCAACCCTATTGAACGTCATCGATAATGGTAAAAAAACTTGGCTCGACTGCCAAGTGTGACATCGATCGGGCCAATTGCGCCCGAATTACCCAAATTGGTTAATTTTGATGATAGTATGAAAACAAAACAAAATAATATTAATATTAGTTTACCTTTAGAAGCTTGTAGTTATTTGAACTTGAGCAAATATAACCCTCAAAACCTCTCAAAAATGATGCATGGAGGCAACTCAACTCCTCTAAACTAATAGAAGATCAACAGTGAGACTGTTAATTGGAATTTTATGACCAATTTGCTAAGACTTCTACGTAGATGCCTAGCACTAAAATGAGCTTCTTAACAGTTACATATGCAAATGCACTCCCAACTAAACCAAATCTAAACCAGGTAGTCTCTCCCACCCATGGTTGATCCAAGGATCTGATACCAATGAACTAGAACTAACTTAGATATATATATATATATATATATATATATATATATATATATATATATATATATATATATAAACACCAAGAGTTATCAATCTCGAGATGCCTATCTCATTTAATATTTTTTAAATATTTTAAATCCATCGTAACCCTTAATGTCAACGGATAATTTTGTTAATGTTAGCTTTTTCAATAAAATATTAATATTGTTTACGGCGTGGCTGACCTTCCTGGATGCCATTGTAGGATGCCTATCGGCGTAATTAAAAAGAAGCTAACATTTACATTTCCAAAGTATGCTTAAATAAGCATTATACAACCATAATCTCCTAATTTAGGAAGATGCTTAACCAAAAGCTATAGTTAAGCAAAAGATGCTAACAACTTGATCTTGCTAACTCTCAAAAGAAGAACAAATCTTACCCAATGACTTATACCAGTCCAAATGTGTCGATATTTACAAGTTGGAATAAGATATTATTAAATCAAACCTAGACTTAGGACTTTATACTTAATAAAATAAATAAAAGCTAAACACCTAGTCTATTACAACATGTTTCACAAGGGATCCTCGTCATGTATGTTGCAAAGGCCTAACAACTCTTCTCCATATTTCGTGATAGCCCCATGCTTATCTTTTGAAGTCCTGGTCCAGTGCTGAATTTCCTCTTCTGGCATCCAAAGAGGATTAATCTCAATACCTTCGTTGCCTTCTAAATGTTAGCTTGCTTATGTGTTTTCCTTGCATTGAAGTCTCCAATTTATATAATCTCCCCCAACTTATTGTATATCAAAATGTCTCTTTTTAGGGAGGAGTATGGGTCTTCTTTGCTAAAGTCACATTTCTTATAGAATTTAAAATTTTTGGGAGTATAATAACATGCTGCTACGCTAATAACTGACTTATTTTATAAGATCTTTATCTAGATATATTGTTTATTTTGATCTTGTTTTTCAATTTCAATGATCATATCCTACTTATCTTTTATTAACACCATAATACTTCCATGTCTCTGCCATTTTCCACTGCTTTATTCCATATTGTTATTTTCTTGTATCTCATAAAGTCTGGAGTCCTACATCCATCGTGCTCATGCGTTTTCGTCAGGATGATTATATATCTATCTCTAGTAATGGGCCCTAACCTCGGTCCTCTTCTCCAAGGGTAACCTAAAAAATTCCAACTTACCATCGTAAGATGTTCCCGAGTGGACCATAAAATAACATTAAAAGTCCTAGGGGTAACAACGTATTGGTTCGAGTCTTGGATCTTATTTAGGAGGTCCAAGGTTCAAACCATTGCATAGGTGAGTGTGTGAGGGGTGGGTGTGTGTTAAATTCCCTATTGATAAACATAGCTCTCGAATTTACAAGGGGTAATGGTTGGGAAGAGACTGCAGCCCTGTGCGTTGGTCGTGGGGGTTTCTCACACTAACCAAATAAAAAAAAACATTAAAATATAATGTTAAATATATATATATATATATTTTCCTAAATATAACATTCCATAAATTTACTTTTCTTATACATATAAATTAACAAAGTTTATTTATTTTAATTGTCCACCACCCAGAATAAGATGTTGGGCATAACACCCTAAAAAATTTAATGCCATCACATTATTTGTATTTAATAAATTTAAAAGATAAATATGAATAATCTATAATTAAATTTCTAACTTAGGATTAATATATAAATAATAATAATAAGTTTTATGGAGCAGTGCAACGGTTCAGGCTTTAGCTCTTTTTTTGAAAGGTCCAAGGTTCAAACCGCAACGTGGATGAGTGGATGTGTGTATGGATGCGTGTTTGATAAGCTTATCTCTTCCCTTACAAGAGGTTATGGTGGGATGAGAATAAGCTTAGCTCTTCCCTTAAGAAAGGTCATGGTTGGATGGGAATGCGTAGCCTGAGAGTTGGTAGTAGGGGTTTCTCACACTAACCAAATCTTAAAATAATAATAATAATAATAAATCCAGTATAACCTGAGCATGAACAACTTCATTGTCCTATAATTTTGGTGAGTTCAAATTACATAATTCTCCCTATAATTAATTTGATTTATATATAATTGAAATAATGACAAATCATTTTTTCAATTAATTATATGAGATTGGAACAACTCCACCCATGTTACATCATCATCACATAGAGGTATTATAATATGTATCTATCTTTTGACAAGATTTGAACTTAGGTCTCCTTTTTGAAAGTGGAGGTATATATATAAAATTGCCTTAATAACAAATCATTTTTTCAATTGGTTATATGAAATTGGAACAACTCCACCCATATTACATCATCATCACATAAAGGTATTATAATATGTATCTATCTTTTGGCAAGATTTGAACCTAGGTGTCCTTTCTGAAAGTGAAGGAATCTAATCAATTATCTTAATGCCATTTGAATTTTTTTTCAATGAGTTTACATAGGTTTTTATGAGGGATCCCAATCCCCTCATACTAAGTGGGGTTTGAACTTTAGACCTCTCAAAGAGAGACCAACACCCTTACCACTTTAGTAAACTTAGAGCTTATGCCATTTAATTTTAACTATAAACTTTTCAATATTTTTCCTTTTTCCTTTTTAAATTTTTAAATTTTACCATTCACTTATAATAGTTCAAATTACATAATTCTCCATATAATTAATTTGCTTTATATATATATTTAATTTAATTTAATTTAATGACAAATCATTTTTTCAATTGGTTCTATGAAATTGAAACAAATCCACCCATGTTACATCATCATCACATAGAAGTATTATAATATCATTACATAGAGGTATTATAATATGTATCTATTTTTGGCAAGATTTGAACTTAGGTCTCCTTTTTTAAAGTGGAGGTATATATATATATATATATATATATATATATATATATATATATATATATATATATATATATATATATTATGATTAATTTAATAACAAATCATTTTTTCAATTGGCTATATGCAGGGTTATGCATAAGCACGAAATATCATAAATTGACTCTATTTAGGATTTTTAAAATCTTGAAAAGGCTAATTTTGGATCATTTCATTGGGGCCCATTCGCCCGAAAATTACGAGGCAAATTTTTTTTTGGGGTAAATTTGCTTGCTGTTGAAAATAATTAATTTTTTTTTATTTTAATTCACCGACCTCAAATTATAAATGAAATTGATTTTCCCGCCCAATTCGCCTTCAACTTATAAATGATTTTATTTTTCTCGTCCAAATCGCCTCATATACTACCCGTATATATACTGTAGTGGGTATTGATAAACATACATCGCTTTGAAACAATGAAAAACTTTCCAAGGTTGAAAAGGAGTGTTAGTCGACATAAGTCGATCGATTGCAGAGGTATGTCGATTGGTTGCAGAGGTGTCGATTGGTCGTAGAGGTGTGTCGATTAGTTGCAGAGGTGTTGATCGGTTGTAGAGGTGTTGATCGATTTCAAAGGTGTCAATCAGTTGCAAAGGTGTCGATCGATTATAGAGCCATGTCTGTCAGTATAAGCCGATTGATTGTAGAGCCATGTTTATCAGCATAAATCGATGGGTTATAGAGTCGTGTTTGTCAGTGTAAGCCGATCGATTGCAGAGCCGTATCTATTGACATAAATCGATGGGTTATAGAGCCGTGTCTCTCGATATAAGCCGATCGATTACAGAGTTGTGTCTGTCGACATAAGTTGATTAGTTTCATAGCTGTATTTGTTGACATAAATCGATCAGTTCCAAATCCGTGTCTATCATCATAAACTGATCGGTTGTAGAGCCGTATCTGTCGATTGCAATAGATCGGTAAGCCTACAACTGATCGACTTGCCCTAAATCGATCGACATGGCTAAAATTGATCGACATGGTTGCAACCGATCGATATAGCTGCAATTGATTGATATGTTTGTAACCAATCTACATGTCTATAACCGATCGATATGGCTGCAATTGATTAACATGGCTGTAATCGATCGATATGGCTGCAACCGATGGGCATAACTACAACCGATCGGTATGTCTACAATCGATCAACATGGCTGCAATTGATCGGCATGGCTGCAACCAATCACCATGGCTGCAACTAATCGACATGTCTGCAATTGATCACCATGGCTGTAACTGATCAACATGTCTGCAACCGATTAGCATGCCTTCAACCGATCGAATTTTATATCTCAGACCGATTGTCATTAATCGTAAAGGCTAAAAGCCTTTCTTGTAGGCCTAAATCCTTTAATTTTGCCATACATTTTTAGATTTTGCAAAACTGATATTCATGCCCCAAACACAACAAAAATAACCATAGTTTGAAGCTTTTTGGAGAAAAATAATTGCAATTCGCCACGATTTGAAATTTTTTGAAGAAAAATAGTTGAAATTCACCATGTATACTTCTCCATATTTCACCAAGATTCCAAGACAATTCGCCTTCAATTTATAAATAGATTTTGAAGCCGATCCCTTATGCATAACCCTGGTTATATGAGATTGGAACAACTCCACCCATATTACATCATCATCACATAGAGGTATTATAATATACATCTATCTTTTGGCAAGATTTGAACTTAAATTTCCTTTTTGAAAGTGGAGGTATATATATATATATATATATAAATGATTACTTTAATAACAAATTATTTTTTCAATTTGTTATATGGGATTGGAACAACTCCACCCATATTACATCATCATCACATAGAGGTATTATAATATGTATCTATATTTTGGCAAGATTTGGACCTAGGTGTCCTTTTTGAAAGTGGAGGAATCTAATCAATTATCTTAATGCCATTTGATTTTTTTTGAACGAGTTTACATAGGTTTTATGAGAGGTCCCAGTCCCTTGCTACTAAGTGGGGTTTGAACCTTAGACCTCTCAAATAAAGACCAACACCCTTACCACTTCAGTAAGCTTGGAGCTTATGCCATTTAATTTTAACAATAAACTTTTTTAATAATTTTTTTTTTCATTTTTTTTTAATATTACTATTCATTTATAATAAGTTTGATAGGAGCAATCCATGTGGTTTGAACCCTACGCTTGTCAGTTACTAAAAATAGCGTGTTTGTGAGAAACTCTCCTATGTAACCCCTCCTCCCCCCTAAAAAATATTTGAAAATAGAATAAATATCTTATAATATAAACATATAAATTATTTTTAAAAAATTTATTTATTTAAAAATGAGGCCTTGGTTCAATGGAAGAGACATGGGTGATGTAGTGTGCACCAAGGTCCAAATCCTAATGACCCAAAAGGATCATACAACTTGATGTAACTAGCTGGTGTGACCTATTGTATTAAGGAAAATAATAACCCTTTCAAAACCCTAAATTTTGTATTTATAATAAATTTTGTTGTATCATATAAATTATCTTTTAAAATTTTATTTATTTAAAAACAATAATACAATTGTCATTGAGGCCTTGGTTCAATGGATAAGACATATGAGTGGCATAGTGGTAGGGTTCAATGGATAAGACATATGAGTGACATAGTGGTAGGAGTAACCCTGTAGTTTGAACCCTGCGCTTGCTAATTACTAAAAATAGTGGTTGTAACCAACTCCCCTATGTAATAAAAAAAGACATAACCTGCACCAAGGTCCAAATCCTTACTACCCAAAAAGGCTTATATAATAACTAGTTGCACCAAGGTCCAAATATTTGTGATCCTAAAATGATTATACAACTAGTTGATATGGATCTATTGTATTAAAGAAAAGAATAACCCTTTCAAAACCCTTATAATAAAGTTTGTTGCATCCTTATACATATTAAGTCATTAAAAATTTTTATGCCCAAATATTTTAAGTCTAAAATATTCTTATACAATGCTTCATACTTAGATGCAGGACTTTTCATATTGAATGCTTCTTACTCATTTGTAACTTGAATGGGTTTTTTAACCGTAAGACTTTGGAACCTGAAAAATTATAACTTGAATGAGTCTATTGCTAAGACTTCGAAACTTGAAAAAAATTTAAAGTTTAATTTCAAGAAAGATAAAATTGTACACCATAAGTTAATTAAATAGATAAATAACATTCTATATGAAAATTATCAAATATAACCTATAATATAACACATAATAAAACTTCTTTGTCGTCCTTTATACTTACAACATATATACCTAAAATTTTGATTCACATTTAATATTTTTTTAGACCTTTCCACCCATACATTCGTACAACTTAAAATAACAATCTAAACTATAAATATCTTAGATGGGTATTTTCGAAAGTTTCTGGTTGCCGTGTTTTAGATAGGCAACATTTTGGGGATGAGGAGGTTCCTTGGTAGAAATAGGATGGGTCTTTTCAACGACTTTTGGTTATCGTGTTTTAGATAGGCAGCATTTTGGGGATGAGGAGGTTCCTTGGTAGAAATAGGTTTGGAATAAGTTTTCCTAACCCAAATGCAATTTTTATTTGTGGTTGGCTATTAGGAACAAATATCTTACCTGAGATAATATTCAAAAAAGAGGTTTTCAGGGCCCTTCATTTTGTTTCCCTTGTGAGAATAGTGACTAATCTTTAGGGCATTTGCTCTTACAGTGTTCGTTTACATTTGGCATATTTGATGGAGGGTGTGGAAACAATCTTGTTCTCATGCCTCTTCTTTTTTTGAGTTCTAGAGGATTTTAGGAAGACCTTTTGATAAGGTTTTTTTCTTCAAGTTGCGTGGAGTATTGTGCCCTCATGTATTATATGGAATATGGCTTGAAAGACATCAAAGAACTTTTCAAGGTATAAAGTTAACTGTTTATCAGATTTGATAGGGGATTATTGGTATGATCCAAGAAACTATTTCTTATAAATGTCAGATCAGTCTTCCTTTGGAGCAGTCTAAGATTTTGATGATGCAAGACCTGGGTTTAGTGGAGAATGGTCCTCATCATTCTTTATTGATCGAGAGGAGAGACCTCAACAAAAAAGTGTAGAGAGATGGCAGATGACATTGGGGTGTTTAAGATTAATACTGATGGCTCTTCCATAAGGAATCCTTGGTATTGGTGGTGTTGGGAGAGATAGTAGTGGTGTAGCTCTTTCATAACAGGAGAAGCAAACTAATAATTATATGGAAGCCCTTGCTATTTATTTTGCTTTAGAAAAAGATTATGCTCTGGGATGACATGGTGGAAGATAATATGTGAGTCAAACTCTCAGATTATTATTAATTTGTTGAAGAATATTTCATTGGTGGTTGGCGCTAGTGTCTCGGTAGATCATTCAAATTGATTGACATCTAGAGTTTACTTCCTTTGTTCATTTTCCCAAGGAATAAAATAAAATAGTGTGGTTGATTGCTTGGCAAAATGAGCTTCTAAGTTTTAGGAAGATTAGAATGTTAGAGAATGAGATTAGCTCCCATTGAATTGTTCTCGTCATCTTGCTAATTTTCTTGATGTGAATATGCCTGGTTGAGGCTGTTGTTTGTTGGATGTCTTTTGGTCGGGTGTTCGGTGGTTTTGGGGGTCTCTTTATTTTAATCCTTGTAAGGATTATTGTTTTGAAATTCTCTATTTGTTGTATGGTTTTATTGATTCAATAAATTTTTATTAACATAAAAATATATGATCTAAAAAATAAGACCTTCATTGTTTCAAATACCGCATGTGTGGGGAACATGGCAAATGACTCATTCCTTATTTAAAGTCATAATGATCAGTATTTAATTTGATGTTCAATTCTTTTGCATCACTTAACTTTTAGCACTAAAGTTAATCGGATAATTATATTAATATTATTATTTTTTAAGTAAGACGAAGTATAGTTAAAGTGAAATTTCTTGAACATAACAAGTTTTTTTTTAAATCAAAATTGGATAGTTTGAATAACAGTGTAACAACATACCACTAAGATATTTTAATAAATAAAATTAATTTATTTAAATATCTAATAAAACTATTTTAATAAATCTTGAATAACTTGAATGAGTCTCAACTAAACGGGATTAATGATAAAAAATTTAAAACTATAAATAAAGGTTCAAGTTCAAATATGTTTCAATAGCATTGTGTACCGAACTCAAAAATATGTTTCAATAGATATGTTAAACATACTCTCTAAAGAATTCTTGGCAATATACTGCAATTAGTATGTAAGGATTGTTTCTATTGCTTTTGAGAGAGAAACATACTGTACATGGTCAACCTTTCGAAAATTGATTCTCTTAGGGTTGGATTTCTGAAGAGACGGATTGGATTTCTGAAGAGACGGATTGGATTTTTGGGGATTTCTGAGATTTTTGGAACAGCATGAATGGCTTTGCCTGGAGGAACCCAATGTCGGAATAATGTCTCGTTTAAGGAAGCCCTTCGTGGCTCAGGCTTTTCTTCTGTTTGGCATAATGCAGAGGGTAATTCTTCAGGCCCAAGTAATTCTTCTTTGGAAGGAGGGTTTCGTGCAAAGCGAGTTAATGGATGCTTGGAAAGGGCTAGGGAGCGGCTTGTTCTTGTGATTCAGCCTGAGTCAATTGCAGATGATGTTGAATATATGCAAAATCATGCTTTAATATGCAAATTCTTGGGTATTCGCATCCCTTTCTTGGCATTTGAAAAGTGGGCCAGGAGTACTTGGAACCCGGTCGGTGATATGGAGATCATGATGGGAGCTAATAATTTCTTTATGGTGGTGTTTTCCTGCTTGGCAGACCGAAATAGGGCTTTTGAGGGGGGCCCATACTTTTACAACCAGATTGGCCTGTTTATTAAACCCTGGCATATGGGTTTTAATCCGACTGAGGAGATTCCTTCTAGGGTTCCAGTGTGGGTTCGACTTCCATGGCTACCTTTGGAGTTTTGGCGGACGGATATTCTGCACATGATTGCATTGATGTTAGGCAAACCGGTGGGACCGTCTCAGCAAACTTCGGACAAAAAGGTAGTCTCATGTGCCCGTATTTGTGTGGAATTGGATTTATCTAAGCCTCTACTTGATTCTATGCAAATATGTGTTGGCTCTTTTTCTTGGGTTCAACAATTAGACTATGAAACTATTCCTTTCCGTTGTCGGTTGTGTCATGAGTACGGGCATCTTAAGCGTAAATGCCCTAAAATGCTCGAAAATAAATCATTTGGTTCTAAAAATCCAAATCTACAATCTCAGGGTGGGAAGTCAGTTACACAAGAGGCTGGACTTGGACAGGGGAGGGCTCCCATGGATGTTAGTGGGGTAGACAAAGAAGGCTTTATTCCAGTTAAGAATCGTAATAAGGGAAAAGGGTTGAAGCGGACCTTTACTGCTAGACAAATGGATGGCTTGTATAATAAGTTTGATGCCTTAGATGAGTTGGTATCTCCGGATGAAGGAATGAATGGTAATTTGAATATGGATACTCAAAATGTAACTGAGGTGCTGAATCCTAATGGGCAACAGGAAGTGACAGATTCTTCTTTGAACACGGCCACGGCAATTGTTCCTGTTTCGGAGGGGCAACAGGACGGTGTGAAAGGGGATGACCCTTTTTTGGCTGATTTGCTTGACTTCTAGTAGAGGAAAGGGTTCTTGGCCTAGTCCTTCTCTAGGGTTACTCCAACAGAACTTTAAAAAAGAGGCCCCTGCGAAGCTGATTAAGGTGGGTAGAAAGAAAGATGCACATAAACTGCATATGGAGGGAGAAACATTGGTTGAGAGTGGGGTGGTTAAACCCCTGGAGTCTCACTTTTCTTCTCTCTCTAAATGATTGTTCTTTCTTGGAATGTGAGAGGTTTGAATAGCTTACCTCGTCAAAAAGCTATTCGGGATTTGGTTCAGGCACATAAGCCGGATGTTGTTTTTCTTCAAGAATCTAAATTATCGGTGGAGGGTCTATTTAGTATTGCTTCTAAACTCTGGCCTCGAGGTCTTTGTCAGTGTGTTGGGGCTGTGGGTAGTTTTGGGGGGCTTGTCAGCCTTTGGAATCCGTAGAAGCTTACTCCTCTTTGGTGGGTATCGAATAAGTCATCTCTTTCTATGATAGCTTCTTGCCATGAGTCTGGAGAAGTGGTTTTGTTCACTAACATTTACGCCCCCTCGGATCTTCTTGGGGAAGGTCTTCTTTGTGGAATCATATTCAAAGTGTTCGAGCCTTGGTTCCATTCTATCCTTGGATTATGGCTGGAGATTTTAATCTTGTATCTAGTATTGATGAGAAGAGGGGTGGTGTGGGTACTTTGGGGCCTGCCTCTAGACTCCTTAATGATAATATTCA
The DNA here is from genome assembly GCA_028583015.1 of Wollemia nobilis. Taxonomy (NCBI): domain Eukaryota; kingdom Viridiplantae; phylum Streptophyta; class Pinopsida; order Araucariales; family Araucariaceae; genus Wollemia; species Wollemia nobilis. The sequence continues at coordinate 1,540,954 of JAQPPZ010017145.1, read as the reverse complement.
GCTTCTTAATCTGGTGGATATTAAGCCAAAGAATGGTGTGTTCACTTGGACGAATAAGCGGTGTGGTTCTAACTCGATCTCCGAGAGGTTGGACGAGGTTTCTTACTTCTTCATTTTGGATTAGCAATTCTTGGGTTACTAACTCAACGATTCTTGGTTGGAGGGGATCGGACCAACGGCCTATTAAACTTGTTATCTCTCGGCAAGAAATGGATCATCATCCAAGTTTTAAATTCCAGTTAATGTGGCTTAGGGATCCCTCTTTGTACGAGTTGATGAAAGTATGGTGGAGTCAGGGCTGTCCTTCCCACGATACTGCTATGTACTCTTTTGTTAAAAGACTCCAATTTGTGAAATATCAACTCAAAAAGTGGAACAGGCAGTGTTTCGGGAATCTATTTCAGGCTAAAACTTTGGCCCAAAGAAGGCTTGATGTTATCACCGGACATATCGAGAGATCATGGGTTAACGAGAGCGAGAATTTGCGGGGAGGAGTACGAAGCTTTGCATGAACTTCAAGAGTGGGAGCTTCGGGAAGAGATTTTATGGAAGCAAAAGGCCGGGGTGGAATGGTTACAAGAAGGAGATCGAAATACAACTTTTTTCTTTAACATTGTTAAGGCTCGAAGACACGGTAATGGTATTTCTTCGATTATTTCTTCTCAAGGTATTCGGTTATGCGCTTCTCGGGATATCTCTCGGGAAGGCTGTTCGATTTTTTCTTCCTTATATTACGAGGATTTTTGTGGGGGTCATGTTGATGATCATACTATTTTGCGTTGTATTCCTTCTGTTATTTCAGAAGAGATCAATGCATGCCTTCTTCAACCTATTTCCATTGATGAACTAGAAAGGGTAGTTTTCCTTATGAAGACTGGGAAAGCTCTGGGGCCTGACGGCTTCCCTGTTGAGTTCTTTCAACACTTTTGGGAAATTATTAAATCTGATCTTTTGAGGGTTGTTCTTGAGTCCTTTCACAACCATCAGTTGTTGAAAGCTTTGAATTCCACTTTTTTGATGCTAATTCCTAAAAAGGAGGGTGCTAGCTCTTTTGATCAGTTTCGGCCTATTGCTCTCTGCAATGTGGTGTATAAAATTATTACTAAGGCGATTGCGGAGCGTCTCAAGCCTTGGCTGGATAGAGTTGTTTCGATGAGCGGGGGTGGCTATGTGGCTGGTCGACAGATTTTGGATGGAGTGGCTATTGCTGCCGAGGCGATCCATTCTATGAGCACTTCTAAGAATAAGTTTATGTTTATGAAGTTGGATATGGCGAAAGCTTATGACAGGGTGAAATGGTCTTTTCTTCACAAAATCCTCTTGGCCTTTGGATTTGATCCTTCTTGGATTGAGTGGATTATGAGTTGTATTACAACTCCCTCATATTCTGTCCTAATTAATGGAAAGCCCTCTCCTTTGTTTCATGCTTCCCGGGGTCTTCGGCAAGGGGATCCTTTATCTCCGTACTTGTTTATAATTATGGTCTGAAGGTGCGGGTCGTCGGCTTAAAGATCGGGTTCACCGGGGTCTTATTCATGGATGGAAATGGGAGAATAGTAGGCCAGCCATTTCCCATCTTCAGTTTGTTGATGACATCTGCTCTCTTGGGTGTAGCCTCTATTTGTGAAGCAACCAACTTTAGACATGCTTTGGACTTGTATTTGGTTGTCTCCGGTCGGGAGATTAATGAGCACAAGTCTATTATTTTATTTTTCAATACGAGATCCCAGGGTTCAAGCTAGAATTGTTCGGATTCTCAGGTTTCAGGTTGGAACTCTTCCTCTTACATACTTGGGGATTCCCATTTCCGTTGGTCCTCTACCTAGGGCGGTTTGGACTAACATACTTGACAAATTTCGTAGTCGAGTTAGTCATTGGACTCATAGATGGTTAACTTTTGCTGGTCGGGTATTACTTTTGAAGTCAGTTGTGCAGGCTTTACCGGTGTATAGATGCCTTATTCAGATTGCTCCAACAAGTTTTCTTCATGACCTGGATTCTCTTTCTAGACAATTCCTATGGGCTGGCAATCTTGGTTCCTCAAAATGGAGTCTTGTTAAATGGGAGACTATTTGTCGACCAAAGCAAGCTGGGGGATTGGGTCTTCGTCTAAGCTCTCTTTTTGGGACTGCTTTGGCTGCTAAGCTGTATTGGCGTTGGTGTAGTAATCAGAAGCAAACTTGGGCCAAGATTATCTCCCACAAGTATCTTAGGGGAGTGGAAGGTTCAGAGATTCCTCGATACAGACTTGGCTGGTCGAGGATCATTTGTTTGGAATACTTTGAAAAAGGGAGCGGAGTTGGTTAAGCGGGGGTTATTACGGATTTGTTATGCTTTGGGTCTCGGGCTCTTTTTTGGCGGGATTCTTGGGATGGCTTTGCTCCTCTTCTTAGCGAGTTTCCACATCTTCAAGATCTTGCTCAATGCTTTTGGGATCTTTGGATGGTTGAAGGTGGCGGATTTCAAAGCTGTTCAAGTCCTTTGGTCGGATGGTTAGTCTCCAGTGGAAGGATCCTCGAGAATGGCCTACTGGTGGCACTATGGATGCGAGGGCAGAGCTGGCCCGTATTCTCGCTAGCCGTCCCTGCTCTTCTCTACCTAGGGATGATGTGCTAGCATGGGGAAGAGATAATAGAGGGATATTTTCGGTTCCTGCTGGTTATTGTGTTTTGGATCGGCAGCGGTTTGGTGAGGAGGAGGTTCCGTGGTGGAAGCAAGTTTGGAATAAGTTTATTTGGCCGAAGTGTAGTTTTTATGGGTGGCAGGCTACTCATAATCGTTGTCTCACTTGGGATAATTTTCAAAAGCGTGGGTTTCTTGGCCCCTCTTTATGCTATAACTGTGGGAAGGCTGAAGAATCTGTTGGGCATTTACTTCTCCAATGTGACTTTGCTCGACAAGTCTGGCATTATTGGTGGGGAGTATGGAATCACCCTTGTTCGCATGCTTCATCAATAGTTGATTTTTGGAGGAGTATGGGGCGGCCTCCTGCAGCGGCTTTCTTTTTACAAGTTGGATGGAGTATTGGTCCTTCATGCATTTTTTGGCAGATTTGGCTTGAACGGAACCGTCGGATTTTCCAAGGTAAGGAGTTAACTACTTCCCAAGTCTGGCAGAGGATTTTGCGAATGATCCGAGGAGAAGCTGTATGCGCAAAATGTCAGATTATTTCTCCCGTGGACCATGCGGAACGTCAGATCATGGAAAGATTAGGCTTGATGGTTAATGGTCCTGGTCCTAATGTCTCTTACAGACGGATGGGTCGAAATAATCGGGTGCGAAGGGCTGGCAAATGGAATCCGCCTCCTCAGGAGTGCTTGAAAATTAATACGGATGGATCTTCCTGGGGTAATTCGGGTAATTCTGGTATTGGTGGTGTGGGGCGGGATAGTAGTGGTACTATCCAATTTTTTTCTCTTGCTTTAAGGGACATCATTCTAATAACTTCATGGAAGCACTCGCAATTTTATATGCTTTGGAGCAAGGGTATGCTTTGGGTTGGCGTCGGATTGTTTGTGAATCGATTCTCGGATTGTTATAAATTTGTTAAATTACGGAGATAGTCTTCATGGTTGTTGGCGGTTGAGTTGGGTTGCTCGAGCAAATTCTTAATATCTCTGCTCACTTGGAATTCATTTCTTTTGTGCATATTCCTCGGGAGTGGAATAGGGTAGCGGATTTGTTAGCTAAATGGGCTTCTAAGTTTCAAGATGGTTGGGATGTTCAAAATTGGTCTCAACTTTCTTCTGATTGCTCTCAATCTCTCTCTTCTTTATTGAGAGCTGATATGTCTGAATAGCTTCTGATTTTTCTTTGTATCATGAATGTTTTGCTGAGTTAATAAATTTTTACCCTCTTTTATAAAAAAAAAACATACTCTCTAAAAATAATCCTCATATAATATTATAACCTTTTTATTTTATTTATATGGTGGAATTCGTAGCTGCCACAATGCTCCGAGCAATCTATGACCTTAAAAACCACTTTACCTTTACTTTGATATGTTGGTTTGATGTCGGTCAAGTGTTTATTGTTTGAGATCTTGTTGACTTCATCTTACTAAAAAAACTAGTTTGCCTTTACTTTGATATGTTGATTTGATGGCGACCAAGTGCTTATTGTTTGAGATCTTGTTAACTTCATCTTAGTCAATGGATAAATATTTATTACATAATTTTTAAATAAATAATAACATCAGATGGGATGGTACAACGTGGACTATATTCTCCGAGACATCAAAGTAGATAGTGAAGGAAGTGAGCCATTTGCCATGTTTCCCGCACATGAGTTATTTGACACAATGAAGGTCTTAAATTTTAGATCATATTAGTTTGTAGTTGAGGTTGTTTTTTGGTTACATAGGAGAGTTGGTTACAACCATTATTTTTAGTAACTAGCAGCACAGGATTTGTGGTTGAGGTTGTTATTTTAAGTTGTATAAATGGATGGAAAGGTCTAAGAAGATATCTAATGTGAATCAAACTTTTAGGTATATAAATTGTAAGTATGCAAGGGTGTATAAAGTAAACATAAATGAGTTTTATCCTACATTATATTATAGGTTATATAATATAATTTGTATAGAAAATGTTATTAATTTATTTAATCAAATTTATAATATAATATAATTTGTATAGAGAATGTTATTAATTTATTTAGATTTTTTTTTTGGAAGTATGATGTACAATTTTATCTTTGTTGAATTTGAAGAATTTGAACGAAACTTTTTTTTTCAAGTTTTAAAGTTTTAACTTTAAACCCGTTTAAGTTATATTTTTCCAAAGTATTACCGTTAAACCCATTCAGATTACTTTTTTTCATGTTCATCTTTTTGTTAGACCCATTCAAATTACATATGAGTAAGAAACATTCAATATGAAAAGTCAGGCATCTAAGTATGAAACATTGAATAAGATTATTTAGACTTTAAAGATTTTGGCATATATTTTTCAATGGCTTTATTGTAAATAAAAAAGTTAGGGTTGTGAAAGAGTTATTTTTTCCTTAGTACAATAGGTTACAATTATTTTTTCTTTAGTACAATAGGTCACATCGAATAATTATTGTATAAGCACTCCAAAGGGCTAGGTGGATTGGTAATTATCTATTTGGCCAAACACTTACCCAGAAGAGACCTAGGTTCAAACCTTGGGAGTGTGTGTGTTTGAAAATATAGTAGTCTACTTCGAACCCTTAAAGTGTACGTCAGACCAACAACAATGGTATGAATCTCAAGCGATCGTTTTAGCATAGTAAAAATGCTTTTTGTAGATGCTTTGGCCTGCATTACCATTAGTGATCAACAATATTTTTCTTTCGAGTTATACAAGTCTATTTGACAAGGGTGTCCTTTTACCCCAACCTTGTATGTCTTAACACCAGAGGGATTCCAATACCTCCTTGCTGACGTGGTTGCTAAGGATCAGGTGAAACGTATTTCATTACATGACACCTCTCAACATCTTGTTAATGGTCATTTTGTTGATGACTCATTTTTCACCCTCAATAAAGAGGAAGATAATATGGTGTAGGCCCTTCAGTGTTTGAACACTTTGTACCTAGTATTTGACTTGAGTATTCAATGGTAAAAAATCTAGTGCTACAAGCAATCCTTTCTGCCAAAACCCTCATGGCCCAAATATTATGGTCAAAAGTGGATTCAACATGGCAAAATGTTTCAATTTCTTGGAATCTCTTTTACCTTTTGGTCCTCTTTCTCTACTCTTTGGTAGTATGTCCTTGATAGAGTGGAAAAGAAGCTTCAAAAGTGGCTTCCCAAACCACTTTGTTTAATAGGAAAATTTTAGGTTTGGTCTAAGATTCTTACTACCATTCATGTGTATTATTCTTCTTGTTGGGAGCCTTCCAAAGCCTCTTACCAAAAACTAGAGAAACTTCTTTGAGACTTTATATAAGAATCCTTGCCTAAGAAATGAGGTTTCCATAGAGTTGCTTGGAACATCTGTTGTCTTCTAAAGGAGTCAAGGGGGGCTAAGGCTACTTGATACTTTCTAACAGGGTATTGCTTTGTGTGCCAAATGGGTTATTTGTGTTATTCAAGATAACAAGACTTTGAAAATTTTACTCCAAAACTACATAGCCTTTGGTACCCCCATGGGAGAAAATCTTGGAAGGGGATTGGATTTCACTCCATATTGGTGATGAAGGTGTCCCTTCAAATTCAAGGTACTTTTATTATCAAAAATATCTAGAAAGCATGGATAGGGTTGCATTGGAATGACAATGATTTTAGTAATGAGCTATCCATTAACCAATGATCCTCATTAGGATCAACCTTTGGCTAAAGTCCCATGGATTTGAGCCCTTCATTTTTCACAAGGGCATAAGGGTCATCTTTGATATTTTTCCAAATGGACCAAAAACTGGCTCTCATGGGCAGAAGCTAAAGTGTAGTTTTGTCTCTCTGAGGTTGACAAGGAGATATTTCAGGTGGTCCAAGATATTATCTTGCCTAACATGCTTTATAAAATTAGGGTTCAAAGCTTACGCCCATGGTGGATAGACTGGAAATGGTACCTCGATATTCCATTTAGGGGCTATAAGCCTTGTAAAAGGTATTCATGGCTTTCACTCCATCTACCAATGGTCTCAAAGCTGAATAAGTTTTGGAGAATCTAGTCAACCAACAAAGATTGGTAGAAAGGCTTTCATACTCTCTAGGATGCAGTTCTAGAGCCTAAAGTAACTCACTTTTATTGGTGTCTCCTTTTATAAGGGTTACCTACAGGAGAACACTTAATTTATTTGGGATCACATATTTCCAAATGCCTCTTTTGTCAGTGCAAGGAATTCACTAAGCACCTATTATGAACTATCCCAAAGCATAAGCAGTTGGGCCTAGATCCAGGATTATTTTAATTGAGACTGACACAATTCTCATGGTACATAATATGTTTTGGAGATATGACCAGAATTCCAATAAGCATTGAGTAGATCTAGCATATATTTAGAGTTGAGATTTTGTTTGACATATGAAAAAGTTAATATATTTTTTTTTCTAAACAACAAGCTCCTATAGATTATTCAATGTACTCAAAAGCTCTAACTTGCTATAATATTTTACTTGAAATTCAAAAGCTCTAGATCATTGGGTGAATGCTCCATGTATTGTGGCTCATATCCCACCCTAATTGCCTCGCCAGGGGAATTCCTTGTCCTAGAAAAATGTTCAAGGTAGAAAGAGATCTCCTCACTAGAGGAATTTCTTGTCCTAGTAATGAGCTTGGGGTAGAAAGAGATCTCAGGGTTAGACTCTGGCCTTCCACAACCCCAGATCTCAAGAGCACCGTGCTCGAGGTAGGTTATGTTCTCCAAGAACCCTCAACAATACCAAGATTGGGTTCTTTTTCAGGGTGGGCTAAACCTCCTCAAATCACAGACGACACTCCTAGGCAACAAGATGATGGTTCTGACTAGGAGCCAGTACCAACAGATCCCAATCCACCCATTAGCTTGGACAATCATTTGGATAAGAACCCCCCTCCTTCTGCTAGTACCATCCTTATGGAAACTTGATTGTTAGCACGCTTACCGCTATTTTTTATGATAAACTGTTAGTTGTTTTACAGTTGCATTAGGACCAATTGATCCTGAATTGGTCTATTGCATAGGCTTTATGGGGTGTGCATCCATACCACCCGCTTTTTGTGAATAATATACTCTTATTATTCATTTTAATAATACTAAATCACTTAAAAAAAAAACCTACTTTTTATTTAAAATAAAATTAAACAATAAAAAATATTGAACAAACTTCCAATAGGTCCTTGGTTCAACATTTAGACCAAATAATTGATATAACTCACACCAAATCTCAATTTGACTAAAATCAATGTAAAAGGGAAAGGGTAATCCTTTCAATACCCTGCTTAAAAGACAAAAACATTAAACAATCCAAGTTGATGTAAAAGAGAAAAGATAACCCTTTCAAAACCCTACTTTTCATTTAATAAAAAAAAAAAATTGAATAATTTTAAAATCAATAAAAAATTTAATTTTTTCTAAATAATAAACAAATTATTATTATTAATTTGTTTAAATTAATATAAATAATACAACTGTAAGCTCTAAAAAAAACAAAATAAAATCTTAGACGGATGAAGTATTTACTCAAAAATAAAATAAAAACAAAAATTATCTAGATTCAAATCTAAGACTGAAGATGTGTAAGTATCTTTAAAAAATTGTTTGAATTATAATTTTAAATTTTAAAATTAAACATATCAAAATTATAATTAAACAAATTTAAAATTTGGTTGAATCATGGGTTTTAAGAGGTACTCCATGTATAAATAGCTCTAACCCTATAAAGCGTTGAAAAACCAAAGTGCTATAAATAGCAGTATTGCATTTGTGAGAACCTCCTAGCTTTATGAGGAGGTGGTATCTATGTGAACCAAAAAAAACTGAGATTTTCGTCTTTTCACAATCTCAACTAACAAAGAGGAGTATTTTAGATTTCATGGGACCAGTTCACAGCAGGAACAGATCCTCGTTCGCATCCGCTGACAATTCCAGCCGCCAAATTTCATACGTATTCAAAGCATGTCGATCGCATACATCTTTCGAATATATTCAAAACAGCACTGCAAGACATGAATCTTTCGAATGAATATATTCCAAATAACATCGGATGACATGGATCTTTCGAATATATTCAAAACAGCACTGGAAGACATGAATCTTTCGAATATATTCTAAACAACGTTGGATAACATGCATCTTTCGAATATATCCACCTACATTACAGTGGATATTTGATAAGGTGAATTCTAATAAGACATGGTGGTAAGAGAAGCAGAATTTTCTGATTCTATGAAGTTGCACTTTAACAGAATGCGTGCTGTCAAATTCTCTACACTCATTAAAATTGTATATACAGGCATCTCACGAGAAGCTGTATCGTAGTTACAATGAGATTCTATTCTAAAACCAAATAGCCTCTTCTACCAGTTCAATCACCTGTTCGCTTTGATTTTATAATTTATGGTTTAATCATTTATGCAATATAAGATCTTCATACGTTACAGTGACTGCACTGACATTTCATTCTCCAATTTCTTTTTCTCTTTACATGCTTGTAGTGACCTCCAGCTTTTGTTCTTCCATCGTTTTACCCAGATGCTGCTTAGATAGTTTCTTCATTTATACGATACAAACCACTCATTACACTATAAATATAAGATGAGCACACTTGCATTCAAAACTCAAATGCCTCTTAAGAAGCAAATCAAACAGGGCAGATTTTAGGACATGGATAAAGCCCCCTCCTTCCACTCCGCAGTAAGTATGAAGATGTTAGGATTGCCAAGTGCTTTCAGTTTGTTCAAAGGTTACGGTTTTTTTTTGAGGTATTATAACGTTCATTCTGTTTGTCAATTTTTAATGGGTATCTCAAGTAATCTCATTCATGGTTTCAAAACTAGATCTAGATTGAGTAGTTTTTTATCACACATAGTATCCATTCAAATAGAAATGTTTTCTCCAATTTCCATCACCTATTTTAGATCTTTAATCACTAGATCAATTGCAATTTTTAAACAGTTTCATAGTGTAGAACTATCTCGTAGTGAGAATGTAGTAAAAATTAAGCTTGGGTCATTGGGCTCAATGTTATTAGAAGAAATTTTATCCGTTGTATTTGATTGTCTTTGTATAATATTCAAATTACTTTTCTCCTTAGAGCTAAGTTTGAATTTGTAAGAACTCTTAGATTGATACCTCTGCTAGTTTTATTAGCACACACCTTGCTCCATTTCACCAAAGAAAATATCCTCTTATCATGTAATATTGACCACAAAAATGATTGCATAATATAGATTCAACTTTTTTCTATTAATTTTGGCATAATATACAAGGATATATAATATGTTGGAATGGTTTGTAAGACTGATTTAATTAACTACACTCTTCTTGCTAACGATAACCATCTACCTTTCCATGTTGGTAGTTTATTCTGAATTGTACTTTTAACTAGATTCTACAATCTTATCCTCATTATCCTCTCAAATAAGGACATCCCTAGATATGTCATTGGAAAGTTTTCCTCCTCCATTTGAGGTAATCTACGTATCCATGCTTTGATTCTAGCTAGAGTGTTAAAAAAGTAAATTTTGGATTTTATTATATTAACTTTCTACAGAGATGTTCTTTTATATTCCTTTAATAAGTTAATCAAAGCTTTGGCCTTGCTTTTTCTTGACCTCCCCAAAAAGGTTGTATCATCTACAAACTGTTGATGGGTGGTGTTGTCAATGTTATTACTAGCCTTGTGTCCACTTATTAGCCCATTGTTTTATTCCTTCTTCAGGTTCTTTCTTAATACCTTTGCCATAATAATGAACAAATATGGTGACAAAGGATCTCCTTATTTAAGACCCCTCTTGGCTTTAAATAATTATGTTATTAGCAAATTGACCAACATTGAATATGATACTACAGAAACACAAGCCTTTATCCATTTGACCTATTTCTTTCCAAATCCAAACCTTTTTTAAATACTGCAAAAAAAATCCTATTTAATTGTATCATAGGATTTATTCATGTCAAGTTTGAATATCATTGCTCTCTCTTTTCTAGAAGATGTTGAATTCATTATTTCATGAGCTACTATGATCTCGTAGAGAATCTATCTCCCTTTCATAAATTCTTCTTGCTCATTTTAAATAATTTTGTCTAATAGTGGTCTTAACTGATTTACCATGACTTTGGAGATTATATTATATGTCATATTACATAGGCCTATGTGCCTGAACGAATCAAATATTTTTGCATCCTTATTTTTGAAATCAGGGTAATCGATGCTATATTTATTTTATTAGGTATATAGTGATTACTCTAGACTGCTCCACTGCCACCAATAAAGAATCCTTGACTAATTCCTAGTTATATTGATAGAATATTGTAGAGAGTCCATCCAGATCTAGGGATTTATTCTTATCAAAGGAGAAAATAGTTGAATGAGCTTCTTCTAGAGTAATAGGTTCCACCAGTTTGCTATTGTCTTTATTTGTTATAATTGAAGGTAATTCTTGTAGTAGCTTGTCACTAAGAATATCAATCTCCTTCAATCCTAGAATATTATGATAAAAAACCTTGCCTCCTTTTTTATTTTGCTCTAGTCTTAAATCCAAATACCTTCTACTAATTTAATTCTACTAATTCTAGATGTTGATCTCTATACTATTACCATCCTATGAAAAACATTGTGTTTTTCTCCTTCTTTTAACCAAGTATGTCTTGATTTTAATCTCCAAAATTTCTCTTCCTTACTCAAAATATTATAATATTCACTAAGAAATCTCCTTCCCTCTAAGTTTGGATTATTATGCTCATCCTTTTGGTATTTTGAAATTTTCTCTTTTCATTCTTCTTTCTTCTCAAAAATGTTTTTGAAAGCGTTCTTGTTCCATTCTTTTAATCTAGATGACATTGATTTACTTTGTTTTCAAAGTGTATACAACCCAATATTTTTTGAAGAATTCCATGTTTGCACTATCATATCAATAAATTGTGATGGTCTTCCCTCATATGTTCATATTTAAAATATGATTCTTTTTAAGGTCACTTACCACTATTAAATTTCCACATCTATTCATATTTAAAAATATGGTAGTATGGGATGCTTAATGGCCTTCCACTTTTGACTTGGGATGGTAGGCCATCTTTCCTTTCAGACAAATCTCTTCTCCATGATAAATATAGGTAAATGACATCCTTTATTTGGGCAGATCTCTTCTTTATGCAGATTTGGGCAAGTGGTGTCTATTTTTTTTGCAAATCTTTACTCTATGTTAGATTTGGGCAATCAATGTCCATTTTTTGGGTGGATCTCTTCTCTATAACAGATCTAGGTAAATGGTATCCATTATTTGGGTAGATCTCTTCTCTATGGCAGATCCAAACAAAGTGGTATCTATTTTTTGGGTGGACCTCTTCTTTGTGGCAGTTTTGGGGAAGTGGTGTCCATTTTTCAAGCAAATATCTTCTTTGTGTCAGCTTTGGGTAAGTGGTATCTATTTTTCAGGAAGATCTCTTCTCTATATTTTTTTTGGAGAAAATGGTGTTCGCTTTTCGGGTAAATCTCTTCTTTATGTTTTTTTTGGGTAAATGGTATCCACTTTTTAGGTAGATCCCTATTATTTCTTAGATAAGGGTAAATGGTGTCTATTTCTTTGGAAAATCTCTTCTTTTTGGTAAATCTGGGTAAGTGGTATCCTTTTGTCGGGTAGATCTCTTCATTTTAGTTTTGGGCATGGTTCCTTTCAAGTAGATCTCTTCTTGATGAGGCCTGGAAATACCTCATTTTACACTATGTTTGACATATAAAAACTGCCATATTACTAAACATGACAAAGTTAATTGCCAAATAGTTGATTAGAATATATATTTGTTAAGTGTTTGCATGATTTTATGTTAGGAACATTATATCTCTATTTTTCACTATTTTTAGCATTTTATGCATTATTTCAGTTAATTAAGTAGTACATAAAACTACAGTAAAATTATATTAGGATGACATGAACAGATGCCTCTCATCAAGAACTACAACTTTTCTTTTTGAAGCAAGTCAATCTGAGTTGTAGATAAAAACTTATGAAGGTTACATCATGTTCATGCCTTAGTCTTTTCTGGAGCTGTTAACAGGTGCAAATCTGCGTTAAGGGGAACATTGATGGATCTATTGGGAATGATCCAAAGTGAGTTAAGGTACCAAATTCATACCAGTAGTACTCCATAGTAGATATAACACATGACCCAAATTTGAGGGCATATGGACAGGTAATTTGGAAGTTATGGGGCCTACAAAATGGCAGTTTCACACTTTTTGATAACTAGAAATTCTATGTTAGAGGCCAACTTGATAGCGATGCTAAGAGCAACTCCTGAAGAGTTAAGAGTTAAAAATTGAACCAAGTGTATTTCATACAACTAAGAACATGTGGATACAATTTGGTATACATTGGAGTTATGAGGCACAAGTTATGAGCACTCCAAAAGGGCAATTGGGCATGTTTTGACAGCTGGAAAAACAGGTGACAGTCCATACAAATTCCAGCCACCTGTCACTATGAAGGAAGACATGGAATTTACACATGGAGAAGATTGAAGGCAATTGTAACCACTTCCTGAGAGCTGAAATAGATGATCTACCTGAAGGAAGCAACCAAAATAACCTGAAGAGCACCTACAACTAGTTATTCCGAAGATCTTCGAAATGAGCAGAATTTGCTTATCTTCGGAATGAGTAGAATTTGCTTATCTTTAGAATGATAGGGGAATTTACTTTATTTGAATTTTTATGATTTTCTAATGGTGGAAAAAGATGAAAGAATATTGAGAGGATGTAGGGAAAGTATCCTACAGCTGTCCCTGCCATCCTTGCCGACCAAAAGCTACAACTCATGGAAAATATCAATTGAAGCAGTTAATCCTCTCCTAGAATAAACCCAAAAATAACTGCAACATAATAGGAGTTGATTTGCAAGAATATTTTTGTGTGTAAATGGGTTTTAGATGATTATAAAATATAGCTCCCATGTTGGTTGAGCTAGGAGGAAAATAATAGGTAGTAGAAAAATAGAAAATAACTAGGAGTGTAGTTTTCAGCTTTGTAACAGTCTACAACAACATAAAACTATAATGCTATTTTAAGAGTAATAAAAGTGTAGTTCTTTTGTCAAATTTTGTTTTGATTGATAATTAGTTAAGGAGTATTTTTCACCTCCTTCTAGATCAGGAAGTATGGGCCCACTTTTAGATCTAGAAGGAGGGATTTTATGGCAAGTTTTAATCTGTAATTCTGTTGCAGTAGAATTAATATATTGTTTGTCAGATTTTATTTTCTTATTTTAAGTTTTTATGTGATATTATTTATGTTTTCCATTATGTTTTTGTACAATATTTGTGTGTGTGTCAGCTGACAAATTATATTAAACATTTATTTTTCTTATTTCCTTTGCTTTCCATGTTCTATTATTTTTATGTTTCAGCAACTTTAAATTTCTAGCAGATTTCATTTTGTTGTCAATTCCTATAGCAGAATCTTAACGACCTTTTGTGGCAAGGCATTGATAGGTGTTTTTAGCATAAGTTTCATTTCCAAGCATCATTTATATTCTACAAGAGTAAACTAGGTTTCAATTCTGTAAGTGTAATTTAGGATTTCATTTCAACAACATTTCAATTTAGCAATTTCAATTATGTTATTTCAATTTTGCAAAAGTAGATTAGATTTCAATTTAGAGATTTCAATTTCTGCAGTTGTAGTTAACTTTAATTTTCTAAACTTAGAATTAGTTTTTATTTCTTGCAAGTTTTTGTTCTGCAGATTAGGTTTAGTGTGAGACCAAAAATCTAAACCAAATCTGTCTCACCTAATAAATGCTTGAAATTTGAATATCTGAATTGCGCTCTGCCCTAACCTTCTATTGTAGACAACCTTGGACACCATCAAAGATTCATAAATCATTGAGATTAAATTATGGGATTAACAACACTCATCATTTTGACACTGTTGCTAGGGATCACGATGTTTTTAGAGGGTAAAAGCAGTCAAATAATTATTATTGTGCTAAGTTGTGAAGTTCAAAGTAAAATTTAAATATAATAACTGGTATAAATAATAATTATTGATAGTTGCATTTCAATCCATTTAGAAAACAAGCAAGAAACCACAGGGAGGTGATCTTCACACTTGGGGGTTAAAATTGCTTATGTTTGAAATTCCTGATGAAAATTGAAAGAATTCATCATCCTCATTATCAGGAAACATAAGATCTCTTGAAAAATTTAGAGGAGCCATCTGCTAGTACTGCCCTTTTTTATATCTATATCATCAGGGTAGTATAAAAAAATTTGTACTAGGTGTTGGGAAAAAATCATGGTAGATATACAAGCTTATCCCTTGAACAAAACAACCATATCAGCTACCTGTAGCATTTGTTCACAAGGACATATCACTGATGAATGCCAATTATTTTCACAACTCAGAGATGCAAAATTTGTTGCCTAGTCTAAATTATTCTCAAAGAGAGATCCTAACAACAAAAAATAGGGAAATTAAATCAACCACCACCTTCAGATCAACCTGTGGCCAATATGAATAATACAGGATATGTAGCCCCTGTCTATGTAGTTGAATCTGATAAAAATCTTGCAGGAAATGTTATTAACTACAACAACATCCAACTATGCTCAAAAAATAACTTACCTAAGCTTGAAGAGATAAAAGTCAATGGAGATACACAAAAACCCTTTAGTGCAGACACACATAAATCAGCATTGGATACTGGAAAATTTGCACATACGAAAATTTAATTCCATTAGGGGTAAATTCTATCCTCCTAGGAATGAAACAAATAGAAGTACAACCAGGAAAATTCTTGAACTTTATTAGCTGACTGAATTATGAACAAAAAATAAAATTGTTTGTTGTTTTAAAACAATATTTCAATCCCTTTGCATGGAATTACAAAGGTATGTCAAGAATTTTATTTTGATGTATGCACTTAACATCTTTGAGAATTGGTATTGAATTGTTTCAAGTACATATTGACAATATTTTGTAAATTAGGAGGCATGGACAACACTTGATTGAAGAAATTTTTAGATATGGAGCAGTGTTTCTTTCTTCCATTGGTGATTCATGGAGGAAGTTAGTGGTGAATGGATATTGCCTTCGGGTATACGATACACCATTAACTAAGGAGAGTTCTTGAGGTGAATAATTGGATGTACACATGATGGAGGAGAGTTTCTCTTCCATGTCAGATTGAGAGTGATGATAAAAGTTTGACAAAAAGAAAAAAAAGAAAAATACAAGAAAAGCAAAAGAGAATAATCTTGTTTGTGAAATTCATGGGCACAAGCAAGACAAGAGAAAAATTTGAAAAAAAAGGAGAAATAAAAAGAGAAAAAAAAAAAAAAAAAAGAGAGAAAAAAAGAGAAAAGAGGAAAAAGAGAAGAAAAAAATTGCAGCAAAAGGCATGTCCCACAAAATGGGGATACATGAGGACAAGCATCAATTTTAGTAGGTAAGGAGAACAATGAAATAAGTACTTCATTTCCAACAATAAGGAGTTAATGATGACATAAGAAGGCTCTTATTGCTGATGGGACTGAAAAATAAGGCACACTTTATTTACAAGTTATCTTACAATATATAAGCATCTAGCTTAGGAGGGAGATATGACAAGTGTCATAAGCTCCACTCTAAGTGTATTTCAGAAGACACCACTCCAACTCAAACTGAAGACAGGGACAAGTGGTAGAAGACAAATGTCAACCTGTCAATTATAGGCATAGTTGACATTATAACAATAATAATATTCTAACATTCCCCCTTAATGTGCACTATCTTAAAAAGATAAATCGACATTAGATAACATTCCCCCTTAATGTTGACTTCTTTTATATAGATATAGCAAATTGCTAAATTGAGAAAACTTGTCTTTCCCAAGTGACTTGGTGAAGATGTCTACCACTTGATATTGAGTTGGTACATACTCCATGTGTATAATGTCTTCTTGGACCATTTCTCTAATGAAGTGATGATGGATCTCAATGTGCTTTGTTCTAGCATGGAAAACTGGATTCTTGGTCATCTTGATGGTACTTTGATTGTCACAATATATATATATATGTTGGACCATGTATGAATAGCCCAATATCCTAAATTAATTGCCTCAACCATATTGCCTCCTTAGTTGCCTCAACTGCTGCTCTATATTCTGCTTCTGTTGAAGATAGTGAAACTGCGTTCTGCTTCTTTGTGCTCCATAAAATAGAGCCTTGGCCTAATTGAAAGCAATAACCTGATGTAGATCTTCTAGTTTTAGGACAACTGCCCCAATCTGAATCTGTGTAACCAATCAAAGAAAAATTATCACTTGATTTATACATAAGGCCATGATGAGGTGTGGCATTTGGGAATCTCACAATCCTCTTATATGCTATCCAATGGCTCTTCTTAGGATCCTGCATGAATCTAGAAATAATGCCAACTGAATAGCAAATATCCGGTCTAGTTGAAGTTAGTAGATCAAACTTCCAACTATTTGCCTATAAAGTGTACCATCAACCCTTTCTTCTTCATCATTATTTACCAATTTTAATCTAGTTTCCATAGGAGTTAGAGAGGGATTAAACTCCTCCATGCAAAACCTCTCCAAAATAGACTGAATGTACTTAGCCTATGAGATAAAAATCTTACCAGGCTATTGCCATACCTCTATTCCTATGCAATAGTGGAGTAGGCCTAAATCTGTCATCTCAAAGTTCTTGCATAAGTCCTCTTTAAGCAACCTTGTTCCTTCTATGTCATCACCTGTAATGAGAAGATCATCCACATACAATGTAACCAAAATGATGCGGTTCCTCCAATGTTTCATATAGAGAGTAGATTTTGTTGCAGATCTAGTGAAACCAAGGTTGAGAAAATAGGAGTCAATCTTTGCATACCAAGCTTAGGGTGCTTGCTTCAACCCATGTAGAGCTTTCTTTAATCTGAGGACTTTGTTGTTTTGGCCTTCAACTGTGTATCCTAGTGGTTGTTTCACATACATTTCCTCCTTCAAATGACCATTGAGAAATGCACTTTTGACATCCATTTGATATATTGGCCAATGTTTTTGAGCTGCCATAGCAATAATTGTCCTGATTGTAGTCATCTTAGCCACAGGAGCAAAGGTCTCCTCATAATCAATTCCCTCTTGTTGCTTATAGCCTTGAGCTACTAGGCGAGCCTTGTAGCAATCTAATGAGCCATCTAATTTATATTTTGCTTTGTATACCCATTTTGTGCCAATGGTATATTTTCCTTTGGGTAAATCAACTAACTCCCAAGTGTGATTTTTTTCAATGGAATCTAATTCTTGATCCATGGCATGAACCCATTTAGGATCACCAAGTGCTTCTTTGAAATTAGAAGGTTCAGTTTGGCTAAGGACTTTGGCCATTAGGGCATAATTAACTTGGTGTCTTAGGGCTGAAGGCATTTTACCTGTATAGGCGGGCAAATGATTTTGGGCTTCATCTATTGTGGCTTGAACCCACTTGGGTAAAGTATTGGATGATGTTTCTTGATCATTAGGAGGTGGAGATGGAGGACATGGATCATTTGTAGGAAGTTATTGTGGATGAATTTCTTGATTTATGAGTGAAGGAGAAGGACTAGATGATATTGTATGCATGAAAGGAGCAACTATTTCATTAGTTATTTCTAAAGTGGGGACCTTAGGAGGATTATATGGGGGATACTCATGAAAGGTAACATCCCTAGATAAAATGATCATACTATTTACTTGCTTATTAGATTGCTATTATCATAGTTATAATAGTGCATGGTTATTTCATTACTTGTGATTGCATTTCCTTTAAGTTTATAGCTTCAAAAGCTAATAGGTCACCCATTCTCACTCATTAGGATCAACCTTTGGATAAAGTACCTTGTATTGGAGCCCTTCATTTTTTTCACAAGGGTATAAGGGTCATATTTGATATTTTTTCCAAATTGACTAGAAACTGGCCCTCATGGGCAAAATTTAAAGCATAGTTTTATCTCTCTGAGACCGAAAAGCAGATGTTTCAGGTGGTCCAAGATATTATATTGCCTAAAATGCTTCATAAAATTAGGGTTTGAAGGTTACACCCATGGTGCAAAGACTGGAAATGGTACCTTAACACTTGTTTTGGGGGCTATAAGCCTTGTAAAGGGTATTCATGGCTTTCACCCCATCTACCAATGGTCTCAAAGTTGAATGAGCGATGGAGAATCCAGTCAACCAACAAAGATTGACAAAACCAATTTCACACTCTCTAGGATGCAATTCTAGAGCCTAACATGGCTCACTTTTGTTGGTGTCTCATTTTCTAAGGGATGCTTGTAGGAGAATTAAATATTTCCAAATGTCCCTTTAATCATTATAGGGAATCCATTAAGCATCTATTCTGATCAATCCTAGAGCCCAAGAAGCCTAGGCCTAGATCCATGATTTTTTAAATCTTTTAGATCGACACCATTCTTATGGCACATGATATATTTTAGGATTTGACCAAAATGCTAACAAGTATTGAGTAGATCTAGCGTATCTTTAGAGTTGAGATTTTGTTTGACATATGCAAAGTCACAATATATTTTTTTCTAAACAACAAGCTCCTATAGATTATTCAATGTACTCAAAAGCTCTAATTTGCTCTAATATTTTACTTTAAATTCAAGCACAACAAATAAGGTTACCCTTAAGGTTCAACATCTGTTGACCCTTCTAGATCATTAGGTGAATGCTCCATGTATTGTGGATCGTATCCTACCCTCACCACCTCGCCAGAGAAATTACTTATTCTAGCAAAGAAATCAAGGTAGAAAGAGATCTCAGGGTTAGACTCTGGTCTCCCACAACCCCAAACCTTAGGAGCATCGTGCGAGGTGGGTTCCATTCCCAAAGCACCCCCAAAAATACCAAGAATGGGGTTATTTTTCAAGGTGGGCTAACCCTCCTCAGATCACAGACAACACTCCTAGACAACAAGATGATGGCTTTGACTGGGAGCTAGTACCGATAGATCCCAATTCACCCATTGGCTAAGGCAATCCTTTGGATAAGGATCTTCCCTCCTACTAGTGCCACACCTAGGGAAACTTGATTGTTAGCATGCTTACTACTCTTTCTTCATGATAAATTGATAGTTATTTTATTTTTGCTTCAGGATCAATTGCTACTGAATTGGTCTATTGCATAGGCTTTACGGAGTGTGCTTCCATACCACCTGATTTTTGTGAATAATGTACTCTTATTATTCATTTTAATAATATTAAGTCACTTTCAATAAAAAAACCCTAGTTTTTATTTAAAATAAAAATAAAAATTAAGCAATAAAAAACATTGAACAATCTACCAATAGGTCCTTGGTTCAATGCTTAGCACAAATAGTTGATGTAACTCACACCAAGGTTCAAATATCGGTGGCACAAAAAATCTCAATTTTACTAAAATCAATGTAAAAGGGAAAGAGTAACCCTTTAAAAACCCTACTTAAACAAAAAAAAAACATTGAACAATCCAAGTTGATGTAAAAGAGAAAATATAACCTTTCAAAACCTTACTTTTCATTTCGTAAAAAGAAAAAAAATTGAACACTCTTTTTTTTTATAGTTAAATTTAAATTTAAAGTGGTTTTTTATCAAGGGACCCAAAACCTGATAACAAGTCACAAGACTTTTAAACAATGCCATAGGAAAGGCCACAGGAAAAGACAACAAGGATTGCCTTTCAAAATAGGCTTAAGGACAACCTTACAGGGCAGTCTAAGGTTAACCTAACATGACAGACTAAGGATAGCCTGATAAGGATAGCTTTCAAAAAGGACAAAACAAATCAGGCTCGAAGCGAGAAAAAAGAAATTCCTACCCTGAGGCAGTTTGAAAAGCCTTCCCAATGGAAAAAGAAAAAGCAGGAAAATTTTTGAACTATCCTTCCAAGGCACACAATTGAACAGCTCAAGAGGCAAGAAAAGAAGGAAACCACCAAAAATTGAAATGCTAAATCCCACAAAGAGGAAAACCAAAAATTGGGAAAGAATACCGGAAAACCAGGGAATCAAAGTAGAAAACCCCCCTAAATAGCAGAAGAGGACTTGGAAACCACCAAAAAATGAAGGGATGCAAAGAGCATCAACCTGCACAAGCCTAGAAAGAGGTAAAGCAAAATAGGAACTCCACAGGCTAAGAAGTCCCTTTGCAGTGAGGAGAACTACATAGGAACCAGAAGGAGCAGAGGATCCAAAAGCATAGAACCGCAAGCAAAAGGGTAGAGGCAGGGAGATCCCAGGGAACCTCAAAGGAAGGATCCATGGAGCACAAGCTGCAGACGCTGAGCACATGTCCCATCCAAGACCAAAAATATGCAACAAGAGCCCGAAGACAGTCTCCAATATCGCCAAAGAAGCAGCTTCAGGGAACCAGCAAAGGATGACCAATAGGATCACAACTGTAGTCAGAACAAAGGCTCGTCCCCACAACCACAAAGAAAGTTGGAACCCTACTACATAATCCTCATCTAGAAGCCCAAAGAGCAGCACCACAGGAAAGAATAGGGTCCCCTAGTAGGCCAAAGGATACTGTGAAGAGCTACTCATGAAGCCAAAACCTGAACCACGATGCCCTGCACCAGAAGAACATATGAATCTGAGCTCCAAGTAGAATCTTATAAAAAATGAGACAGAGTAAAAGCTCAAATGAGAAGGATCCTAAAACAACATAGGGATCCTAGGGAAAATCCTAGGGATAACCCAGGGACATCCCAGAAACCCCAGGGATGTTCCAGATCACAGGCACCAGAAAGAAAGCCTTGTAGAATGCATGGAAAGGGGCAGACAAATGGTTCAGTGACCTTCCACACCAAAGAGGTCGTCTGCAACACCATCTAGCCAAGAAAGAAGGGTAAAGAAAGTGTCACAGATGTCAATATAAAATTAAAATTGAACAATCTTAAAATAAATATAAAATTAAAATTTTTAATAGTAAACAAATTATTATTATCATCCAAATAATATGAATTTAAGCTTTCATCCAACAAAATCTAGATTCAAAACCAAAATTGAAGATGTATTTTGCGGGCCTAGGAGTCTATCAATCCCTGGCTCCATTGGAAAGGTGTTGATCGGCAGGGTGGTGCAGCTATAGAAGATTTGAATATATGGTGGTCCCTTGTTATTTAGTATCAAGGACAACCACTCGCCCAAGTTCAATGGATTCATGCTAAAAAATTCTTTAAAAAGGGCATTGTGTCCATTTTAAACTTTTGTTGCAGGCAGACTCGAGATTGGATCCCTTGGGAGCTTTTTCAACAACAACATACCTTAAAGCCCGCAGATAAAGCCACTTATGATATTGTTACCATTTGTACCCCCTTTTCTCTTTGGCCAAAGCTTGGTTAGGTTGTCCAACAACCTTGGTGGAAAGAGTAGGAATGGTATAAACATATGTCTATGTTTAATTACATGACTAAGCAGGGTTATTGTTGGCTTTCATCAAATCTCCCAATGGTACCAAAGCTCAATGGGCGATGGGATTTGTTTTCATCCAAGTCCAGATGGTGGGTACGATTTCAGATTACTTGGGCTCCATATATTGAGCCCAAGCAGGCCATTTTTGCCTGGAGTTTGTTGTTTCATGGTCTGCCACTTGGTTAGAGGCTTAGGCACTTGGGAGTTGACAATCCCACTTACCCTTTCTATGGGAAGGCAGAGTCTACTTTGCATATTTTTTGGACCTACAACAGAGCAAGGATGGCTTGGGAGTGGATGGATTCTTTTTACCAACCGTTCTTGCATTCTCCTTTAACTTGGCTTCACAATCTGTTGGGGGATTCACCTAATTTTTCTCAGCCTCTATTAGAATTCTAGAACATTTTTAGAATTAGCATTTTGTTTCATATTTGGAAAGCAAAAAATGAGAGTTTTTTTAGATAGAACTCCCTTTGTTATTTTCTCTCTGTTAGATAAGCTTATGGTATTTCATGATGCCTGGTTACAGATTCGAGTGCAAGCCGATAAGGTTGCAATGAAGATTAAACATCTTCAAGAATTGATTGACTATTGGGGCAATGTTCCATGTGATGTGAGTAGAGTCTCCCCAGAGTTTGAATAACATGCCCGTTCCAGATCTCGATAGCCCCGTTGCCCACCACCGGATAGGCAGGACCGACCAGCCTCTAGGACTCGCACACAACCGTCTGGCAAAAGCAGGCAGGGATTGCCACTCTCAAATACTTCTCAACAGTCTGCTGCTTAGGGAGCTCGCCCACAATCTCATTTATTTCACTGTGAGGATGGCTGGGGAACTCACTCACGTTCTCCTTGCCAAGTTGGTTGTCAGAAGGGCAGTGACGATGATGCCAGTAATGGTTGAAGCATGGGTATTGCTGGTGGTACAAATACGCATGCAAGCTGGAGCATTCCCAGTGAGGCCCCACTGAGTCCAACTCGTTAGCCTATTCCTGAGACGCATGACACGCTGCCAAGGTCAGGTTGGAACAATTAATGGCTGATGTGATATATTTTTCTTTTTGTAGTTAAGCCCGCCTATATGTAGTCTTTTGGTGGTGAACCTTTGAACTGTGTCCTTGCTGTCAAACCAATCGATTTGTTTTGCGCTTGGGGTGTGATGTGTCAGTCCACCCACTTTTGTATGTTTAGGCCTTGTACTTAATATAATATTTTTTCATTCCAAAAAATTGAAGATGTATATATATATTTAAAAATTTATTTAAATTATAATTTTTTATTTTTTAGTTTTACTTTAAACACATTAAAATTATAATTTAAATAATTATAATTAAACAAATTTAAATTTTGGTTGAATCAAACTCCTGCCTAAAACCCTTCTTTAGAGGGACTCCATGTATAAATAGCTCTAACCCTAGAACGCGTTGAAAAACCCAAAGTGTTATAAATAGCAGTATTGCATTTGTAAAAACCTGCTAGCTTTTCTGAGGAGGTGGTATCTATGTGAACAACAAAAACTTTGAGATTTTCGTCTTTTCACAATCTCAACTAACAACGTGGAGTATTTTAGATTTCATGGGACCAGTTCACAGCAGGAACAGATCCTCATTCGCATCCGCTGACAATTCCGGCCGCCAAATTTCATACTTATTCAAAGCATGTCGATGGCATACATCTTTCGAATATATTCAAAACCGCACTCAAAGACATGAATCTTTCGAATGAATATATTCCAAATAACATCGGATGACATGAATCTTTCGAATATATTCTAAACAACATTGGATGACATGAATCTTTCGAATATATTCTAAACAACATTGGATGACATGCATCTTTCGAATTTATCCACATTACAGTGGATATTTGATAAGGTAAATTCTAATAAGACATGGTGGTAAGAGAAGCAGAATTTTCTGATTCTATGAAGTTTCGATTCTACTTCAAAACCAAATGGCTTCTTCTACCAGTTCCATCACTACTACTTCGCTTTTATTTTATATTTTGTGGTTTTATCATTTATGCAATTTAAGATCTTTATACGCTATAGCTTCTGCACTAAGATTACTTTTCTCCTCTTCTCTCCTCTTTCCTTTCCTCTTTACACGCTTGAAGTGACCTTCAGATTTTGTACTTCCATCGTTTTATGCAGATGTGCTTAGATCGTTTCTTCCTTTATACGATACAAACCACCCATTACACTATAAATATAAGATAAACACGCTTCCATTCAAAACTCAAATGCCTGTTAAGAAGCAAATCAAACAGGGGAGATTTTAGGATATGGATAGAGCCCCGCCTTCCACTCCGCAGTAAGTATGAAGATGTTAGGCTTGCCAAGTGCTTTCAGTTTGTTCAAAGGTTACGGTTTTTTTTTAAGGTATTATAACGTTCATTCTGTTTGTCAATTTTGAACGGCCTCTTAATAGGCATACTAAATTTAGTTACCTTTCCGGCAACTTAGAGATTCATAGTAAAATGAATTGGATTTCTTTTTTGGTTGGGTGCTCAAGAATTCTTGGGCATTTTTCCTCCTGAAATTTTAGTGAATTTTGCCTCTGAAAAGCAATTGATTTTGGCGATTCTAAGTTGTAGAAGTTTTCTTTGCAGATTCGTTGATAGTCAGGACATTGCAAGGTTTCTTACTTCGTGTGGAATCCTGTCCGAGGCCTGGGAAGAGATTCTCAATGCTTCTGTTAATAACATAGATAGTTTTGTTTGGAATAAGCATGACAAAGTTGTATATGTTACTTTCCCTTCCTTCTGTTTAGAAGATTTCGTTGTGAAAGATAGCAGGTATGGAGAATGCAATATCCAGAACAAGAAAGGAGTCTTCGCTGAGTGCTTCAACGGTAATGATGATCAACTGACCTTTGTTCACAAGGGAGCTCTCACCCGATTCCTGCATGCTCTGGACAATTCGGATATCATAGCCCAGGTAAATACACCCTTTACTCTCTATTGATTAATCACTCGAGTAATAAAAATTATGAAGTCTACACAAAGTTGCTCTGGAATCAAGGTCTTTGCTATTGCATTTCTAAAAAGTCTTACTGATATTTGGAATCATATTAAGCACAAAAAATGAGTCTAAAAAGTGTTACTGATGTTTTATATCGTGTGATATAAAACATCAGTAACACTTTATATAAAACATCAGTAACACTTTTTAGACTCATTTTTTGTGCTTAATATGATTCCAAATATCTATTGTCAATAACTCTCATTGGAAAAGGAAACCTCAATAAAAGCAAGGATAACCTTGAGCAAACTCGATAAATTGGATTGAATTGAGGAAATTAATTCCAAGATCCTCGGGCTTAACACTAAATAGGACTAGTTGTATGATGCATTCACACAATTGTTGCTACCCAGATGATCTTATTTAGGATAGGAGAAGCTTCAGGTTTAAGACAAGGACCAACTTCAGGTTAGGATAGGGACACACTTTAGGGATTGGCATGACTGTATTTAAGCCAACCCACCAATGATCAACTAAGTTAGACTTCTCTCGCTTTGATGGAGATGAACCTACTAGTTGAATTTATAATACTGGATAATATTTCTCCTTAAATCACACCTCAATTTGACAAAAGGTATCCATTGTTTTCTTTAATTTGGAGCATGAAGTCATTCAATGGTATCCGTGGTTTGAGAAGACCTCTAGCACATCTATTGGGTAGGAATTCTATAGGATTTTGGTTTTTTGTTTTCAACCCAGTGCATATGAATATTTTACAAGCACATCAACCAAATTTTGTGGTGTAAATCTAGCTGCAAGAGGTCAAAACAAGAATTTCCAATCACATAAAAACTACAATAAATGGAAATAAACTAATAAATGCTTTATTTTATCATTCTTGGATTTCAATTCTTTTACAATGCGATACCAAGGGAATATATATCCCAAAATAATCCTAAATATTAAAGCCCTAAAGTTAAGAAATTATAATATTTTTTGGAGGGGGGCATAATTTTATCTTTTAGTGCCAAAAACTAAATCACCAAAAAAAGCTCGGATAGCCCCCTAAATTAATACACACCATCATATCATCTATATTAAGCCTCCTAGAAAATCTCAACACCTACCCATTGCCTAAATAAGAAGTTATTCCAAATATGTTTTCTTCCATATTTTCAAAAAACACTAAATTCTATTTTTGAGGCACTAGATAAAGTAATTAGAGACCGATAATAGCCTAAAAAATTATCTATACTACTATAGTGTCTAGCCATGACATGTCCACCTCTTTATCTAGCTTCTTGTAAAATTTCAAGCCGATCCAACGGTCGGATCAAAAGTTATGCCCTCTGGAAGATAAACTTCCACATCATTTTGAAAAACTAGGTTAGTCCATGACTATCAAACCCAATTAAAAAAACTGAAAAATACGATAGAAGGTTTAGATGACACCTTTTATAGATGTTTTATTAGTGGGTTGAAGAAGGACATTAGGGCAAAAGTGAAAATGTTCAACCCTCAAGATATGATGTCTATTATTGGCTTAGATAAATTGGTTGAAGTTAAATTTGTTGCTCAACGATATACCTACAAACCATCACCACTTAGAAATATACCATCTATTCAAGCATCCAATTAGAATACATGCATGACACCTATTTAACACTTGAACAAGGCTGAGATGAAGGCTCATTGTAACAGGGGACTATGTTATAATTGTAATAAAAGGTACTCTTCTAGGCATAAATGTGTGGGAAAAATTTATCTCTTAGATGTGGGATCAACTCTTCTTTCTGAAGATTTTGATCCACCCAAAGACCGACAACAAGATAACATAGAGGAGGAGTAAGATATCAAAGAGGATCGAACACCAAAAATTTTTATGCATACCTTAGCATGGATTATTACACCTCAAACCATGAAGGTTTGAGGGTACTTTAAGAAGCATCCCCTCACTATTATGATAGACAATATAAGTACTCTTAACTTCTTGGATCCTCTAATTATAAAAAAAATAGATTGTTATGTATATCCAAGCTCTAGATTTGAAGTCATGATAGCTAACAGGAGAACACTACCTTGTAAAAGAATATATAGGAATGTTTGGCTCTCAATAGGGGACTACAACTTGTAGTTAGATATGTTTGTTCTACTATTTTATGGTCATAACATGAACCTATCTTATTGGTTTTTTCAAAATGTGGATGCAATTAATAGAGAATGACCATTAATATACTCTTTGAGACCTTCAAGCAGGGTCAATGAGCATCATAAGCTTTGACTGCATGGATAAGATTTTGATAAAGTTTCTCATGGTATTATGGCTTAGCTTTGTACCATAAAGCTTACAGAGTCTATCGACTCGAGCTCTTGGACCATCATACCCCAATATTCAATGAGCCACCTGAGCTTACCCCTCATCGTTCATATGATCATTCCATTTAGCTGTTTCCAAGAAGTATACCCCCTAATATTCAACCCTATCTCTATCCTTATAGGCAAAAAACAAAGATTGAAAATATGATGTAAGAATTACTCCAAGTAGGGATTACTAAGCCCAACATCAGTCTCTATTCTTCACCAATCTTCTTAGTCAAAAAGAAAATTAGTTTATGGGGTTTATATGTGGATTTCAAATAGTTAAATAAGGTCACAGTCAAGGATAAGTTTCAAATTCTAGTGATTTATGAACTTCTTAATGAATTGCATGGGTTATGTTTGTTTTCAAAGCTGGACATACAATCAAGATATCACCAGATTGGTCTCTGAAAAGAATATATTCCAAAGGCTACTTTTTACACCTATGAAGGTCACTATGAATTTCTTGTCATGCCTTTTTGTCTTACAAATACCCAATCCATATTCCAAAGCTTGATGTATGAGATATTTCGTCCATTGCTTAGGAAATTCATTATGGTTTTCTTTGATCTTGGTCTATAGCAAAACATAGAATGAACACTTAGTTCCCTTAGATAAAACACTCCAAATTATAGCTAACAACCAATTGTTTGCCAAGCATTCAAAATGTTCATTTAGGCAACTAGAGATTGAGTATCTTGGACATTAAGTATCATCCAAAGGAGTAAATGTGGACCATAAGAAGGTTGAAGACATGCAGACTTGGTCAACTCCAAAAAGTCTCGAGAGTCTCCATGGATTTTTAGGGTTAATAGGGTATTATCACAAGTTTTTGAAGGACTATGGTAAGATTGCAATCCATTTGACTGCCTTGCTAAAAAAAAATTCATTCGCATAGCCCAAGGAACCTTTAAGAACTTTTGATTCTCTTAAGAAAGCTATGTGTACAATGCCCATCTTAGCCACACCAAATTTCTCTAAACCATTTACTATCAAGAGTGATGCCTCTAGAATTGGCATTGAAGCAATATTAATGCAATAGGGATGACCTTTAGCCTTTACTAACAAAGCCCTTCTAGAGAAGAACTTGGCCATATCAACTTATGAGAGAGATGCTTGCCATACTTCATGCAATGACTAAATTGTATCTTATCTTGTGGGTCAACACTTTTATATTAAGATCGATCATAATAACCTTTAATAGTTCCTAGAGTAGTGTGTGTCCTCTCCAAAACAACAAAATTAGGTTTCCATACTATTAGGATATGATTATAAGATTATATATAAGAAATGTAAGGATAATATAGTTATCAATTCTCTCTTCTACAAATTTGAAGCTTCGCCATCATTGTGTTCTTTATCCTTGCCAATACCTAATTGGGTGTAGGATATTCAACAAGAATGACATCTAGATGTTTTGGCTTAACAACTTCTTCAATAGATCACTTTCGATCTGAGTAGCAAACTTGATTACTCTTAGGATGGAAATTATTTATGCTATAAAGGGTATATTATATTAGATATTATATTAATTTCTAATTCAGTTATCCATGTTCGTCTCTTACAGGAACTTTATGCTTCTCCATCCATTATGTATTCTAGTTTTCCAAAGACCTATAAAAGAGTTCGTCAAAATTTCTTTTGGACAGGGATGATTTAGGATATCAAATGCTTTGTTGAATAATTTGACACCTATCAACATCATAAGGGAGAAACAATCAAGACCCTAGGGTTGTTGCAACCCCTACCAATTCCAATGAGACTTTAGATCAATATATCCATGGATTTTATTGAAGGATTCATCAATTCTAGAGGAACATCGATCATATTTGTGGTTGTGTATCTTCTCTCCAAGTATACCCATTTTTATCCACTTTCCCACCCATATAAAGCCTTCTTTTTGACCCACACCATCCTTGATAAAATATTTCACCTCCATGAAATGCCAACTTCTATAGTATGTGATTGGGATTTGACATTCATTATCACCTTTTGGAAGGGACTCTTTAAAATCTAGGAAACACACTTTAACATGAGTTCAACATATCATCCACAAATTTATGGCTAGACAAAAATGATCAACAAGTGCCTAGAGACCTACTTGCTTGGCTTTAGCTCTAACCAACAAACTCACTAGACCAAATAGTTGCTTGTGGCAAAATGGTGGTAAAAAACCACATATCATATGGTAATGAAGATGATACCTTATAAAGTAGTGTATGGGAAATAACCACCCCCACTCCTTTTCTATATTTCACATAGCTCTAAGGTACGTGTATACTCCTCTCGCTCCACTCGTGAGAGCATTATTTGAGTTTTAAGGACAACATGATAGTGGCCCCTAATCAAATGAAGCAATAAGTTTATCAACACTGCTTCGAGTGGTCCTTTGTTGAAGGTGATATGGTGTTTTTATGTTTACAACCCTATGAGTAAACATCCCTAAAGATAAAAGGCTACCACAAATTAGTTTCAAAATTTTATTGACCTTATCACATTTTGCAATGCATTGCATCAGTGACTTAAAAATTGGACCTTCCATCCACCTCCAAGATCCACCCAATATTTCACATCTTTTGTTTGAAGAAGGTCCTTGGTCAACATTTTTAGTTACAAACAACCTTACCTGAGCTTGATAGTGAAGGGTCAACTCTTATCGAACCAACAACAATCTTGGATCGTCAGTCTCACCAACTTTGCAAACACACTCTCATTAAATTATTGGTGCACTCACAAAGTTTGTAGTTGGAAGATGCAACATGGGAGCCACTCCATCAACTTCAACATTAGCTTCTCCATTTTAATATTTGAGGTCAAAACGTTTGAAGTTGAAGGGCATGTTAGGACCCTTATGTCCTAACTATTTAATTGTTGTAAGTAGTCATGTTATTAGTAGTAGTTAGTGTTGTGACTAGTTAGGGGGATCCAAAGTCTATTGAGGATCAGGGTTAGGATTTGTAAGACTCTTGGACAAAAATTTTGTGTCCCTTAAGATTATCATGTAGAAAAATTGTTTATTTTCAATAAGCACTGTGAACTCTGGTGGATCCACCTCTTCAACTTAGGAAAATTAAAATAAACCTCTTCAAGACTGAGTTAGGTAAGGAAACCCTAAATAGAGCTATACTATATTTAATTATGCTCAACCAGATAACAAAATAAATGTAATACATTCAAGGTTTGATCAAGATCTACAAAACCCATTAGTTATATCCTTAGTTATCAAGTTCGAGTTCGTATTTGAGTTCAACACTCTTAAAATTTGAAATAAATTTGACATGTTTAAAAATTTGGAATAAAATTTGACATAAAATTCGATATATTATAAATATACATATATCCTTTTTTTTAGTCGAATGCAAAAAAATGTGCCAAGAGGTCGTCGATATCAATTTATAGACACATGTAATTCTGGTCACAACATAACCAATGCCTAATTAATGTCATTTGGTTAGATACAACACCCAATTAGTTTGGGTTGTTCCTCTATCAATCCAATTATCTGTTTACTAATTTACTCAGATAAGCATCAATATCTATGATTGATATGTTTCTTTACTAATTGTGGCATTTACTGTGTGGGTTTGCACCAATCATAATATTTTCAAACCTAGGTGTTGTATAGGCTTGAAGTTTGGTGTCATTAGATTTGTGGATCAAATTTGTCACCTTAACCTTATTTTTAAAAGTAATATACAAATCAAGATAAACTTGTTAAATTAAGGTTGTTTTTTTTGCGATATTCAACGAAAAATATGTATATGTATGGGGATTCGAGGTCTTGCATTCTGGACCATTTGCACTACAATGACAAATGTGACATGACTGGGTTATTTTAATGAGCGATGCACGAAATACACTATTTGATCCACCGTAATTGGTTTTGCATATAAATTCTTGTTCGTGCCAAACACGAACAAATTAAGATGCTCCACACCACACTTTGAACAACGGTTCGTAACCGTAAATTCATATGACTCCTTTTTTCGTCCTTATAATGTTGATGCCGATCCGCTTACACCTTTTTTTATGTCATATTTATGTCTGACAGTTTACACTGCCTTTTTTTTTTAAGCGAAACCGCCTTGGTATGAGATACCACGAACAGGAGGTTCTACACCGTCAAAGTCACCCGGGAGTCGCATCCGACCCTGCCCGCACCAACATTATCAATTGGATTTTGGATACCCAATTCAGCTTTTTGGTAGGATGGAGATTTGAACCTGGGACCTCCCTTGGAGGATTGACCTCTCCTCTCTTACTCACCTACAACACCTAGGTTTACACTACCTTGCAACTTCAAACATCCACCATTAAAACAATTTTAAAAACTAACAGGTCGACATGTACATACCTACGTTCAAAATAAATAAATAAAACGACTTACCCCACCAATGCTAAACTGAATATGACCGCATGTAGAACCATAAAAATATGGAGAATTTATAAATATCAAACTATTTTTCTACCAATTTTTTCATATCGAATTTAATGTTTGTTCGTCGAATTTATTCGTTACGATTTTAAATTTGATGAATTTCAAATTTTATCTAAAAAATCGAAGAATTTAATAACTAAGGTTATACCCTATCAAAAGGTCGATGTCTTATCCATTATGCAATTGTAGCAGGGATTTAACCCATTAAATGAAATAAATAGAAAAAGAAAGAAGAACTGGGTCAATTATGTTCATTCAAATAATGTAACAAACATAATTGAATTTTACCAGTGAAAGAATACGTCATTCACACATTCAAATAATGTAATATGCAAATGTGAAACACACATAACTAAACCAACAAATTGCTCAAAGATGGAAGTAGGATTTGTATTAATATCAAAATGTTATTACAATTTGAGTTTGGTTGAATAACCTAGATCTCATTAAACCAATACAAAGGGATTCTCCGTTCAAATTATGTAATAGAGAACCTCAACTCTTCATTCTAATATAGTAATAAAGAGTCTCCTAGCTTTCAATCTAGTCACTAGAAATAATCTCAACAAATTGAATGCTTCCTAAGCAAGACCTGCACAATTACAAAGAAGAATAAGAGATGGATATGGGAGACAAGACATAAAGAGAATACAACTGACAAGACAAGGGTACTCAAGAATACCTTTGGAAAAAATGGTAATGTAAGACCTGATTCTTTTGTAGGTTGGTGCAACCTCTATTTATAATTTGAAATTGGCTTGTTTTGCTACAATTGCCTCCATATGATTTCTCCATCTAGTTGCATCTACATTATTGATTCTGTAATGATTTACAACTAGATTATAGTTGTCTTGAGTTCTCTCACCCTAAAGTTGACACTTGGTTGCATTTCAACCTTAAGATATTTTATTGGATTACAATTGTGCTGAATCTATTCCCCACACCTAGGTATTTCTCATCAAATAGTCTTATTTCAAAATTGTGGACTTATGTAGAGGAGGAGGATGATAAAGGAGCTAGAAAATAAGCTGATGAGTGAGAAGAAAGAGGAAAAAAATATGTTTGAAAACTACCACAAGGGAAAAAATAGTTAGGGATCATAGAAAGTGGAAGATAGGAGATGAAGAGATATACACACAAAAAAGAGGTAAAATTGTGGTGAAGAGGAAAAGAGTTAAGAGAAAGGATATGGATAAGATATTATATGAAATAGTATTATAAGAGATGAAAAATAAGAAACATATGAGAAAATAAATAGAATTTGTGGCACAATTTACAAGTGAACACAAAAAGAAGTGGTATTACAATAAGAAAAAAGAGAAGAAAAGAAGGAAAACTATTAAAAGGGGTACCCAAAAATAGGACAACCCCACAAAATTGTACCTCCATGAGTATACTTCATCATATCTTAAAGTTGTTTTAGGTCCAAACAAGGTGCCTTGAGTAGATATTCTAGGCGCTTGTAGGTTGGAATCCACCATTTTATACCACTTTCTCTTCTTTACGCAATCTAACAAAAACCTTCTTTGTCGATCATGCTTCACCATGTGGGCCTTTGCTTGTACTTTTAGACTCATATCCATATTGAGTGGTACTTTCTTTTGATCTTAAAGGAATTCCAAACCTTATATAGGACAAAGCTCTGAATGACATATCTGCTAGCTGACACTTTTATAATAATTATAGAATCATACCTTTTAATTGAGATTTTTTCTCAATAAATTTCGCTTTACGTGAACTATCTATTCACATCCTTCTTCTTGCCAACTAAGCTTCTTTTTATTTAACTACTTTTTGCATATCAAATAGAGTTTGATGTGTCATCTTGCCCATACAAACTTTATCAGCTTGATTTTATATTATATTAGATTTTTAAGTACATTCTTTGCCATACTTGAATTGTTTTAGCTTTATTCATTGGGCTATGGAGTTAGTGGAATGATGATGGAAGTGAATGAAGATGTAAAGGTTGTGCTATAATTTTTTTTGAATACAACAAGATCTTTGTCCTAGCTTTAACTCTCCATTTGACCTATCAAATTCTTGCTACATTTATCGGTCAAACCAAGCTATAGATTATTTGTTGTAGTAAATTTATTTTATATACAAAAGGGCATACAAGATGAGTTGTCCACTAGCTATTTGTATCAATAAATTTGGGTCGTAGGTATGCTTTGATATTTCTCAACATTCAGTTGTCAATGTTTTTTGCATGTTGACTTTGAGGGTGGATCTTGGACATTGATATATTTTTTCGATCAATGCGAGTCATTGATTGTCTTCGATAAGACTCTTTTTGTGGTTTAACCATGTGGTATTATATCTCCACCATTAATTTTGTCTGTTGTTTCATGTAAGCTATAGATCTTGCTAGGGTAATCGGTATGATGCATAACTCATTTTGATACTTTTGCCACATGGGATTTTTATGATCCGTCAAATTTTATTGACCCTCACTAACCATCGATGCTCATGATTATATTCCATGTGGCATTCTGCGATGCACTAAGCGCATTTCACTACACCAAAAATGGGCTTTAACGATGACTAAAATAAGATAATTTTTTACGATGGTGAAAAACCACTGTAATAGATCCTAAGAGGGTGGTTTATAACCACCCTCTTAGGGTCACCCGAATAGGGTGGTGGGTTATAAACCACCATATTAGGTGACCTAAGAAGGTAGTTTATAATCATCCTCTTAGGGATAAGATGGTGGTTTATAACTGCCCTCTTAGGGGATCCTAATTTTCTTTTAGTGCCGCTATGAGGGTGGTTATAAACCACACTCTTATCCATAAGAGGGTAGTTTATAACCGCCTTCTTAGAGGTGGTTTATATTTTTTTACTCATAATACGTAGGAGCTTAAACCCCTACATGCATTGTTTCTTTAAAGATTTCATTTTTTGCCTTAGCTACTACACAAATAGATACAACCTCCACACCGCGCGCATTGTTTCTTCGAAGCTTTTATTTTGCCTTAGCTATTGTATGAATATACACAAACTCCACACCATATCCTGATATTATTATTCCTTCAAAGCTTTCATTTTTCTTTCACCATTCCATTAGTGTAGCTGCTTGGCACTATGTGAATAGATACAACCTCCACATCGTGTGCTAACATTATTGTTTCTTCAAAGCTTTCATTTTTCTTTCAATAGTCCATTGGCTTACCTGCCTAACACTATGTGAATAGATACCACTTCCACACAAATCGAACCAAGCCTCATCTCATCTATCATACTAGGGCTCCCAATCTTCAATTCATGCTATTCATTTTTTGGCTGGGATTTACCCTAAAATATCTCTAAAAATTTTGCTCCTTTACCCAAAATGGCAAGAGATGAGGGCCAAAGAAAAAGTCGAAGGTACATAATAGGGCATGAAGATGAATTTAATATTGAAAGAGATGAGGTTGGTTAGGTTTAATGATTTTTGCATTATTTTAGGTATTTTAGCGATTAGAGTTTGGAATTTTTTAGTTTGTAAAGTTGTGTTTATACATGAGATTTGTAAACTTAAAACCCTAGATTTGTAAAATTTAAACCCTAGATTTGTAAAATTTAAACCCTAGTTTGTAAAGTTGTGTTTACAAATGCAGGATTGGCTTAGACTTCATCACCTGGATTAGCTATTGCAAATCTCCTTCAACTCTCTAGTTATGAATTTGGTGACCTCCAATAAAAGAGCAGTGGAATTAAAATCAACGTCCACCATGCCTAAGGAAATATCTCAATCACTAATTATGTTTTCCATATTATAACTAAAATGATCAACTATCCAAGTTCAATTCGTAGTCACCATCTACATATGTGAATCGAAAAAGCAAAATTCAACCCTTGAAGAAAAGTAGCCTATTAAAATTAAAATAACTGGATCCATTCACCTCAAAAATAATATATTTAATAATTCAATTCTAGAGGTTGAGAGTAAAGGTCTGGTTTTGAAGACATCAATCATAATACATAAATGCCCTAGTTTTGAAAAGATGATGCAACTAATAAAACTTACCATATAATTTCTATTTACCTTACCTCGAATGAACACTGATATATTATTATTTTGTCTTATATAGATGTATGAATGCTTGTGATATTTTCTTGAAGTTGCTATTGTATTAAGTGGTACATTCAACCCATTAACAAGACCTAGGCTTCATATTTAGTGCTCACTAGGATAAGATAAGATAATTCTCTAAATGCCCATGGAAGGTGGAAGAAGCCCAATGGAATTCATCAAAAAGAGTCTCAAATCTAAAACGTATACACTATGAAATTGTAATGACAATGGCTAGTAGTAATATATCAACTACAAAAAAGAAATCTTATTTATGACAATAAGCTATTATGTTGATTGGCTTGGAAATTTATTGCACGTAGGAAGAATGTATCATTATGAGTTATATGGAACTTGGACACTTGAAATATTGGGTATGCCTTTTCAAATGCAGCTCTATGCACTTCTTGTAGGTTGGAAGAGATGTTTTTATGTTATATAGTGCATGAATTATGGAAAGAGAAAATATTTATGTAGATTTAGAACAATTACAAGATATTTTACATACCCTCACATCTAGCTATCGTATGACAGTCCATGGATAAAGATGCCTTGCAGAATTACTTTCTAAAAGAACCATTTTCATCTCTTGAGAATTAAATTATTTCCACAGATTTGATTTATCATTTATTTTTTAGAGCATTCTTTACCCTAGATGGGGCTTATGTATATGATAGTGCTTGGTGAATATTTTAAGGCCACCTTACCCCAGTGTGACAAGAAATAGTACTTTTTCACAATCAGTCCTCTGCTATTTACATGAATATTTCATAAGGTCATTTTATCAAATCCATAAGGATTGGAGGCTTAACACATAGCCTCATTTCCACAAT
This sequence comes from Wollemia nobilis, assembly GCA_028583015.1. Taxonomy (NCBI): domain Eukaryota; kingdom Viridiplantae; phylum Streptophyta; class Pinopsida; order Araucariales; family Araucariaceae; genus Wollemia; species Wollemia nobilis. The sequence continues at coordinate 1,504,277 of JAQPPZ010017145.1, read as the reverse complement.
CAAGCATAGGTGAAAAGAATGGCAAAGGATGAGCAAAGAGAGAATATTATGACAGTGCCCAAGGAAGTCACATTACAAAGTAAATAATAATAATTTTCAAGGTGTTTATCACTTCCTATGTTTGTTTGAGTGCATTTAGTTCATTCTCATTTTTTCTCCAAATCTGATAAAACAGGGGCTTTGATTAGTACCGAATGTTGTCCATTAGATAAATTTGTATGAGATTATTTTCTTAATTAGAAGCCTTTGTTCCAAGATTAGTTTAAGCAATTAAATTCAAATATATATATATATATATATATATATATATATATATATATATATATATAGGCTTTGATTAGTACCGCATGTTGTCCATTAGATAAATTTGTATGAGATTCTTTTCTTAATTAGAAGTCTTTGTTCCAAGATTAGTTTAAGCAATAAAATTCATCTATATATATATATATATATATATATATATATATATATATATATATATATATTATATATATATATTTTCATCATCCACTCTGCTTTTTAGATGTAATTTCATTTACAAATATTGTTATTAATATGCAATGAGTTTGGTTGGTGATAAGAAGTCTTGAGGTAGAAAGGTTATGCATAGCGGCTATTTATTGCCAAATTGGCTAAACTTAGGATTTTCAAAATTTGGAATTGGCTAACATTTGGGACCCTTGACCAGGGCCCATTAGCCAAAAAGTTCTAGGTGCAATTTTTTTTGGGCCGATTTGCCCAATTTTATAATAATTGGACCATTTTAAGTTTAAATTTTCAACATTGGCCCTAATAATAGTGAACCTTCTACATGTGTTTGGATACTATTTTCCTGGATTTCAAAACTGATTCACCAAATTTTTATAAATATATTTTGGGGCCGATCCCTTATGTATAACCCTATGAGGCAGTTTTGTAAAACATGGATAACACTAAAATTTATCATATAGACACTTGATATTTGAATATGATCAAGGTTAGGTATACACCATTGTTGGAAATGACTTTTTAATAATAAGGTACCAATTTATTTTTCTAAGGCTTATGCATGTTTGGTAATCCTCTTTGGATATACAAGAAATATATACAATTTATACAAGTAATATATCAACTACAAAAGGTCCGAGGTGTAGACCAATTGGTTCATCCAAACCCCATAAGGGGGCGGAGGTCCAAGGTTCAAATCTCGGGCCTCGTCGGACTGAACACTTGTCCCTTTCTTGGTGCTTTCAGCGGCATAAAAGGTTTAAAATGATTGTGGCATGGTGGTTATAGGGGCGGACTACGCGAAGATCTGTGTGGCGGATTTTGGGGTGAACAACGCAGAATACTGTGGCGGCCATAAAAGCTGGACAGCCTGCCTGGATTCGTGGCGGCTACCAATTCCACCATGTAAATTTAAAAAAAAAAAAAAAAAAAAAATATATATATATATATATATATATATATATATATATATATATATATATATATATCAACTACAAAAAAAAATCTTACTTATGACAATAAGCTATAAATAATATTTCTTTAAGGATATCATGTTATGGAGTCTTGAAAAACAAACTATAAGACTTTGCATGATTTTGAACATTGTAATATTTTTTTAGGATGTTTAAAATATTTATTATCAGTTTTGATGAGTTGCAATGAAGGGGCAACAACTTGTTAGTTTAAGTTCTAGGTCTACCAATATAACACTTATATCTCAATTATCTGCAAAATTTATTTTGTTAATTTAAGTTCTAGGTCTACGATTTATGTAGATTTAGAAAAATTACGATATATTTTACATACCCTTACATCTAGTTGTCGTCTGACAGTCCATGGATAAAGATGCCCTACAAAATTACTTTCCAATAGAACCATTTTTCTCTTTAGAATTAAAATATTTCCACATATTTGATTTATCATTTATTTTTTTCAGAGCATTCTTTACCCTAGATGAGGCTTATGTATATGATGGTGCATAGTGATTTTTTAAGACTACCTTACCCTAGTGTGACAAGAAATAGTACTTTTTCACAATCAATCCTCTGCTATTTGTTTACATGAATATTTCAGGTCATTTGATCAAATCCATAAGGATTGGAGTCTTAACACATAACCTCATTTCCACAATCTAGCATAGGTGAAAAGACTAGTAAATGATGAGTAAAGAGAGAATATTATAACAGTACCCGAGGAAGTCACATTGCAAAGTAAATAATAATAATTTTCAAGGTGTTTATAACTTCTTATGTTTGTCTGAGTGCATTCAGTTCATTCTCATTTTTTCTCCTACTAAATTTGATAAAATAGGGGCTTTGATTACTACCGAATGTTATCCATTAGATAAATTTGTATGGGATTCTTTTCTTAATTAGAAGCCTTTGTTCCAGGATTAGTTTAAGCAATTAATTTCAAATATATATATATATATATATATATATATTTATTTTTTTCTTTGATTATTTTCATCATCCACTCTACTTTTTAGATGCAATTTCATTTACAAATATTGTTATTTAATATGCAACGAGGTTGGTTGGTGATAAGAAGTGTTGAGGCAGTTTTATAAAACATGGATAAAGTTGAGGTTTAATGAATAGACACCTGATATTTAAATATGATAAAGGTTGGGTATACACCATGTTGGAAATGACTTTTTAATAGTAAGGTACCAATTTATTTTTTTGAGTCTTACGCATGTTTGGTAATCTTCTTTGGATATACAGGTAATATATACAATTTATACAAGTAATATGTCAACTACAAAAAAGAAATCTTATTTATGATAATAAGTTATAAATAATATTTCTTTAAGTATAACATGCTATGGAGTCTTGAAAAATAAACCATAGGAATTCACACGATTTTATACATTTTAATATGTTTTAGGATGTTTAAAAGATTTATTATCAATTTTGATGAGCGCAATGAAGGGGCAACAACTTGTTAGTTTAAGTTTTAGGTCTACCAATATAACACTTATATCTCAATTGTGTGTACAATTCATTTTGTTAGTTTAAGTTCTAGGTCTATGATTTATGTAGATTTAGAACAATTACGAGATATTTTACATACCCTTACATCTAGTTGTCGTTTGGCAGTCCATGGATCAAGAGGCCTTGCAGAACTATTTTCCAACAGAACCATTTTCATCTCTTGAGAATTAAATTATTTTCACAAATTTGATTTGTCATTCATTTTCAGAGCATTCTTTACCCTAGATGGGGCTTATGTATATGATGGTGCATGGTGAATTTTTTAAGGCTACCTTACCCCAGTGTGATAAGAAATAGTACTTTTTCAAAATCAGTCTTTTGCTATTTGTTTGCATGAATATGAATGGAACACCTGGGATTGTCATTGTTTTAAAATCCATATCTTAAAAAACATTATATCTTTGTTCATTTCTAACTTGCAACAAATGGCTGACTAAATTAAACATGCCCCCCAAAAATTTTATATTTTGATTTAGCTCTCTGATAGTTTATGTTCTATCTGACGGATGTCAGTCAGTTGGTGAAACTTAGAGTATATAGCACTGAGGTAGTTGTCCATTGTAAAGATTGTTTTTTTTTACTGACTTTCAACGATAAAGATTATTACAATATATCCTTTTATGTTTAGAAATATGAACTATTTATAATTTTTTGTTGACAACAATTGATAAATCTTACTTTTATATAAGAAAATCTTTAAAAAACCCTAATATTTACTTTTGTAATTTGTAATTTAGGATCGGTGTTGTCTTCAATGTCAAGTGTAGTGTTATTAGTGGTGATGATAAAATATTGGCACTACTATCTATAATTCCAAAACTGACACATAAAAGGGACTTTAACATTGATGAAGAATTTGAGACTGAGTGTCTTGATCACTGTAAGAAAAATATGGTTAGATTGTGAGGAAATCCTACCTACTCTTGATATATGATACTAATTATCACAATCATTCGGTTGCATATTCTTGCATTTTGTTTGGAACTTCATATTTATTTCATTCTTAGTACATTATGTCCTCATTGCAAGGCATTAGTCCTAGAGAGTATTTTATAGGGATGCCTTGTGGCATGGAAATTTATTTACTGCTGCATACAAGGTGATGGAATGATGAGAAGCAAGAAGAATTTAATTTTACAAATAATTTCAAAATTTAAGATATTTTTTTTTAGGCTTGAAGAACTTTGACATGTTTTTGCATTTGCATAAGAATAAATTATCATGTTCTATGTTATATGGATTGAATAAACCTTGTAAGTGTATCTTTTTTATCTTCTATATTTTTGATAAACTTACCTGTGGACTTGTTATTATGTTCTCATTTGTGGTATAATTGTAAATTACATTACTGTTTGACCTAACTTCTAGTCCCTCCAACATGGATCATTTCCTTTATATTGTTTCAATTGCAAGCATGTGTTGTTTTATTTAAAATGTTGTGATATCTGTTGGTCAATATACTTTGAGGTAACATGAACAACGGTTGCTTACTACTTATTTAGGACTACTTGCAGACCATATGTTAGGATCTGGTACTACTATTGTGTCTTGTGGGAATCAAAGGCTTGAGAAATTGATGTTCATCAGACTGTTTCCGTCCTGGAATAGAAGAGTATATTGCATGTGTTGTTTTCTAAATTTTTGAAGAACTAATGTCTATGCTCCATTTATAGAGAGACCCTTTTGGGTAAGAGACTACCTTCTTATGATGGTCGCACGAGTTTGTACACTGTTAGGGATCTGCCTTTTGCATCGAAGGATTTTATGATAAACCTAATTGATGTAGAGGAATCAAACAACGATCCAAGGTACATCATAAAAATTGCCTGGAATTGTCATGTTTTTGTTAATTTCTTGTCTTTGGCTATTAGCCAATTATATGGGAATTATGTCAGCTATTCTATTAATTGAAAAAAATAATAAACTATTAAATTCTTATACATTATATTTTTTTTGCACATAAAATATTGAAGTTTGAAGTTTGAATACAACTAGGTGGAGCTGGTAGGAATAAAACGTATGACTCTTTATTCAACTTTGCAACAAACAATCATTTTGTTTGCCAACACAAGCCATAAATATAAAATCATCACAACATCAACATCAATTTCAATTCTTAGCAACTTTTGGACACAATAATATTCTCCACACTTTTGTTAAGTTCCATTTTGATGTAGTCAAACTAGACTGCAAAGTACTTACATCATGTAAAATTGTGTTTGTTCAATGTAGGTTCTTGTTCCACATGACTAGTTCACATTCCCTTCATAATAGTATTTATGTTTTTAGGTTTTACAAGTATATGTCTATAAGCAGGTCCTACAAACTTATGGTTACAATCTTGAAATTGTTGAGGTAGCACTCATTAGATGTGTAATGGACTTTCACCTCACACTCCAGTTTGTACTTCATGTACGAGTTTACAAACATGAAAAATATAAGTGGTTGAAGAAGGAGCATTCAACAATTTGGTTTTAAAAAACCTCAAAATTCCTCTTCAACTCAGGAAGATCTTAGGTCAATACCTAGAGTATGCTCCACACCATGCGCTACCAAGAACAAACATGCACTAACATAATTATTTATGCTGAGAAAGTGTTGAATAAAGAGTTATAGGCTCTTTATAATTGATGGCATAATTTATTTGATAACACTATCACTTAAATACATAATTGTTAAGCCAGTGCCTTTCCATCTTGACTTTCCCATATATTGATTTTAGTGCCTATAACTTTTCTATTGTCCGAGTAACAATGAACATCAATGGTAATTTCAACAACTAGGCTATAGGTAAGGACAATTAAAATACCCATTATCACTACAATTTGTTCATGAGCCTAACTGTTTGGCCTAACTTCTAGTCCCTCCAACATGGATCATCTCCTTTATATATTTTTTAGGGTGGGACCATAAGAAGGCAGTTTAAAACACCCCTCGTAGGCTCTAAGAGGGCGACTATAAACTACCCTCTTAGGCCTAAGAGGCTTAACCCTAAGAGGGAGGTTGATAACCACCCTCTTAGTCTTAAGATGACGGTTCACAACCGCCCTTGTACTTCTAAGAGGAAAGTTTTTAACCACCCTATTAGACCCTAAGAGGGTGGTTGTTTGAGGCGATTTTTAGCCATCATCATATATTGCAGATTTTTTACGATGCCATCATAGACGACGATTGAATAAACTCCTTTAAAGGTCTTTAAGGTAGTTTATAAGCATCATTGAAGCTTTTTTTTGGTGTAGTGTTTATAAAAGTTCACTATTTTTAATCCCAATCATCCATGTCACATAATTTGCTTGATGTAGAGCATTGGTTTTCTTTGCAAGCCTGGACCTGCTAATGACATGTGGCTCATTGTAGATCATAGATGAAATTGCTTTGAGCATTACAGACTGCTAGTTTTACCTAGTGGGACCTTGTTTGGTAACAATTGTTAACACGTGAATGCTTGTGGACCATTCATTCTATCTCTGGATAAATTTGACCTTGTTGGCCTGCATTTACCCTTGGAAAGAATCTAGACTGTTTGTCCTTAGTTCTTTTTCTACGTGGCCACTTATGGACTATAGAATCTCGACTCGAGGAATCTTGTTTGTTATATATACTAAAGAAATAATTAATCATTTTGTGAAATTTTACTTGACAAACCACAACCATTGATGAAGACCTAGTGGATGCGAGTCATTGATCTCTCTTGATGAGTCAATCAATTGCAGATGACGTAGAATCTCTTAAGGACACGTGGAGCGCTATGGGCCAGAAAAGCTGCTATTTAATTAATGGAGTACCAGGTCTGATTTTGCAGGTTGTAGATATCCTCTTTGGATTAAGGCGGTCCATTAATCTTCGCTTGCACACTATGCATCAAGGCTGCTAACTGCTTCATTGGATGGAGAACACACGGAGCATTGCGAGCCATCTAATGAATGTGATAAATTTTTTGGTGTATGTATCATTACTTTTACTGGATTTCAGGTCATAGATGCTTCCCTCAAGATAAATGCAGAGTGTTGATCTTCTTTGTTGTGGCGATTATGGAGCGGTGGAATTTTGATGCGAGAATGCAGTAATGGCTAAGATTAATCGATGATGCTAGGATGAATGTGGATCGTGGATCATAATAGAATCTAAGTGCTTTATAAACAACGATACGTTTGGACAAGTCAAAGAAGAAAGATTCACTGGGGATTATTTACGGTTTAAATTGACTTATGACATGTGGATTGACGGGAATCATTGATGATGTGAAAAAGAGCTCGAATAATTACGAACAACTTAGATTAACATTAGGGAGCGGATTAACGTGGGCGGTGGATGATTTAGAAATATGCACGAAGTTTAAATATGAGTGCACTAAGTGGGACAAAGGAACAAATTCAAATATATGCATGAAGAATCAATAGACCAATCGAACTTAGAGGATGAAGTAGCATTTTTATTGGGTAGGAATATTCAAAGAAATATGTTTAAGCTAGTATGACTATATAAGGAATCTTGAAGCAAAATATGCAATAAATGGATTAAATTTATCAAGGACAATGGACTAATGTGGAAGTTTAAGACTCGGGGTGTTGAAATTTTACAAAATCCAACATTGGCTCTGACTGGGAGAAATGCAAAAAAACAATTTGGATGCATTTGAGGATACTAGATTTCTCCGATTGACTAGACTGACCTATTGATATTTTACCTAATAGCTTGAATACATATGCCTAATGATTTTAACTAATGAAAAAAAAGAAAAAGGCTGAGAACAAACTAAATGACTGAGAACTATAGAAATAAACACACACATTTGTTTTTGAGATCAAACTATTCTAGGCCTTGGAGCAGAGTGATAGACCTTCAGGTGTTGACCATTGATAGGAATTGAAAACTCCCTACCATCCAAGGCTTGTAATTTGTATGTGTGTTGCCCAACTATATGAACAATTTGGTAAGGACCAAGCCATTTAGGTTCTAATTTTCCTTTCTTTCTAGGCTCATCATTCTTTGGATCTCTATGCCTCTCTCCTGAAAAGGTTTTCTTCTTGCTTTCTTGTTAAAGTTCTATGCAATTTTTTGAGTCTATTTCACTTATCCTCAAAATGTTTATCATAAACCTTTTAGGTGTATCTTATATAAAAATTCTTTAAATATAATAAATAAATTATTTGTTTAAACTATTTCAAAATATCCTTTTATCGATAAAATAAAATATTAGATTAATTATTTTGAAAGTAAATCAAGTGGGATTAGTTTAACTAGTTAAATTCCTCAATATTTCATATTTCAAGGAGAGACTCAGATTCAAATCTTTAAAATAAAAAACAAAATAAGTAAATAAAAGTATATAATAATTTAATATAAGTGAACTTCTTTCAATCCCATATAACCCATTAAAAAAAAATTATTTTTAAAGTAAAAGTATGGTTTCCATGGACCCATAGTCCTCTGTACTAGCATCCCTGTAAATTTAGAATATTCTCCATCAAAGTCACTGCAAGTAGAGCTTCCCATGACGAATTATTGCTACTAATGGAGGGGAGAGCTAAGCCTGTTTGTCTACAGCTTAATGTTTTCCTCATAAGCGGTAGATTTTTTATGTTTTCCCCCTCAGTTCACAATTTTTTGTGAAGTGTTCTTCACCATTCATGGAAGACGAGAAACAAGCAACTAATTTTTAAATTTATTTTCAGATTCAATATTATACATATAAACGGAATATCAAAATCAAGATTGCGGACAACACTGAAGTGTAGTTCAAAAAGAAAACTGGCCCTGCAGGGGCAGATAACGGATTCCAATTTAGTCGCTAACTCCCCAAACATGAATCTAAGATGCCTTGCACTCCACACTGCATTTAATTTCACTCCACATCAACACAAATTTCCACCTCAGCAGAAAAGACTGCAGGCCATCAATCTCAATCAGGGAGGCAAAAAGTTTCCCACAAACGAGACGCAATCCGTTCAAAATTCCTCTGAGAAATCCACCAAAAACAGCGAAATCTCCCAAATTTTACTTAGTAGAGTGTCCAGAAATCTCTCAGACAGGCAGCTCTTGAAACCCCGACAGAGAATTCTGGTGGCCGTTTCCGGCGGCCAGGACTCTATCTGCCTGCTATGGCTGTTATCGCAGCTTCAACAATCCTGGGAGTGGCACGTCGGCGTGGTCCACTGCGACCACCAGTGGTCCGCCACGTCGTCGGCACAGGCGTCCCACGTGGCACGGGTGGCCGCCTCCATGGGCTACGACTTCTACCAGGCCCTGCCCACGCGGGACGCCAGCGGCGAGACCCGCGCGCGGGCGTGGCGGTACGGAGTCCTTAGGCGAATCGCTGCCCGCCACGCCTACGACGTCGTCATCACTGCGCACACCGCCAGCGACAGGGTGGAGACGTTGCTTCACAATTTGTTCCGGGGATCCGGGCTCCAGGGTTTGCAGTCCATGGCTTGGAAGAGGAGTTTGGGGGTTCGAATCCCGGGAGTTGTCCACGGGCCTTGGTGCGACGAGGGTTTCGCTGACGTCAGCCTGGTTCGGCCACTGCTGGATTCCACTAGGACGGAACTTAGAAGTCTTCGTGAAACCCTAGGGCTTCCGCTGTGGCCTGATGCGACTAACTTTGACCTTGAAATAAACAGGAACCGCATCCGGCACGAGCTGCTGCCGTATCTCAGAGAAAATTTTTCGGCTGGAATCGACAGGTCACTTGCCAGGTGAGCAATGTTTAAGTTTCAAAACCCTGCGGAATATATATTAAATTGTTTGTTATAAAAATTGTATGTTTTTTAACATTGAATTCTAAGTTTTTAATTTAGTTTTGTTTTAAATTGACCACACTTGAGTACTTTGTAAAGTCTTTTTAGAATTTCTGTAGGATTTCATATGGGATGGAGTGAAATTGTGTGTTTACTTGGCAAAGATTTATTTTATTTTTTTCAATTCATTTTAGTGTTTTTCAAAAATCAGTTTTAAAGCAAATTTTACGGTATTGATTTAAGATTTCGTTGAGCTATATTATAACTGCAAACATATGCATAGCTCTATGAACTAGAATGCATTTTCTCCATTTGAAGAATTTGTTTGCGCGGTCAGTTTCGAATAAGTTCCATTGAACTGGCTTTTGAGTTCACATTATGGGTTATCAGCGCAAATATATGCGTACTTGTTACTAATATCATCGTACAGAGGGTACTTTTTGTATGATTAGCTATTTTATATAATTTCTGCAGAATTTAGAAAATATTATTTTATAGTAATTGAGGTTAAATTTCCTTTAGAAATAGCGATAAATTTTGCGCTAAAAACTGAATAAAAATAATAGTTTATAGAAATTGATGCAAAGTTATGCCAAATTTGTTTGGAGAAAAATTTAAAAAGTAAGCGTTTACCAAAAATTAACCATTAGGATTTTCGTTACAACCAGGTGGGCTGAAATTCTTCATGGAGAGCAGTCCTATTTGGATTCTGTGTGCCATAGCGTCAGATCCAAGGCTGAGAGGCCTCATGTGAAGGAAAACGGACATGGTGTACAGTTGGATGTGTCTGTTGTGGAGACCCTGCCTTTGGCGCTCCAGAGGAGGGTTCTTAAGCAGTTTATTGAGTCACATACAGGGAAAAGCATGGGGTTTGATATGATTGAAAGATTGCGGCTTGCTTACGGTCAAACCACTGGTGTTAAGAGATGTCTTAAGGTGTCTCTCCGGGGTGGTTTTGAATTGCATCTGCAGGAGAAGATTATGGTTCTCTTTAAGAAAAATGACTGACAGAGTTACAGTTAGTGATTAAGGGTTGTAAGTAACGCGAGGTGTTACAGATCAGTTCGGTTTGGTCTAGAGGCAAGGCAGAGCAATGTAATGACGAGGACTCTAAGCATTGGACTCTTTCAAAATTTATGGAAGGAGGAAAAAAAAATATTGCATCCATCTTGTGTGTGCTTCCCTAATGAGATATCTGGGGGATTATGTTTACGATTTTCATGCATTATTGAACTGTTCTAGTCCCCTTTAATAGTGGGATAATACAGCTATGCCCAAAGACAAGTGGTTAAGGATGCATTTTGCATATTCTTCAACAGGCGCAGATGTGACACCTTGAATGCGATACTCTTTAGCAGCACCAAGGCAGAGTGTACTGATTAAGTTGAAATACAGCCATTCTTTGTGTCAGAGAGAATGTTTTTTTGCTTGGTGTTTGAAGAAATGTACAGCGAATCAGAAATGCAATTGCAAATTGCAGATCTTTTCACACATGTTTACTCGTTATTGGAGCTCCTAATTAGATTTTGAGATTTGGTCAGTGACATAATGACCCTGCAGCAGATATTAACAAGAACATGTTAGCATATTTTCTGCATGCCATGACCTTATAATATATTGGTCTGATTTTCTTTTTTATTTTATGCTTGAATCTGTTTTATCTCTAGATTTTTGATCAACATGTTTCTTCCAGCATTGGCTTTCACATCACAGATTCTACACATTTATGGCATCAGAATGCAAGAGACACAAAGGACAGTGGTCTTGTGCGATTTGAAATTGCAACTTATGACAGCCTGTGACATACAATGTGATATGATAACAAAATAATTATTGAGAGTAACCGAAGTTCCTTGAGGTTACCTTAGTTCGAATCACGGGGAGGGAGGGCTTCTGTTGCTATGCCCTTGGGGAGTGTGGTTCCATATTGGGCCACCCATTGTACTTGGCATTATTTAAAAACAAAAAACAAAAAAACAAAAAAGTTCCCTCCACTATATTTTGGAGATAGAACTGTCAACTTGAACTTACTTTCAAAGTTAAGTAAACATACAAATTACCTGCATAGCCAAGCCACTGTAACGAGGGGGTTGAAAACTAGATTAGTAGTCAATGGCAAGGTTTATTATAAAAAATAATGTCCCTTTCATAAAATATTTCTTCAACTTATGGAGGTAAGTTCATTTTGTTTACCCTAGTAAATTATGTATGTTCCTTAGCTCATGCTTTCAGACTCAAGCAGTGCAATTTTTGCATTCTCTAGGACTTCGATCCTGTTCACAGATTGTATTATTCAAGATTTTTATCTGAACTTGGTTCTCTTTTGGCAGAATTGATTCAACTTTGACAGATAAGACATGCTCTCATGTTAGCCAAGAAGTAGTTTTGCTTTTAGACTTAGTCAGATCATTGCTGCATTTGATTTAAGTTGTTTGCTGATCTTGTAATAGCCTTATTGGTTTTTGAATGTACTTCATGTACATGGTATTATATTAAACTAAAATTGCATGCTTTTCTTCTTTTGAGGTACTATATGCTCTGCTCAGAGGTTTAACAACTACTCTACTGTAATTTACCCTGTCTGAGCATATTAGGCAATTTATGCAGGGTGGTTAGGTTTTCTGGAAAATATACCTTGCACTATAAAACAGGTTTCTAGGTACTTTAAGGAGCTGCTAGGCAGAGTCTTCTTGAATCACTCTTCTGGTAAAAGCCATTGGACTTACTGAACAGAATCATTATGAGCTTAGTCCTAATTGACATAACTAGATCATTGATGTAGTTTAATGTAGTTGATATTGACTTAGTCAATAACAAGTTATAGGGAAAAAAAAAAAAAGATGCCTTCCTTTTATAAAACATTGGTCAAAGAATAATACCTGGAAGACGTGAACCTCACAATGAATTATTAATATATGGAAGATTCATGGTTTTGTTGATTCCAATTTGATTTGTAACTGGACTGGACTTGTTGGAGTTCGATTTTGAAAGTGACTACTTCAAGGGCCAAAAAAAACCCTAGGTATGCCCCTGGAATTTCATAATAGTCGCTACATTTTAAAACAAGTGCTCCACTGCACCTCCTTTGAGAGCAATAACGATAGATGCTCCTCTCGTGTGGAATGTGATAATGCCTTTGGGCCATATAAAACACTGGAATGCTTGTCTCATTGTGCTCACGATGGAGAGAAGGAAATGATCATTTTTTCTTCCACATTCATTGCAGCAATGGTAGGAGTAAATAATCACCTTGCTCAACTATTTACTTCTCTTCCCTAAATTAAAAGAAAATCCAAAACTATTCATGAGGAAGAAATCCTTGGCGGAATATTCTATACTGGAGTTAAAGTTTAGCGAAAGTTATACTCTAAATTAAAATTTCCATTTTATACGTGCAATATTACCGAGAAAATATTACCGAGAACATCCGCACAAGTCATCCTCACTATCTCACACGGGCACATGCGATCTTACCAAGAACATCCATCAACACTAGACATCAACAAGTTTAAATATAATTGCATAGAAATTAAAGGGAAAAATATCAAATGTGAAGGAACTACATCATCTCACTTCGGTGTGAGTGTTCAGAACCATACACCACAGATCTTTGCTGTCTTCTCCTGGCATCTGACTTTGTCGAGGGTGTTATCTTTTGATTATTTCACAAAGTTATTTTAAAGTGAAAAACTCCTTGAGGCCGCCTTGGTCACAAAGTTTAAATTTTAGTTTATTTATTTTTAAGCTTCTTCCCCTTAACAAATTTGCTTTTATGATATAATACCAACTATAAAATGTTTAGTTCAAAAACCATATTAAGAACCCTTAATTTTAATTTTAGTTTAATTATTTTAAGCTTCTTCCCCTTAACAAATTTGCTTTTATGATATAATACCACAACTTCTTGCTTTGATATTAGCAGGAGTGTTAAGGAAGTAAATTTTGGATTTAATCCTATTCATTATTTGCCTTTAAGCTTTTTCGTACTCTTTTAAAAAGTTATTCAAAGCTTTGGCCTCATTTATCCTTGCCCTTCCAAAAGAGTTGTATCATCTACAAATTATTGATGGATGATGCTATCGATGTTATTACTAACCTTAAGTCCATTTATAAGCCCATATTTGTAAGCCTTCTTTAAGTTCCTACTCAAAACTTTTGCTATAATAATGAACAAATAAGAAGATAGAGGATCTCCTTATATAAGGCCCTCTCTTGGCTTTAAAAGATTTTGTCACTAATCCATTGAACAACACTGAATAAGAAACTGTAGAGACACAAGCTTTAATTCATTTAACCCATTTCTTCTCAAAACCAAACTTATCTAAAACTGCAAAAAGAAAATCCCATTTAACCCTATCATAGGCTTTACTCATATCAAGTTTTAAGATCATAGTTTTCTCTTTTCTTGAAGCCGTTGAATGTATAACTTCATGAGCTACTATGATCCCATCTAGAATTTGTCTCCCTTTCACAAATCCTCCTTGCTCTTCTGAAATGATTTTGTCTAACAATGACCTTAATCTATTCGTCATTACTTTGGAAATAATCTTATAAGCCATATTACATAAGCTTATGGGTCTAAAACAATCAAACAATTTAGCATCCTTCTTTTTTGGAATTAGGGTAAGATAAGTTGCATTTATTTTATAAGGAATGTATTGTTTTACCCTAGACTGTTCCACTGCCACCACTAAAGAATCCTTCACTATATCCCAATTAAGTTGGTAATGGACCAAGGGATTTATCCTTATTAAAAGAGAAAAGAGCTAAATGAACTTCTTCTAGAGTAATAGGCTCCATCGGTTTCCTATTGTCTTCATTTGTTATAACCGAAGGAACATCTTGAAGAAGTTTATCATTAAGAACTTCGGTCTCCTCTGAACCTAGAATATTATGATAAAATGACTTTGCCTATTTTCTAATTTCACTTTGATCTTCAATCCAAACCCCTTCTATTGATTTAATTCTACTAATTCTAGAAGATGGTCTCTGTACTATAGCCATCCTATGAAAAAACTTCGTATTTTTATCTCCTTTTGACCAAGTTTGTCTTGATTTTAATCTCCACAATTTCTCTTCCTTACTCAAAATATTATGATATTCACTAAGCAACTCCCTTTCCTCTGAGTTTGTATTATTTTCACCATCTTTTTGGAATTTTGAAAGTTTATCTTTTAGTTCTTATTTCTTCTCAAAAATGTTTCCAAAGGTGTTCTTGTTCCATTATTTTAATCTAGATGTCATAGCCTTAATTTGGTTTGGAAGAGCATACAACCCACCATTACCTAAAGAATTCCATGTTTGAGCTATCATATCAACAAATTGAGGATGGTCTTCCCACATCTGCTCATATTTAAAATATGATTTTTTTTTTTAATTCACTTACCACCATTTTAACTCTTATTGGTCAGTGATTTGAACCAATCCTTGTTAAGGTATTAATTTTAGCACAAGTTCCTTTATCTAGCCAATGATCTAAGAGAATGCATCTATCTAATTTTTCTGCTATTAGGTTCTAGCCTCTCCTGTTGTTGGTCCAAGTATAGTTGTCTTCTTCAAAATCAACTTCCCATAGATTGTTGTTTTGAATAAAAGCTGAGAAATCTTTCATACTTTTGGTTAATTTCCTAATCCTCCCAAAATTTTCATTTATCTTGGTTATGGCATTAAAATCTCCAATGATCATGAAACGGGTTTCTTGGTCTTTACTTCTCATAAAGGTTTCAATGCCACTCCAAACTTCTAATCTATTTGACTGAGTTGTAGGTCCATACACATTGATAAAGATGAAGCGAATATCTTCAAAGTAGCGAGTGACTAAAGAGGCTATTCAATGCCCAGTTTTATGAATAGTTACACAAGAGGTTCTAGAAGGATTCCAACAAGTTGGAATTCCCCCTACTGCTCCTTCAGAATTCATAGCATTCCATTCACATCTTGCCCAAACCACTTTCATAGTTTTTGAAACTTCTTTTGTCATTTTAGTTTCTTGGATACAAAGAATATCAGGTTTATTACTTAAACATAGGTCTCTAATACACCTATGCTTTGAGGGGGCATTAGCACCCCTTATATTCTAGGAGATGATAATCATGTCTCATTAGGGGCTTTTGGCCCCTCTTGCGTATTACCAATATCATTTTGTTGTTTGATAAAGAGAAGTTCAACCAACTTAGTTTGTGTTCGTTTCTCTATGTTAGCTCTTTCTTCCTTGGATCTTGCTTGATAATATGAGAGTTTTTCTCTTTTTGCCTTGCCTATATCAGGAGTAGGTCTTATTATTCTATTCCTTAATATTCTTTCACAATTTTGTTTTTCAACATATTTATCCTCTCCTGGCTCTATTATAGAAGCTTTTGACTTATCCTACTCATTTTTTGGTATTTCCTTATTAATGGCAGATGTATTAACTTCTAAAACTGGATTTTCTTTACCAATTATTTTCTCTTGAATGGTGCATGGTACTTCAACAGAGTCTTCAAAATCTGAAGAGACACATTCTTTAGGTTCATCGAGAATGTTCTTCCTTAAATTAAGATCATAATGAATAGACGGTTCCTTGCTAATATGTTGAAATTGTTGTACTGTGTCCTCTAAGTTTTGATGTAATTTTTCTTCATAAGCTAAAGCCTCAAAAGAATTGGAATTTCTTCTAGTATCTTTCCTTATTTGTCTCCATTGTTCATTTTATTTTATTTTTCTAGATCTATTTTTTGAGAAGTTGAAAACCATCTCTATCTATAACCATTTGTAAATTTCTCTTACGCTTTTCTACAAATGATTATGTTGGGATCTTCTTAGGGCATGATCTCTCAATATGCCCTACCTCATGACATCTTCTACATCTAAAAGATATGTTTTCATAATCTATAGTTTTGGTCCACATATTATCCCCATACTTAAGAATGATTGATTATGGTAAAGCTTTACTTATATCAATCATGACCAATATTCAAGCATAAATAGCCAAAAATCCATCTTTTGTTGTATTTGAAATCTCAAGGAATTATCCTAGAGTGTTGCTTATTGCCTTGAAGGTATCTATTTCTCAAAATTCAATGGGCAACCCAAACATCTTAACCCAAACTGGTACTAGGGATAGATTTACATTTTCAGGTGAAAAGCCTTCATACTAGCGGGTAAAGAAGAGCCCTGCTCTTCCCATAAACCAAGGATCCTCTTTTAGGATTCTTTCTCTTTATTCCCTAGAACAAAAAATGGCTAGGAAGAAACCTTTGGGAAGAAATGATAGAATCACTCTTGGAGACTTCCAACTCCTATCAATCCATTTTCTCAAGGTTGAAGCCCCTGGCCAATATCCATTAAATTTACCAAAAACTGCCCTATCTTGGAGCAATGAGGATCTCTCTAAGGTGTGCTCACTAACCTCTACCACTAGGGATGATTTTAAGGATTTAACTATAAAACGATCCATGGAAATGAAACTAAAACTCAAAACCTAATGAAATTTAACTAAAATTTCTATAACAAATTAAATATTTGATAAAAACTTTATAGATTTTTCATGCACAATTTTTTACCTGAAAAATTCTATCCTGATAGAATTTCTTGCCTTGCTAAAGTCCTAGCCCTTCATTGCTCTTCCCATCGTTCGAACCCTAGTGGGAAAATATTTGCAATTTTGTATTTTGCGACTTGAAAAATCATCACTTCTTTTGTTCTGAATGGTTCACTTCACAAGGTTGTATCCCCCTCAATATTGCTCAAATTTTTGCATATGATCACTTATTTTAAAGCTAGTCAAATTATGCACAAGTTGGTCCAAGAATCAATTGAACTAGATAACTCTTTGCAAAGATTTGGATCCTAAAAGATGAGACGTTTAAAAAAAAACCCTAATCCTTCACACTTTGCAATTTCATTTTTTGTGACTTGAAAAATTGTCACTGCCCTTGTTTTGAATGGTTGACTTCACAGGGTCGTATCTCCCTCAATATTGCTCGGATTTTTGCATATGACTACTCATTTTAAAGCTATTCAAATTTTGCATAAGTTGGTTCAAGAATCAGTTGAATCAAATGAATTTCAACAATGTTAAACCAATATTACCCAAAATTTAATAACAATAACAATAAAATAACATACACTTAACAAAGATTTAAGTTTTCAATGTAATGTCACAATATATAAAATATAAACTTGAATTGTGTTCCATTCATAAAATTAAAAAAAAATATGAAATATTCTACAATACTTAAAATGAGTTAAATATTATTCACTAATATACCATTATAATAAAATATACGTACATATGATATTTAATTAGGAGATGGAGAGCGAGAAAGGTAGCGATCGAGTGGTGGATGGAGAGCGACCAGAAGTATACGACAAAAAGGAGGTATGACGGTCAGGCGAGAGTCCAGGAGGGGCCAGACATGGCATGGTTTATGAGGTAGTGGCTGATGCATCAGGGACCCAGGCGGATGGGTCGGGAAGGCGTGGATAAGACACTCTTGACAAGGAGGGACAAAAATACGGGCTTAACCTAAACCAAAAAGGGTCCTATGCTCAGGTCTTGAGGTCAGGATCCTCAACAAAGCAACCCTCCCAGGAACTGCTTCCTTGTGGAACAAACCCGGTAATCCCTGATGACCTAATGGATAGCTACATGGAGCTTGAGCACTTCACTTTGATTGGCAAGTTTGTAGGAGGAAGACCTCACATGGAGACCATCCAAAAATGGGCGTTTTCCAAGTGGAAAACCAATGAAAACATGGAAATCGTTGCCCTATCTCGAGGTTTCTTCGCCATTAGACTCAATACTCAAGAGGACTGCTGCAACATCTTAGTTGGGGGACCCTGGTTCCTCGGACGCAGGAGCCTCTTTCTCCGAAAGTGGGGGGATGATTTTAACCCCGAAACTCAAAACATAAACGTAGCTCCTCTATGGGTTCGGTTGCCAAACCTCCCTTTCTAGTTCTGGCATGAGGATGTCATTCGAGGGATAGCCCGCTCCATAGGTGAGCTCATTGCCATCGATCCTTCCACCAAAGTCCGAACCAGGATGGTCCATGCTCGCTTCTGCGTCTCCGCTAACTTGGAAACAGAGCTACCATCCTTCATTAATTTGTTTAGAGGATCCCATATGGTCAGGAGGCAGCCCATTGAGTATGAAAACAAGCCTGCCTTTTGTTCTCACTGTTGTAACCAAGGTCATCTATCGAATCAGTGCCCTAGGTTGAGGATCCAGATCCAAAATGCGGCAAGTCCAACCAAGGGCATGTAGAGGAACTAGGGTATCCCCCATCTCAACAAGGAACCAACGGTAGGCCCAAAACACATCTTGCGTAATCCTGCTCATCGAACACCTCAGGAGGCTGGCCAGAATGCCACTGTAGACCAAGGCAAGTAAATCAGTGAGAATGGAGAAGGATCCCGACCAGGCCAAAAGGAGCAAGAGGCACTCCCAAAATCTTCATTTCTCACCAGTCCTAACATCGAGGATCCAACGGCCCAGGTACGGCCCCCCCAAAATTCCTTTGCCAAATTCTTATATGGATGAGTACCTGATGAGCAATAGAAAATCCCCAAATTGCTCGAATAGGGGAGAGGCATCCCCTTCTCCTTTATCTGAAAAAGAAGGCCCATCTCTCTCGGGAAGGATCAGCCCCAGGAACACCAGGAGCAGGAAACAGGCAATAGACTATGGCAGTGAAAAGAAAAGAGGGAGACCCTTTGACAATGAGAAAAGAAACAAGGAAACAATAGAGGATATCACAAATGGGACCCAGTCGACACTTTTCTTCGACGAGTTCGACAATGACAAGCAAGGAACCAAACCCCCCTTCTAGCTGGTGAAGGGAGGCAGGAAAAACCCTAAACCCTTGAGATGAAGGTCCTCTCATGGAATGTGAGGGGCTTAAATGAGGTAGCCAAGCAGAGGTTGGTGGCTGACCTAAGGAAAAGGATCAATCCTTCCATCTTCATTATGCAAGAAACCAAAATCAATGAATTCTATTCTCGAAATGCTGCCAAGACCATTTGGGCCAATGGAGATTGCCTTATCAATCCTGCTCAAGGCACGTCGAGGGCGCTTATGTGTCTTTGGGACCCCACCCTGGTCGAATGAAGGCTTTTGTCATCCTCAAATAGAATCCTAAACATTTTGTTTCATTCCAAGACCAGTAAGAGTCTTGGATTCTATCAAATATTTACACCCCAAACTCACCCATTGAGCGGGTCGCGATGTGGGAAACAATAACTCAAATGAGGACCACCTTTAACACTTTTCCTTGGATCTTAGCAGGGGACTTCAACAGTCCTTTGCATCCATCTAAAAATAGAGGAGGCAACGACTCTTACAACAGAAGCATGGAGGATTTCAGAGGGTTTGTCAATTCCAATGAGCTCTTGGATGTTCAGCTCAAAGGATCATATTTTACGTGGAGTAATAGGAGGATTGATAGCGGACTCATCCAGGTAAGGTTAGACAGGTTCCTAATTTCTCAAGAAGCTATCCCATGGTTTGGTGATGCCACTCTGATGGCCTTACCTCGGATCGGATCAGACCACAATCCCATCCTCCTTGAATCTGGTAGGCCTCCCTCCTTCAAAACTCCCTTTCGGTTCGAAGCCATGTGGACCCAACACAAGGATTTCAAAAATCAAGTGTCCTCATGGTGGCATCAAAATGTCAGAGGGTCTACCACTTCTCAATTGGCTCAGAAGCTGAAGATGGTCAAAGAAAACCTAAAAATATGGAGCAAGGGAGGTCTTTGGCAACCTTTTTGCCAATAAGAAAGCTATTACTGAGAAACTTCAGGAGATAGAAAGGAGAATCAAAGCAGGGGATCATAGCAGCCCCACTAGGGAGGAGGAAAGGAACCTCCTAGCATAATTCCATAATATCTTGGCTAGAGAGGAAACCTTTTGGAGGTAGAAGTCAAGAGACCTTTGGGTCAAGGAAGGAGATGCCAATACAAGGTTCTTTCATGCCTCCACCATGCATCACAGAGCATCCAACAAGATCAGGGAGATCATGTGCAGCAACGAATCATCTTCCACTGACATTGTGGAGATCAGGACCGAAGCGGTGTCTTTTTTTCAGAACCTCTTGGGAAGTGCCTCGGAGGGCAACAATCAAGATCAGGATACTCTTCTTGCTAATATCCCCTGCATCATTCCTCAGGACTTGAACTCCAGACTGGTGGAACCCTTCACCCGTGATGAAGTTAAAGAGGCCTTGTTTTCAATGCAACCTGATAAAGCCCCTGGACCGGATGGTTTCTCTCCAAGGTTCTTCCAAACTATGTGGGATGTGGTGGGGAATGATGTTTTTAAGGCTATTAGAGAAATTCAGGAAACCAAAGTCGTCCCTCGCAGTTTCAATTCCACCTTCTTGGCCCTCATCCCAAAAATTTTTGCTTGCAAATCCATCTTTGATTATAGGCCCATCAGCCTATGCAACATAATCTACAAAGTTTTGACCAAGGTTATGGCCAACAGGCTGAAGGCCATACTTCCCCTCATCATTGATCAATCCCAAGGTAGCTCGGTAAAAGGGAGGAACATCCTGGATGGGGTCATCTCGATCCATGAAACCCTACATTCGACTTCTTTGTCTAAGAAGGCTGCCATGTTTCTTAAGTTGGATATGAACAAAGCCTTCGATAGGGTTGATAGATGTTTCCTCCAGAAGATCCTTCTCAAGTTCGGCTTCCACCCCTTGTGGGTCGATCTCATCCAGGGTTGCATTTCCTATCCCTGGTTCTTGGTCCTAGTCAATGGTTCTCCCATCGAGTTCTTTCAGAGCTTAAGAGGTTTACACCAAGGGGATCCTTTGTCCCCCATCCTTTTCATTATCCTTGTAGAAGCGTTGGGAAGAGCTCTCAAGGACGGCCAACGTCGAAAGAAGGTGACAGGTATCCTCCCTGCCTCAGGAATTGATGTGATCACCCATCAGTAGTTTGTGGATGACACGCTTCTGTCCACCATCGCGTCAGTAGCCCAAGCTAAATCCATCAAACGAATCCTTGGACTCTATGAGAAGGTTGTCGACCAAAAAGTAAATTACATCAAAAGCAAGATCTTTTTCATCAACACCCTGGCCAGGCATCAAGTTCAGATTGCAAGGATCCTGGGCTGCTCTATTGACTACCTTCCCACCACCTATCTTGGCCTCCCTCTTTTTTGTGGGCGTGCAAAGGAAGGGATGTGGAATATGGTGATTGAGAGGATCCACAAAAATTTGGCATCGTGGAAAGGCAAGCTCCTGTCCCAAGTTGCCAAGGCAACCCTTATTGTGGCATGCCTCCAAGGGATTTCGACCTTCTTCATGTCTGTTTTCAGAGTGCCTACCTTAGTTCTTCTCAAGATCGAGCAGGCTCAACGGAATTTCCTTTGGTTAGGCAATGAAAATAAGTCCAGGATTCCTCTGGTAGCCTGGGACAAAGTATGCAGAAGCAAAAAACAAGGTGGATTAGGGCTCAAAAGAATGGACATGATGAACCTAGCGCTCATTGCCAAACACACTTGGAGGATCATAGTCGAAGAACCAATTGAATGGGTTAGGATTATCAGGAGGAAATACCTCAACAACACTCCCCTTCTTGAGGGTGGAATTCCCACCGGGGGTCGACTTTTTGGAAAGCCATTGGCCAATCCAGACAGTTGATCCAAAATGGCATTAGGTGGATCCTTGGGGATGGTCAAAGTATAGAATTTTGGAAGGACAGGTGGGCCCTAGAGGATCCTTTGTCAGATCAGAATGGGCTGGTTCAACTTAAAATTTTCCTGGATAACAATATAGGGCAGAGGGTGGCCGATTTCATTGAATGGAGAAATGGCTCCCTGCAGTGGAAAGTCATCAATGCAGAAGGGCTCGAGATGGAAGTCGACTTCCTGTCCTCCATCCTCAAGGACATCATCATCCCCACTAGCAGAGGACCGGACAGATTGATTTGGAGAGGGACCGATGACGGGGGCTTCTCTGTCAAAACTGCCTATGGGTTTCAGTGCAAAGGGCTAAATTCAGACTTTCCTTACAACGTGGTCTGGAGGAAAGGAGTGATCCCAAAGGTAAATTTCTTTTCTTGGATTGCTTTTTAGAACAAAGCCCTCACTATTGACAACCTTCACAAGAGGGGGTTTGCTTTGGCCAATAGATGCTACTTGTGCGAATCTGCCTGTGAGTCCTCTGACCATCTCTTCCTGCACTGCGGCTACACTGGGTCGGTCCTTGATGCCATCCTCTCCACCTTCCAGATCCAATGGGTCTCCCCCATGACCATAAAGGAGGTATTCTTCCAATGGGTCAATCCTTTTAAGAACTCTAAGCTTCGGTTCCTGTGGAATGCTTGCTTCCACCACTTTCTATGGTAGGTTTGGTTGGAACGCAATGGTCGGGTCTTCGGTCACCCTCCCAGGGATCCTCCCTCAGTCGCTCATAGGGCCATCGCCTTTGCCATTGAGAATGCCAAGCTTGTCCCCAGCCCTTGGCCCAAACATGTGTTCGAAGAAGGATTGTTCAAATCCTTGAAGCTATCCGGGGAGAGCAAGGAGCGGGAGGATCCACGGGTTTCCAGAAAGAACATTAGGTGGGTCAGGCCTCCTCACGGGTGGTTGAAGCTAAATTTTGATGGGGTGTCTCGTGGCAACCCAGGGGCGGCCACTGCGGGGGGGTCAGTTCGAGATCACAATGGAAATCTTGTTATGGCTTTCTGTGAAAACTTAGGGCATCAATCCAATCATGTCGCAGAGGCTAGAGGATTGTTGAGAGGACTCGAGCTCATGACGAAGGATCCTCGCCCCTTGGTTGTTGAAGGGGATTCTTTGAACATCATCAATTACATGACGTCTTCCAAGGATACGATGTGGAAGGTTTACAATATCATCACTGAGGCCAGGAGCATCCTGCTTCGGAGGAACCAGGTCCAGATCAAGCATACCTACAGGGAGGGCAATGGTCTAGTTGACCACTTAGCAAATAAAGGTTTAAAGTCCACATGTCTTGTGGTGTGGCATCAGTGTTTCCCAGTGAACATTGAGAAGATCGCCAACCAGGACATTACTAATGTCTCCACATAAGCATGATGGAAGGACCGGGCCTAGGTGGAAGGGTTTGTCCCCCTAGTTCCTGTTAGACATGACGACCAACATCCTCTCCTCTACCAATGCAATGGTGAGGATCCTCAAGCGCTTCAAGGGGCGTGAGGCCTAGGAGGATCAGGAGGATCCGGACATGTAAGGGAGGCTCCTGGGTCATGATCCTTTTTGTTCTCTGGTGGTAGTGACCTATATATCGGATGATCATGTGTTTTTTTATGGTTTTTTCAGTTGTTTTGACCTCCGTTGGGAGGGTTTGATGTAGCCCTCATGGGCATCTCTATGGGGTTTTTTTTGGGAAGTTTTCATATGGTACCTAATGTATTAGCCCAAGGGGCTCCTTCTAATGGTAAAGGCTACGACCTCTCATGTTATAAGGTTTTGGGATCCTCTTAAAAAACCTGTTTTATATATAAATTAATCTACTTACCCAAAAAAAAACGTATAGATAATGATAATTTAATTTTAAAAATAATATTTTTTTAATAAATAATTTTAAACTCAAAAAACATCTTTGAATATATATAGTTTAAATATATACAGATGAAAAGTGATTTATATTATTAAAATAATAATTAAATTATACTAATTAAAAAAAACATATGAAAGCACACCAAAAATATTTACGCCAAAGATTCTTCTCAAAATTTAAATTTTTTAGGATTACAAAAACACAAGCTTAGGAACCATTAAAAAATGAAAATCTGCTTAAAGATTATAAAACAATAATAACACAGTGGAAGGATCTTTGTAAAAGGGATCACCCTACCCCACCTCTAGGTTGGGTTCCTCAGTAATAGGCTCCCATTTGGACTATTGATTTGTGTTGAGATGCTTTGCCTGCTACCCTGAAGTGTCTTCTACCATTTGAGCAAGTACCAGGTCCCATCTATAAAATTCTCTTAAAAACAAATTTGGGTATCCTAAATTCCGGCATGGACGGCATTTTGCAAACGTCCAAAACTTGCGCTTCCGTTTCTATCGGCACCATTCGGCGGCACTCCCTAAGGAATAACTTCAACCAGCTATTAGGCGGCACTCCCTAAGGAATAACTTCAACCAGCTATTAAAGTAGAAAGAAATTTCATGGTAGGAATATTTCAATTTATAAAAAATCAGGAAAGTTAATATAAAGGAAGAGAACTCAGCATAAACGTTTTAATTTTCAATCCATTCAGAGTTACCCCATATGCTTTCGACCTCTCCGCCGAGCATCATAGATACCCCATAGGCCTCTGACCTCTCCGCCAAGCACAATTGACTTTGTGAATGAGGTTACCAATTTATATCGCCATTGTTACCTGTCTTAGACAATGCTCCTGCCCTCTGCTACACATGGGGATCTTCTCTCGGACTCCGTTTCACCCCCTCCTCTTCTTTTTCTGTGTTGCTACTTCTTTTATATCCGAGGGACAGACGGGAAGCGTAGGTTTTACTTTCCCTCCCGACACGGATTTAAATTTTGAGGGAAAAGCTTACTTTCAAGGCGAGGACGTCATCCAACTCACCCCAAACCAAGCCCAGGGCAGCCTAGCTAACAGCTTCGGCTGGGTGTCTCACAGTACGCCCATTCCGTTGTGGGACCAATCTTCTCGCGATCTTGCAAACTTCACTACGCATTTCCGCTTCGTCATCGGCAGGGGCAACGATCCGTCCACGGGCTTTGGAGACGGACTCGCCTTCTTCCTCGCGCCTTTCGACCTGCAACCGCCGTTGAACTCCTCGGGCGGAGGCATTGGTCTGTTCAACGCCACAACCTACGCCAGTCGCCCATATCAGATGGTTGCTGTGGAGTTTGACACTTTCAAAAATTCTTGGGATATCGATGACAACCATGTAGGAATCGATGTCAATACTGTTTTTTCAAACGTTACTTTTTCATTGAGCAATGCAAGCGTCGCCAACCGATCTGGGGACGAAGATCTCAAGAATGGAGGAGAATGGGACGTATGGGTGGATTATAACGGCGCAGCGAAGAAGCTTCTGGTGTTTCTGTCGTATAACCCTGGTGGCGGCAACTTCTTGTCGAAGCCTGGAAGCCCAATCTTATCGTATGATTTAGATCTCTCTCAGTTTCTTCCTCAGAACGTGAAGGTCGGATTGTCGGCTTCGACCGGAAACTCTACAGAGACCCACACCGTTCGCTTCTGGAATTTCTCTTCTCAATATTCTCGGGAAATCTTCAGCCCGAGTCGACGGGAGAGAAGAAACAGTTCTCTGAAGGTAGTTCTTATATCCATCTTCGTCTGCGTGCTGGTGGTCTGTGCATTTATATACGTTGGCGGGCGCTGGTGTTTGAAGAGGAGGAAGTGCGGTGTTAAGGCGAGTCAGGAAAGCGATGCGGAGGTTGACGAATGGTTTGCTCAAGGCCCGCGCAGGTTCTCCCATGCCGAGCTCAGCGTGGCCACCAGAAACTTCAGCGACGACGGAATTCTCGGACAGGGTGGCTTTGGGGAAGTCTACAAAGGAATCCTGCCCGGCACCGGCGAGGCGGTGGCGGTTAAAAGAATATCTCGAGGGTCCAAGCAAGGCAGGAAGGAATATATTTCCGAAGTTAGGATAATCAATAAGCTGAGGCATCGTAACCTTGTGCAGCTTTTGGGATGGTGCCACGAGAAGGGTGAATTGCTTCTCGTCTACGAATTTCTCCCCAACGGGAGTCTTGATAAGTATATTTTCGGGAAGCAAAATAGCTATGTTTTGGATTGGGATCGAAGGTACAGTATTGCCTGTGACGTAGCCTCGGCTCTGGTTTATCTTCACGAGGAATGGGACCAGCTCGTTGTGCACAGAAACGTGAAGGCCAGTAACGTGATGCTGGATTCTAATTTCAATGGGAAGCTGGGCGACTTTGGGCTGGCGAGACTAGTGGAACGTGATCACGCAGCCTCTCATACGACCGTGATTGCAGGGACATTGGGGTATTTGGCACCTGAGTGTGTGGTGACGGGAAAGGCGAGTCCGGAATCGGATGTGTTCAGCTTTGGAGCGGTGACTTTGGAAATAGCCTGCGGAAGGCCGCCGATGGATTGGACGTTGAAGCTAGATAGCTGTAGTTTGGTGGAATGGGTCTGGGATTTGTATGGACAGGGAAAAGTTTTGGAAGCCGCGGACGAAAGATTGGACGGGAATTTTGATCCCAAAGAGATGAAAGTTTTGATGGCGGTTGGATTGCTGTGTTCTCATCCGGATCCGAAAGCCAGACCGGTGATGAGAGAAGCTCTGAAGATCTTGAAAGCAGAAGCCGAGTTGCCTTACGTTCCCCCGAATTTGCCGGTAGCTGTGTATAGCGACTCGCATCTCGTATCGCTCTATCAGACGTTGAGTGCAACGTCGATGACCTTGACTTCCTCGGCATAGACTGGTTTGTACAATTCTATGGGTTAAAGTTCCCGCAGAAACGTGTCAAGGCCTATGTTGTTTCAGAAAGGTTAAAGTTACAAGGCGTAAGAAAGATGCAGCAAATAAGTTTTACAATTATATTTACATATAATTATATGTAATTTTTTTTAATGAACACACACCTACTTTTCACAAACTTATTTGGGTTACGTTTTGAACCTTGGATTTCTTGAAGAAGAGTGAAAGCCCAAACCGTTGCGCTATCTCCCCTATGTAATATTAGTTTGGCGTTAAAAAATTAAATATTTAGTTGGTTCTTTATGCGATTAATATTAAATTAGTTTTTTATTTTTATTTTTTTATTAAATAAATAGAACACAAAGACTAATTTAATCACAAAACAAGATTAAGTTTAAATGTTGAAATGTTAGATTATGGAACAGAAAAATCTATTTTTGCCACAAAGGTAGAAGCATTGTTAGTCCTTAAAAGCATCATCAATGGTTTTGCTTTCTTGCAAAATAGATGGAACAAGATGAGATAAACAGCAGAGGGCCTTATTTGAGATGGTAGAGAATGTTGAACTTTCTTGGACAACAATGGCCCTTGTTCAAATGGATAAAAATGACAAAAATGATAAATACATAAATGAAGGCTTAGTGGCGAAAGTGACACAACTTTGGCAATAGTGCCACCGATGCTTTCACTAGATGTTGGAGCTTTCACTCTATGTAAACTAGAGAGCAAAAGTGTCATCAAACCTCCAATCTCATGGCACATTTGCTTGAAGAACAACAAAACAAGCTTATATACAAGATGCTAATTTAGTGATTGCAATGATGGTCTCCACCTTGGGAGTAGAGAGGCTTTGTCAAATGATAAAAAAACATAGTTTTGCTTGTTTGAAATTAAGATGAAAAAATGGTATGCTAACTAAATACAAATGCAATATAGAAGATTAGTTAAACATGAAACAAAATAAAAGCCTAGAGCTACAAGATAGAGAGTGCCAAAAACAAATAAGAGGAAATAACACAACCCAAGATGCAAGGTTTCCTCCCTTGTTAGTGGAAGCTTGTTGAAATATTGCTAGCTTGCTTGTTGACACTTGAAGGCATAAGCTTGAGGGATTAAATGCTTGGTGCTTGAGATTTAGTGCTTTGAGACTTGATTGTTTATATGTTTGCAAGGAATAAGAGCTTGAAAACTTGCAAGGGTGAGAGCTTGAATGCTTGAGGGTTGGGGGTAAAAATGAATTTATTTTCATCGTACAAAGGAGAAAATAGAGCTCTGAAGCCCTTATTTTGATGCTGGCTTTGATGGCTCACTAGGCAAGACCAATACAATGTGCGAATGTGGTCTAAGCACCAACATTAGGTGATGGATCATAGCACTGATAAGTTTTAGAAACCAAGTTCAAGATTTGCATTTTTGTCTTGAAAAAGCTAGAAAGGAGGGGCAGTGCTTTTTCCATGTGATGACACTTTTGCTTGACTATGCTTTTGTGTCACAATAGACTTCACTATTTTGTTAGCTAGGTTTTGCTTATGCCATTGAGACTAATAGAGCTTTGGATTGGCTTAGATGTAGTTTTGACTATAGATGCTTGAGTGCAAGGAGATATGGCCCCATGCACTAGAGACGATCTAGGGGATCTTGGACTACATTGAACATGTTCTTTTGGCGATGATAGGGCTATACCACCTAGCCCTATTGCCAAAGATAGAGTTTGATCAAGCACTCCTAATTGCATTGGTAGAGAGATGGTATTAGAAGATGAATACGTTTTAGCTTCTAACAGAGGATATGACAATGACCTTAAAGGATGTGTGACAGATCTTGAATGTCCCTATTAGAGGGGATGAGATACACATGGGGTAAAGACCAAAGGAAAGCCTTAGAGCGGTGATGGGGGATGCAAACTTCTTGATGGTGTGATTGGTATTGATATTAATGTCATATGCATCGAGGGCTACTTGGACAGGAATACCACCTTGTGCATGTTGGTATTTGGAGTCTTGCTTGGTTACACAAGGAAGAGGGTGGTTGATTAGGGCTAGAGAGGTGGTGGTTGAGATGCAATACCAATAGGTGGTCTTTGCATGGGGACCAATAGTGTTGGTATGGCTATACCAAAAGTTGATTTTGTCTTCTATAAGAGAGGACAAAGCTTGAATTGCTACACACTACTCTAGGTGTGGACCTAGGAGCATATCGTAGTTATGAAACCACTAATATTACAAGGATGATTAGTCAACAAGGAGGTAAGTGAGGCAAGGTAGAGGAGGCCACATAATCATAAAAATTAATTAATTTGAGGTAGGGCAGAGGAGGCCATGTAGAAGGGAATTGATAGTGGCTTGAAGGGAGAGATGATCTATAGGCAACGTAGATCATCTAATGGATATATAGGAACCATTCTAGGTGTTAGGAGGATCTCTATCATGTAGCTCATGTAAGGTGAGTTATAGTTGGTAGGACCATGGGGGAGTAGGACCAATATGGTGGAGTAGGTCTTCTAGATTAACATATAGTAGGAGATATCAGTGAGACTGATATAGTATAGGAGGTTTATGTATGAGAGAGGGTTCAAGGGACCATTGGATGTAGATTAATATGTAGAGGTGGACCTTGATGACCCCATGATATTAGAGCTTGGGTGAGACAATCCCAGGGTGGTTGCAAACTATATATAGTGGTATGAAGTATTCTGACTAAAGAGGATGACAATGCTAAGGGTATGACCATAAAGGACAAGATCAAAGATGAGGTAGATTGTACCAATTTTTATGCACCACTACTAAGAGGTATAGAGTTGTAGAGAGGGATAGAGGTAGTAAATAGTAGCAATAACACCAATGCCAATGTTGCCTTTATTGCTACTTCCTATGCCAGAGGGTATGATTGACGAGGAATTTAGTAGGTCTTCTTAGTCAACTATTGAGGTAGAGAAAGACCCACTAGCCAAATAGGTGGAGAGCTTGATAATAGAGAGGGATCAACTGGTGGCCCAAATCATCATGATGTAGTAAAAAATTTAGAGTTTGACTATTGAGTGAGCTGCAATGATAGTGAGAGTTGCTACAACAACAAGAGGACAATTAGTATAAGCATAATTAGACTAGCTAGCATAGGCTTAGGGAGATGTGGCAATGGAGAGTCCATGGGTGACCTACTATAGTGCCACATGCAATTATCCTAGTAGATCGATGCTTGTCATCATGAATGATGATGTAATTATAGATCCCCTTTAGGTCCATGACTCACCAGTTGCAACGATCAATGCAGATGCCACTACTTGTGGGAAGGGAAGTGTCAAATATGAGCTCTTAGACTTTGTTGGGATCCCATCCTACCCTTAATGTAATAACTTTCATGATGTAATAATTCCTAAGAATGTGGGTCGTACCCATGATTAATATTTTGTAATGTTCTAAATTTTAGCTTATGTAGTGCCTATGACAAATGACACCATTTTTATGTAACACATGGTAGATAGGTTATGTAAGGTGGCCTTGTGCATGTAATTTGAGTGGCATTGTGCATGTAATTCGAGTGGCACTATGCATGTAATTCGGGTGGCATTATGCATGTAATCCAGGTGGCATTTTGCATGTAATCCAACCATGGAAGGGAAATCTTTAAATACCCGAGAAGGCACCAATGTATTCATATTTTTGCAAGTTAATGAAGTGTTGAAGGAGGTTTCCCCCTCGAAGAGGCCTGTGATTCTATCTTATTGTGAGATTGTTCTTTTATGAAATTTCTGTTATAATATATATTTTGTTCTGAATATTAATATGATGTTTATGTGAGTTTATTTCCAAGAAATTGTGTGTGTTTATTTGAGTTTATTTTATAGTAGGATCCTAACAAGTGGTATCAAAGCACTTTTTTAGGTCAAGTTTTACTGCAACAGTAACGATTCTTTCCTGTTAGGTATAATCCCCTATTATTTTTGTGTAAATGTTTTTTACTATTATAAAAAAAAAGACAGAGACCAATAAAAAAAAAAAGATAGAAACCAGTTAAAAAAAAGTAGTCTTTTTAGTTGAGTAGGTAGAAACCCTGTGTCGGGGGTTTTAAAATATCGTGAAGGATCTTTCGTTATTGGCTAAGCTAGATAGCCCATACAACATCTAGTGAAGTGAGGGGCGATCAAGCTCCAATACCCAGGCCTTAGACAGAACTTGCACACGGACTTGAGCTCCCACGCATGTTCGAGTGTATCGGGAGACCATTCTAGGGTTAACAAAATTTTATCCAGTAGGAAGATTATTGACCTTGTATCATCCATAGTCCACGAAAAACAACATTTCGGATGATTACCCTCCCGTATTGTCAGAGAGGCAGATAGTGTGCTCAAGGGTATGTGTGGAATCCTCCTTGGGTAGTGGCTTGAAATATTGGTCCGAGCACTATTGTTCGTCATTGCGGTATAAAAGAGGGCCTATGGGTGTTATATACTCCTTTACCTAGCATACCCTGGTTATGTTAAAACTTCAACCTGAAACAAAATCACAAACTAAAACTCCTTGTTCATAAACTTGCATTCCAAATTTCCAAAAGTGAGCATATGTGAAAGGAATCCTCTACCAAAAAAATAGCATAAATTGCATGAATTCGGGATAGAATATGAGGGTGATAGTTAAGTTGACAGTCTAGAGAATAACAGTCATATTTATAGTGGTAGTAACAGTCAGGTCAGTCAGGTCAGCATAGTCAGGTAAAAAATTACAATTTTTAGTGTCAGAACAGAACTATCATAACAGTAACCTACACAATACAGATAATATTCAGACTAGTGAGGTAAGCAGTGTTAGAGAGACTATCAGGGCTGAGCAAAACATTGAGCTAGTGACTAGAGACCAATTATAGATAGTGCTCCAATACCCAACTTTTACACTGTAGCTCAGAATCCAAAACTGTAAACACCGTTAGACTCAACAAAACAGGAGAAAAAAAAGTCTAGGGTGCCAAAAAGTAGTGTTGTGGGATATATCTCATTATGACCACCTCTTTGAGCTGATCATTTTGATATATAGCACCCAAGCACTTTTTTGGACACTTACTAAAAATAGTAAGTCCTGAAACCCAATTCTATTTTTAGTAACTGGTCACAAAAGGTTCCAAAATGGCCCAGGGTACCCATGGACATCAAAAAGAGCTAGAACATATGGAATCCTTAACAAAAGCCATTGAGAATTTGAACTTGGAAATTTTCTCCATAAGGGAAGAGGTCCAAGGTCTTCGTCTAGATCATGAGGCCACTAGTGCTCGCTTAGAAGAAACACTGATAGAAGTGGGTAGTAAGTTAAAGAAGGGACCACTCAAAACATAACACCAAGCTAAAAAATCTATAAGGAATGACCATGATACGTCCTTTAAAATGCCAAAATTGGACTTCCCTCGACTTAATGGGAAGGATGTTGATGGGTGGTTATGTAGGGTTGATCAATTCTTTAGACTTCATAATGTTCCCATATATCATCGAGTTCAGATGGCTTCCTTCAATTTGGAATTTGAGGCTCTACACTGGTTCCAGTGGTTACGTAATTCCAACCCAAATCTCTCTTGGGAGGACTTTGAGTCCCAACTACTGACCCGATTTGGGCCTAGTGAGTATGAGGACTTCACAGGGGCCTTGACCAAACTACAACAAACATCCTCAATCCGTGACTACCAAAATCAATTTGAAAAATTGGCCAATAAGACAAGAGGATTGACGGAAGGGTTCTTCACGAGTTGTTTTATCAGTGGGTTAAAAGGGGATCTCCAAGCTGAAGTAAAGATGTTGAAACCATAGTCCATGATGGAATCTATCAGTTTGGCCCGTCTCGCCAAATCTAAACTCTCAAACCAAAGGCGCCCATCGTGGTTTCCTCAAAATCGACCTTCATTTCCTTCTCGAATCCAAAATTCAGTGGATAGTAAACCTACTCCACCCAAGCGACTGACTTTAGAGGAGATGGATGCACGTCATGCCCAAGGATTATGTTATAATTGTGATGAAAAGTTTTTTAAAGGACATAAGTGTGCAAACAAAAGACTGTTCTTGATAGATGTTGAGGAACCTGCTAACACTGACCAAAGTGATGAGGATGAGGACCCTCCTGAAATACCTTCTCCATAGGAAGAAGATACACAAGGTTCTGAGGCAGATATTTTAGTCCATGCTCTTGTAGGCATTACCACTCCACAAACCATAAAAGTTGTGGGATTTTTCAAGGGCCAACGTCTTACCATCCTTATTGATTCAGGCAACACACACAACTTCATTGATTCTCGAGTTGCTAAGCGAACAAATTGCTATATCCACACATGTAATTCATTCGAGGTCATGGTAGCCAATGGGGAAACATTACCTTGTAAAGGAAAATGCCGTAATGTCAATATCAGGATAGGGGACTATGAACTCAAGCAGGACATGTTTACCCTCTAGTTGGGAGGATGTGATATGGTTTTGGGATCTCAATGGTTGAGTATGTTGGGCACTATCAGTTGGAAATTTGTAGAACTATGGATGCAATTCTCCCAAAATGGACAGACACACTTACTCAAGGGTTCCCTTGTAGGTACACCTCACCTCATTAGTTCCAATTGTATGGAGAAAGTGCTAAAGAAATCAAAACGTGAGGTCATTGCACAACTCTTCTCCATCCAACCAACCACTTCACTAATGGCTGAAATTCCATCAGACCTACAACTAGTTCTACACAAAAATGATGCTCTCTTTGCAGAACCAACTACACTACCATCGCGTCGCTTTCACGACCATGATATCCCATTACTCTCGGGTAGCGTACCACCAAATATCAGGCCATATAGGTACCCTCATGCCATGAAATCAGAACCAAAAAAACTAGTACAAGAATTACTCAACGCTGGTGTCATCCGACCTAGTACTAGCCCATACTCCTCGTTTGTCCTACTTGTTCCCAAGAAATATGGCTCATGGCACCTATGTATTGACTACCAGGAACTAAACAAGACTACGGTCAAGGATAAATTTCCTATTCCATTGGTTGATGAATTACTCGATGAACTACATGGGACCATGTATTTCACCAAGCTTGCTCTCCACTTTGGATACCATCAAATCCAGCTTAAGGATGAGGCCATCCCCAAAACTACCTTTCACACTCATGAA